>OZ012684.1:72220239-72235689 GCA_963942565.1 Maea johnstoni | reverse complement strand
TATATATATATATATATATATATATATATATATATATATATATATATATATATATATATATATATATATATATATATATATATATATATATATATATATATATATATATATATATATATATATATATATATATATATATATATATATATATATATATATATATATATATATATATATATATATATATATATATATATATATATATATATATATATATATATATATATATATATATATATATATATATATATATATATATATATATATATATATATATATATATATATATATATATATATATATATATATATATATATATATATATATATATATATATATATATATATATATATATATATATATATATATATATATATATATATATATATATATATATATATATATATATATATATATATATATATATATATATATATATATATATATATATATATATATATATATATATATATATATATATATATATATATATATATATATATATATATATATATATATATATATATATATATATATATATATATATATATATATATATATATATATATATATATATATATATATATATATATATATATATATATATATATATATATATGCATACATTCATGTGTGTGTGTGTGGAGAGAGAGAGTGATTCATGTCATTTCCCACCGCAGGTTCAGGAAATAGTTTTGGTCATATTCCATACATAAACGTAGGAAACCTCTCTGCTCCGTCAGTTTTGTTCCATTAAGGAACTATTGCCTTCGGTTACTGTGGTAAACCGTCGTGATGGAGACATTACAAACGTAACCAATATTTATTCCGAACGCTTTCACCTTCTTGGTGGACATTTACTAGATCGCTAAATAAATTTGTTGAGTTCAGATGTGCGCTGCGTGGTTGCCCTGCGTTTGAAAAACAATCTTCTTTAGCTTTCGTAAAGTAGTTTGTTCAAAGGAGTGGGTGTTATCGTATCGAAGGAAATCGCAAAGTAACACATGCAAAAAATTATTTTGTCATCAAAAGCTTAATTGGTTCTCTCAAAGTAAAATAAGCAAAAGGCAAGTATTAGATGCTGTAAACATCAGTAGAGGCATGCGCCTATGGTGCGAAAAGGGAAAACTGGAGTTACGTCTATTAGAGATAATACAGGTTCTAGATTTTATCTAATATTTTCTCACGGATACCTCCTACATAGATATTCTTATCGTGTCTAAAGTAGTTCTTTATAATAATCTAAATGGTGGTAAATACTTTCAGAGCCCTGCCATCTGTAACAGGGGATAGCAATTTGTCACTGAACAGATGATGTTAATCAAGTATTTGTTCCTTAGGAAGTTTGATTGAGAATAGTATACAGACTGCTCAGGTAATGGGACGATGAGAATGGAAACGTTTCCAAATCGTAATAATTTGCAAAATAAAAGTTGAATATATTTCAGGATTTTGATATATTTATAATCATACTACGTAATACTCACACACACACACACAAACACATATATATATATATACATATATATATATATATATATATATATATATATATATATATATATATATATATATATATATATATATATATATATATATATATATATATATATATATATACTCGAACATTGTATATTTAAACTAAATAAAAGCGCATGAGCGTACACCTTTTGTACACAAATATCCACAGATAATTCAGCCATTGTGGTGACAAGGCTTTTATCAATGTTCTGCACAGCTTGTCAGTTTACAGCAGGGGTTTCTTCATGACTAGCCTAATGCGACAGAAAAGTTTGAGCGTTGGTAATTGGTGCCTCAGGTACTGTATCTAGTCAGTACACAGTTAAATTGATGTGCTGTTAGTATGATTTCCCAAGAGTAATTTATGCAGACATATACAAGGCGCTAGAATTGTGTCAAATGTCAATTTATGGATTTATGTTATCTTTGATGTTCACCATGTAACAAAGTAGACGTTTTGAAGACAAGTAAACGTGTCTCACCAGGTTCATGTTAACTTCTATTCTATAAGATACCTGTTCTTTGGCAAATAAAGAGTATATATACACATATTACTAGTAAATGGAGTAAATGGGGACATACGACTTAATTCCATGACATGTTTTGGTATTTTCATATATGCCAGTGGGGTTTTCATGACGGAAAAAAATGTTTTATCTTTCTTTTTTTACACAAATAAACATCAACGTTGGCCAAACCAAGCACGCTGACTTACAATTACAATTCAAGTAGCCAAATAATATTTCCTGCTTGTAGATAGCATACATAATATAGTTATTTTCATCAAAAAAAAGTATTTGACCAAGCCAATAAACCAATACGTATAAATGATCAGCTTACTTTAATTAAGAAATTCCTTGCTTCAAAATTCAAATTCAGTACACTTAGGAGAATGAACTTAATCAAAATCAGGCTTAATAGTAAAAACGTACACAATTGAATTAAACTCGAACATCTGCATTACCATGACCTATTTTTAATTCATTCATTATATTTCCTATTTGGCAGACACAATCTTGCAGACATTAACCTTGTCACGAACATTATGTATTTTTGATTTGCAGCACTATATGTCGAACACATATGAATTCCGAAAATTGCTAAAATATAATTCATTTAGTGGTACCCATTTACGAAAACTCATGAATACAACTACTGAGTTGCCTGCACAATTCACATAGTCTTGACTCTTGTTGAAAGGCCTTATTTTCGCATATTGCCTGCAAGGGTAAATTCCTGACTGCATGCTAAGATAACTTCATATTCTTCAGATCACATCTCAAGTTACCATATAACGCAGGAGGATAATATGGCCTCTAGTAGACAGGCGTCTGTGATTGGCAAATATTGTAGAACGAGGCCTACGATGTGTGTGTCACATATCACCATGGCATAGTATTATGGCAAAATACCCTCAGACAACAATTGCTTGAGTGCTCCCGAAACTGGACCACGTAGATCTTTTGGATGAGGTAGGAAGGATATGGTTTTAACGTCGCTTTCAACAGCGAATGGTATATCACAACGCCGCACAATTATAAAGCGACCAATCCATCCGCTAATGTAGATACTCAAAACTGCCATATCACGCGTGGGTGTCTAGCGTCCTAAAAACGGCGTATCTTCGGCTTATTTCGTGTTAGAACCAGCGTAGTGATGAGAGACCATACTATTCCACTATCGGTGCAAGCCATTGTACTTTGGGAAACATTCTTCGATGAAAACAGTCACTGCATCAAATCATACCTTTCTGGCCAACTAATCTTTTCAAGATGTAAATGAAATATCAAACCAGAACGTTTGAGCTGCTTAACCATTACCTATGAATTCAGCACACTCAATTAGAATAGTTTTCACAGTCAAATGAACTCGAGAGAATCTTTCTTCCTACAGTACAACTGTGAGTTAAATCGGTGTGACATATTTGAACCCTTGCCAGAACCCTCCCCCCATGTGATATCAATTGAGAGCCTCTAGACCACAACCCCATTAGGTTGAACTGCATGCAATTTGTTACCGATTGCTTCATCCCACCTTGATTGCTATATGCATTTTTAAAAATTGAATAGACGCGTTTCATAAGGAGTTGAAATATTCGTTACTGTAGCAGAAATTCTTGATTTGGCTGCATCATCATCATCCACTTTTCTTATCTTGTGATTGAAAAGCTATTTTGGGTTTCTCGGCCGTTTATTAGCAATTTTGTTTTATCATACATGGATATTCCAAATATTATACTTTTCTTTGATTTTCGCATTAGTTATCGAAGGGTCAGATGTTCACACAACCACTAATTGCGTGCTTTCCCATACAGCACTCTAAGTTGGGTATGTTGCAAAGGAGAACGACATGGTTCAAGGTGATAGTTGTCCAACTTGCTCATGTCTTAGGATGCTAGCTATACATTGGGCTGAGAATGCGATCTTTTGCACAATATGCTTTAATAGTAAACGGTAGAACTACAGAATCACCTTCCTGAAATGAATTGCAGTATATGTTTCCTCTAAAGTCTTTCCACGCGCATTTCCCCATGATAAAGCACATGTCTTAGCCAGAATTTAGATAACGATTGTCATACGATATAATGGTGTCGTGTTTCAGATTTGCGTTAAATGGTGTGTTACCAAAAGAATAGGAAAGTTGTGTCTCGATGAATATTCTGCAATCCGATATTTAAGATTCTCCCTACTTTACAATGCTACTACTACTACTACTACTACTACTACTACTACTACTACTACTACTACTACTACTACTACTACTACTACTTCTACTACTACTACTACTAGTAGTGATAATAATGATAATAATAATGATAATAATAAAAAATAATATTAATAGTTATAATAATGATAACATGGTCAATTTAGAGGGGTGGTCTTTGAACTTAGACGTTTAGGGGTTTCACTGTACACACACACACACACACACACATATATATATATATATATATATATATATATATATATATATATATATATATATATATATATATATATATATATATATATATATATATATATATAATTTCCGTGTGTTCGTGCATACGCATGCGTGTTTTGTGAGTACCTTGATGGTGCCAACTCTGTATGCCTTCTTTATGCATAATCCGCCTGGGGCCTTAGACATTAATGCAAGTTTTCTTTTCTTTTGTACAGAGAGTGGCGGTTCTTAGTCACGCAAGATTATTTACAGAATTGTTTTGAGATTTCCATGTTCTCACCATAAACAGACACCTCGCCTAGTAATGGAACCCCTTGCTACACGTCCTAGTGGCTGACAGAACAGTGACTAGTGACTTTGTAAATCGTAACTTTCCATAAGCTCATATGTACCTGTCATGTCTGATTTGGAAGGAGTTACCTATTGGGGATGTGTTAAGCGAAAGTTATATACAAGGGATATCATCTACTGTATTAAATACAGATATCACCAGCATGCCTATTGTCTGCTCAGTGGACAACTCAGTGGGCGAAATCTGGGACATGTGTCCGTGCCAATTACTACTAACAATTACTATTCTCTTGCTCTGGACTGTGACGTATATAGTCTATTACATTACCAATATCCTCAAGATACAAGTGCCGGTGAACAGCCTGTAAACACGTCTCATATATAAACATAACAGATACATTTACACCATAGTACTGAAAAGTTTCTACTAGATTTCCTCTGTAGTGTTATTTTTTGCTACCTTTATGTCGATTCCATTGTTAGTGGTGTATAGTGCTTCTACAATACTCAATTGTAAGGAATATCAATTTATGGTTGACGTACATGTGCAATCACAGTTTTAGGTGATATGATAGGTACATGGCGACCATGGATAAAAATGATGCTGTCAGAGTGGAGATGTGAAATTTCCTACACAATGTAGCCCACTATAAATTCTTTGTGATTGTCTGCAATATGAAATATTAGACATATGAAATATGCATAACCGGCAAATCGACACTGGCTTATAAGAGGGGGCAGTAATGGCTCTAAGATACTGTGTCACATTATGCACCATTCTTTAAGATAAGATAGGTAAAGTTTCTTTTCTTGATTACTTTTACCTTTTTTGTTACTTTTGAAAAGGTAAGAAGAGCAAGATGTCTCTCTCAGAGGAGAGAAGTACTGTAGTCGAAGATAAAAATAAAAATACTTCCTTAGTGTATTCATTTGGCCAGGTATATATTTCTCTAGCATTGAGTACTGGAAACAGTGGGCTAAATTCACTTACACTTCAATATCAATCAAGGCGATGCTTTTATTAGTTTCAAGACAGTCACCATGCGTAAAGAGTGCATTCACATTATACTCAGGAAATGTTAATTATCTTGGTGTAGATGCATTGGACAAACACTAATCATAATAGTAATATCCAAAATAGATATGTCAAATCGATTTGAGAAATGATTTGGCAATATTTTTCTGTAAGTCACTTTGAAAATGAAATTTGGTTATCATTGGAAATATAGGGGGTTAGAAGATTTTACAAGCAACAATTATGTAAATACAGGAATTGGGAGTTTTGATTATCGTCACCTTTTTCCACCATATCTAGGTTTACTCGTGACTAGCTAGGATATTCATTAAGTTATGTCCTTGCATATTGAAAAACCGTGTATGTCTGTCTTATATATGCATGTATGCATTCCAATACTGAGTGAGAAAAAACGTAAAGATGTATTCAATTTCTTTTCGATTTTCCAACAACTAAGAGAAATATGCCAGTGTGCCAACTTGATTACCTCAAAGGAAGTTTTAAAATTTATAATTCTTTTTTTGACGTAGGTTAAACATGCACATAAGTTAAAAAGTGTGACCTAGATTATTTTATCTTCTTCATCATAGGCTATGTAGACTAAAACTCAAGGTCTAATACACTTTTTGATTCACTCGTATGGGCTTACGTTGAAGGTAATACCAATTACCCTTCATCTTATTTATGTTCATGTGGTTGTCATTTCGTTAAGAAGACTATTAACTTCCTGATTGGGTGAGAGGATAATCTTCTGCCCATGTCACGTATACCCTTAGAGGAGCAGCCATCCCGTTTACTGATGTGAGAGTCACCTCTTTATTTACACTTCTC
Organism: Maea johnstoni; assembly: GCA_963942565.1. Classification (NCBI taxonomy): domain Eukaryota; kingdom Metazoa; phylum Annelida; class Polychaeta; order Spionida; family Magelonidae; genus Maea; species Maea johnstoni. The sequence continues at coordinate 72,229,088 of OZ012684.1, read as the reverse complement.
ACCCATATCAATGACCCTTTGGATGAATCAGAGGTGATTCATCAATCATGGTAGCATGCAATATATTCATACCAATGTCTTTCATGCAGCAATATAGTGTGCTGTGCTGCATGACAAATGGATCGAGGATATGATAAAACGCAACTGTTCCTCAATCACTTTTGGCAAAGGAGTTGTGCATGCATACCAAACAGTTCCTAAAAAATCCAGAAATTGCAGGATTGCGGGTTTAATGAAACGCATATTCATAGGCTTTGACTTTATATCATACTTGTATGTCTCAGTTGGTGCACTTGAAACCCACACAAGTAACCACACAACCATTGCAACAGTTGGTATATATATATATATATATATATATATATATATATATATATATATATATATATATATATATATATATATATATATATATATATATATATATATATATATATATATATATATATATGTATATATATATATATATATATATATATATATATATATATATATATATATATATATATATATATATATATATATATATATATATATTTATATATATATATGTGTGTGTGTGTGTGTGTATAATGTTGGATCCTTTATTCATCCGTCGCGGGGTTTGAAAGTCGTGATGTTCTTTGTATAAATATATATGACGTATATCATTCTGTCCTCAAACATTGTTGAAGGTAATGCTAACTAACCATATGTTTATCTTTTGCAGCTTCAAGCTTTTTAGTGGAACCCTTAAAAGACGTAAAAAATAGTGAACGCTCAGAACCGCGAATAGGGTAAGATTAATTGCTACTTCAGATAGGTTTTCAGCTAATGTGTACAAGCTTATTAATACACGTGATAAAGTTGATTATATTTTAGTCATCTATATCGTACCTGTTATTTTGCTTATGTTGTATCAGGTCAGGTTTCATTATATAATCATATTTTTAGCTTATGTGTGTCTAGATTGAAACTTAAAATACGTGTATATTGTAGACTATTTCGTAGTATATATTAACTGTAGACTTTCTTTTTCTTCACCGCTATTATAAGATGGAATGGATATGTTTTGATATATATATATATATATATATATATATATATATATATATATATATATATATATATATATATATATATATATATATATATATATATATATATATATGTATGTATATATATATATATATATATATTTATTTATATATATATATATTTATATATATATATATGTATAAATAAATATATATATATATATATATATATATATATAGAGAGAGAGAGAGAGAGAGAGAGAGAGAGAGAGAGAGAGAGAGAGAGAGAGAGAGAGAGAGAGAGAGAGAGAGAGAGAGAGAGAGAGAGAGAGACTTCAAAGAAAAGTATCCAGTGCCAGATTACGTCTATCTACGTTGTGCGTCCCACGTATAATTGACTGCACTGGATTAATTTTAGGCTGATTCATTCACGTGCTTACTCACCACTCTCATCATCTATTGCAGATACATTTATGGGCTGATTCACAGGCAAGTGGAAAAGAGGAGAACATCATCTGGGGAGGATGATCAGCGCTCTTGCATTAGCACAAAGTGTGGCAGATATGAGGGGAGTGCGCTATGGACAGTCTGCGTCGAAACGTTATGTCCCCCTACAAAGCCTGCTAATACAGTGAGGAGGCCAAAGCGCTGGGAAGACACCTTAGAAGTGTGCATGAAAACTCAATGTGCTCATTACCGTGGTCGTGCCTATGGTCAGTGCGCGGACGAGCTCTGCGGAGGCTGGCTGAGAAAACGGAAATGATCACGGATGCAACATCAAAAAGTAGTACTGTACACTGCTTTCGCGCACGTAAAATTTCGCGTATTTGGCGATTTTTATTAAACGATCTGTGTATATTTCGCGCAACTTCTCTCTTTCTTTTGGGGAATGCTTCCCGATATCTTCTATTTGAATTTCTAAGAAATCAACGTTAAACAGTTTACCAGGCTTTCGATATAGGCGCGATTTGATATCAATTTGACCCTTTCCTCGTCATGTTCGCTCTTTTCATCAATTCGCCAAATGAGCGAAATTCTAACTTTAGCAACTAAAGCTGTATACAGTATTGGTTTTATGGTCCTTTTGAACTATGTGTTGTGTTTTTAAACGAAGGGAGGCCGGACTGTATCCAAGGTACTAATTGCTAATTTTATATTTCTAAAATGTTAATTCCAATATATTCTAGCTAGGCTAACCGTGCAACCCTCGGACACAATTTGGACAGCTTGCCAATTGACCGATTTAGAACACGTTGTTGGTATACTTTAAATTTAGATAAAGGTCCAGATTAAGAAAACCTCTGAAATGCTAGCATGATATTAGCTTTGTAAGCCGTTTATTTAAGAATGTTTTGCGTGCATTATCATTTTCGTTCATTATCTTATTTTTTTATAAATGAAAGCGAAAACCTCTACTTTATCACAGTCATTGCTGAGAGATATACGAAATATTAACCGGAATAAAGGTAAATTATCTTCATTATATATTATGACCAAGAGTGTATTCATTGTGGTATCAGCAACTATTCTAGTCAAATTGTTGGTAATTCTGGCACTGGTCGAGGCTTTTCGAAGTAGAATACTTCATTTCATAGTTGATCTTTGGCATTTGGGACCAGGTGGGTCAGCATGGTAAAGGTGAAACGCTTTTTGATTACCAATGGGAACACTCTACTGTCCACGTAGGGAAAATATATCGCCAACACTCAATACACTTGATAATGTCAGTTTGTATGTTTTTGTATAACTATACAACCGTTAAAAATCAAGTTCAACAGCCTATGAAGGATCTCTCAATGAAGTTTGATGAATTCCTTGCCCATTCACTGGAAAATCCTTCATTGGGTTATTTGCATGTATGCAAAATTGCATTTAGGAGTAATGTGCCATTTAAGGTAACTGTTATGTGTGTCAGGACCCAGAATGTACACATTACTTTGAAGCCGGCCTTTATTCGAAGAACATTTAGAAAAATACATCTATCTACTTGGACATTTTGCATTGTAAGATTGAATGATGGTAAAATACAGCAGTGTTCTCTATCAAACAATACCCTACTTATCCTCTAGATGTTTACACAGACACCAATTTCACATCAATTCATTTACCATATTCTAAAGTGAGTTAATTACAAAAGTAGAGGAATGACCGTTGAGTATTCGGTATTCGCGTTTAAAGAGCTATTTTAACGTTATGCAACATTGCTCTCGTTTATAGTGTTATCTCAAATTTATCAAGCCAGCATATAGTTAAAGTCACGTTTGGGTTAAGAAAAATATCTTACAAGTACAGCCCAATATAATTCAACTCTCATGTTGATCTAATTGCTTTCCAGAGAATAGTATAGCTGTGGAAATATGGGTTACAACCGGGGTATAAGTATGTCCTTCCCATATTCAAAACGTGAGAAATACACCTCTGTGTGACTGTTTGATAAAGATGCTTTATAATGTTTTCTAGTGTATGACCTTTGCTTCCCACAGCATATGTCTTAGTTTGTAGACACTCCTAGACTTTATTCATGTATATCTGGGTCTTAATTCATAAGGTATTTCTTTGAAACATTCAAAAGGAAGGTTCTGTAAATTAGTACCCGTGGCTTGATTTTGAAATTCATTTTTATCCATCTTATCCACACATCTGAATTAGACTAGAGTATTACACATACTATGAACTCTGCTACATTTGAGGTGTGAATCGTACTACACATAGTGTATCTTGACCTGCAGTGATGCTATCTTCCCCAGCTCTTTGACTTTGCACATTTTACAGCTCGATGGAACCATACGTCTTATATATGCGGTCGTCAAATTTGATGCAAAATATGTTAACGTGATGCTAGCCAATAGTTAAGCCCTTCAATGCTGAGGCTACTTTCCTCAAAAGCACAAGAACGCAGAAATTTCAAAAACCTTTTAAACCGTAACATGTTGGTATTCATTGGAAAGCTCTTGCCGAGTCCTATCAGGTGCGTACCTATCTGAGAGGGTTTCAGTCATTTCCAGCTTTTTTTTCGCATCATATTCTATTGACCAAATTAGCCACCAGCAGCAAAGGGGTTAACTTGTGTTATTTTGACTGCTTCACAGTATGTGGTCAGTCAATGCGAAACCCTAAAGTTTCTCTTTAATATATATCGTCGATGGTTCTTTAACTTAATGAGCTGTTTTTGGTGAATGTATGTTTTGAGATAAAGATTGGAATATTTCAGTGCATCTGCACAATGGAGTTTTGCCGCTACGAAAAGCTTATTTTATTGTTAATATGTATAGTAGATTGGACTTTTAGCAATTACATGTAAGATTTTGTGAATGGCAATCTAGATTGGAATCAAACAAAACACTCTTGCAATTAATTGCTCAATGTCTGCATAAAGGTATACACATCAAAGTTGATGGTCAGTCTAAAATGTTTCTAAATGCCAACAAAGTTGGAAAAATAAACGGCAATCAAGAAATGTTTTAAATGGTTTAGGCTTATACCAAGTGCTATTTTGATTAAACTGCTCCGGTGAGCTATCTACCTATATATAGTTCCTATATATAGATTTAAGAGGTATTTGATATATGTATTTTCCAATGACACAAACAGTTGTGAATGGTAGATAGCTTGGGTGTTTAATCAGAGAGACCGGGCGCATTGGCAGCAAAGTTCATGACGATAATGGTGCTGGATTCTGCAGTTTGAATGTCCCTTTGTATTTCTACATATTGTCCACTTGTTGTTTTGAAACATATGGTTGTGAATTTGATTAGCATGAAAGAAAAATAAATACGATTATAAATTCTTTATTGAAATCTACGTTAATTGATGTCACATGGTCAAGTAATCTATTGATGGGGATAACGATGTCTATACACAACCCTAAATAGCCGGTCCAATACACATCCGAAGCGACGACTCTAATCTTGGTTCGAGTAATACTAGTACACTAGGCTGGCGATTTAGCTTATGACCTATACCATAACAACGTGATCACATCCTCTCCTGTTCGAAACAGGAATATCCCTTACAGATGCTACAATTGCCATTCGTCAAAATAAAACTGCAGATGAATACATACATGTACACATCTTTTTTTAAAATTCTCAATGAGATGATTTTTATTGCATCTATAAGTACATATGCGTCGTCATATTGTATTTCAACCACAGTTAATCACATAATCCTCAAAGAATGAGTTGGGTTAACAACAATACTAAAGGCAATATAAATGTTGGCAACTTGTACCAGCAAATGAAAAGGAAAACATTTCAATGTCCATTTCCAAAGTGCCTCAATGAATCATACACTATATTCCACCTCTTATCAAATTGTGGCATCGTGATATTGAGAGTGTTCATCCGCCTTAAGTTGTTGATACATGTACACATCTTTAAACAGCCCGGACAATTTACACTTTAATACTAGATAGAAACATTCAAAAATATCATTGACACCGAATGAAATGCATGGTACTTTCCCAGTGAGTGTGGTTTAGTGAATACAGATCTCATTTGCCTCTAATACAACAGCAATTTCCATTGTAGCACCATGTCCTATTTGAATAAGTCTATACTTGCAACACCAATCAAATAAGTATACTTGAGCGCAATAATCTTCCATGTACTCTTACTTTATGACTCTTGGATTATATTCATGATAGGAAAAGCACCATCCATCCAATAGTTTATATATGTCTGAACCTGCTGTTGCGCCATTTATTGTTTATTCCTCTTTGAAGAAGACTCATAATACGCAGTTACTTGTGTGGATGGAGCTCATACAGCACGTGATCACTTTTGTATTATCCAAGTTTTTTCTCAACCACCCTAAATAGGATAACATGGCAAAGCGCACATTTACAAAATAACATTTTTGTTGAATTCTATCGAGTTTTTGTTTCGCCATTTTACCAAGACCTCGTGCTTATCCTTTGATAGAGGGTTTAATTCAACTTCTGCCAAATAGAAATACAGGATGAAGGTCTATTGATGCTCCTATAAGATAATACTAGCCCATGTACAGCGCTGAAGTGCTTCATAAAATCACTTTAAAGTTCCGACATGCTGCTTTATCTAGTTTTAGCATCCGCATGTAACAAGAATGATCTTTTGCTTTTATGAGCAACTTTTTGTGTGAAATACACATTTTGAGACTTCAAACGTAAAAGCAGTGCGTTGTAACTTACCCTTTCTTACCATTTTGTAGATAGTATTGGATTCTGACCCAAAACTAACATGGCATGGATTACAAATCTCCCAGCACTCTGGCAGACGCTAGAACCACTAAACGTTTTCGGATTTCGGATTTTGAATTTCAAATTTAGAATATTTGTTTATCGTCTCTTTACCTGCCAATAGGCTAAATCGTGGATAACCAATAGTTTACAGCAGAAACCGAACTGACAGTAAATAACACTGACTACCCCTTAAATCGTTACCTTTATCAAATGCCTCAAGCTAAATTCGAATTCGTACCATGTGCCGCGGAGAGACACGGCAAGCAGTAGTCGCACAATGCATTAGACCGCTAAGCCATTGCGGCAGGCCCTGAACGCCAGAGGGCTCTTTACCATTATATGATTGGAAAGGACCCAACCCAACGCGGTGAGTGACCTTAAACTCTTTGAGCGAGGACAGACAGCTGCCATATCATCCACGGACGACGTCCATTATACCAGTAAATTGCCAAATAAACGTTAGCAGAAATTAACGACGATGGATGACTTTACATCATTATTTTGATAAGCACTTCACATGCAAGAATAGCATCCTTAACATATAAGTACCTATAAGTACACTGGATGGGTAGAATACTACCAATAGGAACTCATCACACTTAGTGATCATAAAATCGTCATTTACCAAGTGCCCTTTTGATGTGGTGTTGGGAACTATCCCAATGGAACTGTTCGCGGCCGAATCACTATTGTTTTACGAAGTTCAAAGGCTCATATGTCATATTTATAGGCATACGGAGCGGCCTGATCCCCCTGTGAAAATTAACGCATGGTATGACGACAGGCTGTTTAATATCATCACATGTTGACTCAACCTTTAGCCTGGAGAATCCCCCAGACACCGTGAGTGTGTAGACTGTGTACTATTACCTGATTCTATAGTGTTATTTTAAGGTACTATACTGTAGGTCACGACACACGTTACGATTGTCATCTATAAAGCACATCACTCTTTAAGGATCCCTATATACGCTGCAGTTATTGTAGTGTCCAATCATGTCGTAAAATCGCTCTGGCATTAAGCTCAGAGTGTGAGAATAATAGTAATGGTGGCACTCAGCATATCACCAACAGGCCTAGGACGTCTGGCTACAATTGCAAAAGCACGATTGGCATGAACACTGCACATTTTAGTTTCAATGTCGATTTAGTTATTTAACCTGATCTTATTATGCTGAAATCGACAGAAAATCCAATTTTACAGAAGGTATAATGATATAGTTTGGCTTACTGAGGAATAAGATAATGACGGCTTGACATCTTGAAATTCATGAGTATTAAGCAAGAAATACTTTCGATACATTTTGCTCCTGTCTTAACATCGGCTTAATTAAATTTATAAATTGAAATTCACGGTAGAAAATGAGTTTTAGAGTTTGAATTTGACCTAAGATTATACAACAACATAAAAACAACTCAATTCAGATTGTGCTGAAACCGGATGTATAGCATCTACACAGTTCCGCGCATGTCATCAATGAAAGATTTGGATTGCATACACTTTGTGCTAACGCGAGGTACCCATTTACGTGCCATCTTTGATTGACATACATGTACTTGTAAAGAAATTAAATGGCAAAGTTGTTGAAAGAAATACTACCCTAAACCAATATTTTTACGATTGTATTTTTATCAAGACACATCTCTATGAAAAAGATATGTTCAGTCATGGCCAGAAAGCTGTCTCCTTTTATCAATCATGATATGAACAAAAGAGTACGACTTGCTCTTATTCAAGTCATGGATGATTTCCATTCACTAATAAAACCCTTAGTGTTGGCATAAGATGAAAATATACTTGTTTTACAGGTAGCCATCATTTTCTTCTTACCTTGAGTTATTCATTAAATTGTATCATGCTCGAAAGTAATGACCCACTCCTCATATACCAGCTTGTTTCGGACATTTCTCTAATACATTTTAAAACAACTGAATCTATATTTTGACAAGTTAATTATTTCATGACTTCTTTCAGAGTAAGCACGAAGATAAGACAAAGTAAAAATAGGATATAACCGTCTATTACACACTTAAGGTGCACTTATCTCTGTGCATGCAAAATGTCAGAAAGCTTTACTAGATACTAGATCTAGTAGAAATGTTACCTAGTTTACAATGATGGGATTGATTGACACGGAAAAATCTGAAACCTATCCCATTTTACTTGTATGCATTTCCTTACTTTAATTTAAGCTTGTTTTGTTCCTCAAAATGGCAAGGTGTCGATAGAATGGTATTTTCCTTAAAAAGTGTGTTTTACTCAAAATTTTTGATGTTTTGCAAAAGTTATTGGATTTGACTGCAAACCTTTTTCACTATCTATTGAATTTCCCTCATGGCCTTTTATATTCATTTCATTTACTCCTATCGTAATACATTTTTAAAAGTAAGGTAAAGTAAGCAGGATGCAAAAGGGTGATAGTTTTATGAGTAATAGATACATCAGAACATCAATTCATACAATCTATAGATGAATCCCATGAATGAATTTCATTCTAAAGAAGTATTTGTTTATTTCCCAAACTTCCCTACTTCACAGCAAGTCTATGTAGTGTGTTATTTTTGTTTGTTTTTGTTATTTGAAAAGGCCGCAAATCCTAGACACACACCCA
>OZ012684.1:71947739-72215239 GCA_963942565.1 Maea johnstoni | reverse complement strand
CCACAAATTTGTTGAATTAAGATAAACTAATACATCCTCACACTAAATACAATCAACTCAACTATCTAATTAAGCTTGAAGTACTTTATACTAAAAGCAGAGCAATCACAAATGTTATTCATTCGAAGAAAAGTTGACACATCCTGACAATGAGTAAAAATCAACTCAACTTTCCAAGTAAACCTGAAATGGAACAAAGATTAAGATCTGTCAAGTGACAATCACCTAACAGTTTACCTGAAACATTGCCAGAATGATACCTACCAGGGAGATGCATCATGTGGTGAACAGCTCAGTAGGCTGCAGGATCCTCTCATCACCATCTTTAATCTTGCCATGTTCATGAAAATCAAACGTTTCAATGGAAGGAATTCCTGGACATCATCTAAATGTTCCAGTAGTTTGTCGGTGTTCATTGATCCAATCAGTCACATCTTGGATCCTTACTGGCATTGCTTTCATGCAAAGATCTGCATGGTTATAAGAAGTTCCACCTTAGGAAACCTTCGCTGCAGGCTTTCTAGAAGACCATCAAACACTTGACGATGAAGATGGCAGAAGGCTTGTCCCTGATCACCTGTACCCTGATGGCACTGGTAGTCTTCACAATATTTTCTTTGATGTCTCCAACAGGTTCACATTTAAGTTCACGATGAAAAGCTGCCAAGTTATATCTATCATTCTCCTGCATGTCCTCCAGTATGGCCTTAGTATCTTCCAAGGCATTCGTCAGGGTGCTGAAACAGAACTCTTGGTGCTGAAAGGAGTTTCTATAAAACTGATATTGGGCAATAAAAACATTTGTAGTAGTGTGTGTAGTGTAGGAGACAATATGTTTGATATTCTAATGTCTTAATATTGCACATTTAGATCAAATGATTTATTGATTTATCTATTTTTTTTACTTTAAGGAAAGATCATTTTGTCCAGTAGCCAGTTCTTTATGATATACAACACTAGTGCCTGAAGGATACTGTGTATACAATTTCCACCATGTAATAGTGATGTCTGACCACAACATAGAGTCTCTATAACTCGACCATCACACTGGATAGTGGATTTAAGTCCATATTAATGCTTAGATATTCCAACGTGGTCATTTCTATGAAAAAAATTATTTATTCTCCTATAGCTAAACAGCTTCGTTTCTGTAAACTATTTAAATGGCATAGCAAGAATACTTTTATCATTTTACCTTTCTCACACTGTAAAACGTGTTACATGAACACAATGAGGCAGGACCGAACAGGTAATGCTGCCATCTATTAGGCAGACCGGAAATTAGATATAAATGCATGGGCCATCCCAGATATTGGTTATTTATGCAGCATATACATTTTCTACTGGACTGCACTATTATCCAACATGGTTCAAGTAATGGTCACAACCAAAGATTTGAATGTTGTAGTTCTACATAAGTAACATGGGTAAACGTTTTCAAAGTCACTAGGCGCTTTTTCCAAGCTCACATTTAGTTAAAAGGGTTTCTCAGAGATGAAATACAAAAGTCATGAACTGATGCCGTTTATATTGTGTGGGTCTCATTTTGTTATGTTAAAAAACTTTCGATGTTCAGGAAACTATCCTACGATGGTGCAAGTGTGAACAGCAGAAAAAAAAATCAATTTTTTTTTCTCCACCGTTTTTTTTACCAAAACAGCAGAAAAAATAAATTTAAATTTATTTTCTCCAACGTTTTTCCAAAAAACAGCAGAAAAAAAATATTTAAATTTATTTTCTCCAACGTTTTTCCAAAAACAGCAGAAAAAATAAATTTAAATTTATTTTCTCCAACGTTTTTCCAAAAACAGCAGAAAAAAATAAATTTAAATTTATTTTCTCCAACGTTTTTCCAAAAACGGCAGAAAAAATTAATTTTAAATTTATTTTCTCTGCTGTTTCACATAGTTTGCCCTTCTCCCGCTAGATGTCCCCCTTCACCACTTCCAAGGGAGCACTCATTATTTGAATTTGATAGTATGTGGTGACCAAAATGGCATGTAAAAGTGGACAAAAAAGACATTTTGGAACATTCATAATTGATATTGAATATTGATAAATGAATGAGGAATTCATAGTTCATTTATGAATTGCAAATATTCACTTTTCATTATGCAGTCGTGACCAGACTCGGCTCTACGACGGTCAGCGTATATAGGCCTGTCATGACAGTGGCATGGGGAAAGATCGACTCTGTATTAAAGGAGCATAAGCACGGCCACTTTGCACCTTATCAGTTACTCAGGAAATCACAAGTTTACCTGAGGGGGGGGGGGGGGATCTAGTATTTAACAAATGATAAACATGATTCGAGAACGCCCCGACCAACTTCCAGTTTGGTACGACATTTGTACTTAGTGTTATAAATTCACCACCTATTCAAGGATTGGCTTCGTAGCCTAGAGGTTAATTGTCCGGCTCTCACGTGGACGATACGGGTCAGTTCGCCGACTCGGATGACTTTCTTTCATAACTGTAATTTTATATATATATATATATATATATATATATATATATATATATATATATATATATATTATATATATATATATATATATATATATATATATATATATATATATATATATACACAAATATATCCAGTTTCTTCTGCCCCCACACGACCCCCTTCCCCCAGAGAAAAGTGAATAAGTATATATATATATATATATATATATATATATATATATATATTATATATATATATATATATATATATATATATATATATATATATATATATATATATATATATATATATATATATATATATATATATATATATATATGCATGCATGCATGCATACATACATACATATTTATTCACTTTTCTCTGGGGGGAGGGGGTCGTGTGGGGGCAGAAGAAACTGGATATATTTGTATATATATATATATATATATATATATATATATATATATATATATATATATATATATATATATATATATATATATATATATATATATATATATATATATATATATATATATATATATATATATATATATATATGGGGTCAGATATAGACAGAAAAAATTGTTTCATTTTCTATCTTCAAATAAAAGAAAAAAATATATATATATATAAAATTACAGTTATGAAAGAAAGTCATCCGAGTCGGCGAACTGACCCGTATCGTCCACGTGAGAGCCGGACAATTAACCTCTAGGCTACGAAGCCAATCCTTGAATAGGTGGTGAATTTATAACACTAAGTACAAATGTCGTACCAAACTGGAAGTTGGTCGGGGCGTTCTCGAATCATGTTTATCATTTGTTAAATACTAGATCCCCCCCCCCCCCCACCCCCCCTCAGGTAAACTTGTGATTTCCTGAGTAACTGATAAGGTGCAAAGTGGCCGTGCTTATGCTCCTTTAATACAGAGTCGATCTTTCCCCATGCCACTGTCATGACAGGCCTATATACGCTGACCGTCGTAGAGCCGAGTCTGGTCACGACTGCATAATGAAAAGTGAATATTTGCAATTCATAAATGAACTATGAAATTCCTCATTCATTTATCAATATTCAATATCCATTATGAATGTTCCAAAATGTCTTTTTTGTCCACTTTTACATGCCATTTTGGTCACCACATACTATCAAATTCAAATAATGAGTGCTCCCTTGGAAGTGGTGAAGGGGGACATCTAGCGGGAGAAGGGCAAACTATGTGAAACAGCAGAGAAAATAAATTTAAATATTTTTTTTCTGCTGTTTTTGGAAAAACGTTGGAAAAAATAAATTTAAATATATTTTTTCTGCTGTTTTTGGAAAAACGTTGGAGAAAATAAATTTGAATTAATTTTTTCTGCTGTTTTTGGAAAAACGTTGGAGAAAATAAATTTAAATTTATTTTTTCTGCTGTTTTTGGAAAAGCGTTGTAGAAAATAAATTTAAATTTATTTTTTCTGCTGTTTTGGTAAAAAAAACGGTGGAGAAAATAAATTTAATTTTTTTTTTCTGCTGTTCACACTTGCACCATCGTACTATCCGGAAAAATGGTCATGAACTTAAATGGAGAAAAAACGAGACACCTTTTCCTCTGTACTGTTTTTTTCTCCACATTTGTGAAACTCCACAGTCTAATTTTGTTGATGGTAGCTATGTTCAAAAGTCTTTAAATCTATGTATGTTTTTTTCCATCGATGTGAAGACGCATGTATTCCTCATTTGAAAACCACATGAGAAGGAAGAAAAGAAGGTTTCGGGTTTCACGTCGTTTTCAACAGCTTAGGTCATACTGCGACATGATAGAAACTCGGAACCGGGAAGAAATTCCCTTCTCTTAACGAATAGTCCCAGGGGTCTTTCAATTGCAGAAGTGCCACAAACAGCCCTCCACAATGCCACATACTTGTTATGATGCCAGACCAATCTGCGAAGTGTTGATTGAAGCTTTGATACTTTTTGGAAACAACTTTGAATCAAGCATGAATTTACAAGGTAATCTTATTACTGGTATCTTGTCAATAAAACCCCATCAAAGATTTTTGAAAAGATGTATTTGTTGGTAATATACTATCAAATTGTCAGCTTGGGACTTAACAATGGGACCTAATGAGCAAAATCAACATTTTAAGGAGTTGAGACAGAAAAGAGGGCAATAGATAGGACTCAGTTCTCCTAAGAGGTTTGCCAAGTTTGGATGACAATCGCGAACTTTTTGTAGCAAAAAAGAGCCAAAAACAGTGTGCCAAACTTAGCTCAGAAAGACTATAGAGGGTCATTTGTAATAGGGTCCAAGAGTTTTAACTATTTCTTAGACTATGTCAGTTGGCACTAAAAGAGGATTTTGAGGAGTTTTATTGTTTATCTGGCTTAGATTTGCAAAGATTGAAAGAGCACCAAAAAAGCTTACGATTATCAAATGCCATCATTTGTTAAGAATGGCTTCAGTCATTCTATGCCATTTTGGACCTTTTAACTGGACTGCACAATTTCACACATCGCGGCCATTGTTATCCTTTTCTAAGTTTATACTGCGCGCAGTACCATCCTCTTGACCACGCACGTGCAGTTTTTGCGTGACTTTTATCTGTAGGTTAGTTTTCATCTGATGATATTTTGTAGCTTCAATACACTTACGTTTTGATACAAACGAGAAGGCAGATAAAGGTAATATTGGTATCTTTCCCGCATACAATATCGGATCTCAACCAAGGGGACGAATCCCTTTCCCCTATATAGTCAGATAGAATGGCACGTGTATTCAGCAATCAATAATTCTTTTATTGAACATTAGGTCATTATTGGCACAATTGTTGGACATTGTTGTAAAACAATTACTACCAAAACAATGCTGAAACAATAGGCTATACTCCCTAATCCACCATACTTAAGATGCTTACTTCAAAGCGACAATATCAAACGAATGATGAGAAATAAACAAATACCCAATCACGCCTATGAATACGGTGCCATTTGCAAAAGGAATAATTCTAAAATACGTCGTAATAGTTTGATCATAACTTATTGACGTTTTGTTCAAGACTACGCGCGTCGCGTGAATTTCAGCCATTGTTGACAAGAATCGGTGAGTAAAATTGACGTACATTTTCAGCTGCGCAAAATTTGCACTGAAAGAGGCGAATTTATCTCATGAAAGTAACCAAAAAATTGGTTATATTGTGGATGAATGTACGTAGCACCGATACAGAGTTTTTTTAGTTGGAACTGTTGCCTATTTTTGAAGGATTTGCTAGAAAAGAGTCGCCGCGACCAGGATGGAACTCTACGAATTTTACAACAATACCCAACAACGACGTCCCAACAACGGCTTGATTGTCAATAAAAGAGAACGTCGGTGATATTCATAGCACGCCGTGTTCTATCTGTGTATATTAGCAATATGTGTTGATCTTTTACCGGAAATCAGAGACAGCTTGGAGATAAGATGTTAGTTTTTGTGTATGTGATAAGCTGGTTGCATAAGAGATCATTGATGGCGACTTTGAAAGCCATTTCGCAATATTGACGTTTTACACTATAAACTCGTTGTCATTCTCTTTTCCTCTTCCTCCCCTTCTTCGTTTTCTTTTTTCCTCTTTCCTTTCCCCTCCTCATCTCCTCCTACCCTGCTCCTCCTCTTTCTTCTTCTTCTTCCTCCTCCTCCTATTTTTTCTTCTTCTTTTTCTTCCCTTCTTCTCTTCTTCTTCTTCTCCTCCTTCTTCTGCTGCTGCTGCCGCCTCTGTTGCTGGTACTTTTTTTATACAGTATTTCTCTTTGGTAAAATATTTGCGTTACTAAAAGCCCTACTAATTAGTAATTACCAGTTATATTCTACACATATCGTAAATATTCATGAATTTAATGACATGAAGACCATTTTTTATCTCATATCTAACATATTAAAAGTCCGTACAACTTATATCTTATTTAAGTTCTACACTCGAATAAATAATACTGGATGAGGACGAAGAGTGAAACATGTATAAAAAATTAAGTAAATAAAGGATATGCTATGGCATTTGATTAATTCCCCGCTCTCACAGCCCGATGGTCACGAGTTATCACAGAATGGTGAGAAAAGGGGAAGATAAAAATCAGCCAAACTACAGACAGCAAACTTTTCTTAACACAGACTTCATACCAAGTTCCTGAAATGCTAACATTGCCCATGCTATGATGCCAGCATTGGCCTACAGATGGCACCATGGTCTTCTTTCTAAACAGACCATTGCATCCTCCTGGTGAGATAAATGTGAACTAATTTTCTCACCTTGGCAACCTTGACCACTTGGTCGTACTTGGTCAGAGGAAAAGACAAACAAAACAAATACGCCAGCCTGAAATTTAGTATGTCCTCGAAATCAATAAACACACCTACATTGATGTAAGATACAGAAAGGTCTTAGGCATATAATTAAAACTTCAACTATATAACTTTAAAACACAATTTGCAAGAGGGTTGAGAATATCTATTCAATTAAAACAACGACGATTGGGTCTGAATTATCTAATCGTATAATACAAGTTGCAAGAGGATTGAAAATATCCATTCAATTAGAACATCAACAACACAATTGATGTACGACACAATCAACTCTTGGGGCATCCTTTTCTTATGTTCAAAAATTTACAAGAGGTATATATCACTTCACGAAGATCTCAAGGTGCCTGGCTTTCATTCATGTCTTTCTGGTAGAAACATCTAAATTGAAAATGCATTTTTCAATAGTACCAACCAGAAGTTTTATACCAAATATTTTGGTAATCCATACTTCCATAATCCATGCCTCCCTTTTAATGTGTTGATGACAATTTTAAGGGGTAAAATATAAATATATAAACGAATGTGGTTATATTGGTTTTTAAGTTTTTCACACTGTATTGTGTAAAAAGAATCTTTTATATTTTGCAACCTAGTATTACTTAAAAAAACATTCTAACTTTTTTCTTCCTAAATTCACGTTTACAAAATGGACACAATCTTGATAATGCACACAATGGATACAGCAAATAGAGGTGTTCGACTCGCTGTCTGTTGAAGCCAACAAGTCTCACCAGCTGTCGACACCTACTGGGAAAATAAAATATTATTTAATTACCATGACTCGTCAATATAAAGCTTAGAAAGGCCTAAATCAAAACGTAGACGCAAGTGCCATTCGACAATAATAAAAAAAACTATGCTATTACGATATGACAACCATAACATGAAATAACAAAAACAGATGCATTGATGAAGGCTGTACTGTGCAGAGTTGAACCGCATAGAACCGGGGCAGTTTCCTAATCTCACATTATCAATTGCACTTCCGATTGAGCGACGCATTCCTCTGATCATGGGTCCACCAGAGGCTGTGTCAAACTAGACATAGGAAAAACAGCAACCTTGAGCAATGACGAAATGTCATTAGGTAACTCTGGTTATGCCAACTATGAATGGTTAAAATGGGTTGGATAATTGTATTTCTGTAGGACGTGTGTATTTAATAATCTAAAATTCGTTTGAGGTTGCTAATGGGGTTACTTTGTGATCACAGGGTCATTTTAGACCTTTCCTCATAATGAACTGTGACTGTTTAGGCTATTACTGAAAAAGGTAAGAGACCTACTACTACTAAGGCTCCCATAGGCTTGCACACAAACAGGATTTTTTTTGCCCTTTTCCCACTTTTGAGTTTTATTAAAACATATTTTGAAGCGATTATGTGTATGTATTTATTGACTTGTCATGGAGTCAATAAAATATATACACATAATCGCTACAAATTAAAATACATTGTAAGTATCAAATGTTAACAGATTTGCTTTAAAGTTGGCATATTTATAAAAATGGTTTCACATTTTTTCCAATTTTGACTCCATTCAAAAGTTACGGAATCGCAAAAAGCTGAAAATTGTTTGTTTATCTCATTTTCAACGACAGTTCCAAAGGAATAGTTATAAATTTGAACAGATTGAAATCAGAAAAAATACCAAACCTTTCTCTCCACACCAAAGAAATTTGATGGTCCCTGGTTCATAATTGGTGGTAGGGTCAATAAGCATTTTACCCCGAAATGCCTGCACCCTGCTAGTATGGTATTTTTGTTATGTAGGCAACATATTTTTGTATAAGTAAGTGTCAAATAAAAGCGGTATAAAGGAAATACAGAGTTAAAGAAATTGACGCCACCTGAATACACTCCGTGCCAGTTATGAATTATTTCACCAAATAGAAATATACAGTTAACAAATGTGTGATTTAAGCATCAATTTATTAAGGTTAGCATCACAGTTGCAGGTTTAAATTATATTTAGACCCCACTTTATCAAAACATCCTGAAGATGGCGCTGCATTAATAAGGGACCCTTCTTTTTCATCAAATATTTAGAAAAGGTATCATGAAAGGAACCATTTTGAAAAGTTATGAATATGAGAGGAGCAATGAATTTCTTAATCCTGTAAAACACATGGAGGCCCACTAGGCGAGGCAAGCATAACAAGTGTAACCTCTTATTTTGTTGCTCCGTTGTTTTCTTTAATATAAGACAAGCCCTGAAGACATAGGGAAAATTGGGGACTCTAATGCAAGGCATATTTCTTTTATATTCATTAAAATGCACACACATTATCAAACTGAATGTAGCGTTTGTGTATATAGATGTACTAAAAACAAGAACTACTTGTGGTGGCGGTCTGCAGAATCTCGTCTCATGATTTCTATCCTATCGACATAGTGCTCAAATTATTGGGTATTTGGGGAGGTTTTCGTTGTCTTGAGATTAGGCGGTTCTATTCCGCGTATACTCCGGTTTACTCCATAATTCAACCAAAAAAGGTGACGATAACCTCAACCACAAATTATGGGGAAAACATCGCCTATCCCAGATCACTGGCAACTTTCTAACATGCCCCGATTCGAATTCGAACCCAGGCAGTGGTGAGAAACAGCGAGCAGTTAGTGACAAAGGTTGTGTTTGTATAAGGAATAAACTACTAAAACATTTGAAGGGGGCATTTCAAATGTATTCTTAAAAAAGACGTTAAAATAATAATGTACGGCCAAAATAGTTAGTCCTGGGAATATCAGTATTTTGCTTTTGTTTGTTAACTTTTTTACAAAAGATTATCTATATATTTCCTGATAAGTTCGTCCTAGAATGGCAATCAAATTATTGAAAGTATACACCTATGCATTGGCAGCAAAGCCCTCAAGGCAAAATAATAAAACAAATCTTCCTGGCCTAATCATTTCTCAAATTTGAAATTATTTCGGAGAAGAAGAACAACTTTGCATTCTTTCTTCGGAGTAGATGTGTAGCTATAAGAATAGGAAATACAAAATAGGAACAATTATCACAATTTATACAATTTACCAGCAAACCTGCACCATGAATGTGAAGGACCTATGCCTGTACAAACAGACATATTGATTTGGAGTTCCTGCCCTGATAGCCAAGTGGTCTATGGCATTGCAACTGATTGCTCACCACTACCCCCTCTTCGAATCAAGACCAAGGCATGTGAGAAAATTGCCAGTGATAAGCTGGTGTTTTTCCTGGTACTCTGGTTATCTCTACTACTTATAACTAGCTAGTCATGAGCGCGATGTGTCAGAAGTGACAAAAATTCAAAATCCACTGTGTGGATTGACTTAATCCTGATAGGCTTTCATGCGCTATTGGCAGCTTTGGTCATATCAAAGTGAGAAAAAAACCAAGAAGTAAGAGGGCTCCTCCTCAGAGTTTGTTGTTGTTGTCTTTGAAATCCTTATGAACAAAATTTTACATTATTTTGTTCCCATTACGTATACACCCAGATCTCATTACAAGAGAACACCAAACGCGACATATCTACTCTAACTCCATATACATCAATTACAATCAGATATGTGTAAAAATAAAATATTCAATGACATTGAAAGGAATGCCTTTAGCTAATTATGATTGGCTGATAACATCAAGATTTAAAGTGAATATAACCTTTTACCCCTCCCTTATATAAGAAAGTGAATGTGTCCACATGCTGAAAGAAAAAAGTTGATTTTACCATACATCTTTTACACAGATACAACATTAGTTACTGCATATGTTTATGTACTCTATGTCGTCTGTATACTTGACTTCTTTTTTCTTTTTTTCCAGTTCTTGATAACAAATCTCAATGGCAAATGAGAAGTTTTCACCAAAGTTTTTCCTGGAGAGAGAGATGCGGGCTCGTGGTAGGTGTACCAATGGTGCCAGCCGAAAAGACCTGTGGAGGGACGCCTCCCTTTATCTGAGGAGATGGTGTGTAAAGTCAGCCTCTCAGGAAGTGGTCCGCGAGGTGGCTGAAAGCCTATTGGAGGAAAATTGTGAAGAGCGTGCATTGACTCTTGTAAAAAATCCGCCTTTTGCCAATCAGGTCTACCGAGGTAAGTATGAGACATCTGTAGGGGAGCCACATTCTCTTTCTAGAGACAGGGTTAGACCCACTTATGGTATGAACGATGTAAGGTCAGACCTTCTGTGGAATCAGCTCCTTAAGTATAACATTGATCCTCGTATGCCTAAAACTGAACAGGTCAAGACCATTCAACGGCTGGCAGCGAAGACAAGGGTCAGTGGCAGAAAAAAGGACAGAATGAGAAAATATGGCAGCTCACAGCCTAGAGCATTGACAGGTACAAAAGATCTACTAGCCACTAGTAGTGATATTGAGAATCCTGCTAGCTACACTGATCCAAGTATCCCGGATGAGTACAATGATGGTGTTTTAGGCACAGGTTGTTCTGGGTTTGCTGCAGTTTTTGGTGCTTTTCTGGATGCCTCAGCATACTATGCTAAGAAATACCTCTTCTGCTGCTGCTTTCCTAGCCAATCCTCTTAATGCAGCAGACATGATAAAACCCTCATGGATACATACATACATAGATTACATACACATACATGCATAATCACATACATATGTACATACATAAATACATACACACACACACATATATACATGCATAAGCACATACATACATATATATGAAATATAAATATAACCATATACATCATAATAAAATAGATTGACAATGCCTGTAGTTTTTTGGCTCACACCAGGCATGAAGTGTTTTCCCTTAGGGGAAAACGTATCAATGTTCAGCTGATCTAAGCATTTCTATAATACAACGTGACTCTTTAAAATGATTAAAATCCAAATAAATAAAAGACCATAGGTAGAAAATACTGACTCAGAAAGTCTGGATTGCGTCCATTTATACATAACTACCAGAGAGACATTGCTTCTTAACAAATTTGGAATGAAATGGAAAAGTTAAAAAGGTGCCCAGCCCAGCCAGCTGAGTAAGTAAAGAGGCAAAATAGCTTTTTCTTTTTCAGATTTGGATTTTCTTCTCTTTCAGATTTGGACTTTTCTTCTCTTTCAGGTTTAACTTTTTCACATTTTTCAGATTTGGATTCTCTTCTCTTCAAGATTTGGACTTTTCTCCTTTATTTCAGATATGGATTTTCTTCTTTTTCAGATTTTACTTTTTCAGGTTCAATTTTCTTCTATTTCAGATTTGGATTTTCCTCTTTTTCATGTAGTTTTCTTATATTTCAGATATGGATTTCCTTTTTTTTCAGATTTTACTCCTCAATGTTTTTTTTTATTATGTGCCTGTGGATTTTTAATTGTCCTCTGCAGCAATGCCAGCAGGTTTTATAACATAGCTGCAAGACAAGTGGTTTACACATTACCTCCTAAATCCATTAACCAGGTAAACCTTAGTGTAAGAGGACCTGGGGGCTCCTGCTGGGCAAAAGGTCAGCGAAATAAAATATTCAATACTGATTATATTATATTATCAGTCTGTCAACTGTCAGCTGATCATTTTAATCAATATTTATGTATGCAATATCACAGAATTCAAGACTGATAAGTATATAATTATTCATGGATACAAATCTAAATTGATATTTATGTAAGCAATATCATAAATTCAACACTGATAAGTATATACTTATTCATGGATATGAATATTATAGTAATAGTTGTTAATGACAATTGACAGTCTGTCAACTGTCAGTGTCAGCTGATTTCAATTTTGAATTTTAAGATGTATATATCTATGTTAGTAATGCTTTTTATTCCTCTGTGTCCGCTGGTTGTTGATGGGCGATGCCATACTATTACATATCTATAAGGTGAATATACTCATTTTCAAACGACATTGATGAATGTGCCAGTAATCCATGTCTTAATGATGGACAGTGTAATGACACAACTATCCATTTTAATACAGGTATTTCCTATGGAAAAGTTAATTCAAGGTCATGAATGAAACAACTATTCTTGTAAGGAATTTCAAAAAAGAAAATTATCCTATCAACCTGTTAACACTTTTCTCAAAGGCTTGCTTTTTAGTTATCCTTATAAATTTGGTAAGGGAAGTAAGACTAAATTTGCAAAAAGGAAATCACATGCATTTTTATTTGGAAAGTGGTGTCTATTTACAGTTAAGTAAGCAGAGCATTTAACTACTGTAAAAGGAAAATAATATACTTGTTTTGTTATTTTTTGTAAAATTGTCTGCCATCGATTTAAATATATTTACTATATTTTCAATAGAAATCTCAATGTCAAAAAGAAATCTCACATCCTTTTCCTTTTCAGTGCTGCCATCTATATGCACATTAACTATATAATCTGCTCTTTTTCGTGTTAGGATTTACTTTGGATGTTGGTTGACAAAATTGATTTAACTGACCAAAATATGTCACAGGCAAGACGAGAGACAACTTTGTTAGATCCATTAATCAGAAAGGAAAACATAAATTCTAACTTTAATTGGGGGAAATCACTGGAAATACAAAATATTTAGGACACTGGGTCTTATGATTGAAAAGAATGGAAGGATACAAAATATATAGCAAATATCCAAGACAATGGGTCTTATGATGGAAAAGAATGGAAGGAAATACAAAATATAGCGAATATTGAGGACAATGGGTGTTGAGGACTGAAGAGACATTAGAAAGCAAATATTCGGCACACTGGGTCTTATATTTGGAAGAATAAAGGGAAAACATAAGAAAGCAATTTTCATAACAAAAGGTCTCGGATTGAACGAAGCAAAAAATAAAAGTTCATGTCTAGGATACTTGGGCTCAGGCAGTAAAATGAGACAAATACAAAGAACAACTCTCCATTAATAGACTTTAGCTTTATTGATGCCACTGCAATCATACAGTGCTGGTGTGACAACATAAGAAACGGGAACTTAGTACCTGCACATTACATCGGTGTTCCCTTGGAGTACCTTGCTGAGATATTTACACAATAACAAGCTACACTACAGCCAACCCTTCGCGCCACTTTAAACAGTGTATCCATTCTACTGTATAATCCTCATGTGGCTAATCAACACATAGCCTACATGTGAATCTTGAAGGTTCTCAGTCACGGCAGTGAACCTACATTTTAGGATAATCATGAATAGACTAGTCAATTGGGGTTAAGGTTTCTATGATCCTATGAACTGTGGATGATTGGGTCACACCCATACCCACGATAGACCTATAAGACAAGGTCTTGAGGTACACACGGTACTCAGTGTAGGATCTTGACCAATCTTTTCACATTTCTCAGCACAGGGTATATTACTGTTCTGCATTAAGTTTTTAAGCACACTGTTCATAATTGATATGTGCATCCTCTTCTTTCATGTTACAGTTAATCAAATTACAAGCTTATTTTTGGCCAAGTGTTTCTCATTATCCAAAACTGCATATCACATGAATCAATCTAAGTAGAAATCTAATAGAAAGATATCCTTAATACAAAAGCTACAGGCAGTCAACGCCTAAATAGGTTTTATTTTTATTTCGGCAAATGCATGGTTTTTCCTGAGAACTCCATTTCCCACACCAGAAAGGTTCTTCCTAAAGGAGGGAGTTCTAAACTGTCATATACCAAAAACCCTCAAAATCCCTTCCTTCCGAATGCCAACGAAAAATACCAGTACCAGGGCATGAGTGGGAAGGAAGGGAAAAGGTGTAATATTTACAGGGGGTTGGGGGTTCACTTTATCCGTGGGATTCAATAGGTGACCAATAAATACAAATAGTGCAATATCATGTCAATAGTATATTCTATGCACCTTAGCCCCATACCCAGTATATCATATCTAGCTACCAGCCACCCTTACCATGCATTTAACCATGTTTCTGGCGAGTTTTCTTAGTGCAAATGACTCTTTACCATTTGGAGTAAAAGGAAATCCTTTTACAATGGGGGGGCCTTGTGACCAAGCCTACCTGTAGCCTTGTACCAGATATCTAACCAGAACCTTATCCACATTTTAGATGTGGGACCATCAACACATGTCAAACAGTTTTACATCTATGGATGAGGTTGAACTTCTGTTTTATGCGTTACTTCCCAGTGAAAAGCTATGCTAATTCTGATACATTACAATACTTCCAAGATAGGATACTTTTATGCACACAGCTTGGGATTTGCACCTTTAAAAATTGTTGCAAAACCATTTTGATATTTCCTTAACAATACAATATTTTAACATAATTTCCAATGCTAATGACTGCCTCCCAGGGACCTAATTTTCTTTGTTAGATTTAGCAATATCAGCTTCAGAATTTTCACTTATAAATAGCAAACTACCTTTGTGCGGAGCCATCTAGATAGAAGTTAAGTAAATTTCATAACATTAAGCAGTACTGGTATAACAGATCTTAAACAAAACAATACTTTTTCCTATTCAATAATATTCAGCATTTGGTAGCATATGGAATAACTGTCTTAATCCATAATGCATAAAGACATGTCAGCACCAGAATAAGTATTATGAAACAGAAATACACATGAATGTGAATAGTTATATTTTATGGGATATGAAACAGATAGCTGTATAGTATAACTATCGTAGTGTCAGAGGTCTTGAATACAAGAACAATGAGCTGACCGGAATTGACCTGTCCGTAGCACGATATGGATAGTGCTGTTTTGAGGCGATCAGCCTCCATACCTCCATAATACCTCAGCAAAGTACACCAAGAGAAGGAGAATAATAGTTCAACATGCAGACGACTAAAGCAGATAGCATTGGTTTATCCTTTGTCACACTTTGTAATGGGTTGATCGAGATGCTACATAGAAAGGCCAGTTCAGAGAGGAATCACATCTTACAGTATTTCACAACCTAATTGAACCACACCAATGAACTAAATGAAGGACATGATCATTTCAACAACAACACCCATTGGCAATGAACATATCCCTAAAATCTATAGTTAAGTTGTACTGTTATAGCTCACATATGTTTAGTCCATCACATCAACCTTCATAGGAGGGTACACTATATATTCCCTAAAAGTGACCTTGTTATGAGATGAAGTTTCAGTCTTTGGTACGCAATCTAATGAACTTATCTAAGTCAACCCATTACAAGACAAAATACATCTTATTTTGCACACCACTCTTACATGGTCATTTCCCTTTAAGTTCATTCATTCAAATAATTTGAATTTCAGTGCAAAATCTTTACATTAAATAATGTTACATACTATTCCTGTTAATATCTTAACATCTTTACAATTTCCTTCTTTACAGTGATCGTTCAATCAGTTTTTGTGAACCACAGCAAAATACAAATAGTTATATAGAGGAGAGATGAGCTGCAACCATCCTCCTCCTCATCATCATCTTCACCACCATCAACATCATCATCTTAGGTGTATGTACATAGATAGAGAATACAATTGCCTTGTAATAACAATACTAGCTTGAATAGAGGCAAATCAAACTGAAAGACTTGTTTTTTGTATTTTTAATTTTCTACACACCTGCACATGCCGTATGAAGCGACGAGGCAGGTAAAAGGTAATAAAACCAGCTCCCCAGGACCCGGGACACTGGCTGCAGCTACCGGACCACAGCCAGCATCACCAGGCTCAAGTCCTCAAAAAACATAACTTAAAGAAGTCATACAATGGAACCATTAAAAGCTGCTTTTTTGACACATTCACACACTGCAGAACATCTTTGTGTCAAACACTCATGCTTAATATTCTAATTTTACAGCTATTCTTTATACATCTCTGGCCCTGTCAGAGTTAGGCAAGCATCGCACTGTATTAGAAGTAGTAGTAGTAGTAGTAGTAGTAGTAGTAGTAGTAGTAGTAGTAGTAGTAGTAGTAGTAGTAGTTGTAGCAGTAGAAATAGTAGACCATTTATCTTTTCACTGTTTTCACCCTTAATTTGGCACAGAGTGGATTGTGGCAGGCCTAAGTAAGCAGCATAGATCTGACTATGAGCTTTTTAAGTATCTTGAGTGTCCATCTATACTAGCTTGCAACTAGCATGCAAGAGAGTTAAACCTTTGTTCACATTCTTACTACCATACTTGAAAGCCATTGTGCTGACCTCTTAAAATGGTGTGACATACTAGTGTGACATGACTTTTATACTTGGACACCCTTAAGGAATTAGCTAGTTAGCATGAAGTGCGTTTCTAAGGAGTGTCATATAATTATGAAAAAATCATGTGACAAGGAAGCATGGTGCAAACACCAGAAGATCCTCCGTTATTCGCAATGCAAGTCTCTGTTCTATAATATTGTAAAACCTCATGCAAGTTGAGTCAAGAAAGTCTGTTTGACTTCTTGTGTTCACTCCTTCATGCGTAGAGCACCTGGATAATCTGACTAATAGCAAGTTGATATTACTCCTCAGAGTCATCTGAAAATTTCCATCAGAAAATGATCATATTCATATCTGGAGTTGTGTAAAATCACCAGAGTATTCACTCTAAGCATTAATAGGTCTAACAGGCATATTTTGCAGGAAAGGATCTGCTCTAGAGAGAGACAGCTATGCAAGAAGGGCCACTTAAGTCTCCCGGACAAATAAACCGTAATTATAATAATTCAATATTTTGCTAAGAAATACTAGAAGACAATGCACTACCTTATAAAAATCATATCTGTAAATGTTGGTATACAGAAGCATGGACACTGACAGTTAATGCCTAACTCTGACATGGCTTAGTTCACTGATATGAAAACATATGGCTTGATACATTTACAGTACAGTGTTCTTTCATTACTTGGCTGACTGCCTACTGTATTAGCAAAGGAGTAGCCACCTCACACTGGAATCAACACACATGGCACGCAGGCAACACAATCAGAGAGCACACTTCCTACGACGAGGATTACCCACAAGCATTTTAAACGATCCCTCCCAAGAGGATTCATGGTCATTTATATTGTACAACAATTATTACACCTATAGCTGTATATGGCTCTGCTACAGTGCAAGGCTGCTGCCCCCATGGCCAAGCAGTCTAATGCATTGCACACTGACTGCTTGCCGAGGCTCACCACTGCACAAGGCCTGGGGTTCAGCAATACAGTTTGAGGCATACAAGGAAGTTCCATGATTACTCAATAAGGTCTGGCAAGAAACTAGCCTCAAGGTATTATCAACTTCAACAATAATAGTCTTATACTCCAAGGTATACAATTAATGAACGGAATATTTCATAATTTTGAATTATGAATTTAGTTGGAAGCTTCATTTAAAGGAACCCTTATAATCCTATGAATTTAGTTAATTAAGTCTAGCTTGAGTTAAAGGAACCCTTAACAGATGAAAATGTTGTAGTCCAACTTAATTTCAATAATACTTCACGAGGAAAGATCGCCAACAGAATGAGCTCTTGGCTCTGTGCTCCAAGAAAAACTGAACTCCGAAAATTCAAGAGTTCTGGATTGACCTATATTTCTTGAACTATGAGACTGGAGTTCATTTCAAAGGACTGAGCCCAGACAAGGCTGCAGGTTGCAGTGTCGAGGGTTATCTATCACTGTCACCAGGAATAATTAGACTGATCGATTTTCTGATGCATGCATTCATCTCACAGGCAAGCCCACAGACTTAGACTGGCTTACCAGTCCCTGCCATGCTGCAGCGTGAGCACCAAGCACGAGGCATATATAAATAGTAGATAAGACTTGGGAGTCAGTCTATGATGAATGCTGCAAGGAACCAGCCTAAGATGGACAAGAGTGCTCTCTGTTTGTGATGCCAGTTCTGTCTCACTGTTATGATACTTATGTATGTGTTTGAGATATGGCCACCCAGCCCAACACAACGAGGGCAATAACGATAGTAGCTACAGTGTTCTTTTTTCCAGGATGATACTTTCTTGCAAGAAAGCTCACGCTGACCCAGTGCATTCTATCTTTTCCTTTTTGCGTTTGTGCTGTCCTGTGTTCTGCTTCGAGGACCAGCTACAGTATGCGTAACCAGTCTCTCCACTGCCCCTCACCAGGCACGGTGCCTTGGCTCTCTTCTCCACGACTGCCACAGGAATAAAATATGACTAGAACACCGTAAGCCAGCGTCGGCGGCAGGCAGCATCGGTGGCGGAGCATCCGAACACAATATACACACAAAAAAGCACCAGGAGAAACCTACATCCTCGTCCCTTTCATCTTCATAGTGTAGATGCTTCTTCTCTTTCTGCTGCGGGATGAATATCACAACCAAATGATTTCCCACTCTTGCTCAGGCGCTCGCTCTCTTTGCCATTGTTCGCCATGCCAGCAGTGCTCACTACTCCTCCTCCTTCTGGTTGCCACGAACGACAAATGCAGGTAGCAACAGACGCCTTTAAGCTGGTAGGAGATGAGAACCAGAGGCCAGAGCGTTAATACTTTGATAATGATAAGGCTGGTTTCTGTTCTCTCTCCTCCTCCTCCAGTCTCCTGCCATTGTTGGTAGATGTGGCAGCAGTAGTAGTAGTGGTGGTGGTGGTAGTAGTTAATGCACTGTGTTGGGCACTGGACATGGCATCCTCACTGGCCGCTTTGTGCAACTCATGACTGGACTTCTAAAACAATAGGAAAACAATGCATATTAATCACAAAGGCTACCTACAGCATCAGCTTCGAGCATGAACTTCCCTGCCCTCTTCATCTTCTACAGAAAGAAATGAGTCATTTAAAATTGTTCTTAAATGCATAATCCTTTAATTTCTAGCATAATTTGTTATTTAACTGAAGTGACAATCTCTTGGAACTTACAAAAAATAAATCAGTTAGCATTTCAATTAACAACAAAAATGCACAAATTATCCAAACTCAATACATAAGAACGATATGCTTATTGGAAAACCATACTTTTTGCTTGCATTACTCATAAACATGATTTCATGTTCGGTAAGGCTTCAAGGAATAGATTAACTACAATGCAGTCTATTGAATGAATCAAATTGATCACTGTAATATGTGTTTTCTCCTTAAATGTATTATAGTAAAAGTATCCAAATGACTTTTAACTCAATGCCAAACAACACCCTGGAAATGAAAAACATAAAACATATATATAAAGGATTGATTTTAAACAGTAATAAATACCCAAATTGAATAATCATTATAACATGATACAAATAAGTAATGCAAAAAAATGTAACTAAATACCAGGTGCAAGAGAATGCCAGGACTAAAGCCATGCAGTGTGGTTAGAGGGATATGTAAAGCCCTACGTTGTTAGGTGTGCCTTATTAGTAGGGATGGGGATCGTTGAGAATTCTACCGTTCGGTTCGGTTCTCGGTTTTGCTTCTACGGTTCGGTTTTATCACGGTTTCCTAAACGGTTTATTAATGACATTTCTTGGATACGAAACTGCGCAATGGAATGCGTGGCTGAACTTGCCTGAACTGGAAAGTTCTTGAAAGTTTCTATATACTAGCTCCCTGGGCATTTTCTCTACGCTCAGAAGGCTTCTGAGCATAGTGAAAGTGGGCAGGGTACCAGACTTGAGAGATTTTGAAATGGCTGTTTGATCGTCGCGCTTGGCAGACATTGTGAGGCCAGCAAGGAGGTAGGTGCTGACAGTTTTATTACGCCTCCAGGAACCCTGTGCATGCATAGAAAACCGAACCGTTTAGAGGGAGGTCTGGTTTTTGACTGGTTAACCGCAATGCTCAGGCCGGTTTGAACCGGTTACCGGTTTCTGGTCCCCATCCCTACTTATTAGTATACCTACACCCCACTATCTCCTTAAGGTGTATTGGACAACCGCTCCTTTATAAATCAATTATAAGGAAGAAGAGTTTGGACTGTGCGATTCCTGGTAATTTTTTCAAATCCATATATTTTTTGAAATGTCTTTAAATTCGTCCAATTTGAGAAAAAAACAGAAACATTGATGCAAGTTAACTCGTCAACATCATTAAGTAAGTTGAACCATATAGACTGGAAGTGTGGAAAAATACTGTCTCTCTCTCTACTACCTTGTATTGTTGTATGTCTCAAAGATTTCAGTTTTTTCCTTTAAATGACCCTTCACACCATAAGGACTGGAAGTGTGTGCTACAAGCAGGGTAAGGGTTGTAGCAGATTAAGAGGGCTTTATGAGAGCGCCAAACGAATGTAGGTGTACATCTACAGTTGGTATAAGTAGTTTTCTACCTAGTAGTTACAGCCATGGACCTATTGGGCATGTTAGTGTTGGTGTGCCTATTGAGGGTATTCTGCAATGGAAGCTGTGCCCTTTTTTGATAACCAAATTTTAATATTAGCCTGTTTTTCTGTATTGAGCTACAGCTTGTATCTCATATCATCTATCAAATCTAGAATATTTTGACTTCTAAGAGCTATTAATCTTATCAGGTAATATGATGAGAAAGCAAAGCTTTAAATGCTCGCGCAGCTCGATGATATTTCTGCATTCCCCTTCAAATGCAGTCACAAAGTGTTTGTTATTGTTATCCGTGACGTCATTCCTTACTTAAACTTCGCTGAAACATATTGGAAGCCCCTTCATATGAGCTTCATATTTGTGCAATAACCACACACAGTATGCGTAGCGATTGACCGAGAATATGGCATAAAATTACTACGACTTCAACCTGTTGCAAAATCGTCATTTCACGACAGATTTCATCTAGAATTAAGAGACATGTAGAATTATTTGTGGCGGTTGTAGCAATTTAAACTGCATTGAAATCGATTCACGGAAAGATGAGTAAAGTCATTTTTACCGTGCACATCGAAGTTACGACTTTGGAATACGCGGAATTCCATCGTAACATGACGTCATTTCAATACGTCAGCATTTGTCGCACGTGAGCATGTATGTTTCAGTTGTTGCATAGTTCGGCGTGTGTTGCACGATAGTCGGCGACCAAGACGCTATTTTGACACAATTTAAAGGAAACAATCCAAATTTATTATTTGATTAAGAAATATTTAAAACATGAAACGATCTGGCGGCAAAATGTGCTCTTAAAGCAAAAAGTTATGCTCATTTTTCCGAGGTAATCGAGCGAGCGAGCCCGACGAGAGACGAACAGACAGACGTCAACACCAAAAATCCTGCCATAGTGTGTATCCTGCCATTAGGCATTACACTATATATATACCGTAAATGCTCGCTACGCTGAGCCGGCCTAACGGCCGACTCACTACGCGAGCTATTATCTTTGTATCTATTTCAATGAAGAAATCTGGTTAACTTACGTTTACGGGTACATCCTTGCTTTCAATTTCCACATTTTTTTTTGTCAACATTATCATTTAATGCTGTAAGCCATCAATCAAAATACTGCCTGGACTTAGTTTTCCTATGAAGTGAAATGTATCAGTTTGGAATGACATAACCTCAGTAGGGTTAACTTCATAATGTGCCCTGTGCATAAGCAAAAAGTAATTGCTGATAACAACACCCAAAATAGAAATTAAGTTTCAAAGCCAAAACCAAACAAAGGTACACAAGAAAAAATTAAATTGTACCAAAAAAATAGAAAATAAAACAAAATACAAGACAAATAAAACTGACACCAACTAACATCAAATTGAATGAATATGAAAAATTAACATCATTTATGACTCTCTTCACTGGGCGCCGCTAAGAGTTTTTTGAGAGTACTATGCTGTAGGTGACAACGGACAAGCAGCCACACGCACGCACGCACACACAGTGTGATCAGTTACCTGGTACATTGTCCTGTCTTATTGTGGGGTTCTCCTCAAAGGCTATTAGAGGCGTGGGTTTCTCCTCCTCCACGTTATTAGAGTTTAGTAGGTCTTCCGTAAGAGCACTGTCTTTAGATTGCAACTGTACTGATTTGTTGTCTACTAGACTTAAGTCTATAAGCTCCTCAAAGTCTTGTTGTTGCTGTTGTTGTTGTTGTTGCTGAGAGGAGGGTGCACTAGGTTGTAGGAGTTCGTCAGCGAGGCTGGTCTGGGCGAACCCCGTGTTGACAGCCTGAAGCTTCTGCATCACACTGCAAGGGCAAGATAAGCCAACTCAACCGTCATGCAACAGCCAATCAGGGGAGAGACGAGTCATGGACAGACGAACAGACAGACAGGAGCAGAGGTCGAAAGCAAGACCGCAGCAGTAGGAGCAGGAGGGAGGAGAAAAGAGATAAAGAGGGGAAAGGGGTAAAGATGAGGTTGGGGGATGGAGGGGGCAGAAGTGATTGTAAAGACAAGCCGCAGGAACCAGAAGATCAAGGTGCAATTTCAATTCAATTATCCTTATACATTCCCCTTGCTTTATCTGTTTAGACCAAAATATCCTGCTGGTCAAATGCAAAAGATTTGTAGCCTGCTGGTCAAATGCAAAAGATTGGTAACTAAAGAAAAATCAAAGAAAAAAAAAGAAAGAAAATTGGCAATTGCTTCCATGAAAATGTTTTTGTTTGATAAATATTCCAATAAAAGGAATAATGTTACCTTTAGACCATTTGGATGCTCTGGCATAGATTGATTTCGGACATTCCAGTAGCAGGCACAAGATGCAGAGAAAATTCATGGGCAATTCAAAACACACTGTTTGTTTGGTCTACTGTGATTTTCCACAACTTAATAGCATCACAGACATCATCTAATGCCACAAATACAGGCTGTTTCTCCAGCATCTACAGACCAATTAACAAAATTAACTTTCCGGGGTTAGTCTGATCTGGGTGGGAGGTCCAAAACCATGCTATCTAGTGTACAGGTAAGTAAAGCTAGGATTCTGAAACTGTTTTGAAAGAGGTCTATGGCAAGCAAATCTTTGGTAGCAATATGTTCTACTAAAGGTTTAAGCCTACAATAAGGTACCATGAAGTCACTATCTCTTAAGCAACAGCAGAAAGATTGAAGACAGGGATCACAGGCAGAACATCTTAAGTTGTGAAATACATTCATAGGGAGTTTCAAATCAATAGTTTACATTATCAAGAGTGGACGAGGACATTCTTTGTAGAAAAATACCTATAAGAACATGCCTGAATGGCAAAGATTTTTTCTTTGAGTTTTGAAATAAATACAATGAATAATGGAGATAAAAACATAAACTGATCTAATAATGGTAACGTAGTGGGTAGTATGAAAGTGCAGAGGCATCGAGGGTTGAAAAGCTCAAGAGTGAGACCAGCTCACCTTGTATCTATTAGCGTAGGTCCATCAACATCGTCATCGAGAACTTCTCTACTGGCGTCGCCGTTCACTGCTATACTCGCCTCCTGGTGGCCATTTGATACAACTAATGGCTCGCCCATGGCTACGTCAGTCTCCGGTGATTCGGCTGCTGCCGCCGCACTCGTACCCGGCTTTTCATCATCGTCTAAATCGAAAATGTCTCTCTGCAGCACAGATTCTGCAGCAGTGTCAATGTCTTTATCTTCATCACTTTGTTTTTTCGCTATTGCTTCCTTCTCACTCACTCCCTCCTGACTCTCGACACTCTCCTCCTCAACACTTTCCTCGTCCTCCTCCTCATTCTCTAACTGAGACTCGCTCTCTGGTGCAGTCTGTGGGGAATCTATGACATCAGCACTTTCCGCTATTACCTCAACCCTAGATTCTATGACATCATCACTTTCTGCCCATGTGTGCTGCCCTGGCTGTGCAACATCATCACTTTCTGCTGGTGCTAGCAGATCAGCCTCCACAGCCTCACTTTCTGCTGGTGCTGGGTTTCCCTCTACAACTTTTCCATTATCAACTGACGCTAGGAGATCAGCTTCGACAGCTTCACTTTCTGCTGGTGCTGGATTTTCTTCCTCAACAGCCATAATATTATTATCAGCTGGAGCTGACAGATCAGCTTCTATGACAATATCATCCAGGGATGTTGGCTTCTCAGCTTCTGCGACATCATCACTTTCTGCTCGTGCTGCCTCAACCAATTTGGCGACATCATCACTTTCTGCTGTTGCTGCCTCCACCAATTCTGTGACATCATCAGTTGTTGCGGCTGGTGCCTGCAGCTCAGATTCCTTTGCCGCTGCATCATTGGCCTCTACTGGTACTGATTCTGCGGGTGCGGGAGGCGCCTCGAAGGAGATTGCCTCGGTCGTGACGGTGATCTCCTCGGTGGTTGTGGTTACGGCATTGTTGTTCTCTCCATTGTTGGCCTCGTCCTCGTTTTTGGCGGTGGTGGCATCATTCTCTTCCTCGTCCAGCAGCTTCTCCTGCGAGCCTCGCTTCTTGCCCAGCAGGTTCTGCAGCAGCGGCGACTTGAACTGCGTGGCAGAGGCCGGGGCCGAGGGGGCCGCTGTGGACAGGGCAGAGAGTGATCCCGCGGGCGAGATGGAGCCTATGGCCGTGGCGGGCTTCTCCTCAGCGGGAGACGCATCCGACGAGGACTCACTGCTCTTGGCATCGCTCTGAAAACAAAGCAAGTCAGCATGTACAGCCATCTTAACTATGGTCATTAACAAATTATAACAAATATCTTTAATCTATTCATGAATCTGGAGTGCCAGCTTAGTCTATCAACTTTGAAATTGAATGAACAGCAAATGTTAAAATAAATTTATCTTAATCATTCTTCCTTACTTATAATCATCAATAAATAATATTTTTGCATGCCAATTGTACGCTACACAATGCTTGTCTTATGTATAATCTTGACCCATTTGTATTGGGAATGCAACATGGTCTCCAAACTCATTAAATAGTGAAATATTTGAATATTAATTGGAAAAGGATTGCTTCACTTAAGAGGAACAACAACTTTAAGTCAAATGCTTTGTCAAATATTACTTATTTGTCAAGTGTCAGACCACTTGTAAGTTCCAGATGTACATGTATACGTTGAAAATGATTCAACCTAACCTCAATGACTACAGGCCTTCATCTGGATCTATAATACTTATAACAATAACTTGGGAATTCAGAATTATTTTATAAGATATGTAAAGGAGAGCTGTTGGTAGTATTCTGATTAACATTTCTCCTAGAAATATTTTCCTAACTTTGTCTTCACCTTCCAAGTTTTCACCAAAAATGTCAGGCCTCTGCGAGCATTAATAGGTTAAACTCATTCTCAGGAGTGTACAGAATCCAGAGCAGGTAAGTCCTGCTTCTACTCATAACCTTTCTTATAACTATTCGAGGAGGGATTGTTAAACCCACCAAGATAAGTAACATCCTGTCAAATATTTCTCAAAATATTGCTTAGCCATCAAAAAATTTCCACATGTTGGACCTTAAATATGGCCCAGATGTGAATGGAAATATTGTACTAACTAGAATGGTCATCACGAAAGTCAAGGGGCACCAGTAATTTCACATGCGACATATCAAAGTGCATAAAGGCAGACCTACGAGGAGCATTTATCTCCACACCAGGAGTACTGCTGGAGAAAAACATTTGTCCTTAGGTCACGATACCAGCATATGAGATTAATGTAGCTTTTAAGTCTTCACAGTGGCCTCTTTTCTACATACCTTGACAGTTTCTGGGGAGTCGGTCTTCACTCTCCTCATGATCATCTCCAACCTCTGAAATACACAACACACACACAATCAGTACTCCTCAGCTGAACCACAACGCATCCATCTTTCATACAGATAAGTATTGAGTATCAAGCACTTTCGGTCTACATGACTAAACCTTTATTACTTCATTTTCATAACAATCCCTATATGGGGTTAAACTTAACAGCACAGTGAAGTTTCTCAGAGGTCTACAAAACCCATAACCTAAACCATTTTATTCACATTTCCAATGGTAGATGTCCACAGATCAGATGGAAAGGTAGTGAACAGTATACTCCGATATGGTCTGGGGGCTGTTTTGGTGTCTAGTCAATGATGATTATTTAAAAATAAACACAAAATTCTCATACATTTAGTTTTTCCACTAGTAAAATTCAATTCCAATTTTGTCAATTAGGTCAATTAATTCCAATTATACCTATTTTATAGTACAGTAGGTAGTTTAGGCATAATGAGTCAGGTTAGTATGCCAAAATACGTTGTAAATATTACCTTCTTTCTTTCATTCCTCTCTTTCTCTTCCTTTTCTGCTCTCTCCTTCCTCTCAATCTCCATGCGCTCTGCTTCTTCTTTGGCTTTCTTTTCTGCTTCTTCTTTCTGCAATAATGGAAAATAACAATTCTTTAAATACTTTCATAGAAACAATACGTACATCATTCAGTATTTTTTGTAAAGATTCTAAGGATGAATGGGTAAATTCTGAGGATGAATTTAGGCGAATTAAAAGGAATATTTTATGTAAGTTGTGTTGTTTAAGAGGTTCTGAGGGTCACAGCGAAAATAAAATCCAGTATCTGACTGTGTCACCCTCTTAAAATAAAGATTAGTATCATTATTACTATTGTTATTATCACTATTATTATCATTTTCATTATCATTTTCATTATTATTATTTCATTATCATTATCACTATTATTATTATCATTGTTATTATTTCATTATCATTATAATAATCATTATTTTTATTATTACTATCATTATTAATATTATTATTATTATTATCAATATTATTATCATCATCATTATCATTAAAGCTATCTGATCAGGGGCAAGGACCTACCTCTATACTCTCCCTCTCGAGCCTCTCGGCTTCCTCCTTCTTCCTTAGATCCTCTGCCTCGATGGCCTTCTGTAGCCGCTCCTCCTCCAGCTTGCGGGCCTCCGCGGCCAGGCGGGCGTCCTCCTCGGCCGCCTTGCGCTCCGCCTCCTCCTCCAGCCTCTGGCGCTCCTCCTCTTGAATCCTGGGGGAAAGAGCAAGTAGAATCATGATCATGTATAGAGTAATCAAATTTGGAATTTGGAATTTAGATTTTCATCACTTTTTGTACCATATTGCGGCTAAGTCGAGACTAGCCAGGTGTAAATGGTGGAAGAAACCAGAGTACCCAGCAAAAACCACCGCCTAACCCCAAGTCACTGGCAACTTTCTTACTTGCTCCAGCTGGGATTCTAACCCAGGCAGTGGTGAGAGATAACTAGCAGTCAGTGGCAACACCTTAGACCACATGCAGGCCCACAGAGGAACTAAAGGTCTATGAACGTCTATGAATACAAATACAGAAAACATTGCTTATCTCCCACAAAAGGGACAAAGAAAAAGCATCTGAGGTAACCGAATTACGCTATTACCTTAGAAGTTAAAAGGAATAATTTGGGAACAGTGCTTTTTGTCTGGGAAGTTAGGTAGGTCCAACGAACGTGGTTTACTGTAGAGGTTTAGTCATTTGCGAATACACAAAAATGCAATACTATGGATAACTGCTAGTGAATAGTGATACACTGAGGAACAACTATATTCATCTTTTATAAAGATTTACTTTGAAAAAGTTCTGTCCTTTTGTTATCATCAAAAGTAAGAATACCTAAACCAAAAATGGTTATGGTTTGAAATGCATACAGCACCTGATGATTTTTTAATATTTTTAAGGGGTTATTGGAAATTACGAGGTTGGAATGTAAACACATGCAGTTACCACTTAAATGAAAAGGTATTTTCCTCCTTAGCCTTACACTCTTTATCTGATCTCTTACCTGAGTTCTTCTTGCCTGAGCCTCTCCTCCTCAGCCTCTCGAGCGGCCTTCTCCTTGGCCTGGCGCCTCCTCTCCGTCAGCTTGGCCTTCGCCTCTGTCTCATCCTTGATGTTGTTACTCTTCTCACCACCAGAGGGAGCAGCAGGTGGCACCTCGCGCACCGGCGATTCTTTAGGAGAGGGCGATTTGGACTGAAAAATCATCAAGATGATTCTGATTAAAGATATTTTCTGAGGCTGTTCGACCCTTTCCGACTGGTGAATCTCTGTGAGGTTGATATTTCAAACTGAAATATTACAAAAACTATTTGCAGTAAAATAACTGTTTGACTTAACCCAAACCTTCAACAGTTCTGCCCATGAGAGGAATCCCGAAGTCAAATCAATCCTGAAACGGTGGTCATAGAATAAGCATTATCAATATGCTTTGGAGGAAATGTCATTTTGCAAACTATATTTTATGATACAGATTTGAAGCCGTATTTCACCATGGTTATCATAAAAAAGATTAAGATTACCTAAGATTGTTACAAATTTTAACTTTATTTTCCATGGTTATCAATATATCAATGTACTTCATAAGCACTACTTTAACATTGCTTAAGTTCTTTGCGAAGCGGTTGCCTTTTCAGCTTATTTGAATTTTTAAAAATAATTCTGGAAAAAAGATATCTTAAGCCTTTGCATTTCTCAAATAAAAGAGTAAGGCTAAACATATAATGATTGAAAACTTAAATAAGATGGTTTAATATCAGAACAAATGGTTAATGGTATTTGGTTACATTTTGTGGTTAAAAGTGGTTAAAATAACAACTTTTCAGAATAACAAAACTAAACATATTTCTCTTGAAGCTATATAGCAGAGGCAAAATTGTTAGAGAAATGGCAAACATTTGATTGTATATAAGTCCTTTCTCATTGCTTAACTTTCCTCCTTGGTAACTGTCATACACAAAATGTGAAAAACCTCGTGAACAACATTTCATCTTCAGGACGTTATTTGATCATGCTCAAGCACTAGCAGTCTGGATTTAAATGCAAAAACATTAGCAATTATAGCTGCACTAAATCTACTCAAAACCAAGGTCCACCCTGTTAGCACCTATGGTGCACCCTCTGGTGCCATATACGCCAACTAACAAGCACCACTCAACTGCCTAGGCAAGATACAAAGTTAGTAGCTAGAACAATCCTGGTCCATTAGCAACTCATTACTAGCAGAAACTGGTCTATGAAAATATTAAAACAATAACTTAAAAATGCTTTCAAGAT
The DNA here is from genome assembly GCA_963942565.1 of Maea johnstoni. Lineage (NCBI taxonomy): Eukaryota > Metazoa > Annelida > Polychaeta > Spionida > Magelonidae > Maea > Maea johnstoni. The sequence continues at coordinate 72,185,730 of OZ012684.1, read as the reverse complement.
TCAAATTGAAAAACAGTTGAATTATCAGAGGATCTTGTTCTTCCCTTGCTTAGAAGATAAGCAATTAAAGCTTCCAATATTTATCAAATGCAGATGAGAGTACTAAGCAATTTTTGTTGCAGCTGAGATATTTTAGCGATTTCATTATTCATATACAGGCATGGTTTTTCCAAATGACACTCAATATTGCAGCTGTACTTAATACACCTTTCAATTTCAAAGATTCATGTTTGTCATTAAATTGCCAAAAATTGAAGCCTGATTTTAAAAAATTGTTGGAGCATGCCATCCCCACCCTCCTGTTTTTCTTTCTGGAACAGCCTTTAAATATGGTTGGAAATCTCAGCTACATGAAAACAAAAGATGTTACAAAGATTTCAGAACAACTTGCCCATCTTCGTCGCCTCATCCTCTAGGAAAAGTTATCAGAAAATGTATACCTCAGTTAGTAAAAACAAAGCTCTGGGAAAAGCTGGGTTTCAAACAGGAAAATACTTTTAAAATCTTTAAAAAATTTATGACAAGATATGATTAGAAAGCTTAGGGGAATAAAATAGCTCATATTGAAATAGTAAGATGAAACTTCGACCATTATTGTCTCATAAAATCAAAATTGATGACCGCAACAAAACCAACCACGCCTGACTTGTATTAAATCAATTGATAAGGAGAAAGTTGAGTATTTTATGCCTTGAATAGGAGATTCAATTACGTTTCAAGTGTTCAGTTGTCATAGGTTAAGTAAGCTTTAATAACATTACAAGAAAAAACTTTTAAATATATAGAAACCCTAGACACCGCACCAAGATACCACATGGTGTTAAAACTACAACTGTTAGTAAGAAGAGAGTGAACAGGTTAGTCATAAATATAGCACAGCAAATCTAAACACTAATCTGCATGATGCAAAAGTCAATTTCAATACTTTTCTTTGCATAAAATTTTAACAAAATGGTCATTGGGAATTAAGAAATTATGAATCTGTCATTGCCCTTTCCCTTAGCTGGTATCAATTTACATCTTTATCTTCAGGAACACATGAAAAGTGACTCTGGTTTTCAAGTTAGAATTTTTGTGAAACTTCTTCACTTTGGCATAAGCCATGATCTTTATACTATAGATAGGTAAGCTAAAGCCTTCCATTTAAGTTTGGTAAATCTCACTGAACTACTTCTTTGATCTATTAAATGCATGGTTAAATTATTCTGCTTCAAAATGTATTATCTTTAAAAACTTGATAGAATTCAATTACATCCGATCCCATATACATCTCCTCCCACTACTATAATGGAGTGCAAAGTCATTTCCCCTACCAATAATAGATTGACCAGATACCATATCCAAAATAATGTGCTCTCCTGCATGTTGCGTTCAAGACATGCTTTAGGTGAATATTCCCCTTGCATATATTTTAACCAGAAAAATGATGCCCACATCTCTCTGAAATAAAATCTCTGTTCAGCTGTGCACCTGTGAAAAACAAGCCTGTAGTTGTTGACTGCAGGGGTAAGAATGTTAGTATGAAAACCCCACCTCTCCACTCCACTCCATGCCCTTACCAAATGATGCTGCTGAGACTTCTTCGCAAATCCTGGGATTTTCCTAAGAAATTCTGGAATTTTCCTAAGAAATTCTGGGATTTTCCTAAGAAACCCTAGGATTTCCTTGGTGTCCCTAGCTTCATTTGGCATGGGCGCCTCTTACATGCCCTCATTAGAAAGTAAGCTAGTCACTAGACTGCTAGATTCACATCCAGAGTACACATATGGTCTGACACATGGAAATATCTTGATAATGCAACAAAACTATTTGAGAAATATTTGATTTTGTTATCCACGTTTTTAAATTTTACTATTTTAATCTTTCATTTAGCAAAAAATAAAATAAGGCTGTTTCCCTTATATTCTGAAGGATCTAGAAAGATATACTTGATATTTGTTGACCCGCTCTAAATGAGCATAGAATATTTCAATAATCTGGTGATGAGATGGCATTCTATCTTTTTGTCTCAATTCATTCATGCCTTCAGCATAAAAAATAATACAGTTTATTTAATCATAACTCACTAACAAAAGCACCTTAGGGAAAATACTTGAAGGAAATATTAGTCAGAACATAAACTTAAACTGTCCTTCAAATATTTAGCAAGGAGCTTTTGCTTTGCTTCCTGATTATTTTATAAAAGCATCACAGCATACAGGTGACGTTTTTCAATGAGAGCTCTCTTCATGAATGGCTTTAATGTTAAGAAACAATGTTTGCTTTTTTCTTTTGTGATTCATAAGATCACTGGAAAGAGGTGATAGTTGAGTCAAGAGGGAGAGGGGTAGGGGGGTATATAACAAGGCAAGGCCACATGCCAGCATGTATAATGATCATCATCATCAGTAGTAGCAGCAGCAGCAGTAGTAGTAGGGGGGCTGGTAGTACTGACCTTCTTCAAGGCAGCCTTGGCCACCGCTCGTACAGGACCCTGCAAGCAAGTCAGAGAGAACAACACCTAGTTAACATCCACATCAGACAACAGGCAGCGTAAGGAGACACAGAGAGAGATAGAGACAAACACAGTCACCAGACACTAGAGATGAAATTGACATCCAAAAATTAAAACCTTTTCTCATTTGAATATTTTTTGTCATGCATTTTGGTCAAGAGAAAAGAATGTAGAGAGATTGAGACAAACACAGTCACAAGACACTAGGGATGAAATTGGCATCCATTCCTTTCTTTTCAAAGAGAAAAAAATAAAACAATTTCCTATTTGGATATTTTCTGTCATGACCTTCGGTCAAGAGAAAAGAATGTAGAGATTGCAACAAACACAATCACCAGACACTTTGGATGAAATTGGCATCCACTCTTTTCTTTTTCAAAGAGAGAGAGAGAAAAAGATCTCCCAGAGTAGTTTCTTTGTCATGCACTGCGGTCAAGGGTAACAACTTAACAAGTGGAAAGACATGACAAGATTGCATACACAATGACTAAAGAAACACTCATAAATGCACATTTAGGTCCTACCAATAGATAAAGTCCATTTTTGACGCAAGAATAATGAACTTTTTAAGACAAACATAGAACTGCATAGTATTTTTGCAAGGGTGGAGTTATTTTCTTTCAAGTCCAGAGAAAAGTGGCATTTTAATGTTAGAAATTGTGAATAAAAATACCTATAGGTGGTATTGTTCATCTTACATTCCATTCACATTAATTACTAAGATTTTCTTCAGTGAAGAGGCCCAGTGAGCAAGGTTATACTAAGTACATGAGGAAGATGCAATATTTTCTATTTGGTCTCTTCGGTAGAATAGCCAGTATTCGGCCATTATCCTCCTCCTGATTAAAATGAAACTATATTTAAACCCTTACTCAACCCCTTCTCATATAGTCAAAGATTCTAAAGCAAACAGGCTCAGTCCATGATTGAAAATCTCCCTGCCTAAGATCAAAATCATATCCATTAACCCTTACTCATTGCTATTTCGTAAGAAGTTTATTTGACTATATGGACTATAAACATCTGTCCACTGACTATTCTTTAAAGTGCTTTTGAACATTATAGGTGGAAACAGTGCCATATCAAATATCAATTATTATTATTACTCAACCCCTTCCCTCATTTTCAAGGTATCTAAAAGAAATAGGTTCAGTCCATAATTGAAAATCTCCCTGCCTAAGATCAAAACCATATCCAAACCCTTACTCAACCCATTCCATCATTTTCAAGGTATCTAAAAGAAACAGGTCCAGTCCACAAATGAGAGTATTATTCATTTCCTACATTCATTTTAAACCACTAAGCTGGCCCAGCACAGCCACGGCCAGCAGTCTGGCCAGCAGCCCTAAATGACCTTCCTCTGAACTCCTTCCCACATCCCAGACACTCCAAATTGCCAGCAACCGCTGCCATGGCGATTCGTCAATTTATTGTTCCTGTGAGGCGCACGGCTGGCAAGGTAGCCCATCCTGTCTGGCTCGACCAATCACGTGCCTCCAAAAAACAGGTAACTCGCTGTTGCCAGTTCCTCCTGGGACGAAGTTTAATTCTTCCCTGTCAGGATCATTTACAAGAGCCCCCCAAACAGAGACATGTTGAGGCAAGGAGAGGAGTTGGGAACAACAGCAGCTCAGTTTAACCCATAAGGTTCTAAAGCACTGATAACCCACACAAATACAATGATTCTAAACAATACAAAAAACCCAAATTAGTCACTCATTCAATAAAGCATATCTGATCAACCAAGTGAAGAATTTAACAAATTTTCTAGACTTGTTTTCATTGAGGATAAAATGCATTAACCCTTACAATGTTAAGGCTACTTTTGCACAAAGCACAAGGGTGGAAAGATTTTTAAAAACCACCTAAACCTTGTCATGTTGGTATTCATTGCAAAACTCTCCATGAGTTCTCTCAGATGAGTACCCATGCACCATGGTTTCAGTGATTTTTCAGCTTTTTTACATCATTTTATATTGGCCAAATTAACCACCAGCAGCATAAAGGGTTAAGGGCAATATCATGGATTCAAAGCAAAGCCAATATTCAATATAACACCCCTTTAAACAACAGTGAAAAAATATACACACTTAACTAGTGTTTTGTCTCATTGGGAAATAACCTGAGCTGTGAAAAGCGGTAAACAATCTCATCAAACCCTGCCAACTAGCATAGATTAAAGAGCAGACCTTCCCTGCCTCAGCCTAAGCCTATTCTAGACAATTCTCCATTTAATACTGCGTGCATACATTGGCACATAGCAAGTACATTGTGTACATGACCAATGTCACATTCCACTCCCACACTCACAAAACAAATGCCAAATCCATTACCAGCAATACAGACTTAATGAAGACATGTCTATTTCACTGTAGGATATTGCACATTCTTTTTCCTGTGACATGACACATCTCATAGACAATGATTCCTACCCCTCGAGACAGCAGGGAGTCAGTAATTATGCATTACCAGAAAGGGGGCAAAATATCAGCTTATTTTGTAATACCCAAATGCATACATTTTACTTCTTTCAAAAACAACTGCTGCCAAATAAATGGAATTATCAGGTAGATCAGGATTTTTTGTTATAATATTGAACTTCTTCATTTGAAATATTCATTTATTTAGGTCATGGCGCTCTTTATTATTTCATGATCGAGGAAATGCTTCTTAAAGTTATGTTTGTATGTTTGTTATGAGGCTTTTATTGATGGGGGAGGTACACAAATATTTTTTCAAATATTTTGTGAATTCATACTTTATTCATAAGTTATTTACAAAAGTATGACAGGTCCAGATGGCATTTTTGAAGAGATTTCCAGGCAGTAATGGGTTAAGCTAAACATACATGAGTTCCATAATGGGAAGGGGTTAAGAAAACCAATAACACCAACACCAACTGTTGTAGATTCCTGCCGGCTCCTCTCACAGACAACATCATCATCTTCCCATCAGCTCAAGAAAACACACTTCCGCTACGTACTACTAGCCCACTTCTAAGTCAACCCACATCTTCTGCAATGCTCTTTTTCTGGAATTCTTGCGTAATTGCTAAACTGTGCTTTCATCTCGGCAACCGATAGCCATGAAATTTAGCTATTATCTGCGGTCTGTGAAGACTTTGAGAGCACATGGCATCAGTGGAGTCTTAAAGGTCAGAGCTGAACCTAAGAACACATATCAATGCTGCGGCGGGGAAATGGCACGAGTTCAAATCAGTGCTGGCTATTACGCCATTCACCTCTTAGCCAACTGTGGGTTTAAATAAAGGGTGTTTTTTACCTATCTTTGGTTGAAAGATTTTCATACGAAATTGCAACAATAGCCATCTATTATTTTCAAGGATGTTCCAAGCATTGGCTAACTCCTGTTTAAGTGAAATTACATAAGGTTTTCATTCAGAAATACCACTTATTCATATTTTTGGCTAAACAATTGACCTCCCCAACTCCTCTTCTAATTAACTACGGATATCTATTTCTCTGGAATTCACTTTGACCTAACACTGAATATCCTACCCAGAAATGCTCTTTTTCAGTGATCACCAACAACCTGCAATCAAGAGAGGTGGTTAAGACCAGCATCTTGACCAAAATACTGTATTACTCTGCTTACCAAAATTCAGTTACTTTCTCTACCACAAGGAGTCAGTTCACAATGACCTTAAGCCATCACAAGCTTCATCCAGCCATCTGAATAACATCAGCTACTACACAAGGATTTGGCATCTGCCTTTGCAGATTCAACGGGCATCGGTTGCTGACCGGGATAGTACATTACTAGCAGGGGCCTGCAGCTTGTTAGGGATGTGTTAAGGAGGACTATCTATTGACAGTAAACAGGAGGGAACAAGCCAGCCCTGGAGTAGACAGATACACAGTTGCTCATATTGCACTTGTTATGACCCTATCAACAAGTTAACTCACTGGAGGTCCAAGGTCAAAGTGCATTTGTTTAACCCTTATGCTGCTGGTGGCTAATTTGGCCGATACACAATGATGAAAAAAAAACACCCCAGAAAAATGACTGAAACCCTGGCACATCGGTACTCATATGAGAGTACTTAGCAAGAACTATCCAATGAATACCAACATGGCATGGTTTAAATGGTTTTCCAGAATGGGCAGATATTGTGAATATTGTTTTGGAGAGACATTTTTAAAATCCTGGTTAAGACCCAAACCAGCAGTGCAGTCATCACTTACGCCATAGCCCATAACTTGTCAAAAGTAGTAATATTTGAAAAATACTGGTATTTTTAAGCCCAGCTTAAGAACTTACAGCCAAATATTTATCAAAATATGGGTTTGTTAACTGTCAGGATATTTCCATGACTGTGTCAGACTCGCTCAGTGTGGAGTGCAAGCAATTAACCCATTCAAACCCAGAGAGGGAACACATTTTCTTTACAAGAATTATAGTTTTGAAGAAGTTATTATTTCAAGACAGTAATGGGTGGACCAAGATGTAGAGACTTTGCGTATCTTTCAGTCAAATGTGTTATGTAAATGATTTAATCGAAAAGGAATGCTTAGAGAATTCCTTAGATTGAGAAAACACTCATATATAAAGAAAACAAGTCCCCATAAAGCTATGACCTTTAGGTCTATTTAGAGTATTTCTTATTTCAAGGTTATGAGCAAAACAACAATATGGCACTATTGTGAAACTTTCAATGGCAAATCCTGAGTTGAAAAGGCCTCACAGACCTCACAGTCGTGTTCTGACTGCATTTATAAGTACTCTTCATAAAAAAAGTTATTGCAAAAGGACTGAGATTTATTTTGGACTGATCTTGAACTGCAGATCTTAAACATTAAATTCAACCATTCTAATCTAGAAGAGGAAAATCACATTCAGAGTTCACACTGGTGCAGTCTTCTTTACACAATTTAGAATTTCAAATATTCTTAAATGGAACTTATTTCTACTGTACAACTCAGGATGTTAGTTATGACAGTTGCATATATTTCAGTTGGACCCAGTGTAAGAGCTACTGAATGGACATATCCATCCCTGTTAGTAGTCCATCAAAAACATAACCAACAATAGCAACTGTACACATAGAGCATCCTATACTTAATAGCAATGCACTGGCATAACCACGTTATGCTGCGCAAGGCCAATCACTTAACATTTGTTTCAACTTGTTTTAAATATCATAGAACAAGATCCAGACTTGCACTTCAAAAAAATGTTTTACTTATTACTTATCTAGTATCAGAGGTCTAGAAAACACTTTGAGGACCTCTCTTTGCTTGTATGGGTTACTAAGGTTGCTGACACATGAAGCAACACTGCCAAAACCAAAAAACCTTCCATTAGGGTAGCTCTCCCTCTCAGGAAAAAAGGATAATTAAGGACATTCCAAGTACTTCCACGAAAACAACTAATCCCTGAAATAGCAGCTTTGAGTGGGTTGATTGTCTTCCCCCAGACTCTGTAAATCCTAGCTTTTCCCATTAGGAATGCCCCCATCTAACTAATTCATGGTTTGGATGCGGAGGTAGAATTTGGCATGGACCAAATGGAGGTTTTACGAGCTATTTCCTCGGGCTGGCAAGTAGTAAGAAGGCACTCGTGGCTCCGACTGGAATCCCCCGCCGTCTCGAAACAAACCAGGAAGGCTCCGTAGCCCTGACTAGACAAATAGACACTTCTTTTGCCCTGTCAAGATGGCCGTGGCTGTGCATAAACGCTGCCAGAATTACGCGCAGAACACACGCCGCACGATTAGTTCCCTGACAGTAAATGACACGTCTCAAGTGGTATTACAACATAAAAGCAACATTAATGCTTCTACAGGCCGATAAACAAACTCTCAGACATCAACACTCTCCAAAATGGCTTTCAAATCTGACGGTATCTTGGCAAGGTTGTGACATCTGACCTTGGGAACATCAGTGGCAATTTTACAAGCCAGCGTTGTGCCACTTTTGATGTCGAAGCAATAAGTAAAACAATCATAGGACAATTATTCTAATCCCTAAACAACTCAAGAAAATTTGATATTGTTTCAAAACTGACTTCCTTGATAAGCCTTTTATATGAAGTTCTATAGGGAAACATGAGGCTGCGGGAAGGTAAAAGGTTTGGTAGGTAAAAAGCACCTTCCGGTAATGAACTTTTTCTCATTGATTTTTGAGGAGAAAAACACTCCCCTCCCCCTCCTTTATCAAGTAACAAGCACCTTCAGGTAATGAACTTAAATTTTTGAGTATAAAAATGCCACTTTTTTCATTGATTTTTGAGGAGAAAAATACGTCCCCTTTGAAAGAACCTCTACAAATGGTGCTGTGTATTTGGTGTGGGAGGTATTTTAATGTGCTATTCACCATAGGATGTCAATAATGCTTACCTTTGTTGGAGATGGGGCGTCTTTGGTCTTTGGCTTCAGCTGGGCTTTAGGAAGGGGTTGGGCAGCGGGAGGGACCTTGGGCATGGGTTTCTTCTTCTCCTCCGAGGTCTCCTTCTCCTTCTCTCGTTTCTCCTTCTCCCTTTCTCTCTTCTCCCTCTCGCGCTCGGCCTTCTCCTTGTCTCTCTTCTCCCTCTCCGCCCTCTCCTCCGCTCGCTTCTTCTCATCGGCTTTCCTTCGCTCCTCTGCGGCAGCCTTCCTCCTTTCTGCGGCCTTGCGCTCCTCCTCCTTTCTGCGCTCATCAAGTTTCTTCCTCTCCTCATTCTTCCGTTTTATCTCATCCTTTTTCTCGGGCGAGGCGGGTGCAGGGACCTTGGGAGGCGTCTTCGGTACGGCGAGACGCTCCACGGATTTCTGTATCTCGACGCGAGAACGTGGCTTCAGGCGTGCTGTGGTTTCGGCACTCTGAGAGCGACTCTTTGACGGGGTAGCTAAAGATTAAACGATACAGGTTAATCACATGTTATCATAATGAACAGGGACTAGACACTTCAACATGCTGCTTACCTGGTCCACTGGGCTTCGGCAGGATCTTGGGAATAGACAGAATCAATGCAGGATGTGCGCGTTAAGAGATGGTTCAAAAAGCTGGAAAAATTCTTATTGCTAGAATGCGGAAGCATCATAATCTTGATCAAACCTTCCATGCATTTCTTAAACCTGCCATCTTTTGTGAAGGTAAGGAATTGCTACAGCATGGTTTGAAAGTAGAAAATACAAAATATAAAAAACTTTATGTTTTTTGTTCAAGCGTATAAGGTGGAGTTTCACTCTTATGATGTTTTATTAGTGACACAAGAATTTGTTTCCAACTCGGGTATTCATTCCTCAAAAATACACTAGGAAATATTCGAGGAGCAATTCATCCATTGCTAGGGCCACAAAAACCTACAGAATGAATCAGCACTCCCGACTACTGTATGCTGTATACTGTATGCATCAAGGCATTCAGCTGGGACCCAGCAGCAACCATTGATTGTGGGCAAATGGCCTGAGTCAGGTCAGGCCTACTTCCACACCCATAAAGCACAGCCACAGTGCGCCCAGACTGAGAGGTCTACGGCCTGTGGGTAGGCGGGCCTGCTAGATTATGCACACGCTGTTGCTGTACGCTGTACTAGGGGGCTAGACAGAGACTTTACAGCACAGGGTGGCGAGGGGCGACCTGAGCCGGGTCACTGGTGCAAGTAGAGCAACCATAAAGCACACAGAGAATGGGATTAGCCCACCAGTGCCACCTGTAATATAGGTGGCTAGTCGGCACACAGAGACTTTACAGCACAGGGTGGCGAGGGGCGACCTGAGCCGGGTCACTGGTGCAAGTAGAGCCACCATAAAGCACACACACAATGGGATTAGCCCACCAGTGCCACCTGTAATATAGGTGGCTAGTCGGCACACAGAGACTTTACAGCACAGGGTGGCGAGGGGCAACCTGAGCCGGGTCACTGGTGCAAGTAGAGCCAACATAAAGCACACAGAGAATGGGATTAGCCCACCAGTGCCACCTGCAATATAGGTGGCAGCCTCATAGATCACCCTGATAATACCCGCCGTTATCAATGGAACAAGGCAGGCAGGGCACTAAACAAGCCGATTCTCTGCAACCTGAATACTTAAAGGTATGCATAGCAGTCAGAAATCTCTATTGCAAAGTATGTCAAGTACTCCATTGCAGTAAAGTATGTGTATGAGAAACTCCTCCATTGCAGAAAAGACTATAAAGAGGAACTTTTCCATTTTGATTTTTTACAGGAATAGGTCATACTCAGGGTTGACATAAAACTTTTCTGACTGAATCCAGCCTCTTCAGTTTCAACATGATGCACCCAACCCTTTATTCAAAGAATAGTAGATTTTCCAAAATCAAATAAGTAGAAACCAGTGATAAAATCACCGATAAACATTAAATACAACATACACTATAAGGCTGGAAAGAAGGAATTAGCCTATTAACGATAAGAAAGAGAGCTAGAAATATGACAATGCCGGACGGAAGCACAAGCTAGATATAAGATATGATGTAGGTATGGTATACAATCCAGAGAACAATGGATGTAGAGGTATGGAGATCAGCATATTGTCTCCAGAGTACAATGGATATTCACATATGAAGATCAGTATAGACAATTAGTGGTTCCAGAGCACAACAAGTGTACTGAAGCATGGTTGCCAAAAAGGGAATGTTTAAGCCGTAGATAGAGCCAGGACTCGGTCATACTTAAATGCTTTATGGCCATGATATGACACCTGTAAACAATGCAATGAATATGCCAGGGGCACACCTAGAAAGGTCTATTACAAGACAGAAGACAACAATATAGCTTGGTGTATGTGTAAGATCATGGAGCACACCTCCATGTCTTATAGAAGACACACTTCCAGCAGGATAGTGTAGAGAGACAGAGAAAAGTCTTCCTATGTACAAGTAGAAACATTGAGGAGAAGAAGAGGGGCTCTTGATTGCATGAAGCCTTGAGGAGTAGTGGAAACATTGAGGACAAGAAGAGTTTGAAAAGCACAAGCTTCTTGAAAGATGAGGGTAAGTCAGTGTGTATCAGCCATCATGCCATTGTGCAATCTGCAATCTGCTACTGCAGTGATGAGGATGGGATTGCATGAAGCCTTGAGGAGAGAGCTTTAATGCTGAAACGTAGGCTTTTTTCAGATCCATCAGAAGCCAATAGCATTGTAGCATATAATTGTAAAAGGATTAAACATATGGAGCCAAAAGTGGGCTCCACTGCTGAAACTTAGGCTTCTTGTGGTGCAAGCATATGAGAAGACATGAAATATCATATATGATTTTGAATTAATCGTATAAAGCTACGAGTGAGATCCTGTGCTGAAACATAGGACTTCTTGTGGTGGGAGCATTTGTCATTTCCATGAGATGCCATGCATAGTAGTAACTGATCTGATTGGGATTAATCATATGAAGTAAAGATCGAGTGAGAAAGACTGACCAATGCTAAGACATAGGCTTCTCTTGGTGCAAACATGCACAAATTCATGAGAAGCCATGCATTGTAGGATATAGTACGCTTCACGACTGATCACATTAAGCCAGGAATGAGGAGCTCAGACCAATGATGAAAACATTGGTATCTTGCAGTGCAGGCATGTACAATACTATGCACTGTAGTATAGAATATCCCTAAGGAGTTCTGCCTTGCGTTCATTCAGAGACAATGGCCAGGACAAGCGATGGTATATGCAAATACAGGAGCAGCAGGCTAGTCTGGAAAAGTTGTGGCTTACCATCGGTGCCGTTTTCTGCCTCCGTAGACTCTTCTGCAAAGACAGGAGAAGCTTTTGGTGCTGCCAAAATAAAACCATTGCATCGTGACTACCGTGAGTATATACCGGGAAAGTGATAAACAATAAGATGAAAAAAATTAAGGAAAAAATCAATAAAAGATTACTAAAGATTCACCTTTAAATAAAGACCTTTCTTTTATCACTATAACCAAAACAAATATCTTCCTCCTCAAATGAAGGAATTTTGTAATTGAACATTTTTTTGTTTAGTTTTTCATTTGCTGGCACTCTCTGCACACAAAGATGTCCATTTCTGTTGATATTCCCAAGATCCGTAGAGCACATTCTGTAGACTCTGGCAAGACAGCAGTAGAAAGTGTTAGTCATACATACAAATAGGGGCATACTGTAATACAATGAGAGCAATAAGAGCATCAGGCAATAGGCAATGGTCATAATTGCAGTGACGACAGGGGCCCCAGCCACAGCAAGGAAATCCTAATAGGGATCAATGCATGGGTTGGGGGAAGCCTTGGGGTAGTTTTACCATAGTGTGCAGCAATAGGAGGGGCTGAAGGGCCAACCTAGGGGGCTCATTCATTTCAATGTGAAGTGGCCTGTTGTCTATCGATTATAGAAATACCTACCCCTAAATTTGACTTCAACTTCCCATTCAAAATGGAAATACTACGGACAGAAAATTATTAGAATCACTCTCTCATTTGATAGATATATTTTTTCTTGGAATGAATTTGATATATCTGGAAATAATATTTCCATGTAAACTGAAGGTTTGTCAATAGAAAATCATGAAAGAATGATACTTATTATTCTCTGATCATTCAAGAAGTAAAATCAGAATTTTTATTCCGAAATTGAAATAAGAAGGAAAGAAAATTCTGCACATGAGAGAGAGTGAAATTTGGACAATAATCTGACGTAGAAGAAAGTAGTTTGGGAGAACAGCCTCCAAGGCCAGCCTCGAGTGCTGCCGATAATGAATGAATGGTGCCCCCCGAGTGCAGGGCAGGTTTATACATGCAGGTTGTGTTTTGCTCCACTATTGATCCTGGACACCTCCACATCTACTCAGTACGGCTACAGAAACCCATCTGAACCCCCCTCCCCCTGGTCTGTGGCTCATGATGGCCACAATAGAGCAAGGAAATAATGGTGTGACTGGGATGAAGCCATTGAAAGCAGGCCTAAATAAGGCCAAAAAACTGCTGACTGTTTATGATTTCCAAACCTGCTAATTTGAAATAAGAAACACCACTTTTACTTTTTAATTCAAACCATAAATCAAAATATATTTTATAAACAGAAATGGGGAGAATATGATAAGTTTAACAAAATAAATAATTTCATGGGTAACAAATAGATTTAATAGATTTTGCAAGTGCTGAGCTTTAGGGTAAAAATAATCCCAACTTACAATTTTTTTCAACTATTTAAAAGAAAAAACATTTTAATTCTTTGACGTCGAGTATTGAGCGAAAATGCTGTACTATGCTGCAATATTTGCTGCACTGAATTTGGATATGAATAAAAAAAAATATCAAAATCAAACCTAATTTTCTCATGCATGCAATCAAGCATTTTTTTAAAATTCCCTCTAGCGTGAGGTGTTGAGCCTTTATTTGGCTTTATCTGGTGCTATTGTTGTGCAATATTGATTTTCAATGGATCAAATTGCGCAACCCCACCCTTCACAAGTCTGCCTCAGCTTCTGCTGGCACTTGTCAATAAGGGCTGATGGATACTGTAGATTTATTGACAAATGGTCTGCAGTCAGCATGAAGGAGGCATTTTTTGATGCAGAGGTCTTTCGTAAAAAGCAGTTCTTATTTTTAATTTTGAAATGTTTTTGTTTGATATAAGGTCTTGCATGCAAAATGAAATTCTTTTGAAAACATTTGAAATAATCCAATCTTATTCAATTCTACAAAGGGCAGGAGGTATTCAATATTTGTTTAGAAGATTAAAGTCAAAAGACGCCAATCAAAGGCTGATATAAGGCAAAAAATGAACTTAAGCCCATTTAATTTTCTGTAATGGATATTGAAATTCCCATTTCTAAAACTTAACGATCCATGTGAATTGTCATTTCAATAAAGAAAGTGTGAAGAGATTGTCTAACTGAATTTGTTGTTATAAATGTTCTTTTCATTTCTGCAAAAAGAATAGATGATTAACTGATAAATCAAATAGTTATAGGATTAGAATATTATAACTGTTACTGCTGCAATTACAAAATACTGATATTGAATAATGAAAAAAAAGGATTAAAAAAATCTAGAAATCCAGTATTCAGATCATTATCACCTTCACTGTGAGTACACATCATGGTTGAATGATTAAGTTAGGACAAAAAGACCTTATTTCGTTTATATTTTCAAATTTCCTGTTGGTGGTGTTTACTCTAGTGTCTGGCTGCGGCCTAAAGCCTGGGGCCATATTGCGAGTCAGTGCCTCCTACCATACTGGGCCAGTCTGCCAATAATACAGCATTAACCCATCATTAGCAGCAGCTCAGCCTGTGCAGCAGTATCACAATGGTGCTTTTATATAAAGCACAAAATGATCTTTCTCCTAGTTATTCACATTTTTATTTATATTTTTCATTAAATAAATTGATATTAGGAATTTGGAATTTCCATAATCAGCGCTTAGCTAACAGGAAAATGACATAATGAAAACATTAAGTAAATTAAGGAATCATACTAAACATAATTCATTCTGAAGTTTTCATAAAACTAGTTACTAGATCAAGAAATATACAAAACATAATCATTAAAAAGTTTTTAAATTTGTCCAACACAAAGACAGTTTTAAGCTATTCACTTTTAAATTGTAAAATACTGATTGCTAAATGAAAAAGGGAGATTTTTTTTATTGTGGTGCTTCTTCAGACTTCATTATCTCGGTAAGTTTGTAATGCTTAGAAAAAAATATTCACTTGATTATTTGCTGAGGCATAATTTGGTTCATTACTCTGGCAAGATAGAAGATCACACTTGGGATGATGATTTACCCAGGAGCCAGCACACAGTAATCTCAAGGCTCACAGGATCATTGCTCCAATATCAGGCTAAATGGCAACTGGGAATAAGGCCCATTTCACAACTAATGCAAACATTATGTTGAGTAACGACTAGGAAAACAAAATATCAATAGGAAATAAAAGCAACCATACTAAAGGCTCAACTAATCCCGATAAAATACACACTGTTTATTTACAAAAAAAAGGACAAAAAATGTTTTAATGTAACAATAAAAGGCAGTCTTTTTTCTATTTAAAGTTATTGCTAGTCTCTTGCAAAAACAAAATGCAGTTAAGCAACTTTCTTTTTCTATTGCTATTTTGCTTTGACTGCTGTGGATCAGAGGACTATTCTACACATAGCACTACATATAGCACCAGGATTCCCCTAAATTACACACAAGCTTGGGGTACTGAGATGAAATCTCACTTGCCCGCACACTAACACATATATAGTTTAAGCAAAGCTAAGCTACATACATTAAATTACATAACACAAGATGACAATTCTCTTTAACACATTTTGTTGAAGAATCAAAACCTTATCGGAAAAATAAAAAATGCTTAAATGTTTTTCCTAGTTAAATTGTTTATGTATCCATTCATCTTATTACTCATATCATTTGCTATTATAAGTTATGATAATTATCATTATTATTACTATCATTATTATTATCATTTTTATTATTATTATCACTATTATTATTTTTATCATAATCATTATTATTATCATTAATATCATTATTACTAATACTATTATTATTAGTAGTATTATTAGTATTATCCTTATTGTTATTATTGTGTCTTGTTTGTGTGTCTGTGTCTAGCTGTCTGCATGTGTCATTAGTTAGTCTACTAGCAGGCGATGATGGCTTTTCTATGCATGCCAATATTGCCGCCTTGCCATGCAGAGTTCACATCTGAACACAGGGATTATCGGCTTCAGTCAATTTGCTGTTACCACATACAGAATGTATGTAGGCAAACACATGCACCGAAAACCTTACTCAATATGGCGTTCAATTAGGCAGTGGTGAAAAGAAAACCTGTTTATTTCAATATTTCCTCAAAAACATCTTCTGTATCAAGCATTTCTTCACATTGTGCATTGGTGACAAGATTAATACCATTCCCCTTTTTGCTTGAATCTAGCAACATTTCATATGTTTATTTGAAAAAAGGGAAAAAAATTAACTTTCTTTCATACATTTCCCTTAATTGACCGTAACGTGAAATATTTTTCCCCATCAAACCACCAATGCAATTTAAGCACAAAAGGGTTACCAACAATTTGTCCAAGGATAGTACTTAATGTCTTTCTGCTTTGATGTGCAACTGATAAGATTGTGCAGGTGCCTGCAATTGGATTGATTGATACCAGGAATAGAGAGGAAAATCAGTTGTGTTCAAACCAAATGTCTTTATGTGACCCTGGTGCGTAGACTGTGGCGAAAACAGTTTCAATAAATGGTTGCTATGTATGTGCACAAAAGGTGTCAAGAGTTGGCCCTGATTGGTTTGATTAATGGGATGGAGTTAATTGGAGCTAACAAAAACAAAATGTTATTGAAAATAATAATGAATTGCATAAATGAAGTTGTGAAGTCATCTAATATAACATTTGATATTAGCTCTGTGTAGGAATATACTTAATGCAATAGTAAACAAAAGAATGATTTTCTTAAGTTCAAACTTATTGAACAATTGTATTGGTATTGAATGCCCTGAAGTTAAGATTCTGCCAGTGCATTATTTTAAACTATCTAGAGGTTGCTGTTTTAATGATCATCCAGGCTTCGTGCTGCGAAAAAAAATTGAAAAGAAAACCTCAGAAAATTCCAATTTAAAATTTAACTACGGAGAGCCTTCAAATTAGCTATAATTTGTCAGAAGGATTGGCACACAAGGCAGCAGATGCAGTTAGATCACAAGTATCTTAAGGAGGTGTTCCTATAGTTCGCTAGTCTGATAAAAAAAATTGAGTTCTGTGCCTACACATCCTGACTTTCTTCAATTAAGATGGACCTACATGACTATAGCAATCAATTGTGGAGCAAAAACAACATCTCTCTTACGTCACTAAAAGGTGCATGCATTAGATCTGATACTTGGCACTAACTAGAAAACAAGATGGTCCGATATACTAGAGAAATAAGGCAATAACGAATGGGCAATTGGGCATGCATCATGCATTGATTTTCTGATTGAGGTGATTTTTGCTTTGCGTTTTTTTTTTGTGAATGCAGAATTTCCATGCTGTGGAAGAGAAGGCAAGACGTTGTTACCCGTAGGTGAGCGCTCCACAGGTCGGCCAGTTCTAGCCTGAAAGGCTGCAGTAGGCTGGGCAAAGTTAGGCAGTCTGCCAGCAATGCTATGGGGGCGTTGCTTACGCTTAGGAGAGCTCTCCGTGCTGGACATGGTTTGATCTGACTGTCGGCTGGTTGGACGACGTGGTGGTGGTGTGCGAGTAACAGCTAGAAAAGAATTATGTTGTTGTTTTTCTGGGATGGTTCCGAGGGCTGTCGGATGGATGGCACATGAGAAAAGACAAACAGCATCATGTTAGCCCATGAGATCGCTCCTCCTCCTTCTCCTCCGCTCCAGTCCTCCTCCAGCCCTCCACCATCCAGGTCAACACCACAAGCCCATGCAAGCACCCTACCGTACCCTGACATACCCTGCCACACTGTACCGTACCATGATGGATAGTACCGTACTGTACCACATTGAACTGATCATAACTGGACTGCACCATACTGGACAAGTCAACAAGTGCAGTCCAGTTCTGAACAGAACCAATCTGGGCAATACCATACTGGACAATACTGTTTATACAATTCAGTCAATATAATCAATATGGTCTACACCATACGGATTATACATAACTGGACTGTACCATACTGGACCATACAGTTCTGAACAATACTGCGCATACAATTGACCAATTATGGGTATACAATGCAGTCCTGTACTGGACAGAACTAAACTGGACTCTACCATACCATAACATTAAATATGCTATGCCATGCAGGACTACAATGTATGCACCAAATGCTATTGCACTGTACGTTACAGGACTGGGCTGTACAGTATGATTCCAGATTATGGTGTGTACTATACGATACTGTACCACACTGTACTGTACTATACTGTGAGGTATAGTGACGGTTCATTACCACTTCAAACAGGCTCTCCCTTATCCAGGCCAAGATGCAGCAATCCTCTTATAACCACCATGCATGGTCACAAAATCAGGGAGGTAAAAACAGTGCAGAAATAACAACACACAAAACCACCATCATGGTGGTGTGGTGGGGGAAAGACCTGGCATTCAACAGATCACCCTTTGACCATGTTTATACAATCTGTAGAACATGATTTTTCATAGACAATGGGCAAAATTTGGTTAAAACAATGGATACTGGTAATTTGGCTGTTAATATTAAATGAAAACGCAGAACTCCATTGGCCCAATGGCATTGGGCAACAGCTTGTACTTAAGAAACATGACAAGGACAAAAAGAAAGTAAAATTGTTACTAAATCAAATAACAAATTTACAAGTAATTAACTTAGATATTCAAAAAATCATAGATGAACATTCCAAGATCATACTAGGTAATATAAGTAGATTTCTCATGAACAATAGGGATATTTAAAGGTGATGTCCAAAAAGCAAAGTGAAACAGACCAATGATGAACACATGAAATTACAGCAATCTTTAATAAAGACCAATGACCAGTTCCTTGTTTTATGATATCCAAAACGCGAAAGTTAGGAACTGAACCTTATAGATAATCTATTTCTAATGAAAAATCATATTCTTGGCAGTGAGGGACAATATTAAATCATTAGTACTCAATCTACCAGAACGAGCATGTGAGTATATTGATTCCTTATAGCCCACAGTACAATCCATCAATAAAAATGCAAAAATCCCATCCCATCCCATCAGTGAACCTAAAACAATGCAATCTTTGAACAATGCAGTTAGTGTTTGACTTAACTTATATCTTATTCATGCAATACCACTCTTTCCGTAGGTTAAATTGAAGCCCACAACACATGCATAATTGAACTGGATTTCTCAGGTCTAGAGTTGAAGAGAGGGCATGCACCAACTGCTGCTGTTATCTCTCAATGGCCAGTGGGGAAACATCAAGTGAATTGATGTCCATATGGACAAAACATGAAGAAAATATGCCAAAAAATTGGAGAGTCCATCAGGAGTAAATTGATGTTCAAATGGACAAAACATGACAAAAATATTAGAGAGTCCATCAGGAGGTCTTCGTATGGCCAATCAAAACATTAAATATCATAAGTGAGTAGAAATAGAGTAGTTGGGAAGCAGGGGCTTACTTTTCCCTATGGCTTGAATATAAGGGGTGGGATCATTATGGACGTGGAATGGGGTTGGGGGTCGGACAAGCACCAATTTGATGATGGCGAAGGTGGGAGGGAGTGAGGCAAAGCAAAGCATTTAAAGCCAAAATCTTCCACCCCTATCAACTTAGCATTTATACATAATACATGTAGTTGGTTGATATTTACTTATAGATTTACAATTTAACAACGCTATTGAATTTCTTACACTTAAGGACATTAACAGAACATAACTTAAGTTGCAGTATCATGGAAGTAAGCATGAATGATCATAACAATTACCAAATCTATGATAAATATACCATAATCGATTGAATCATCACAACATCAAACATATTTAGAGTAAAAAACAGGAAGAAGTTTGCCACATAATTTGACTAGAAAAGAAGTTGGTGCATTTAAGACAGTGCCAATACACAAACATCTCATAGTATATACAGACACAAACAGGGTGCTTTCAGAGATAGTGTAAATTATCAAAGATAACCAAATTGAAACAGAATGCCAAAGAAAATTGATGAAGAGAGACCTTTGGTAACTGTAGTTGTGATACGTGACTGTGAGTCAAAAATGCATGGAATTTAAACAGTATCGTCACTTGCATAATAAGAAACCAAGGGGTGGTTCAAACAGGATTGTTGTTATCCTTATCATTTGGTTTTGTGCACAGGGAAACACTAGCACTCTCCTGGGGTCCCATCTGTTCGTGTCTGGTGGCAAGAGATTTTCCTAGTGGTAGATGAAAAGTGGTTAGAGGGGATGTTGTCGTTAATGGAACTGCTTTGCCCGTCCACACCGTTCCTGCATGCAGCAGCAGACTTGCAGCAAAGTTGCAATGAATCACTGTAGCCATCCATCTTGATTTAGCCCTACACGGCTTGCATGGCCAGCCAACTAACCAGCCAGCCTCAGCCAGTCAGCCAACGGTGTGTGATGCCATACAGTAATTAGTACCTAGAAAAGGGGGCAGGTACGTCACCAAACATCTTGAGAAGGGGGGAGGGGGGGGGGGGGGGGGACAAAGGAGAAGGATAAAGGACAAATAGAAGGAACAGGGGAGGGGAGGCAGAGAAGGATGGGGAGGAGGGGGAAGAAGGGGGTGGAGGATGAGGAATGGGATAAGGAGGCAGAGAAGGAGTGAGCAATGGAGAAAGGGGACAACTTGAAGAGGGGAGGAGAAGGGTGGGAAGGAAGAATGGGGAAGTGGAGTAGGCAATAGTAAAAGGGGACAGCTTGATTCAACTTGACCATGGAATTGTATTATTACTCCAACTGTTAACCACTGAACAAATACAGCGATTCAAAACTTAATGCAGAAGTATCTCATATGTTGAAAGTAAGGAAATTCTATTCAATCTTAATATTGAAATAGATTCCAGCTTTCCTTATGACGGATGTAAGATTGGACAAATAAATTCAATGATTGACTGGTGATACATGGGCCAGTTTATTATTGCATCATCTCGAATGAGATTTACAGTTTACTAGACATTTGTCCATCCTCAGATCACCTTCAATCTCTAATTATGGAGCATAGAATAACTAGTAGGGTATCTAGTAAGTGTGGATACTCTAAAGCATAAAGTCATGACAATATTATGAGGTTGCCCCATATCCATCAACCTCACCTGCAGTGTCTGAACATATAAGGTGAGAGATGTGCAAGATATTTAATCAGTTTCCACATGGAAGAATGAATAATATTTATTGTATTGATTATTCATTCATTCACCAGCTCTGCTAACTTTGACGAACGATGTGGAATACTATTAGAGATCATGGTATAAATCCTCCAATCTGGCCATTGAACCTTAATTGCCTGTAGAGGCATCAGGGGCAACTCTCCATTAGTTGCTTAAGTAAGAAATACTATTGCACGACCTACATTAAGGTTTGCCTATAGACATATTCAGTGCAAGAGGGAGATTTCCCATTTTTCATCATCTTATAGCAGCAGGGAAGGCTATTATGGGATTTTCGAGCTCATCTAGAGCTTGGTCGGTTGTGGGGCTGGCAGTGTCGGTGGCTGTGGGAGAATGCATTAGCGCGCCGCTTGTACAGCCATCCGTATCAAATCAATATCTACCAGCACAGAGAGGCAATGTATTATCTTTAACTACAAGCTTTTGTAATCAATGCCTCAGATTGCCTTCTTTCCCCCGGCCGTTTATCACCTACCAAAGCATGATCATATTAGAGGGCTACACTCTAAATCAGCCGATTTTGGGCAGGGACTTATTGGAAAAGAATTAGCAAGTCATAAGGAGGTGGCAGACTGATCAATTTAGATTACTTACACATTCAGTCTACAAAACCTCAAAAATTTCACTTGAATCACTACTTTTTAGAAAATAAGGAAGGGAATGGATGGAGGTTGAAGGAGGGTGGGTACGGGGTAAAGTTAGGGAGGTCCGCAGGCTTTGAAAGAGGTATGAATGTACTATTGCAAATTTGATCTTTTTATAGACATATGGACATTTTTTTCACTAAACCTTACACTCAAATCCTGCCCAGACCATACAGAAGATACAAAGGAGGTACGAGAAGATGGCTCAGGTCAAAATGGAATTTGGGATTCAAATTTTACTGACATGTCTGCAATAACAAACTAAAATCTTTTTTGATTAGATTACAAAGATAGAGATAATTAAAACGGAAAGACAAAGTCAGTGATGTTAATTTTCTGTTTTTTTAAGCCATGAAGTGAATAAAAAAAAGGTCCTGATTCATGACATGGTATTAGGGAAGACATTGACTGGGAAATTGTTGTGATTCACGCTGCAGGTGAATCATACACTGTACATTCGTTATGGAGGTTTTGATAAATGGTACGCTGGGAACAAATGCCTGTATGACATCACACACGGGCTTCTCGATTGGCAGCGGGCGTAGGAGGCGGCAACGAACACCCAGACAAATCGTCCATGCTAGTGTTCGCGCGACAAGATTTACAGCTCCGAAGCAGACACGCTCAAGCTGCATAACCATTTCCTTACAGGATAGCCTCGCAGCAAATGGTCTACAGCATTCTGACTGGCTGCTGCTGTTAGTGATGATAAGATCGGCGGCATTGTTCAGCTTCCGCTAGCTTTTCAATAATGTTAGTCATCAGCAAACCATTCTAGTGTTAAATTGCTACCTCACACTTTTCACAAGTGTTAGAAACTACCTATTGTCAGTGAAACTTTTCGGTTAGTAACTGGGTTAGAAAAGCATGTATAATGTACACGTGCATGTACAAAATACCTATGCTGACAATATCACAAAATGCGCACGTGGTTCGACCTTCGTAGGACCAAGCCTATATTATCAGCTCCAGAAACAGCGCCAGAGTAAGAACCATCAGATGCTACACCAGACGCACACCACCAAGGCCTCAGCTGCCCATAGAAACACACAGCAGCAGGGGACACTGAAACTTACACAGTGCACAAAACAGGGCTCCATATTTTCCTGAAACTTATGCATTCCACAAAACTTGGTTCCATCTTAAGATTTCTTAATTTCTTAACCCTTAATGAGAAGTTGCTTTAACCTTTATGCCTGGAGAAAATGTGGGACACTATAGAATGCATTTGATATGTATAAACAATAAGATATCCATATTGGTTTGCCATAAATGGAAATAAGTAGATAAAATATTAACTTGAGAAACATTTGACTGAAAGTTGTACCTGTTGGGTCTAAAAATCATTCACCAAATATTTTAATCTTTCCAAAAATTAGTCATTTATTAAATTTCGATCAAATTTGTAAGCCTATTTATACATTCCTGATTTAAATATCTATATATTGAACAAAAAGGGCATTCGACACTTCTGGGTGGAGAGTGAAAAAAATAACTGGCTAGGTATTTGAAAATCAACCTCAACTTTATCATTTCTAGACAGTGGATGTTTGTGGAGATGGAACCCTGCTTAGCCTGATAATGATGTAGACTTCCAAGGTGGTATTTAACAATGGTGAAGAGAAGAGAGTCAGCTGAGGATTTGGTGGTGTGCTGGGTCCGGGTGGTAGCAGCGCTGGTATTTTGTTGTAGAGTGAGAGGGGGTTGTTGTTGTTGTTTCGTTGAAGAAGAAGTAGTAGCTTTCTTATGCTAGGTTACAGTGTTGTTTCTTACCAGACGAAGAGAGGTTGGTTCTGGAGCTGGACCTATTGTAGGTGGAGAACTCGCTACTTTGCTTTCTATGCAATACACTAGTTGATGCAGAGAGCCGTTTCATTCGGCGATGCTCAGGCGTGCTGTCAGGGCTAGAACCTACAAACAATCCACCAATCACATCACATCACACCATGCCACACATCGTTCCTCACATTCATCCGCACAACGATTTGCGTCCTCAAAGCTCTGGCTTCATGTCTTCCCTACCTTGGCTTTTCATTTTATTGTGAAACAAGATTTTGCTAGTGCAACGGCAAAGGATACTTAGAAAGAAACAAATAAGAATCCCATGGTGCTTGGCCATTATGAATAATTAACTCAGATGAAGCAATTATTGAGTAATTTCCTTGATCTTTTACAATTGTGCCCATGATCCTTTTTGTGTGCTTGAAGCAAAAAGTCTAAATTTTGGTGCTGAGAGAATGGTACATGTATGGAATATTACATAGAGTACATGTGTGGGATAAGGCTTTTTGTAGCTTGGGAGAAAAGGCATATATATGATTGATAGCAAGGTGAAGCAGTCTGCTTGCATAATAAACACCAATTGCATACCTATCAGCCCCCATTGCAACATAAGCGATTACTTTTACCAAAACCATTTTTATTGAAAGGCAGCTCCAGGGTACCATGAGGAGATACAAAAATATAGACTTGATGATTCAAGGCAAAGTACCATAATATACAAAAATAGACTTAATAATGCGTGTGTACACCTTCCCAAAGCTTTTTGAAATTCCATATTTAGCAAAAAGAACCCAGAAAATGAGACATATATAAATCTCTAGCATTTTTGGCATAACAGAAAAGAAAACGAAACTTCACCAAAAACAAAGATAGCCAAAATAGCAAATGATCAAGGACCCCAACTAAAACAAAACATCTAGGACCCATAATGAAATAGTTCACCTTTTTTGATATTTGAAGCAAAGCCAAGGTGCATGGAGAGAAGAAGAGACTTGGAGCATGCAACATACATAGTAATCAATTTAACAGTAACAGTCTGGACCTTGGATACTTGGATACAGGAAGGAATTGTCACTAATTGGCGCCGTAAGATTCATAGCTTTCAAATACCTTTGGCACCCATAATAGCAGGTAGTCTATACATCATTTGAATGTATTGATAAATGGTGTGCACCATCTACCATCACAGACACATGGCAAAAAGAATTGAGGTGGCACCTTGTAGTAGGTAATGCTATGTGCATTTTGCAATTATGCTTTTTGCAGTTACGCATTTCTTATATTCAACACTTAAATTAGAGCTAGTTAAAGGAAGTGCCTTTGAAAAAGAACTAAAAATATCATATTTTTTTTCTTTTTTCTTTTAATATGTCAATACCATCATCCTTTTTAACACGCATCAAGATTGGAGGATTTGTTATAAACTAGGTTAATTCATGCAATTTCTGTAATGGTCAGAGGTATTTCGTGATATTTATTGAGACTGTAGCATTGGCAGTGGCTAGGTGATGTACTGTCTGACCCTTGAAGGGGATGAACTTCAAAGGAACCCGTTGGTGCCGTATGGATTTCCTGGAGCCAACTCTCACCTGGCTGGCTGGCTGGCTGGCTACTAGTATTGCCAGCCAGTCCTAGGCCCTACGTCCATGCAACAGCCTCCATCTTTGCTCAGCAACCACTAGTTGCATACAGAGTAGTAGTAGCAGAGCCAGGCCAGCGATGATTCATCGCTCCTGCTGCTAGCATTTTTTTGCCATCTTAGATGAAGCGTTTGTCACCTTGAATGACACTAAAATCTGGAGACATATTTTTGATCAATAATGCTTTGAAATACAGTGTTACTCAAGAATATTTTACCACCAGTTATGTAGACTAGTATGTCTTGCTAGCATTAAACCTATCTATTGTAGATGAAAAGACTATCCTTTAGGCTAAGAACAAGACAAGGTGAGACTGACATTTCTACTTCTGTTGGATGGCATTGAATCAAAAAATATATATATATTTTTTTAGAAATGTCACACCACCATTAGCAAAAATTATGAAAGAACTGGGAAAAAGCAACAAATAGTCAAAATTTCTTTCTTTTTTCTTTTAAATGAAAGGTTTGTAACTGTAGATATTCCAATAGCCTAAGTTGCAGTGAGGTAGATGGAGCTTTCATTTCAAATTTCAGGAACATTTCAAACCATTACATAGTGTATCCAAGGTCAAGACATACAGGAAATATACAGGAATATAAATGATACAGGACTAGAGGTTCTGGAAGAGACGAGATTCCACATCTATTGCAGATCCCCTAAGATATGCATAATTACAGGCGTGAATATTCTTAACTACTACGAAGCTTCCCA
The DNA here is from genome assembly GCA_963942565.1 of Maea johnstoni. Classification (NCBI taxonomy): domain Eukaryota; kingdom Metazoa; phylum Annelida; class Polychaeta; order Spionida; family Magelonidae; genus Maea; species Maea johnstoni. The sequence goes on along the minus strand of OZ012684.1, from coordinate 72,159,648 downwards.
AGGGTACAATGCAATAACAGAATGCTGTAAACAATAGAGAGAGAGAGAGCAAGAAGAGATATTACGTAACAAGATCACCAGGAATACATTACATAATGATACACTCACATATTTACACCTGCCCACAGGTAAAAGGGTTCAGCTCACAATTTGCATACATAATCTCAAGAGTTTCTTATCTAAAGCATGCTTCACTATACATTTATAATTAGGCAAAGGATATCTACTTCCACAATACCCATTGCCTAATAACGAGTTACCAATATAGAAGAATGCTATCCTTATGGAAAACATACTTAGGTTACCAGATTCTGCACTGGTATCACCTTTGAACATAAACATACAGTGTTATTTTATAAACATAGCTGTGTTTACATTAGCCCTGACAACTGGATCAAAATGAAAAACATTCATAAATGGATTCAATGTGGAATTCCTTGATGCAACATTGATGTAATGCGAATGTATTAAGGCTTACATATAGCACATCTCTTTATGGTACTTCTAAACTAGACCTGGTCAAACAACAATCATTTGACTGACATTGAGTTTCTTATCATTATGATAATTCCATCTATGGAAAAAGAGAAACATGTCATGTCTTAAATACATTACTTCATAGCCTTATCATGGAATTTTATATACCATCTGGATGGCAAGGCGTCATTTGAGCTTCTATAGATCCTATTTACATTCATTGCAGCACATTCTGCTGGTGTGATTTATGCAGAAAGACAGACCCGAATACATCTATATAAACAAGGTTGAATTAGATGTGATTATTGAGAATATGACAGAGATTTCTGTTCTAGACTGAATTCCGCAGATTTGATGAGGCAGCGGGTCTGCTTCAAGCGGCCGTAAGGAGTCACAATAAGCAGTTGTCACTGTGCCTAGACAGAGCAGTATTATTATTAGCTTGTCTCAGTGATTGATGAGAGTAGGCAAATGGAAATAGCCTCCCCCAACCCCCCTCCCTCCCTCTCTCAGTACCCTGACCAGAGACTCATATCCACCTACCCTATAGTGTGCTGCTGTGGTGTTTCTGAGGAGCCGTGTTGTCTACTACTACGGCAGCCGGCGCCCGGTCTCTAGCTGGCTACATCCACTTCCTAGTCCTCTGACCATTAGTGTCAGTGAAGGCGGCGGCGGTCTACGTGCTAGTGTAAGAGACTGGCAAAACATGCATGCGCAATGGCACTGCTTTACCCAGCAGCAGCTCTCCTTACCAACTCCCTTTTGCGTGTCTCTTCTCTTTGAAGGTTGCAGTGCGACTGACTACTCTCTTAGCAGCAGCAGCAGCGGTGGCACTAGCGGTGTGCTGCACAGAGCAAGTAGACAATGACGACGTCAGCGCCTAAAAAACGCGTCATTTCTCTCCTCTCTGCTCAGGACAGGCTGTCAAAATACACATTAAGAACATGCTAATGCCTCAACAGCATCATGCCGCTACCGACTCACTCCCTCGCTCGCTCGCTCCATCGCGCCTCGCTACTCTGCGCGGAGGAAATTTGCCGATCTGTATGCCCGACATTGCCTGGCTTAATACATCCTAATATTTCCTCCACCTACGAGACAGCCAAGGTTACCCAGGCAGAATAATCCAGCGGCAGCGGCGGTGCTGAGAAGCTTTTTCTCCCAGCCCAAGACCAGCCATCACACGGACCCTAACTGAGGCAGATAGGCATCTAAGTCTTACATCTAAACCAGCTTCCATGCAAAATATTCAAATCTGGGTGTAAAATATTCATTGGCACTCTGCAATTAATAGCCTATTGAGAGTGTTTGTTTTCCATACCTTACGCCATCGTTTATAACCCCTCTACTTGTGTGCGTGAATCAATGAATATCAAGTGTTGCTTCGATGCTAGAATACTGTACAAAAACTAGCTATTGATTAAATACCCCAGGAAATTACCTTATATAGAAGACAATTTATATTGATAAAATGTCCCAGAAAAAAATTACCAAGAAATGCTAGTTCTGTGTGAAATTTTTTATGTTGTACATGAATAGACTGATACCTACCTCGAGAAAATCCCACAGTCAGTGACTGTAGATTGGAAGCCCTGTCGTGAAATGTAGATCGATCAGTGAGTGAGTGAGTGTGTGTGTGTGTGTGCAGTGCCTGTATTATGCATGATGAGATACCCTAGGGGTCCCTGATCTCTTCCCACAGGTATTACACTGCGAGGTACATACAGTACTTCTCCCTCTTCCACTCCTAGTATCAGGAATCTACAGTAAAATCCTTCAGAGCCAGGTAGCAAGACGACTGACTGCAGAATCTTCCACTCACTAGCACTGCCTCCTCCTCAGCAGACACGGTGGTGTGCATGCAGTACCTGTACCTATACCCTAAGACTCCTCTGATCTCTCACTGCAGACTCATACAGGCATTGATTGCTACAAGACTGGATACATAAATACTCCTCCTCCTACTTCTCCACTTGTGACTGACGTTAGCAATGTCTCAATGCCACACAGCACTAGGATGGTGGCTCTGTAACTCTCTGTCTTGGTCAGTCATGAGATACCTTTGATATCTGACCGGTACAAGCTACATAAAGGTCCACTAGAAACTGTAGTTAATATTATGTCTCAGCACTAGGATGGTGGGTCTGTAACTCTCTGTAGTTCTCTCACTGCTTTGGTCAGTTTGTGTCTGTGAGGTACCTGTATTATGCATGAGATATCTCTCTGATATCTGACCGCTACAAGCTATATAAAGGTCCTCTTTTCCCTCCACTAGAAACTGTAGTTAGTGTTGTGTCTCAATGCCAGACAGGGTAGGTCTGTAGCTTCCCACCCACTGCTGTAGTCAGTCTGTGTCTGTGAGGTACCTGTATTATGCATGAGATATCTCTCTGATATCTGACTGATATATGCTATATCAAGTAATCCTTCTCCTCCCTCTGCTAGTAGCAGGAATCAGCTCTCCAGCTTAGTCCACACATCAAAGAGCTACCATGTCTATCCAGCCCACTTCCTTGAATGCATCTACCCTAAACACACTGCTACCCTGTATGCACTTACAGAGGGGGTTGGTTAGACGGCTAGCCTGGCAGGCAGTAAGTCTGCTAGGATAGATGCCTTTCAACAGGGGGGTCAGATGCAGTTACCACGGTAACCAGCTCCCGATCAATAAGCACAATAATGCTCAACTTAGTCATTCTAATGTGCGGTGGGGGAAGTGCAGTCTGTTTTGCCGACCGATGCAATCTGGGATTTCCGATAGACCTCATGAGAGATGGGAAAATAGCATTTACAGGTGTCAGAGTCAAATCCATGCCAATATTTGCCAACAATATTGAATCAGGCCACTGCAATCCTGTTAAGTTCCAACGCCTCATTAGGGTTGAGGAAATATTTCATTTGAGTGATAATATGTTGAAAGTGAGACTGCTCAGAGTGAGAGGATATCACATTAGAGTTTAGTCATGTAGTCAGGTAAAATAAAATTTGAGAGCACAATCCTAAAAGGGTAATGGAACCTTTTTCCGGCGCCTTCCCTACCATTAAAGCATTTCAAATTATGCTGAAAGGAAGTAACAATAACCCCAATTACATGGTAACGTATAACGCCTCCATTTAGAATGCATTGGCATTAAATCAGGTAGACTACCTGGGTTTTATGAGACACCTTAATACCAAATTACTTAATCGGTGGGTGAGTGCTGTAGGCTTGGCAGATATGTTACTCTGAATAAAAGATAAAGCTCCCCTTAGAACAGCAGGGTGAAGGTAATAAATATAAGATAGTCTAGTCTGCCTCCCAGACAGCAAGGTGTAGGTATTATTAGAATATAGCCCGCCTGAAAGCAAGGTGCGGGCAATATTAGAGAACATAGCCTCATTCTAAGGCCGGTTTCAAAACTAACATCCCTTATAATAGACTGCTTATGGATAGATTGTACTGTGGCATTATAGATCGGTCATTGGCAAATCTCCCTTATGTGGTAATACTAAATAATCAGATCGCAGGCCAAGGCCTCACGTAGGTGTGATCATTGACCAATATTTAATACAAACACAGTAATGGATATCTAATATTAATATCAAAAGCTTCATGTCCTAAATATCACCACTGTCTCATCTTCTACAAGCTTAATGTATCTAAACAAGCTCAGAATCCTATATTGGTGAACCATCTATTAAGCATACAAAATGAATAAATATAAATTTTCCCCATGAGTTAATCAGCACTTATGTAAACGGCACCTTCATTTCTACACAGGTTTATTTCATGCCCTCATGAATGGAAACCATACCTTGAACAAAACATATGAAAGGAAATGAAGTGAAATACTCTTTCATCTTTATTTCAGCCCCTGGCAAAATATCTCAATATCATGAAATGATCTGCAAGCCTTCTGCATCTGCTAAGACAAAAAACCCTATTGACCTTTATTTTTCACATAGGGGTTTACTTCCACTACACATATGAAAGAAAATGAAGTGAAATGCTCTTTCATCTTTATTTCAGCCCCTGGCAAAATATTTCAATTATATAAAATAATCATGCTTTCTACATCTGCTGAAGGCAAAAAAAATCCTATTGACTTTCTTTTTCACATAGGGGTTTATTTCAATCTCTGGCCTTTCTTTTTCACATAAAGGTTTATTTCAATCTCTGACCTTCCTTTTTCACATAAGGGTTTATTTCGATCCCTGACCTTTCTTTTTCATATAGGGGTTTATTTCGATCCCTGGCCTTTCTTTTTCACATAAAGGTTTATTTCGATCTCTGACCTTTATTTTTCACATAGGGGTTTATTTCGATCCCTGTTACTGAGCAGTCGCATGATGTCAGCATCATTTCTATGCATGAGACGAGCGCATTCCTCGTCGTCACTAGATGAGCGGGGGAGTCACAAGATGACTAAGAGGGATCGGCAAGGGAATTCAACAAGGGATGGAGGTTAATATTTGATATAGTGCAGAGCAGAGAGAATCAATACACGACAGCAGCTTAGAGGATGGGGGGCAAAGATTCAAGACGATTACTCAGGATGAGAGAAGTGTGTACAGGGTTTCAAAAGAAGTGCTTCCTTTCTAATGAGAGGATAATTATTAACCAAAATGAGAAAAAAATGATACCATGTTGCTAGAGAATTAATTGAAAAATGCAATATTTTGTATGCATTAGGGGGTTCATAAATCTGAAAATCCCTTCAGTACAGTGAAACCAGGGCAAAGGCGTTCACACAAGGGGGTGTTCACATCTCAGAGGTCATTTCATGATGTAAAAGATACGAATGGGACCAGGGAATTGTGTTTACACTAGGTGTTCACATCTCCGGGATGTTCACAATCTGAGGTTTTACTGTGATTTTTTCATAAATACTAAACATTGGGGAATATAAAGAGCAAGAATTCTGTCCTATGTTTCAAACATGTGACAATAAGTAAGCATTGAATAACTGGCATGCAGCCAAGGCAATTTAATGGCAGCAGCTCAGGAAAGCTATAATGAGTGAGCATAATCAAGTACATCTACATAACACTGCTGCCAGTGATTATAACCCTGGCTCACCAGCACTTCCTGCAGACTGCCATGCCATCTACCAAGGACAATGCTAACTAAATACTCATCACATAATACAGAGTCCAACTTGCCCAGGGGCACATGCCCCTACATTTTGGTGTGGGCTCCTACATTCTTCAAACTAGTAGCCAAAAAAGTATGTATAATTACCAGAAGCCTGTTTTTGACCACTATTTTTTGTCAAAAAACTTTTTCGGGCCCCTAGCCTGAAATTTAAGTCAGACCCTGTAGTATGAGTCTCTCACCACACTGCCATATACCTACTGGCTACGAGTGCTCACTATCCAATACCAAGATCTAACTTGTGTCACTATATATCCCTCTGACTGATTTTAAGGTCTATCAGACAGCTGGAGCTATGACTGCTTCTAAATATTGCTTCAGGAACACCAGACATTCATCTGCATGTTTGGTGACTCACAAAACAGTGTTAATATCTCTTGTATTTATTTAAAAGTATCCTGACCTTTCGATACTATACTTTTAATTGAGTTTCCACCTTTTTTGATTAATGGGCTGCCTGGCCTCAGGGATAATTAATAGTTAAGTAGATTTCTGGAATGAATATTTTGTCCTTCGTGCTCTATCAAAACAAATTGGAGTGAAACTGATTTAAATGGCAAAAACATTACTGATACTGAACCATCCATTAATATTTATGCAAAGAAAACGGCGTTGTGAAACATTATACATAAATGCAACAACAAGCTGTGTGTGATTAATAGCTTTGGAACCACCTGAGACCGGCGCTTCCTCTCTCCCCGCCACCCGCGAGGACTCCTGCTCTGTGGACGGCATTGGAAATGGATCCATCGGGAAGGTGTTGGAAAAACAGCCCTGAGTTACCTCAGGAGAGATGCGTGCTGATTTTGTCTGAGCAAGGCGGAAAGATTTATGGGGTTTCTAGCCAGGGAGGAAGGTTATTACCTCAGCAGCCCCCTTAGACACGAGCCATGTCACTGACGCTAAGTGTCTTTGACTCACCTATGCTATGCTAAGACATGCCTCAAACAGGAGACAACATCCTCTAAGTATTCATTTATAACCCTAAGAGATACTGTTACTAATATGGAAATTTCTTAAAAATTTCTAAAGCATAATCTTAAAAAATACCTTCATTTTTTTTAAAGATGATTTTATCACTAACCTGTAAAATCTGCCATATATGCAGTTATTTAAACATTCACAGTCCCGGGTTCTGTAGCTAGATTCAGCACATTTTTTAAACATCTCCCTTTCTCTGAGTATCTCCCTGTGAGCCAGGAGTTGAAGTTCATATTTTCATTTTTCAGAGTTTTACCATCTGGAGTGGCAGCCCTGACTAACTCTACAAGTTCATCCAGCTAATAAAGCGCTCCCGGTTTAATAAGCAGATGGGTAATGGCCCACCAGGGACTCCTGATCTAACTAATCAAGTCTCACACAGGACCTGTAGCTTTTATTTCCGCAAATCTGTCTCATAATTACAGAGTTATCATCCCATACAATAACTTTTGAGCACTGGCCTTGTTGTCTGTACAACTTTTATTTAGTCGCACCTGCTTCTTCACAATGCCTGCCAGGGAGCAGGAGAAACAATGTACAGGACAAAACAAAATAGGTAGGAAGACCATTCTTTGTTAGTAAGATGGCAAAAATGCATGTGCTGCAAGTACAGTACTAACTTAAAAGTATCATGGCTGGCTAACACTAAATAAGTAACATGATATACAAATCTTCTTCTTATTTTATTTTCAAAATTCTTATTTGGTTCAAAACTCACTCATTTAAGTATCTGATTATCGGATGTGTAATTACAAAGAATTATTTGATTGAAATTTGTGATTTTTATTTGGTTTATTCATACTTATTCAAATATTTTCCAATATTTCTTTAATTGATGTGTTATTTTCAAAGTTGCAGGTTATATGTCAATACTGGTGCCTCTAATAGCAGGTGGATAGTGGCATACATACATCTGAATGTAAACATACAGTAAAGTTTTCTTTACCTGATCATCAAAATTCACTACTTTCATATATAACTATCTTCACTTCACTTATCCTAATCAAGTCCATCAAACATCTCTAACTAGCCTCACCTCTCCCGTCCAAATTAACTTAAACACTGATGTTCCACCATCCACTTAGAGCCTCTACAGATACCATCATTCTCCTAATTAAAACCTGTGAAGTTTTTTATCACCATAGCAACCATGGTGTTAACACACAGGCAGCCTATTGGATTGTTCAGCCAAGCATGAAATTCTGTAATGTCCTTTAATTTGCTGTGCTGGTATCAGGGAGGGATTTTCCCTGCTAAGCTGTCGATATGTCACACTAGCAGTGAACTTTCCTGGGATTACTAGTACCAATCATATGGGAATCAGATGTGGCGTGTGTGTGTGTGTGTGTGTGTGTGTGTGTGTGTGTGTGTGTGTGTGTGTGTGTGTGTGTGTGTGTGTGTGAATGTGTACCCACACATACAGAAAATGTGTGTGCATGTATTTGTGTTGAAAATCAGTTGAGATCTTCAAGAATAAGAGCTGCAGCTCCTATGTATCCCAAAGATTGTGTCCATTAGCCTTTTAATTTTGGCTAAAAGCATCCCCCCCCCCACCTATTTATAAATAACCTCAACATTATGAAATCCATCATCTGCCAATCTATAGAGGCCTACTTTCGATTGCTTTCTTTATTTCAGACCCACAAACATAAAAACTCAATATTCTGGCTAGGTTTTCATTGTCTGCATGCTCTGTGGGAGAAAGAAAGGCTGTAGACAGAGTGTCTCCTCCAGCACCTGTCTCAGAGCACATTATAAAGCACAGCACAGCACAGTACGGCACAGCACGGTACAGCACGACAGGGCAGGGCACAGCTCCACTTAACCTGCTACTACTAGCACAATTAACAATAAAATCTCTGCAGCTGGCAGCGAATTTCAATCCTCTTTCTTGTTCCAAGCCGTGACAGAGATGGATAGAAAATATCTTATCAAACCAATGAATATTGAAGCTGGTGATCAGTGTATAAAAATCATAGAGCCTTTTCTTTAGGGCATTTTTTCCACTTCTTATACATCCAACAAGTAGAGTATACTAACTCCCCATCTACACAAATTTAGTTCCACACTTGCTCACCAGGTGACCTCTGAGATCATTTCAATGGGTGCCATCTTTGTTCACTGTTTAGAAACTAACACCTATACATGAATTAAAAATGGCAATCAGAACAAAAGAAATCAGGATTTGATTAATCTATAGACTAGGAGAACGTCTAGGCCTGATACAGTTCCGCTGCGCCTTACTCGATGTGTTACTCATTCTGCATGAGTCTGCCCCGTCAAAGTTGCCCGCATATACTCTCTTCTTGGCGGAGGTTATTGATAAACCATTTGGCGGCGGCTTTCTCTTAAGTATCCAGACAGAGTGATAGCAGAATACAAATCATATTAACACTTGGCATAACTGCCCCCTACAATGGCCACTCCATGAATGTGCCAGCAATGAAGAAATCTGCACACCATTTAAGCATCCTTTATTACAGTTAGGTTCAAAGAAACCAGAGGTGCAGATTAAGCCTTAGTCTGAAATCAATACACTCAAAGGGCAGATACATAGCTAAAGACCCAAGGTGTAAAAATAGAACTAAATATGCGTTATAGTCAACTTTAATTCAGGGTACGGATATTCATGTTGAGACTGAATTGTAAAAGACTTGCAGAAAGTCACTATAGGCTGAAGTCAGGGTCTTAGCCAAGATTCAGAAACTGGCTGCCCCAAATTTTTGGACACCCTATTTTTCAAAAGAGACCCCAATATACTCAGATTACAACCATAAACATGTATTTACTCATTGAAATAAGGCATAGTATCCTTATACTATGTCATGGGATTTATATTCTGGTGAAATAGAATCAATTTTTGAAAAAGAATTTTGAAAAAATTATTACTTGGGGCTGATTTTTGAGGGTTCAGGTGTCCTATTCTATGACGCCCAGACGCCCTGCTGGCTAAGACTATAGCTAAAGTCATCTCAGGGTAGATAGTGGAGATGGGTATTTAGCATAGACTTGTGGCAGGTCTGCTGGCGGGCATTAAGTATTCCCCTCAACAATCCCCGCTGACCAGCTGACCGCAAACTGACCTGGTCATTTACCTCAGGCATTGTCACTTCAATGAAGGATCATTGATCCCCCCTTCCCTTATATCTATGGTTCAGTTGATACAGAGGTCCTTAGCACAGTGACAGGCACATCGGCTCCTGCACCTTAACCCTTCCAATGCTGAGGCTACTTTCATCCAAAGCATGAAGATGCAAAGACTTTTGAAAACCATCTAAACCCTGTCATGATGGTATTCATTGGATAGCTCTCAAAGTACTCTTAGAATAGTATCCTTAGGCAAGTGTTTCAGTCATTTTTCAAGTATTCTGCATCATTTTGTATTGGCCAAATTAGCTACCAGCAGCATAAGGGTAAAGATATGTACGGATTCTTCTCTAGGAATCATGCCATTAGGTTACTTTGAAAGGTGATGGATTAGGTAGTGCTGATACTACAAGGTCGAGAGAATTCTAAGGAAGGTGGCCATTTGATCAGTGCAGGCTGCAGGGAGAATGGATAAGAATGGATAACAGGTAGGTATGTAAGTCCAGTGTGGCTGCAAGATTCAAGCCCACTAGAGATTGACCCACATTTCCTTCAGTCCATTATCGGAACTGTCACTTATAGCGGAACTGTCACTTATAGCGCTTGCCAAGTTTTAGCTAATAATATGGTCTGCTATTTCCCTGGATATAACTATATGCTATTATGAAATCCTAGGGAATAAGCATGTCAATGACCGTCTCATTTAATTATAAAGTGTTACTTATATGTCCTATACTTCCATAAGTGCCTTGGGCATTTAAGATGGCTTAATATGAAATCTAAATTTGCATCTATTCTTCTGAAGACATATGTCAGTGTTCTAGTCAGCGTTCCTGTTCAAACTGAAATTACTAGATACAAGTAGGGGTAGACAGTTGATTGATGACTGGTTAACCCTGTTGACACCCAATAACCAGGCATGTAGTGCTGAACTTTTCCTAGGGCCAGTGGGGGTTGTCATAGTGAATAACCCATTCATGCTCAGAAAATCTCATGATAAGCAAATATTTCCTCAGTGAGTAGGAAAAGATATTGAAATATCCTAAAGAAACTGTTAATTTAAAATAAGAAAGTTACTCATTCAGATATTTTTTTAATGTTACTCCACTTTCAAACTACTTTCAAATGGCTGTGTGAGATCACTAGATAACACTTTCAGACTCAGCTGAGAATTATGGGGTTAATATAAACGACTGAGCGTTCAAGAGGTCCATCCTATAAGCAGGACTATCAATAATCCTGCAGAAGAGGAGCATATGAGGATACCTTCCATGATATTCCATTTTAAAAAATACAACTTGTCAAGATCATTAAGGTTAATTAGAATCTTACCTCTTTAGTAGTATTTAAAATTTAACCGATTCTGGACATCTAGATTCTTAACCCTTATGCTGCTAGTTGCTAATTTTTCCAATACAAATGATGATGCAAAAAAGCTGGAAAAACAACTGAAACCCTGGCACATGGGAACTCATCTGAGAGCATCAGACAAGCACTGAGCATCAAGGGGTTACCATACATGACCATGCAGTGCCTTAAAGGGCAAATGCACCATCATAATGATTTAGGTTCAAAATGTGCCTATACGTGTCACCTTTCTAATAAGACCACCCGCAAGTCTGTCCTCCTCAGCACTCCTCAGATATGGCTTATGAAAGTTAGTAAAAAACTAGCCTGAGTCTGGGCATGGAGGCTGACATTGCAGGCCAATTAAGCCCAATTAAGCACAATCAGTGGTATGAAGTGACTGCCAGTGCTGCTTCTGATTGGTTGAGAGATATCAGTGCCTGGAAATGACTGCCACTGATATCTCTCAACCAATCAGAAGCAGGGCTGGCAGTCACTTCATAAGCACCACTTCTGATAATGGCAGCCTCTATACCCAGACTCAGGCTAGTTTTTTACTAACTTTCATAAGCCATATCTGAGGAGTGCTGAGGAGGACAGACTTGCGGGTGGTCTTATTTGAAAGGTGACACATATAGGCACATTTTGAACCTAAATCATCATGATGGTGCATTTGCCCTTTAAAGAGGAGGCCCACCACCCTCTGAGCAGCAGCACCACCCTGCTGCTGCATGCACTTGAGGAGGGGCCTGTGAGGACCAATATGTTATGACATGAGATCAATAGAGGCAGGCCCTGGAACTGATTCCAGCCACCCAGGAATATTTCATAGCCAGCCTACTATGTGATACATCCAATACGTTGCCACAACCAGAGATTTATCACCACGCTGGAGATGTTAATACGCTGTCAGGGGCGGTTATCCAGTCCAGTAATTAATCCGGGCCACCAGACAATAGCTTTGTGCCATCAATTAATCCTCCTAGCCAATTAAGGTGCTGAAAGATAACGCACTGCTAGGTAAAGTAACGATCCAACTTGGTATACCCATTAAGATGCTACAGCTTGAATATTGAATAGTAAAGAAATGGTAAGGAATCTATTAAAATACCTTTTTGAACTGCTATAACTGGAATAAAAGGACAGAAGTGGGGAGAAAACTTCTTTAAATGTACTTCATTAAAATATCATAATTGGCCAGACTAAAGATTGGTACCATAATTAGTCCTGCTAGCTAATTAAGGGGCTGACAGATGATGCACTGCTAGATAAAATAACATCAAACTTGCCTTTTGAACTTTTCCTACAAAGATATTACAGATATAAAACAAATCAAGAGATGGAGCTTACATACTGAAAAGTAATGAGTTTAAAAAATGAAATTGTAGATTGTGTTTTCATTATCAAAATGTTTAGTTTTCTATATGAAAGGAAATGTGTAATTGTACAGTCCCTACTTCTATAGCTGCAGCATATGTTAAGAGGAATTAATTCAACAAAGGTATCACCAATCTCCTGCATTCACTGGGTTTTTAAAGGTGGTGTATTTAGTGAAATATAAGTATCAGTATTTTCATACTCTTACTGTCAGGGAAAATCATTAGTAAATGCATATCTGCACCAACCTGCTGTAGACTTGAATTATAAATTCCCCCTTTTCTCGTTGGAAGTCTAGACAGCCAAGTAATGTTCCATAAGATGGGGCAACCAGATACTCAGCTTAGTTATTATTCATGAACATGAGAGCTTTTTATGCTGCTTTTTGTCCTTGCCTTTTCCCTGTAGTGTATGGCAAGCTTTTTTTATTGACTACTGAACCCATTAAAGCAGAGCTGACCAAAGGTTTTACAGGATACACTTCCCTTAAGCTCTAGAAGAGACCCCCCCCCCTCTCTCTCTCTCTCTCTCTCTCTCTCTCTCTCTCTCTCTCTCTCTCTCTCTCTCTCTCTCTCTCTCTCTCTCTCCCCCTTATGTTTGAATATGCTTTTGACTAGACAGGATATAAAATTCATAAAGCCCAATTTATTAAATGCAAAACGAAAATACAGTGAAGATATTATAGTCCAGATAAAATATAATAATTAACTCCCCTAATTTTTCTTGTAACCTAAGAAATATCATTCTTTCTTGGCCTTATCATAAGGTGAGTGAAAGAGATAACCCAGATAAACTATATAATACCAGCCAGCAGCAAAAGCAATCTAGTGTCGCCTATGGTGATGAGATTCAAAGGGTCTGTTCCCATGGTGACAAGACATGCCTGAGCCATTGTGTGGGACTAATGGTGTTTATGGCTACAAGGTGGTGTTGCTAGGAAGTCTCAGACAGGTTCACTTCTCTAGCTAGGAGAGGAGAAAAACAAAAATACCTCCATTTTGTTACTGGAGAAAGGTTGCAACTCACATCCCTTTTCTAAAAATAAATTTTTAGTGACATATTTTCAGTCTAAAGGGTCTATGCATTCCTTTATAGTTCATTCACCCAAACAGTCAAAATATGTTCGTATTAAAGGTATTCAATGTATAAGAGGTAATTCACATAGGTAATGCAATGCTTGGGCTATGACTATTTTGTAATCTTTTAACGAATAATCTGAACCTATATAGCTTTTTTGACACATTCGCAACAATTAAATGGTACAAGACCTTGATGAAAATAATCGACTGTCTTCCTTTTCAGCTGATCTATTTGTTAGCATGAATTAAACATTTGCCTTTACATGTTCCAATCCCAGGGCGGATGGCTTAAATAAGCCCAGAGATCATTAAGGAAATGTGTTTCCTCAGAATGAATTTATTGTAGAAGATAAGAGATGTGCAGGTTTTACCTTTAAGGAAGGCCAGGCTAAGGCCAAATGAGGAAAATGGTCTCAAAGAACCTTCATACAATACTACAAGGAAAGATGATCAAATATCTTTTATACTGGAGCACAGCAATTTTTGGTGGCCTTGGTTCTATAACTTATATAAATATTGTCACCATGGGCACTGCTATTTTATGCTTTGTTTTAGAGCCATTGAGTGAGGAGGGGTAGATTTCCTTTACTGGGATTAGAATCCTAGTCTTCATAGAGGGGAGCAATGGGTGCACAAACACACACAGATAACTGATATGTAGAGAGTCGGCTGTTAGCCAACTCTGCATAACTTGAAAGACTGCCGACTGCAAAGGTCAGCCAAAATACTTGACATATTGCACCAGTTTCTAATTGAGGACTACTAATACTCCCATTAGCAGGCCCCTGCCATTACCATGATAGGGAATATTACTATGGGACAACTCAATGGGAATCAATAACACAAACCCTGTCATTATACATGCAATAAGAACATTTCACTTGCAAGATAGTGAATGATGGTTCACTTTCCAATTCGAGGTTAACACTAACCTTTCCAGAACTTGAAAATAGCAAAGGGTTATAAAACATGTCTCATAAACCTTTGGTAATAGGGATAAGGGTTCAGCTATGAGAATTGGGGTCATGCACAAGTTCCCAGACAAACATTCGTGCCAGGGTGGATGATAGAACTGTTATATATATATATACTCTGTTTTATCCCATAAAGTGAATGAGCCAATTAAATTACATGAACATATGATATCATCAACACTGCTCCATTGCATATGCACTTAGTTTATGAGTTTCTTACTTCCTCTACTTGAAGTTATATTTAGCCCATAGTGCCGACAGCATATTTCACCAGAGGATATCGACAATATTTCACCAGAGGATATCGCATGCAATAGCTTACACTAGCCAATTGCAATCCATTGCTTGCTTTCTGATCATCCCTTCAAATTATGAATATCTAAACAGATGATGAATTTTGGTCTGCAGTGATCCAGATTTGTTTTTGCTGGAGCCACCAGGCTGGTATTTGATACCTCTTCCTAGGATCCCATCAGAGTCTGGATGACGCCTCTCTCATCAGCTGCCAACTTCCTGGGCTCTGACCCACAGCCAAGGATCCATCCCATATTTTCTCCTCCTACATGACAAACCTCTCCCTGATTTTGCCCCCGCCACTCATGATGACTAGATACAGAGCCTTGCATGATGACTATAGATACAGACTTGCAGCTAGAAAAACAACAATAGTTTAAAAATCTAGTCTCTAGAATTAAGTTATTCCATCATTGTCTTGAGCCTTTTTTTTTTCAGATGCTCTTGCTCATAGATATTTTAGTTCCTCTTGATGTCAGTAGATGGCACCAAAGTAATGGACAAACCATTAGAGGTCAACCTCCTCTGTTCACTCAATCTCAGACATGAAAGGGTAGACTCAGTAACAAGTTAGCATAAAGAGGAAATGTGCATGACCTATGGCAGAGCCTGTATGTGTTCAAAGACATGTAATTTCTAAAATCTGTTAATAAAGTTAGACAAGGATTAGACTACCATCAACAATAGTAGCTATGACTTTTTTGCCAAATGGAAAGGCTTTAAAATCCTAGCTGATAATGAATTGAAAATATTCATTTTAAATTTTTCATTTTTGCTTTACAAATCATTGTTTACTTATTCCTCCAAAAGGCATTGTGAATATTGTTGAAGAATTTAAATTTCAAAGCATGTCACCTGACCGCACCCTATCTGACCTATTCCCTTTTGCCATTAGCAATTGTTCCCCAAAAATGCAGGGAGTCAAGGGTTATCGGAGTGACAGGCTACTTTCCTCCGGTAGTGCCTTTTCCCAGTAGGATTGTTGTCAGTTCAACAGATAAGCCCTAAGATATGGAGCGAGCTGGAGTTGTATTTCCCAGTGCAAACCCGAGATTCCACAATCCAGTTCCACAGAGCGAGGAACTGTTATGTAACCAAAGCAGTGGAATAGCATAAACATCCCCATCCTTCGCACTCTCATGCACAGATAGGCGGGATCCCTTATCTAACGCTGCTTATTTTCAATGTGTACGATCCCCCTAACACTTTCCCACCGAGGAATCCCCTTCCATCTCAAGGAATTCCGCATACAAGGCCTAAGGGTGTACTTGACTTTTGTTTATCTCACCGCCACTGCTGTCGTCTTCTCCCCAACAAAAAGAGCAGATATTTGGAGTTTCTGCTAGCATGATTCATCAACCATGGCGGCAAGTACATCAACTGCTCACAGAAAGTGAGGAATCTGTGCCAATTTCATTGGGTTCTACAGTACTAGCTGTGCCTGCCACTTTGTAGGAACTGTGTGACCTCTTTGACCCCTGACCAGATGATGATGATGATATTGCAAATACAGCTTAAGAGTAATTAGTAGTTTTGGGAATCGGTACAAATTTTGAGGACTGATTATCGTTTTTATTTGGAGATATTTTTCGTGCACAATGAACCTTCCCCATGTGCATCACACATCATGTGTTGTGCATTTCTCATGAAATTTCAGGATAATGCCTGCACAAACAATGTAAAATTAATAATGGAAACAAAAAAGTATATATTTTAATTGAACATAGATAGAAAAACAGAAAGTATGTCTTTCAATCATATACACATAATCGGAAGAAAAATTGGTCTTCAAAAATTGAATTAATGGGACAATGGGACTGATCATCAGAATTGGAAGTAAAAATAGTGAGATCTCTGATTAATCAGAACAACACTAGTAATAAGACTTCATATAAAAGAGGTTTAAGAAAATGATCTCATTATTACTCAGCACATGCTTGCACACATATATTAACATACATTACGAAGGCCAGGCTAAGTGTATTAACCCTTCCAAGATATCACCCCACTCTCCATTATGAACCCCATTCCAGCGTCTTATAATGGTGATTGCTAGAGAGGCGACCATCCTATTCCATCTCTCAGCAGCAGCAGCCTGGAATAGTACCCCTCAATACGCAGACCTACCCCCAAGACACAGACAAGATAGGATTAGCAGCAGCATTTAATCCATTACACTAATGATACGCCTGTCTTTAACCCATTACAGCACACAGCATCCTCCTTGTATGACACAATGGCAATTATCCTGAAAACCATGTTGAAGAAATTGCTAATTTCATTTAAAGGTTTTTGTATAAATTTCCTCTCCTGAGGGGTAATTTTCCTTCAATTTGATTCAAGTATCACTCTCATCTTTTTAACCCTTCCAATGCTGAGGCTACTTTCATCCAAAGCACAAGGGAGCAAAGATTGTTGAGTACCAATCTAAAACCTGTTGTGTTGGTATTCATGGGATAGCTCTCACTGAGTGCTCTCAGATGAGTACCCATGTGTCAGGGTTTCAGTCATTTTTCTAGTTTTTTTGCATCATTTTGGTTAAGCCAAATTAGCCAGCAGCAGCATGCAGGTTAAGAAATTACCCAGAGTGGCTGAACATCCTGGGGTAAGTGGGTGTGAGAAGGTTAAACTTATGCAATGACGGCATAGCTGAGCAACTCCAATCACTCTCGTCCCATGGTGGGAGGAAATGTACGAACTGTCTGGAATGCAAAAGTGCTGGCGTGAAATAAATGGCTCTGGGAGGAATTGCTGCACGAGGCGCTCTGGTTGTGTAAAGAGGAGTTTGCAGCAAGAGGGAATAAGATGTAATTATTGCCTTAAATGATAATAGGATGGCTGTATCACTGGTGAGAGCAGGGGGGCGACGTCCATTACTCAACCCTTTTTCCATTACGCTAACGTCTTCTTCCTGCATCCTGCTCTATTAATGGAACAATTGAGCAGAAACTACTTTCACAGCTAAAGAGAATCGCCTTTCCCACCTTCCTTAATCTAGAACTACAAAGAGACATCACTAAAATATAACTAATATTTCATAGATGAAACTGAAACCGTTCATCTCATGGTTAACTTGATGGTCATCAGTGTTCAAAACAGAATTTCGGGAATATGATTGTATAATTTTTTGAAGAGGGATTTTGTTTTATAAAGAATAGAAGTATAACATGAATGAAATGTCTGGTTAAATCAAATAAGAAAGAACATATCCTTACCTGTTTAAGTGTTAATATTCCTGTATATCCTTCACGATAATCTACTCAAGCAGGCCAGTTAAACACTAATGCATAAGATGACTTTTCTCAATACACACCTTGAAGAAGACACGCCCCAATAGATATACCTTCCACAGCTATTCAGATATACCTTCCTGACACCTGTAGGGCTATATGTGTCAGTGAAAAACTGAGTTTCCACTTCCTCTGGTACCTGTGCAAAAACAAGCTTCCACGCCCTTTCATCTGCACTATTCAAGCATGCCTTTAATACTATCGTTAAGACACCTGTACGTCTTCAGGTGTTCCCATGCAAAACTGAGTAGGTTGCCACACCCCCTTATATTCTACTTATTACTATTACCATAGAGGTTGCCTGCCATATAGGGAGAGTGAGAGAGCTGGAATTGTGCCAGAGCCACATATTAAGTAACTCTCTCTGCATGATATAAGGTTGACCATAGCTGTTATCAATACACAGTTAACATGCCATTCTCCCTTGGGGGAGAGTGGCAATAGGAATGCTATTGTACAGGAGCATGTGTACTCTTTAAATAGTATACATGTATATCAAAACATTGCCTTGGGGTTTCAATAGTTGGAAATCAACACATGAGCTCAAATGGTATGCTGATGACATCGCACAATCAATAATATTGATTGAACAAGCGGTTACTCTGAAAATATTTAATTAAGTCCTTTCGGAAAAAAATAATAATCACTGAACATGATCCCAGAATAGAATAAAGAAACAGTCAAAATTACTTGTATTTTAGTATACCATTACAAGGTTTAATTGAGATTTATTGAATATCTTACCCCAGAGTTGGTCATATTGCAATAAATCTCTTATCTTTAACAAAGGAAAACTAGTATGTAAAGCTGGCAGAGTGCACCGACATGTGAAATTAATAACTGATTTAAATATGATTGCAAATCTTTCAACATTAATGGTGGTCAAAATCTTTCAATATCTTTCAAACTATCTTAAGAGGAAATGAATTCCAAGGCAATTATAGTGCTCTTACTAAAAATAACCAGTCTTTGTGTGTATCTTCTATATATAAATCATAATAATAATCATCGAGAGGTATTGTCTGCATAGAGATGAAAGATGTGCGTTTGGCATGGCAGCCAAGCTTCAAACAATCATCTCTCAATCTGTGCACCTTTTGATGTGATATGAAACAGCTGCCCAGCATTGGAAACCTACACCTCCTATAGGACTAGAGGATGGACTATATATATACATGTGTACAAACTGGCATTGACATGCAAAATAATCTGAGGCAGGGAAAGGTATCCCGGGAGGAATCCACAATGTTTCCTGTTACCTCATTGGCAAGAAGGCATTCATTCTTTCCAGCATATAAACATGTCTATAAGGTGACACTGACATGCAAAACGATAACATGATGCAGGGATAAGTAACCAGGGAGGAATCCACAATGTTTCCTATATCCTTATTTTCTAGAAGGCATACTACATGCAATCCGATTTGATACACGCAAAGGTAACCTGGGAGGTATCCACAATGTTTCCTGTTTCCCTGTTGAGACTGTGATATATTACACAAGGATGCTATCACATGTGTGGTATTGTCTTACAGTGCTATATGTCTCTGTTATTGTGTAATGCACCTTCCTACCCTTAATCTAAGGGGTATCAGTTCCAAGAAGAGCATGCAGACTAGTGTAGTCTAGTGATGGTAATGATTCTTTCTTCAATGACATGGATACTGACAACATTCCTGGACACTGGATTATATACACGGGTGCAATTGCAAGCGAGATATGATATTTCAGCTATATGTTATAGACATTGATGGGTATCATCAAGTTACAGTTTTAATCTTCAGGTACCTACCATTGGGGCGGAAACAAGGGTCATGTAGAACATGTTTCATCTACTGATGAGGTTGATTTGGTACTAACTTACAATGACTTTCTGACACAGGTGCAACAGAACAATAGTCTGTTGAATATCTCTCCATGTGCCATAAGGTATCTTTTCATATTGGAAAAAAGAGTTCTATAAGTAGAGGTAAAACTATCTATCTCTCCACACTAAGCCCTATCCTGTTATAGAAGAGAGAGCACTAAGTGTCTTATCCCACCTGGTCAGCCCGCATCAGTACATTACAGAGTGGAGGCCATTGCTATGGGTCACGTTCCAGCATTCAGCATACCTGGCTCTAAATCAGCAGTTAATGACCATCATGCTTTAAGTAGGAATTCCTCATCTCACACCTGCCCAGCACTAGCAGACTGGAGAGAGAAATACTCAGGTAATAGCCCCTTAACGAGCAGGCATTGTTCTCAATTTACCTGGCCAGGTAGTAATCAGTGTTTTCTTATTAAGTGGAAAAAACAAAAAACTCCCTAGTCTCAGCTGGGTTCTTTATATTGTTTCCTATGATTGCAGGCTAGTTCAAAAGACTAAGTAGATCCTGTATATATTACAAGCTGGTTCAGGGAGAATGTTTCCACTTTATCTCCAGTTAAACATTGGGCATGGGAAAAACTACACTCGAACTATGACAAATAACTTACTACACTAATTGAAAAATTATATAGCAGCAGAATGAGATTGCGATGAACAAATATATTGTGACTTAGACATTTTCAGGACAAATAATTGCCAATAATTCAAGCGCTTGAATAATTTAAGTTGATTACATTTTTAAGAGTATAAATCTTTCAATAATTGTCAGAGGGAGAATAATAAATATTTCCTGTTTCAATACTTCCAGAACAAATAACTTTAGGATAAATTCTGAAGCCGTACAGACTACAACTGTTTAAAGTGTCATTAATATTCTATTTGAACAAAAGTGTTTGAAAAGTTGTTGTTTTTTCTCTTTTTTCATAATTTTAAACTGGTAGACTTGTGCACAAACCTATTTATGATGAATCTATAACCCATTCATGCCCAGAGCAGCCAATGCCATCTGACAATTCTGGTAAAATCTTTCATACGAAAGCATATAAAGGAGAGTATTTGAAAGAGAAATATTAATCAAAACACTACCAACAAGTCTCCTTCAAATATTTAGTTAAATAATTCTTTATTCCAAAGTTATTATCAAAAGTATTATCGAAGCAGACAACTATTTCTAGAACTATCAAGAATGATTGGGTTTACCTTTATGCTGCTGGTAGCTAATTATGCCAATATAAAATGACTGAAACCCTGGCATATGGATACTCTTGAATCTGAGAGTAATCAGTGAGAGCATATAATGAACACCAGCATGACAGGGTTCAGATGGTTTTTAAAACTCTTTGTGTCTTTGAGCTTTGGACAACTAGGTGTCACCTTTTCCGATTATTATCGATTGCCAGTTTCGTAATCGATTAATCAGTAAAAGAGAGGCAAACAGTCGATTATCGATTATAATTGATGATCGTCCCAACACTAAGCCTTAGCATTGGAAGGGTTAAGGCACATTTCTCTGTGTCAGCCCCAGCAGTGTGTAATGAGTAGACTGTGCACTCTGGTGTAGTAGTGGTAGTCGGGCGGGTGTCCCTGCATGCCGCCCCTGATCAGGCAGGCCACAAACATAAAGTGTGATTTCCCGTCTCAGGGTCATGTGCAGTGGGTGATAATGGGGGAGCCAGCTGTTGACAGGGGAACAGGTGGATTACTTGCCACACTAAAAGCCACCAGCATCATTATGACAACTACTGATTTATGGCTTGGCATTCAATAAACAGGACTGCAAAGTAATATTCAATCTTAGTTTATTGCATTAGATAATGTGAATTATCGTGTAGATAAAATCTACGAAATGATAGCAAAAAATGAATAATAGATGCATCATAATTGAAGTGTCCTAATATAAATCATTCATCTATCCTTCAATCAGTAACTTGTGATTCTTGATCATATTATTGCCCATTGAATATGACTTAAATTTGTACATGTGCCCTGATCACTTGATGTTTGTTTTTCTTGCTCAGTCAACCAAGAGAGTTACACTATCCTATGCAATTCTAGCCCTTTACATCCAGAAATAGTGTGATCATTCCCGCTACTAGAAACCAGCTGTCAAAACAGATAGGGATACAAGGTGTTGGCCCAAACTTTACAATGTCACCTTACACATATTATTTATTTAATAAGATAACACTTTCAGGTGGTGTCCTCAGAGCATCATACTTGTAAAGGGAATATTTGAAAATGGAATTATATACTGTTTTTGTACCTGAATTCCATTGAGTATTCATAGTTTTTAAATTTCTTTTAGTGTGATAAAATAAGGTGATTTTGCTTGAAAATAAAATCCTCTTTAAATATGACCCTCATGGACTTTATTGCTCAAAAATGGCTTGATAGCTTGCTATTTGTTGTAAAGATAAAATTATCTTTGATGGTAATTTTCATTAACCATATATCCCCTTCTTCAAAATAGACAACCCACATAAATGAAGGTGTGTGTGTCCCAGTATTCCCTACAGAGAGTTGCGATCAGCTGCTCATTTTATACCCAGACATGTGGCAACATGATTACCAGGTTGATATCAATAGCCATGTGGCCTTAGGTCAACTTCATTAGCATTTCCCCCCAGTCCCACCAGGGGTCTGGCTAACACAATTACAGCAAGACATGATGTGATTTTAGTGACAATGCCTAGTTTCCACTGCCAGGCTATTATGTTTGCAACCTTTCTATTTTATTGTTTGATGGCCTCTCTCCATGTAAACCCTTGAAGCTGATGCTGGCTGCATCAGCCATGCCTTGATGTGGCACATCAAATGAGGCCCGCACACCTTGAAATCAATGCCACTGAGAGAGGGACCAGGGCCTGTGATGCCAATCTGCTGAGTGAAACATGCAGAAATAAGATGGAGGATAAAGAAAATTCACTTTTCAAAACACTTTCTTCTAACCTTACTTAAGAGTCATATATAAACTTTTGTACGTAACAGGATTAGCCTAGTAAATAAATGAATTAATGAATAAACATAAACAAATGAATAAGTACAAGTACCTAAACATTTAGACTTGTAAAATTGATGCTTTATAGTGTTAATTTGCAACCAATACATGTTGTGCAGGAAGAAAAAATTGTAAAGATAGATATCTGATCCAGTGGAATATGTATAAACAGTGAACCTTTCATCTGTAATGTATGCGAACAAACTCTACTCAAAATGTATTTGCTGATGAATCAGCCTTTGTGACTTTACGGACAGGAATGAGTTAAAATCTCTCATACCCCCTATTCAGAGGTAATGCACTGTATTATCAAATCACTTTTATCACCATCTAGTATACACACAAAATCTTTCATCAACAATTGATTTGCATATGTGTCAGCCTATCATCAAGCTTGGGCAGAAATGGGTTAAAATCAACGTCGTTTTCTGAGGTAACGCACCGTATTACCCACCATACCCTTTGCCTCTATACACGCAAAATCTTTCAACAACAATCGATTTGCATATATGTTAGCCTATCATTGGGCTCTGGGCATGAATGGGTTAAATCAACTCCATCTTCTGAGGAAATGACTGTATTACCAACCATCACCCTTGCCTCATCAATGAAGCTGTAGAGTAACTAGCCAAGATTGTTGGACATAGCTGAGCTGACCCAAGAGCTGCCGTGATTGCCCGGGCTCTGCCGCATGTTGTGGCAACTAAAGTGGGCCTGATGGCACTTGCAGATGGTTTGTAAGTTGCGCTGAAGGTAGGCCGGTCGATAATGACGCAGAATTCAATTTGTGGAAATTTATGGATTCTATTGGGTTTAGGGTTGTTACTGGTTTCTTGGCAATAGCCACGCAATGGCTGTGTTGACTGAGAGAGATGGCCAGCATGAGACGACTGCTTGCTTTACGATGAGGAGACACACATGCAGGCCAGAGACGTGAAGACATTCAGATATTCTAATTCCTCGCAGTCCTAACCAAGTCACACACATGTGATCTAATTCCCTGTCAAATAGGAACAGATTATCAATGGAACACATGCTACATGCCTCGACTAAGAAACCAGAAATCAATAACATATTTTTTCATGTTATTTTGTTTAGTTCAAAATTCTCCCTCCTAAAGAGCAACTCAACCAGTTAAAATACCTCTAGTTGGTATATTTACATATCAATGCAGACTAAAGATAAAAATAGATCCCACTTATTCCTTTGATGTAAACACTAAAAGAATAGATATATTTCAAGTAATACTTAACTCTTTTTTAAGATTTTCTCAGAAATAGTTACTGTACATAACTATGGGGAGAGGCTGGATGGTGCACATGGTGTGGCTCTTCTCTATACAATAAGAGACACGAGCAGTCCTTAACCAAGTCACACATAGGTGATTTGATTTACCTGCAAAAGCAGATTACCTCAAGAACACATGCTACATATTAGGTACATTTCCTACAATGTACTCAAAGAATCAGAAAGTCTGTGTATCTTTACTGCATCCTAAAAAGATCAGCATTAACTCTATGAATGAATGTCGCTGATATCAAATTACACAAAATAAATGCATTTCAACTGGTCCCACTCCCAGTTATTCTTTTAAGTGGTGATATTTCAGCGATGTGTTTTTTTTTTGGAGTGTGTGTGGGTGGTTTCCATGTGTGTGATGTTTGTGTGTGCATGGAGACGTGTAAGTGTGTGCGCCCATGCAGGAGAAATATGAGAATCGCGCAAAAAACATAACAGGATAATGCGTCAAAATATTCAAGCACAACCATGGAACTCCAGGGATTGAAAAAACTTCTTGTAGGGTCATGAAAATTGCCACCCATATAAAGTGACAATGGATGATCTATGCATCCATCAATCAGTTAGCATACCTATTTATCTTGGTGTTAAGAAAGCAATGTGTTTGACACACCAATATACATATAAGTTAGCTGCAAGAGGAGCCTAGGAATCTTGTACTTGCATATTTCAGTTATTTCAAGCCCTGCACTTATTTACTCTACAGTACAGGAATGCACTGTCAGGATAAGATTCAGTGTCATTAGGTAGAGCAGAAGATAGATCATTGCAAGCCCCAACCATTCATCACGCAGTGTATAAGAAAAGTGCACTTTCAGGATGCCGCTTCTTTTTACCCATACCCACAAGTATAAAAGTAAGCTGCAATAGTACTCAACGGAATCTTGTGCTTTATTTGCAGATTTTAGTTATTTCAAGCGCTGCACTCATTACCTGCACTGTCAGTATAAGATACCATGTCACTGAGTAGTGGGAAGGGTAACATTTCAAATTCAAGCCCTTCTCAGCCACACTTACTAACTCACTGTCCAGGAAAAGTGCAATGCCAGAATAATATAATTAGGCATGATAGGAGAACTGCCATTTCAAGAGCTGCACGCCTTTAATATCTAGTAAAAGTGCACTGTCAAGATGGCATGCAAGAACACATATCAGAAAGAAGTCTGTTTAAATGCTCCCACAAAATCAGATCACGTGGATCTTTATACTACTTGCCCACAGTTCAGTACTCTTAAAGCACGAGGTAATCCATATTGTATAATATACTGCAATATCCCCACTCATTATGTGGCGGGATTATTAGGCGTAGGGGAATACATACACACTTACACTCTCCTAGCTTTCCTGCTTGTCATTAATATTGTATACACATGCATTGAGGGATCAACCGATCCCTGCATTTTACATGGGCATTTCTGAAATTCCTACAAAGCAGTTACCTTTAATGTGCAAAGATAACTTCATTAGCTTTCTATCCCTCCTCACTCTACCTACAGGTAATAACATATAACTGCTCCTCCAATGCATTAAAGGCAGCTAGCACTTTTCCCTATATCAATGATGCATTTTCAGTATAGTGTAAACTGATGTTTTATAGAAAGGAAATGGGTAATGATAAAAGCATCCCATTCATTCATATTCTTATCTACAAGCAAGTAAAAATGCATAAACCAGCCTACCATACCTATAAAGCAACCCATAAAGAATGGATCCTTTTTCTGACAAAAGCACCATTTGAAAATAAAACCAAGAATAGGATCCTCTCCATACATACAGGAAATCCTATTTCCATTCATATCCACATAATATGATTCATATGTAAACATAAACATAATCTTTTTTTTCAAGATATTATATAATCAAACTATGACTTATGTGACTTATCAGTGCAAAAATCCCTCCGTAATCATCAAGATATTGGTCCAACACACTCTGATATGAGGGCATGGGATAACATAATTATCCATGAAGTTTCCAGCTTGAGAGTAGGGGAAGGGGGGTATAGATGAAATACAGTGAGGTACCATATGAATTCAATCAGACAAATCCATAAGTGTTTTACTTGAAGGCATCTATATACCAGCATGTGGCTGTGGCGTGCAACGTTGGGTGGTCTTCATATCTGCCAAATGGAGAAGGCAGGCTGGGGATGGCGGCAGCAATGAAGCTACTTTCACTCCCTGCAATCAATCAGTGTACCTGCCCTGCCAGCGCCCAAACCAAGCAAAGCCGGCAGCTGAGAAAATTGATTTCAGACAAGAGACACTGTGAAAATTGGCCCATAATGATATTATCTCAAGCCGAGTGGTGATGAAAGTGAAGCCTGAAACAACTAACTCCTTCTCCTCCTCCTCCTCCTAGTAGCAGCACCTAGCTAGTACCTACCCATAGGACAACACAGGCAGGAAGGCAGGCAGAAATCCAGGCTTCCATGGACAAAGACTCTGAAACAGCCATTAATTAACTCTTATGCTGCTGGTGGTTAATTTGGCCAATACAAAATGCAGCAAAAAAGCTCAACAATTTCTGAAACCCTGGCATACGGGTACTCATTTGAGAGTACCCAGCAAGAGCTTTCCAATGAATACCAACATGACAGGGTTTAGATGATTTTAAAAAATCTTTGCATTCTTGTGCTTTGGACGTAAGTTGCTTCAGCATTAGAAGAGTAAAGCACGGACTTGTAGCAAGTCTAAGGACAGGCAGGCAGGCAGCAGTGCCTTGTCATTAACACTCTATGCGGCCGAGCAAATATGGATTCCGGGAAGCCAACCGAATCCGCAGGATTAGTTTCCGTTCCTGATCTAAATGTACTTTTCTGATGGCTATGGCATTATTTACGTGCTTGTCATGGAAACTAGATGCTGGATGCATTATTAGTGCCATCTCTTCACAGATCTAGGTCTTGAATCATTAAATCGATACATGATTCTGATTGAAATGTTTTTGCAATGTAATATTACAAGCAACAGAAAGGGCCTCCTTGATCACAGATAATATGGTGCATAACATCCCTACCTAGTTGTCATGAGCACAAATGGTGATTTAACTTAACTGCTCCCCGGACATATCCTTCCAACAAAAGAGATGTAGAAGACCTATCAGGTTCTGCCCATAAGAGTGATACATCCCATATTTCCCCTTTTAATTATCTCCAACCTGGCCTGCAATTTCCTGGTCCCACTCTGCCTGCTTTCCCATTGTAAGACAGCTTCCATTAACAAGCCATCTGAAGGCTAATCTGCTAAGCTGTGGGTGAACGACTCTACCCGAGTAACTTGATGACTATATTGGGACGAGCATAAATCAAGCAAATGGCTTTTTTCTCCCAGAAAACAACAGGGATAACTGCCCTACGAGATCCGGCTCTACACAACGTGTACATCCTTCTACAGGCAATATATAGTGCAACCTGGTACAGCCAACAGGATGTGTGGATTGAATGGAGTTGCTAAATGTGGCAAGACAGGAGTTGACTGCCCATTGTAATGTCTTGGGAAATAACACAAAGGTACACAGTATAGTATACCAGCGACACTGACTTCCTGAGTATACTGAATCCAGATCAAGAATAATTTGCTGTTTAGATACTGCTTGGAAAATGAGAAAAGCATGAATACCAATGATTTCTTGGATTGGATGACGTTTAATTTTAGTATGAATGTCTGCTATTAAAAGAAATGATGGTTACATAGTATGTCTTAAAACAAGTTGTGTAATCTTGCAGATCATAGGAACATTATGCACAAACACTGTGCACTAAATGAAAAGTTACAGTTTCAGCACTTTCTTATCCCACCGATGCAGCCCTATCAATATGCATGGTGTTGCCCACTTACTTCCAGTTGCCCACACTATGAGGCGAGAGGGCAGAAGGTTGATAGAATTCTAATGGGGGGGAACATGAGCAGATCAATAATCATTCCCACGTTTTCTGCTTACCAAGCTAAAAGAGATAATGGATGGCCCCTGTGTGCCATCTATGGAAAGGAATAACAACTATCTTCTTCTTTAGCCAATTTATAGCTGGTGCGCACAACTAAGGAAAGTAGCTTGATGAGACCCAACATAGTGAAAAATATTCAAAATGGTATTGTTTAAACCAAAAGGAACACCAACTCTAAGCTAAAGAATTCTTGAGATAATGCTATGATATTTCCGTACTTATCAGACACTATGCATACTGCTGGTGTGAAAGGGTTAAGGTTGAGAAATGAAGGCCTGCCAAGGGTGTGCTTTAATTCTGCATAAAGCATCGCTTCCTAAAGGTCAGGAACTGTTGGGATATCCCAGTGTGGTCTGGCAGACATGTGTAAGTTATATACACACATGGTAGGCATAGGTCAAATGCAGAAATCAGTGTAGGCAGAAAGACATGCTTCCAACCAAAGATCAACTTTATAATGGAAACTCTCAGACCAAGGGAAGTGTTGAGAGGAAAGTGGTCCGAATTCCAAATAACGATATCAAACCTACAGAAGAGATCACTCATGCACGGTGAGCACCTTGGATCCCATGAAACTCCACTTCCCCCTCTCCCATCCCACCCCAGGCTCTTTGATTTTTAAATTTCATTTGTTATTAAAGACTATCTTCTTCTGATAGCCATTCAAACATCACGCATGCGTATCGTAATGTTTTTTGCGGGAAGTTTTGGGTGAAACTGTCTATGTTCAGTTTCCTAAACCTGAAAACATAGGCACTGAACTCAACTGAAGTGATGAATCAATTCTTGGTTTCAGTTTAACTGTATGCATTGCAATCATTGCCAGGCAGGGGTGGGCGACAGTCACACTAAGCATCCTGAGAGGGACCCAAAACAAAAATACACAGCTCTCCACATCTTATAGTGCAAGCAATTTGCCCAAACTTCCCTGAACACCCCTGCTGTACTAGAACCTATTTTAGCCCTTGCCCCATTCCCAGAGGGGCTTGATGGCTGGCAGTGGAGGTTGGTGGAGGCGTTGTTTATAATATACAGTTAGCAGCTGATTGCTGTAGGGGGGATTTTGAGTGCTGAGGAAGACAAGCTGCAGGCATAGGCCTTTACCCCTCCTTTCCCTTTTACCTCGCCACTCACCCACCCTACCCTGGTTCTCAGGCTGTGTTAGGTATAATGCCCCCACCACTATATATAATAGGAAGGTTTGATGTCTCTCAAACTATAGATGGCAGCACTATTTTCATGAGTTGCAGTTCCAGTGAAATCAACTCAGGTTAGATAAGTGAAAGAGCCTGAGATCACAGACTTATAGCAAGTCTAACATCCCCCCCCCCCCCCCTCCCACACCACCCCTCCTGATTAGCCTATCATTGTCCTAGAGATCTGCAGTGGCCT
Source organism: Maea johnstoni (assembly GCA_963942565.1). Lineage (NCBI taxonomy): Eukaryota > Metazoa > Annelida > Polychaeta > Spionida > Magelonidae > Maea > Maea johnstoni. The sequence goes on along the minus strand of OZ012684.1, from coordinate 72,130,104 downwards.
AATGGTTATGATGCCTGGCTCCCAAGTGTGAGGTTGCAGGTTCGAGTCTCCACTGATCCATAAATAGCCAGTTGGCAAGGTCGCTTTATATATGTGCGGCGTTGTGGAGGGCGGTCTAAGGTCCTTCTGCAACTGAAAGAATCTTTGGAACTATTTACGAAGAGAAGGGAATTTCTTCCCGGTTTTGGATTTCTATCTTGTCATGATATGACCTAAGCTGTTGAAAGCGATATAAAAACCAATTCCTTTCTTCCCATCATTGTGTTAAGTCCTCCTCTCTATTCTCAAGAGGGAAAATATTTTTGATTGTTGAAACAAAACCTCAACAAAGGGAATAAAGTGCTGTAAGGGGAGTGTTGCTTTTGGAAGGTAAAGTAAAGGCTCTAGCCTCATTTCTCTGATGTATTGGAATAGTATTGTCCTGCTACTGTCCACCATAGATTACTCAGACTACCAAAGCTAAATAGGTCCTATTTTAGCCACTACCTCAAGTCCCCTTCTTGATACCCATTGGGCACCAGTTGCGGGTCGACGGTGGTGTTGTTTATAACATAGAGTTAACAGCTGATTTCAATAGGGGGAGATGTTTTTGCCATAGCAGGCATGTCACTGGCATGGACTTAAGCTCTCATACACCTTCTAGCCCCTCCTTTAATATGCAGACACCCAAACTCTAACATGTCCTATTTTTGCCAGTATCTGAAGTCCCCATTGGGCAGCAGTTGCTGATGGTGTAGGTGTTGTTTATAAGAGAGTTAGCAGCTGATTTGGGTAGGAGGGAGGGAGAGGTGTGGGCTGCTGCTGCCTCCAGTAGACCCACATGCCACAGGCATCAACTACCTCCAGGTCTCATCCCTCTCCTCCCCCTGTAATACATCCAGTCAGGGGCTGCTGGGGGCACCACCACAAACAGCCCTGGGGGTCCACACACACAAACAGATGGTAGACACTAGACACAGACACACAGTTATACAACTGTTTGTACATAATAATGCATACTAATGGCTCGGGCATAAACATCCAATTGAACTTGAACACACAAACACCCCATGCTTCCCCAACTTTATCAAATCCTAGTCAATAATTCCTACCAGGAGGAAGTCTTTCGGGTAAATGTCTAACATTTTATTTAGTCATATCATTTAGAATTCTAAGTGAAATGAAAAAAAAAATGTTAGGTTTGCAATCTGGAGAATTCTAAGATACCTCTCTTGTGAGTCCTTATTTTAGCTAAATATCTAGTTCCATCTATAAAGATTGACTGACAGTTGCAGAGCTAGCTCTGACTATCCGTGAAGCCACAACTACCCAAGTTGCTCATCCTACCTATGGCCTCTTACAACACCCTGCCAGAAGGGTATTGTAGATGACCCGATGGTGGCAAACCGCAAGCTGGAGAATGTATATAACTGGCACTGTATCTAATTAAAGGTAACCTTTTCATCTCACTGCCTCACCATGTAACAGAGGGCATGGTAAGTAACTAGGTGATGGTGGCAGCAGCAAACCGCAGGCTGCTGTGTGTTTATAAGTAGTGCTATATTAATTTCCAACCCTGTGCAACTATTTTTGCTGTCAGCACAAGCGGGTCAAGTTACTAACAACTTCCACTCATAAATACCATGGGCTAATGATCAGCTACCCACCAGTTTCCCCTCCTGCTGCTGCACTTTTTGCCTAAGATTAGCATTTCTGGGGACAGGGTCCTTTTAAAACAATGGTGAAAATAGCACTGTTTGCACACACTTATAGACCCACAGTCTTTCTTCATTGGGTGCTGATAGTCACAATGCAAGGTTGGGGTAGTGATCAGGGGTAGAGTGTGTTAGCCTAGCTATATAGACTTTGTGTACATAAACAAAGATCAGTCTATAATATACCATATGCAGGTTGTGACACTGGTATACCGACCAGCCTAGCTACATGCTCTACAATCATAGAAACAGTGGTCCAATATACTATAAAATAGTTCTATGATTGTTCACCAGGTGGCCAGGAAGCTACTTGATATTCTGCGGTTCTAGGTGATGACTTAACTGTTTCAGTAAGTTCCAGACTACCAGGATGCAATGAGTTTTATGGGGTTAATCCAGCAGACATTTTTATACCATAACCAATGTCATATTGACATTTTAGATGCTGCTAGAGTAGTGAGTCCAATTTAGTTAATCCAAACAGATCATTTTGCACTGTAATCATTGTCATTTTGACATCCTACTAGTCTCATGCTACTAGAGCAGTAAGCACAATTATTTAATACTACAGACCTTTATGCACCGTCACCATTGTCATATCAGCAAACACATTAACAAGGGGCATATATTCAGACCTCCTGCACTACATAAAGAAGACAGATAGACACATCCCAGGACTTTCTTTATTATCCCATAAATCACTTCAATGAAATGATGGAGTAGGAAGAACTATGTAGTGACTGCTTCGGTGTGATCCAATCCCTCATTGTCACAGACTTACATCTGTCATTCTATACACAAATACAACCGTAAGGATGGCAGTATCATACATACCATGATCCTTCTGGCTATGAGATATTTCATTCAAAAGCATGAGTAACTTTGTTTTGCAATGACCAAAATTTACTGATTTGCTTGTTTTTTGCAGATTAGTGAGTTAGTTAATGAATAAGCTTATCAGGTTCTGAATAACACTGAGTTTAATATCAGCTTGGAATATGCTTAGAAACTGTAGCTATTTGGGGCAACACAGTAATTGGTGTGATGGCCAACTATCTCCTTAGACCCTGCGATGATGTTTCAATGCTGACCTATGTTGAACCCTATCAATAAATGCCTTGTCTGGCCCTATCACATCAGTAAAATGTCTGTATGTAACAACCCAGATAAGAACTGAGGTCCCACTCTGTCCTAAAAAAATGGAATTTATCTACAACCAGGAAATGTGTGGTGCTGTACTTAAGGACGGGAGATAACTAGTATCTATCCTTTCAGAAGTGCCTGCCAGCGCACCATGTTCACAGATCAATTGACCTCACCTAGTGCCACTCCTACAATGTTCAGCTGTTTCGATCCTTAACACACTCACACGGGTGCATCCTCGTAATCTGATGATTCTGCACTTATTTTGGGATGAAATATATTTGCAAGATATATTTCAATATTTTGATTTTTGAATATTTTGTCAATTTCGCTCCTGTGTTGAAAATTTCCCCTGATTTGACTAACTGCTAGTTCACGGTGGATAGGATAGGGTTAATGTATAGAATCAGGTCAGCGATGGAGGGCTACTGTTTCCTCATGTACCACATGAACTCCATACTCAACTTGAGGGCAAACAGATTTATACACAAGAAATACCATGTGAAGTACATCAAGCCTCTATAACCCTTCCTGGTACACCTAAGTGTGCGTTAGAAGTAGGCTACCTAATTGTCCTGCCAATATATTGATAAAGAGTTGCTGTATCCTAGCAGTAATATTTGTAGCAATTACCAAATGGCAGATCAATGACAAGCCAATATTAAACGACTGCCTTAATATCAGGTGAAAACGGTACTTTCTCAGGATATAAAGTACATGTACTGCATTTCAATTGAAAGGAAATTCACTGACCCTTTTATAGCATGCAAAACTGTAGGTTCACCATGCCATGATTATACCTTACCTTCATCTACACCTCAAACACATGAACAAACATGTTGTCTCTGCTAATTGGAAGCTTCCACTTCCATCCACATTATAGAAGCCAGCATCGTTCCCCTATGATGAACTGTATATGACACCTTATAATTGAGTGTGTATTAGATTGTGATGACCTGTACATAGCAACGGCAGCTTGGTCTGACCTAGACACCAGACTGCCACTCTAAGTAATGACAATGTCAAATGCAATTTCCATTTTGCTGTAGATCATCAACTGCCTGTCCATGCACGGAAACAACAGGGGAAATTCACCTATATACCGCCTGCCCTTCCCACTATATGTGATGGCTACCTACTGGTCAGTGAACCCTCAGGGCTAGACACACCAGATATTGTTATGTCAACATTGATCTATGTCCTTAGTGCTATGAACAGTAGGATAGCATAATGGGTATGTATGGAGCACTGATCAAAACCCCTTGGTATCTCAGGTTCCTGGTAATGAGGGTTTCCTTTTACCATAAATCAACTCAGTTATGGACAGCAGACTGTGGTAATGGCAGTCCGTAAGGATGAAGAGCCCCTAGAACAGCATACATGTATCTCATGCTTAGATCTCCAGCTCGATGAGGATACACAATGTGTTGAGGAAAACAATGGCTGAGAATACCAATCATGACAAGTGGAAATTAACTACAACAATTAACTAGATGCATACCACCTATTCGTTTTGTTCAAGTCAGTGACCACTGGGACCACTATGGAAATAAGTTTCTAACTTTTAGTGTATATATCCTGTGTCTGGTTCGAATTATATTGCATAGCAGTTTATGACTCCCCATCTAGTCACAGTAATGCATGATTTTTTGTGTGCCAAATGCTATGTAATGCACATCTTACTAGACCGAATAAAATCAAATCAAATCAGTGAAACCTTATTGGATCATCTGTATCTTATACCAGGCAGGGCTTATTCCAGCCTTAATCCAGTCCAGGTGCTAAAGATCAGCCAAACCCTTGAACATTACACATCAGGATATTCATATGTCTTGATCAATTTTCTTTTTCAAATGTCAATTTCAAGCAAATAACTGAAAATGCTCACTTCAATGCAAATGCTAGAAAACTTATTAAAGGTAATATAAGCATTCTCTTATTTAGTTAATGAATGTTTGCGGTTAGTAGCTGATCACTTAGGTATCTCCACAGAAAAAAAGTAAAAATGTCCACTTTGGAAGTCCAGTTTTAAAGTCCTGGCTAAAGCCTTGATAGCAGCTATTGTCATGTCACCTTAAGATTAAAGATGCCCCTGTGTTACAAGGCCGCTGAAGTGAATATGTTGGCCGAATGAGGATAACTACAACTCAACCCAAACCATGCTGGTCCTGGCTCTCCTTCCCTGCCACCCTCCCTACTACATCTATCTCCACCAATAACATTCCCCATCCATCCTCCATCTGCTCAGCATCTGTAGCAGGCCAGCAGAGGGGGAGGAGGATGATACACAACATGTCAGAGGATCTCCTCTGCTACCTACTACTATCCCCCTCTCTGCACATTAACCCCTCCAATGCTGGGGTTACTTCTATACAATGCACAAAGCACAAAGATTTCTGAAAACCAATAAAACCCTGTGAAGTTGGTACTCCTTGGACAGCCCTCACGGAGTACTCTCAGATGAGTACCCATATACCAGGGTTTCTGTGATTTTTCAGGATTTTGCATCATTTTGTATTGGCCAACTTGGCCACTAGCAGCATAATGGTTAATAAGATATGTCAAGCCCCGAGTATCAACAACTCCTGTGCCAAGACGTCAGTCGCTAAAAAAAGAAGACTTGTCCAACTCTATAATAAAGTACAAGGTGATTCCAAAGACGAAAGCCACAAAGAGTCTATCTGACAAGACGCAATTGTCTGGTGAAATACACAGCGGAGGATTAAGCTGAGAGGTATGAGGGAGGACTAAAGGAAGAAGTCATTAAGTATTTCACTAACAGCTCACCTTTTTTATCTACAAGGTGATTTGAAAGCTACAAAGAGCTTTTTTTCATTTACAACATGATAAAAAGGCTCTGGTGAAGTATGTTACTAAGAGGCAAAGGCACTTACTAAATATTTCATTGAAGCTTCACACTCACATTAGTCAGTCTGGACCAGACAAAGACAGTTACATAAACCATCACTTTTTTCTATTAATTCTTTGCAACTGCAAGCCTGCGTGGCTACTTCTTTAGATATAACACTAGTTGAAAACATAGCCGCTGAAAGCACATTGCCATGAAATTATAAAAACACCAGCGACATCTGTGAATTGTGTCAGCTAGTAAAGGGTGCCTGGAGTGTGTCTTTTCCATAGCAGCAGGCTGAGTTTCTCACAGTATTCAGAGCTCCTACTCTTGCTATAGCCCTCAGCCAGGTATAGAGAATCAACTCACTACCATGCATACATATATTGTAGTTATAAAATCACTATGGAGTCTTGTAGTTGTAGTTGAAGTCTTTATTTGTTATCACTGAGAGGGTGTCCCAGGATGAACTGAGGAGTCAGTGTCAAGCAGGGGTATTTGTAAGAAGGTATGAGTTGAGTGGACCAGGATTGACCAATCGGATTGATTAGCCAATCACTGGACATTCCAATAAGGCCATGTGGCAGTGCACTGGCACCTCCAGTTGGTTTGACCAATCAGAATCAGACCCTGACCTGCACTGTGCTCCTCTGACCACCTGGTACCAATATACAATAATACAATACATAGAATTGAACAATTATTTTAATCAACCTTTGTATGCATGGCTCAACCTACAACTCACCCAGCCAGTCTGGTATCTCTAATCCCCCTAATTGCAATGTGTGGGCCACTCAGGGGTTGGCAGAGCTGGCAGGCAACTCCCCCTAATTGCAATGTTTGGGCTGCTCAAGGGGTTGGCAGAGCTGGCAGGCAGACAAGGAGTCTGTGGATTGGATTGCAATCCAATCAGGACAATAGTGCCAGCTGGTAGGGATAAGCTGAGTGAAAGCTGAGTAGGGCCCATTGTGACAAGTAAAAGAAGTATCTAAATGCTAGAGGTATTAACTTAATTAGCCACTGTAGTTATCTTGTACTACTGGCTGATCAGAAACCCAAAATATATACATGAATATCTATCCTAATCTATTCTAAGAAACCCTTATAACTCCCAGTAAAGCTTAATATCAATATTTATTTATATGTTATCTGAATTACAGGAAAACTCCTTATACTCATAAAAAAACTCAAAATCCCTCTGATAATAGCTCTCTTCCTTAGAAAGTTTGGTCCCCAAACTTATTCTTGTTACCGGAAGAACTTGGAAGCGGGAGCATTCAGACAATCGTTCATAATCATAAGTATATCAGTTATGTAATTCATTTAAACAATACATTGTCATATTCATTTAACATATACATATATAAATTGCATAGCATCAGTTGCATGTATTACACATTATTCAATTGTATATCAATGTGTTTACATCATATATGAAAGAATTAGTACAAAAATAGCATGATAATCAAAATTGAAATTGAACACGTAGCTAATAGTGGAATGAAATTCAGACAAGGCCTAATGTACAGTTTTTTGCAAATGTACATCAGAGTGGTAGTTACCTTGTATAATACAAATAAAACAATACACCAGTATTCAATATTACCAAATGTGTATGACATTACAGTTAATAATGACTAATTCTAATTCTAGCAAATGATATACAAAAACTAATACTGAGCTCTTTTGTGTACAAATAAAAATGATATACAAAAACTAATACTGAGCTCTTTTGTATACAATTTAAAACAATACATCAGTATTGAACATTGCCAAACATGTGTGTTACATCACAGTCAATAATAACTAATTATAATTCTAATTCTAGCAAACAATATACAAAAACTAATACCGAACTCATTTGTAGCTCGAAATCCTTCTAGTTATAGCACGTTTTCAAATTAAATCAGGTTGTTGAATCAGCGAGCATTGAATGTCATTTAATTCCTGATATATTCTCTTAAAAAAAAGAACAAAGGAATGTTATAAAGTAGCATTTTGTATTCAACCCGTAGAAAACATGTATAACATATGCAATTATTGTTGTAAGTACCATAAAGATCATTGTCATTCTGTGTAACAGGCATTTTATGAAATACGCATCAGTTAGCATGTCAGGTAATTAGGGTGCTTTCAATCAATTCCTTTCAATGATGGGTACAGCTTTTCATTGTTAACTTGGAGACAATCATGCAAACCACTGTATTGTATAGCTGGATTGTTAGCTTTCAGTGGGTATGCATATCCAAGGTGTTTTATTACAACGAACGCTGAGAAAGGAGTTTTCAGAATTCTACGAAGTTTATATGCATTGAACCAGTGGATATTGGACTTAGTAGATAAGGGTAATTTTCTGTCATTTAAAAGATTAATAAGAGAAGTATTCTGCCACACAAGAATCAATTTTGGGAGCAAGAACCCTTTGACATCAATTTCAGTAATTCCCAGGAAATCTTCAAGGTTCCAATAGTGCGGGGATAAGGGTAATCTTTGAATTTCAATTTGTACACTATCTGATCCATTTGTAACTTCTACAGTGAGTAGCGTTTGATACTTTTTGAACATGTGCAATAAAATTAATATGATAAAGGTAATGGCTGTAACAGTTGTTACTATTGGAAATTCGGCATGGGATATAGTGCAAGAATGAGGGGATGGAGTTGTGACAGGTATGGTTGAAAACATTTGAAAGTGGGGTGGAATTGTTTGTATTGGACTAGCTTTTGATTCGTGAATCTGTTGTAAGGTCAAACTGATCACTGACATGGCTTTTAACTTTTTGCAAGTGATGAATAATGCAATGCTGACAGCAATACATGTAAGAAAACATGTTCCATTCAAAGCCATACTTATTATATCCCATTGTGTTGAATTCATTGGCAATAGATCAATGAGAGCATCAGCTGAACTTTCATATATGTCTTCATTCCTTTTAACGGCTTCAGTAACTTTTTTAAGATCTAGGTGTTCTTTTTTATCTTCTACTACGAAATGTTTGTATTTGCCCTCATAGAATTTGAAGGGTGGAATTTTTGGATTAAATTCGTTGTGAAATAGGGTATTTCCAAAGATTGTTTTGTGGCTTTCTTCATCATGGAAATATTGAAGTAATGCCAAATTTACAGGATGCAATTTAGTTATCTCTGTGGATGCCTTTTCGCATGAATGCAGTGTTGGGGGGAGGTAAAAGTTTTCAGTTTGCAATGAACATTCACATGGTACCGTCATTAAACAAAAGTGGCATGCGCTTTCGCTTTTCCATGAGTTTTTACATCTGAAAGTAATTTTTGATGTGTTAGCAACCAGAACTTGGCTTGTTGTTACTTGTAGAATAGAAGGTTGCAGTGCATTTTTGACAAGTCTAAAATTGCAATACTCAGGAATTAAAGTTTTCATTTGTTGGAAAATCAGGAGTGAACAAGTGTATTTTGTCATAGGTGAAATGACAATGTCAGGTGGGCAGTATTTTCGTTCTTTGCCCTGACAAGTTTGCCACTGCTCCCTAGACATTTTAGCATAGTAATGATTGTCATTACTTATTGCTATGATATTTGGCATATCTAACAATTGTGTGGCATGTTTAGTTGTTGTGTTAATAGGGACGGGTACCGTGAATAGTTCGTAAACTTTAAAAGTAGATTTGAATGCAGATACTGGTATTTTAAGTGTTATAAAAATTGAATTGTTATGTCGTGCTGCCACAAAGAGTCCACTTTTGTAATAGTGGCTTGGGTGTTTGTAGGAGATTTGGAAATCTGGATAATGTTGTTTTAGTTGCTTTTGAATTCTTACTAAGATTTGTTTTAATGCGGATGGTGATAGAAGAGTCGGACTTAATTTTCCTTCCATAAGGTGACCAATATCTTTGATAAGTTCATTCAGTCTACTTGTGAGATCTGAGGACCTCTGAACTTGACGAACCAACTGACCTGTTAATTGAGAGGAGACCATGAGTCCCCACTCCAATTTCCACAATTCGTTTCCCATGTTTGCAATAGATTTGTGGTTGATCTGGATTTCCTTAGCGGCATTAGTAATGCGATTATCTACAATTGACATAAATGAGCTTAGTTTATTTGACTGGTATTTGAATGCACTTTCCAGTTTATTTGAATTTTGAATAACACTTGATATGTGAGATTGCAATATTTCAACATCTCTTACAGTTGCTGTTCCAAAGATTGATTTTGACAACTGACCAATAAATGGTAGAAGGGAACGTTTCGACCTAGAGTCATCATCCGGAAGATTAACTTCAGGCATAAGATCTTGAACCTTTTCTACCAGTTTGCGACATGTCTCACCAGTTGCATTATGAATGAATTCACTTTGAATCAATGCTGACTGTAACATGTCACAAATTTCCTTAGTTGACTCTACTTTTGAACATGGTTGAGGATAGTACTTCAGATCTGGATATTGAGGAAGTACAATTTGGACTGTGTGAGCCCAGTAATCACTCACAGGATTGAAATGCCCTTTGGGTATGAAAAATACTCCGTAGTTAAGCCTTTGTATAAACCGATGATTTCTTGTAGCTTCGGCAGAATTAATGCATAGGCACCATGTTAGAATAACCATGATAAGCATGTGGATGAGGCTTGGAGTTCCCTTGAATTGCTTTGATTCTGGACTTTCACCCTCTAGAATAAACAAAGAGAAAAGATTTTAAGAATTGAGGGAGAAAAGAGAAATGTATCGCCAGCAATACATTTGGTAAAGTTTTAGAGGTTTGTTTATTCTATCGGTGGTTGGTCCTTTTTCAATTCATTAGAGCATTGTCTTAGTGTATGTTCGGTCTTCCTTCTTAATTTGTCACTTTTATCAATGGAGAATAATTAGGAGAGTATCTTATTGCAACTACATATTTGCCATCCTTTTATGAAATAGAGCAAATCACGAGTTTAGCGAAAAACTAAACGTTTAAGTTTATGGGCTTTGCGTACCTTTCCTAAGTTTGTATATTTAGCATGATATTCACGTAGCATGTGTGCAGGTATTTCACTACCTTGCTTCCACTCAAAAGTGGTGTCTTTGAATCTAACCTTGTACTGCTGTACCTTCCCACGTTTTCTTATGTTTTCAATCTTTTCAATTACTTTCTCAGGATTTCCTTTATCCATTTGTATGACTGGATTTTCCTGTAGGTCTGGTGCATTAATGGGGTTGTCCACAGTGTTTTGTTGAACTTGTGGGGTGATTAATCTATCTTTTGGGTCTGAATATGCTTTAAGACGATTTGCATGAGTAAGTGATGTCTTATCTTTGCCTGTTTGGATATGATTTAGTTTGTATGTATGATTTGGGCCGCAATGAGTTATGATGTATGGTCCATCTTGTTTTGGGTCCATTTTCTTTGATTTGTTTTTCCTAATTTTGGGATTGTTAACTAGAACAAAGTCCCCTATTTTGAAGGTTGGCTCTTTTGTTTTTCTATCATAATATTCTTTTGATTTTTGTTGTGCTTCAATGATGTTTTCCTTAGCAATTTCATTTGATTGATCTAATTTTTGTTTGATATTTTGTATGTAATTTTTAGTTGTGGCTGATAGTTGTGATTTTGGGGTCATTGAGGTGTCGAATGGAACGTTCATTTCTGACCCAAACACTAAACTGTACGGGGAGAACCTTGTTGAATGTGTAGATGGGGATTTCCTGTAGGACATTAATATTCCAGGTAACATTTCTGGCCAGTCAGAGTGGTCATCTTTTACATATGCTCTCAATGCTTGTTCTAACGTACTGTTAAATCTTTCACAAGTACTATTAGTTTGTGGATGATATGGGCTAGTATGGTGCCTCTTGACGTCAAAGATTTCTGAAATAGCTGTTACTAGCTTAGACATAAAAGTTTGTCCACGGTCTGACACTAGTACTCTCGGTGCGCCATACCTTGAAAAGATTTGCTCATAAAGAACTTTGGCAACTTCTGGAGCTTGTTGGGATTTGAGTGCGAATGCCTCAGGCCATCTTGTTAAACTGTCCACTAAGAGGAGGATATGTTTAGAGCCATTCTCAGCCTCCGTGAGCGGGCCTATGAAATCCATATGCCATCTTTCAAATTTCCCTACAACTGGCATGTTTGTGAGAGGAGCTTTTCTTGCGTGTGAATTGTTCTTTATTCTTTGACATTTATCACACTTTTCGATGTAATCTAAAATTTCTTTATACATCTTTGGCCAATAATATTTCTGGCGAATTGACTGGTATGTTCTGTCAAATCCAAAATGACCTCCACCTAGGAGTGAATCATGGTAGGCCTGAAGGGCCTCATGGCGTTTGTTACGTGGCAGTACAAGTTGTCTGATGACACTTTGTTGCTTTTGGATATCTCTTGTTCTTGGAGAATATAAGTGGTATAGAATCCCATTATCTACGATGTATTGATCAGACTCGGCTATGACTTTGGTGGCGTGTGCCTTTCCAGCCGGTAGTTCTGAATCTACTAAATATCTATAGATATCTTTGAAATCTGGGCATTCTTTTTGAGCATTGCCAAGATCACTTGATGATATCGTACAAACAGATACAATTGGATCTGGTACGGATATGTTAGGTTCCTGGTTATCTTTATATTGAAATTGTACTTGCAGCAGTGGCATTTTTTTATTTGAATCTTTATCAGTGTGAGTGGGTATGTTTATGCCAGGTTCTATGCTCAAAAGCATCTGTTCCTCTGAGCATTCAGCAGGGGGATTGGTTGTGATTTCATAGGAACGTCTGGATAAAGCATCTGCAACTTTATTTTGAGCACCGGGTTTATGTTTAACCTCAAAATCATAATTTTGTAATTCTAGTGCCCATCTATACAATCGACCTGAAGTTACTTTGACATTTTTCAGGTATTGTAATGCATTGTGATCCGTAATTGCCACAAATTTCTTGTGAGCAAGGTACACATGGTTGTTGCGTATTCCTTCTACTAATGCCAAGCATTCTAAGTCAGTAGCACTGTATCGCTTTTCTCTATCTCTAAGTGCTCTACCACCATAGGTTATTGGGTGTTCTTCACCAGCATCATTTACTTGACTTATGTAATAACCAATTCCCTCTCCAGATGCATCTGAGGTTAGTTTGAATGGTTTACTGAAATCAGGGTAATTTAGGACAGGAGTAGTTGTGAGTAAATCCTTTAATTTAAGGAAAGCATCTTCTTGATTAGCTGTCCATTCGAATTTGGCGTCTTTTTTGAGAAGTTTGTAAAGGGGCGATGCAATTTTGGCAAAATCTTTAATGAAGCGTCTGTAATAGGAACATAGACCTAAAAATCCTCTTAATTTCTTCAAAGTGGTTGGCTTAGGGTAACTTTTTACTGCTTCAATTTTGCGATCATTTACTTCAATTCCTTGTTGTGATAAGTAATGGCCTAAATATAATACTCTATCAGTAGCAAACTTACATTTAGATGGTTTCAGTGTTAAATTGGCTTCCCTCAGTTTTTCGAACACCTGATCAAGATGGTTCAAATGTTCCTCAAACGACGAACTAAATATTAGAATATCATCCATATAACAGAGAAGAAATTTCCAGTTAAGCCCTTGTAAAACTTTGTTCATCATGATAGTATAAGATGCTGGTGCATTTACAAGACCAAAGGGCATTCTTTTGAAGTTGTAATTTCCCATCGGTGTGGTAAAAGTTGTTTTGTGTTTAGTTTTGGGGTCTAGATATAATTGCCAAAAACCACTTGACATATCTAAAGTTGTGAAAAATTTTGGCTGAGCATCACCCAGAGAATCAAATATTGACTCAAATCTTGGAAGTGATTGTGATATAGGTTTAGTAACGTTGTTCAGTTGACGATAATCTACCGCAAATCTGAATTCTCCTGTGGGCTTTTTTACCAGAACAACTGGAGCTTGCCACATAGAATCAGAGGGTTCAATTATGTCATGTTTGAGCATTTCTTCTACTTGCTTTTCCTGTTCTTTTCTGGCCATTGGTGTGGACCTGTAATATGGCCGTCTTTGGGGTGGGGCATCCCCTGTTTGTATGGTATGAGTAAATGATTTGTAAGCCCCTAATTCGGATATATCTTTAGCAAAGATGTCCCTATTTTGGCCAATTTTGATCTTGAGAGTCCGTTTTTGGACTTCACTGAGTTTAGCATCAGTGAGATCAATGTTTAAGTCATTTGAATTTTTTATAGCTTCTTCATCTGAAATATTTTCCTTGGCTGTACTAGCCATTCCCACTAATGGAGGATTGTCCACTTCAACTATTTCAGAATCTTTTAATGGATACGAAGAAGCAAGAACCTTTCCTTTAGATATTCTGATTGACTTTGCAGTTGGATTAAGTATTTGGCACATTGTCTGGCCCTTTTCTACCTTAACTGCGCATTTTGCCACTAAATACCCTTCAGGTTGAACAGATTGTTTTGATTCTAGAAGAGCAATGTATGGGATTTGATAATTGGAGACTGACACCGGTATGTACATACCAGATTGGGCAGGAATGAGTATATCATGAGAATTTCTGACTATCCCAGAGGGTAATTGTTTTTCAAAACACGAAAATTGAGTATTTTCATCTAGTTGAACCGTTTTCCTGTGAAAGTCAATATTAGCTTTGAATTTGGATAGAAAATCCTTGCCAAGAATTAGGTTTTTGTGTAGTTTTTGAAATACATGTAATTCAGAATTGAAGATTTTGCCTTGTATTTCTAAGGGAATTTCGACTACACCTAGAACCTTAAGAATTTCACCACCAACTCCAGCTACAACTTTGTATTTGGATGGTTTGTAACTAATTGATTCACCAGGAAAGGCTTGATACAGAAATGACTGGGAAATACAGCTTAGTGATGCCCCTGTGTCAATTAAAGCTTTGGATCTTGTTGTTTTGATAAACACCCGAATAAAATTTTCTTCCAATGGACTTAAAGTACTTATGTTTGGAATTGCATCATTGTGAATTGTATCAAGCCCGTCAATCTGACTAGATTTGGCGGGCACAAATCCCTATTTCCTATTACCTGACCTGCACACCTTTTGTATATGGCCTGGAATGTTACATTTGTGACACACAGCATTTCTAAAATGACAAGTTGATCTATTATGGTACTCACCGCATGACTTGCATGGTCCCAATCTTTCCTGTCTTCTACCCTCCTGAGGTTGGAATTGTACAGTTTTTTGGCTGGATTGTTGGCTGTTCTGTCTTCCTCCCCTTGGCTGATTTGAGTATTGTCTATGAGGGCTGGGTGTCCTTCCCCTGTCTTGTCTGTACTGAGATCTACTTTGATCCTCCCTGTATTGGTTCCTTGATCTCCCATAATCCTCTCTGCTCGTGGATCTCCCATAATCCTCTCTGCTCCTAGATCTCCCATAATCCTCTCTGCTCCTGGATCTGCTGTTGTCCTTCCTGTATGGGCTTGGGGATCTTTGTCTGTATTGTCTATCCTCTGTCGTGCTATCTCTAAGCCCGATTGAATTGATTGTAGCTGCCAGACTAGAAATTTGGAATTTCATATCATCTATGGCTGCTACCACTGTTGGATCCTGGGTATTAGAAGTGGATCCTTCCACAGTACGTGCAGCTTCTTTAATGTCATCTATTGTTTCCGGCTTGGATTGTAGTATGAATGGCCTTATGTTTGGTAAAATGCCATTTATTATGGCCTGGTATAGTTGAGCATCTGGGAGCTTGACTATTTTCGCCTCACGGCTCATATGTGCTATATAATCCTGCACATTTTCTGATTGTTTTTGTTTTCTATTAAAAAGTTCGCTAACTTTTGCCCAGGCTTGATTTTGTGTAGGGCCATATCTTTCTAAGAAGCTTGTTCTAATAGCTGCAATGCTATTTGTTGCATTGTCTGATAATGATTCGTACCAATCAAGTGCAGACTCTTTCATGCGAAGAGGAAAAAATTTAATTGCTTGTGCCTCACCCATTTCTTTGTATGAGATGTATCTGTCAAAGGACTTCCACCATCTTTCTGCATCAGTGGAGCCTTTTCCTGTGAAGGCATCTGGCATAAGTAGTGTCTCAGCATTTGGGATGTCGGCCATCTTGGAAATTCCTTCTTGCTGATTACTGGATCTTGTGTTGCTTGAAGGTCCAGTGGTAGTGTTTAGTGGCCTTGGCATGTGAAGGTTGGGGATCAACCTTGATTCTCCACCATTTATTGTAGTTATAAAATCACTATGGAGTCTTGTAGTTGTAGTTGAAGTCTTTATTTGTTATCACTGAGAGGGTGTCCCAGGATGAACTGAGGAGTCAGTGTCAAGCAGGGGTATTTGTAAGAAGGTATGAGTTGAGTGGACCAGGATTGACCAATCGGATTGATTAGCCAATCACTGGACATTCCAATAAGGCCATGTGGCAGTGCACTGGCACCTCCAGTTGGTTTGACCAATCAGAATCAGACCCTGACCTGCACTGTGCTCCTCTGACCACCTGGTACCAATATACAATAATACAATACATAGAATTGAACAATTATTTTAATCAACCTTTGTATGCATGGCTCAACCTACAACTCACCCAGCCAGTCTGGTATCTCTAATCCCCCTAATTGCAATGTGTGGGCCACTCAGGGGTTGGCAGAGCTGGCAGGCAACTCCCCCTAATTGCAATGTTTGGGCTGCTCAAGGGGTTGGCAGAGCTGGCAGGCAGACAAGGAGTCTGTGGATTGGATTGCAATCCAATCAGGACAATAGTGCCAGCTGGTAGGGATAAGCTGAGTGAAAGCTGAGTAGGGCCCATTGTGACAAGTAAAAGAAGTATCTAAATGCTAGAGGTATTAACTTAATTAGCCACTGTAGTTATCTTGTACTACTGGCTGATCAGAAACCCAAAATATATACATGAATATCTATCCTAATCTATTCTAAGAAACCCTTATAACTCCCAGTAAAGCTTAATATCAATATTTATTTATATGTTATCTGAATTACAGGAAAACTCCTTATACTCATAAAAAAACTCAAAATCCCTCTGATACATACATGCAGGCAGGCAGGCAGGCAGCAGGAGAGGTGGGCAGGCAGGCAGACTGCTGTTTCCATGTAGAAGAATGGCTCCACAGCCAGCGACATGTGCAGATTTCCAATGGCACAGCCTCCTCGAGTGCTTTTCCAATATTCTAGAGTGCTCCTCCACGCATCAATCATGAGTTTCTCCGACTGAGCCCAGGCCATGATGAAAGACCCCGGCCAGGGATAAGACTCTTCCTAGCCAAGCAAAATCAATGTGTTGGTCAAACACTTACCTAGCCAAACTACATACATGGCTATAGTACAAGTCTAGGAACTCAAACAGCAAATCCACGAGTCAGGGTCAACACTGATATCTAACTTTGAGTCTATGATAAAATCAATGTGTTGGTCAAATACTTACTTAGCCAAACTGCAGGGTTATAACACAAGCCAAACCAGGAAAACCCTGAGTCAGGGTCAACACTGATTCCTGTCTTTGAGTCTGTGATAAAATCAATGTGTTGGTCAAATACTTACTTAGCCAAACTACAGGGCTATAACACAAGCCAAACCAGGAAAACCCTGAGTCAGGGTCAACACTGATTCCTGTCTTTGAGTCTGTGATAAATATCAATGTGTTTGGTCAAACACTTACTTGGCCTAACTACAGGGCTATAGTACAAGTCTAGGAACTCAACCAGCAAAAGCCTGAGTCGGGGTCAACACTGATATCTAGCTTTGAGTCTGTGATGAAATCACTGTGTTGGTGAAAGATTTACCTAGCCTAACTTAGCTTTGAGTCTGTGATAAAATCAATGTTGGTGAAAAATTTACCTAGCCTAACTGAGGGTCAACACTGATTCCTAGCCTCAAGTCTCCAGCAAAATAAATATGTTGGCCAAACACTTATCTAGCCAGACTACTGACTACAAGGCAATACTTTACAGGCACTTGTTAGACATTCTTGGAAGCTCATAAGTTCAGGTAGGCAAGCATGCCTACCAGTGGGCCTTGTTAAGAAACACTGCCCCTTTCAAATACTGAGTGATCACTCAAATCCACTTTTAGAATATAATATGGAAAAGAAAATTCCTATACAATTTGCATAAGAATCATCAAGCAAAGAATTTCTATAGGTTGTAACTTCACATTATGATTTATTTCAGAAATTATCTTTTATGGACATAAGTTACTTTTCAAATGGTAGCAGTGAAGAAGTTGCACAGGCCTGCATTTGATACCCACAGTAATATGAACTGAACTTGTGTAGTAAGTCTGCAAATGAGGCAAATGTAGGTCTAGAGTGGAGAGACCTGTGTAGTACTGTATCAGTGTAGTCAGTCTGCCATGCAGACTCTATGCTAACAGTTTCTTCTCTCAGCAGGATATGGGAAGCTGAGATGGTCACATACACCAACCCTGAAGAATCCCTGCACAGGCACAGGAAAGTCTTACAGAGTCCAATGAGCAGTCAAGGCAGGTCATGGAGCGGTCAGAATGAAAATATTGACAAAAAAACTTGATGTTCTTTCTTACAATTCTCACCTATACATTATATTTGAGAACACAGATAATGTATGATTTTGTATAAACCTGACTATATATCTACCTCTCTCTATATATATATACATATGTTTGTATGAATATATATATATATATATATATATATATATATATATATATATATATATATATATATATATATATATATATATATATATATACATACATATATATATATATATATATATATATATATATATATATATATATATATATATATATATATATATATATATATATATATATATATATATATATATATTAGTAAGTTCTTGAAGTTATCTTTTCACTAAGTGAGCAGCACCATTTCCTGCATACCTATCTAACCTATAACCGACTTAGGAAAGCCTATGATAGTCTAGCACAGTGTTAAAAGAGAGAGGCTTCCTGTGCTTTAGGCAATCACAATCTATCTTACACACCTAATCCTGAACCAATGCCCTTCTACAAGTCCCCAGCATTCCTCCGAGAGGAAAACTAATTTCTTGCATCAAGCTGAGCCTGGCGCTTTTTCTGCGTTAATGTTGCGTTTGACCTTCCCGGCCGTAAGTAATCTCCTGAAGCTATATAGTAGACATTGTTTGTGGCTGAAACCCTTATGTGTGGGGCAGGTGTAGGAAATTAAGAGAGATAACCAAGATGCAGCTAACATGATGCTCCGTTGCATTCAGAGAAGCTGCAGCAGTTATGTTTCCCCCGGTGATAACAATGGGGGAATCTTTAATGCATTTTCCGTCATTCCTCTCTATGTTCTTGCAAGCATTCTGTTCCGACTCGAAGTCTCCTTTGGGGCTGGCCTCAGACGAGGCAACAAGTAACGCTTTTGGAATAATATTTTCTCATGTTCTACAGTTACCAAGAGAGATTGAATAAGAGAGATAACGATAATAATAATAATGAAAAGAAACACATCAAAGAAGAAGATCATGAAGGTTGTCCATTGATACTTCCTTCGTATAGACTTACCTTGCTTGCCGGAGGTACTTTTCCTAGTTAAACTACATGCTGATGCTGCACGTCTATGTGGGTTTTTCTCTGTTTCCGTATCGTCCTTCCGCCGAGCCTCCGTCGGAGCTAAATGCATGGTGGACACTGACCGCCGGTTGGTTTCAATAGTCTCGCACACATAACGAGGAGTGCGGCTGCCGAATGCAAGGACATTGTGTCCCCGTTTTTGTCGACTTTGTTCTATCTTTGCATCTCGCTCCGCGCTCCTCCTTAAGAGAGCATCACGCCTTTCCTGAAAGATCAACAGAAAATAAGATTAGATAAACAAGGTAAAAGTTTTGGTGAAGTCAATAAATCGTAATGGTTTACGTAGGTTTGCATACATCATCGTGTAAACTTTGCACCTGCTTCCTATCACATATACACTATAGATAATGTAAGAGGGTCAAGTAATGAATCCTCAGAGACAATTCCAATTCTCAATCATCAGGTTGGCTTAAGGACGATATGTACCACATATGTGAATGATGGGATTTCATCAAGAAATGAAGTGTTTGTTTTTTTAATTTGAAAAACATTTAAAAGCCACAAGATAAAGAGGAATAATTTTTTCTTTTGAAAACACCCTCTAGTTTTACCCTGCCTATGGTGAAATATACTACCTCTCTTCGATATGACCCTGTGTTTTGGTGCTTTTTATTATTCTATATATAGGTTGACATATTTTTAGATTGTGGGCACCCTAGACCCACTAACAACATGCCCTCTCTTCATGTGAAGAAACAGGGTGCTGACCACTGGTGGACTAGGAGGACTTGACCAGCAAGGAGACAGAGGATACTTTTTCTCTCTTTTGGCCTTGCCACCTTTTATCAATACTTCCCCTGACTAGACAATCTCACTATGCAGTGGAAGCGGCGGCGGAACTGCCTGCTAGCCTGCCTGCTGCCATGTAATGGTCCAGGTGACTTGCTGGTACCTGCCATTTGGCACAGATCCCCTCCAGACAATCAATACCTACAAACAAACCGATGCAACACATGGCATGGCATCCTTGCATGTCAGGAGCCATTAATGTCAGGCCATCTCCTTCCCCCATCAATCTTTCCCAAGCCTGCCCCGAAAAAAAACAGCCACGATGACCTCATGGAAATTTCATGATATTCCCAACCAGGTCTGGAAAACTAACATCATTTATAAGCCACCTGCTACCAAACATTGTTATTGCTATATGCAATAAACTGAGAGACATTTTCAGTGACACTCTATTTATTGAGGGTGATTGTCACTATGCTGTTGACACAGTCACTGTTCTATTTACTTAGCATACAGTTGCAGTTGTGTTTTTGTACGTTGCATGCACAGTACATGATGTGTGTTTGTGTGTGTTCATTATTATCAATAGGCTCTGGATCACATATTTCCCACATAAAATGGAGTGTTCATGTACAACATACCAAACAAAGAGTGCCCAACTACTAGTTGAAGGAATGATGAACTATTAAATTATGTTATCATATTCAATGTGTAAAGATGAATGAGACATTGCAGTCACATGATGTTAGACCTAAATATTTTCAAACAACAATGTTATTTTAAACATTTTTGTTCCAACATAAGATAAGGCTTATCCTAAAGCTCACTTTGATATTTTGGGTTGATCATCAGTCTGCCTCAAACGCTGCTACTAATGACAATCCACTCTCATTTTTGGCACACTTGATGAGTCACATTCTTGAAACATTGAACCCTTTATTAATCAGTAATTATTTCCTAAATAAAGTATATATCAAATTAAAGGATTGAGCTGAATTCATTAATTTTTGTCTGACCTTAAGACACCGTTGCCTAAGATAATGTTGAGAAGCTTAACTTATTGAGGCTCCATTGAACTTAAACACCTCTTACATAGATCATACATCAATGCCTAAGGATTAACCCCAGGTCCTCAATGTCTTTGATGGTGGTGTAAAGCTTGACTTATTGAGGCTTGAGTGATAGAAGGAGCGAGCTGTGACAGCACGGAGGAACTATTTCTCTGGTGATTTCCGTGGAGTGGCAAGTAGTCCAACATGGGCTCTCTTATCCATATGCCACACTCTCAGGATGATAAGATGCTATCAGCTTCTATATTGCCTCATTTAGAGCTGTTATTGCCATGCCAGACTGTAATGTCACTAATCCCCTACACTAATACCCTAAAGCCATCGCTCACAGTGCCGCCAACAGGAGTCTTACATACACAACCCGTGGTGGCACACGGAATGATCAGTAATCAGCGAAGGCGGCCCTGCTCCGTGGTCATCTCTGCCATGATTGGTGGAGCCAAACCCTTATCAGCCCACAACAGGAATGACTGGGTATTCCTAGAGGGGTAAGAATGCTCACACTGGCTTGGGAGTGGTGTGTCAGCGCTTTCAATAGCCATGACAAATCCCACACTAGATGGATGAGGATCATGATGAGTTAAGTCTCACTACAACTAAAGCCCTATCTGCAACAGTGTTGCATTTCCACCCAGTCTAAAACTGAATGTGTGCAAGTCTGTGAAAAATCCCAAAATGAAACCATTTTCAAATCACCCTTGCACTTGACTTACTTTGGCATGGACTTGACAAAAAATTTAATATAGTGTAGCCTATGTAAGATCATCTACAATCTTTTCATATCAATGATGAACAATGTATATCTGAAGGTGATAAGTAAATGAATGAAATAGTTTACACATTATACCATTAATCTTTTTCAACAATACATATATATATATCCCACACCTTAATAAGTCTTATCTAAAAGGGCTGGTGCTGTGATACAATATACCTTATTGTTTTATTTAGCCTTTATGGTGTGGCTTGATGACAATCACATCACTCGTGTGCAAAGGATTGTGTCAGTTAGGGAATATATTCATTGCTGGATTTATCTCTAAAACCAATCAACATAATTCTAAAACAAATAAAAATAGATAGTATACACTCCTTTTTGACTGTTTAATATTTCAATTCGAATATCAGATTTTTCAGTTTTTCCAACAAGATTTTTCAACTTTTCCAATTAGTAATAGAAGTTTTCTAATTACATTTTATTTAAAGAATAGTTGCATGATGAACATTCAGTCCACTTCCATCTCATCAATATCTCAATATTTCCTAAACATGTCTGATTATATGTTGATATATGTTGTTATGAATTCATAACTAATGACAGTTCATGAACACTATATATAGTTCCAGGTGCATTCCATAGAAATACAATTCGAAATTACTAATTCAAAAGCACAATCTATAAGGCTGAACACCTGATTTCACATAGTATTTCTATTCATCCAAATAAAACAAAATTAAAATAAGAAAAATCTCACACAACTGGGAATGCCCCTTTACCCAAGCAGGATGGATGGATACTACCCAGTTATAAGTATTTCCTAGAAGTGGCTTTTGTATCAGGAGTGACACCAGGCACCCAGTCCCTCTTTGACCCTACTCATGGTGTATGCAGCAATATTGTAACGATAAGTCCCACTGTGCATGGTGAGACTCTATGTGCTTAAGAGTGATGCTAATGTGGTTCTAAATGAGAGTGTGATGATGTTTGTGCATGACGCCAGAATCAGGTGCCAGCCATGGTGGCTGGGGAGGAGAAAGGAAACGGGAGAACAGATTGCTGTAGAACATGAGAAATAAAGGTGTGAAGCCTTGTTAGGCTTATGGAGAGTGGGTGAAAGTACAACTCTAACTATCAACACGGAATAGGATACTGAAAATAGATAACTCACTAGCAAAACGTTTCTAATGGCTGAATACTTTATAGAGGGGGTAGGGAGAAGCTGAATTAAACCAAGCTCGCTGGTACTAAAACATTGTGCTTAAGTCAAATACAAAGGATATTAAGCTAAGTGTTTCCAAAATAACATACAATAAGCAGAGATTACTTGTGTATAAATGCATTTCAAGTGCAAAAGTAAAAGGTAGATGTTAAGAACAACAAAAATATCCCATTCTACTGCAACTGTAAACTTTCAATCTGTTAATTACTCCATGAAACTATTATGCTACCATACCAGCAATACAGAAAGGTCAACCTATGGATATATGTGAAACTAAATTGACCATCCTATAAGGGTCACGGGTAATTTCCAAAAATAAGACCTGGCATTGATGAGATGATTTGAGCATGAGGCAGTGCTTCTGCTGAATGGTAGAACGATGAGGTTGTTTTCCAATAGAAAAAGTCAACAATAAAAATAAAATAATATTCTTTGAATACTTTGAATTCTCTGTAGTTTATGACAGGCGATGGCAATTACATCCCTTTGATGCATGAGGGTTCTATTAAGGATTTGCAGTTCACACAGAATGGGGTCAAGATTTACAAGACTCTTAGAGACATGAGCAACACAAACTCAGAGCACACACATGTGCTGATGTAGTTGACCTGATCTAGTATGGACAATGATGCTGAGTATTTCAAGGTGGAAGTTCACAGGAATAACGCAAGGACTTCCAAGAGATATGATATGAGTTTAGACTTGCCATTTTATTTGACGAAACTTTTACCGTCATACCAAGGCTGAATTCTGACTAGCCAGTTGGGAAGGAAACTGGAATACATGGGGCAAACCAGCCAGTATACCTACTAGTCACTGGCAGCCTGGTCACATTCTGTGAGCCAATGTATATGAATTTAGTCCCCTCATAGCAGAAACAATTGGTGAAATCCCATGCCAAGGAAATCCTAGGATTCTTAGGAAGTCTCAGCAGCATTTGGTAAGGGACAGTTCAACTCGTGTCTGGAGTGGTCCGGCCTGCTTGCCTGCCATTTTGCTGGCTGGGCTGTCAGGAATGTTCCGGCAGCACTGTTAGCAGAGCAGCATGGCCGCCTGATGCAGCAGACCCCTCCAGCCATAACAGCAGCAGGGCGCTGGTCACAGCATAGGCCAAAGGTCCTCCAAATGATAAGACAAATCTGTGCTGGCCACTAACAAGACTCCAAGCCAGCGGAGAGACATGAGTCTAAACATGCCACAGGATACCCTGCCAGTGGTTTGAGCCCAGGAACACAATGCAATATTCCAAGTGCTGCAAGCCAGGGATTTGAGTTCATCCATCTATGGTATGAAAAATAAAATGACTTCATTCAGATATTCAAATGTTTTGTGTATTTCTTTTCTTTTCTTTCTTTTTTTTGCGGAAGGAGTATGTTTCTCATGATTTGGCTTCCATTAAGGCAACTTATTTCAAGCCCTGTTTTCATGAAAGGGCTTGAAATTGAAATCATAGTTGAACTGAGGCCATGCAATACAAATATGGACCTGATGAGAAAACAAATCATATGATAGATTACCTTGAACATATTTTTGTTTGTTTTCATTGTGTCCTTTAAATCATACTCCAAGAATAAACATCTTTAAAGCATCTTAGGAGTATGAACACATGTTTTAGAGTACCCCAATGTCCTCAAGTTTTCCAGGTCACATGTGTTCTCTGAGAAGCATTGATCTGGTGTATAACTATGTCACCAGTGTGCTGGCTTCCTCTCTACTTCCTCCAAAGCAAACAGAGGTCGTTGGAAGGGGATACCCTAAGACGTGTTGCCATAAAGTACAACAGCGTTCTCCCAGTGACTCACAAGGCATGTGTTTGCCTGAATCCTAGCTACGGCAAATACTGCCGAATGCCTGCAGGGAAAGACATTAGCAAGAATACTGAGGACGACTCCGCACCAAGAAAAAAACCTATTCAAAAGGGGGAAGACTCATACATTTGCGATTCTCGTTTGCGAGAGCTGGGATGACTGGCTGGGTACGTTCCCCTGGAGGTCTTCAAAGCAGACTGCTCCCTTGCTTTCATACTGTGGCAAACTGGACCAGGGGAGTCACCACAAAGCATTCTCAGAAGGACCCACTGGTTCATGTAATTGCCATTCTTGTTTTTTCGTGTTTTTGCTGAGTTCCTTCCCTTGAGGCTTATGGATAAGAAGAATACTCTCTAGTGTTAGTGCTACAAAAGGTTGGTCTTCTCAATAGCATGTGGACTAAGAGAGAGCGAACATACAGCAGAAATAGTAGAATGCAAATAAATAGGGATGGGATCGATAAAGGACTATTAGCACTGGGATACATTGATGGCATGGTCACCAATTTGCAAAAATCACAGACGAAATATCAGCTGAAAAGTGCCACAGAAATACTACATTGCGTCAAAAAGCATGAAGCTTGGGGAGGGGGTCAAGAGATTCAGCAGATTCTGCACAATAAGCAAATTAGGAAAAAGCTGTCAAATGGAAAAACACTTTGGCTAAAGCAAGGAGGGGGAACCGTACATGTTTGTAGCTCTTCATGCTGCATGGCAGGATCTGCCACCAGAAGCTTTGGGGCTAAACATGAGAAATGATGGGGACAGCTAGCAAATACAAAATTCTTGATAAACAAGCTACAGAATATTCCCTTTGTGCTCTGATTGCCCAAATGATTTGAAGCATGAACAAGTTCTTTATAAGGCCTAGAAAAAAATTGTTTGTTTCCTGTAATTGGGTAGGTAGGTAGGTAATTTTTTTTAATTTTTATTATTTCTTTTTTCAAAAATGTGTGCTTTGTGCATGTTTTATGTTGATTCGGAGTTGGAAGGGCAAATAAAACAAACTTTTTTGTTTAGGCCTAAGCCAAGAATTTTTTTAAAGAAATGGCTGTGTGAATGCGCTTTTCTTTACTCATTTTTTTTTTTTTTTCAAGTATTTGCGAAATACTGTGTCAGTGTATGAAAATATAATGATGTTTAGAATTAGTTGGGTAGGGTTCTGTGAGTATGATATAATCCAGTGTGTGGGGAAACAATTGCAAAATCTCTGATGCCCAAGCAAAATCACTACAGCCACCAAAAAATACAGAAATTACTACTAAGCAATTCAAGATATGATGGCCTGTGATCAAATAGGATTATCCTGAGAATATGTGAGACAAGCTGTATGACAATAAGCATGAACATGAGGTCTGCAAAAGTTCTGCATCAAAATGAAACTTCAAAATAGTGTATTGGGGTACTTTCACTGTAAAACAAAAATGATATCAAAACCAATGAAAATGGGTAAAGCAAATGGCAAAATAAAATGTCATGGGATTGCATTGAAAAACTTGTCAAGAACGATAGAGTCATTGCACGGGAATTATTTCACCAAGTCTAACAGATTTATATCACTAAGTGGCCCATCCCTTTAAAACTTGCTAATGGGGAAACATATCCAACTAATTAAGGGAAGGTTGGCACCAAAGTCTACCAAACGTCTTTTTCCCTATTGAAGTACAAAGTGGTAGTGATAGACGGAGTAATAATAATAATAAAATACTGATACCTTAATTTTTCTCACCTGCCGTTCATACTCTTCAAATTTTTTGCACAGCTACAATAATGAAATTGACCTTTAAAACCACACGTTTATGGGCAGTCAGACTGAGATAATAATGCATAATTAGATACACAATGAAAGAGGAATTCATCAATTAACAAATTAGGTTTTAAAATGCTAGAATAAATGCATGGCTAACATACCTCATAATCTTGATAGGCCGTCTCCTTAGGAATTATGCTTATTTACCAATATAGTAGGTAGGAGGGAAGAGGAATATTTATGGTATTAAGAGGAGGTTTAGGGGGTGGAGAAGATTTAGAAGATACATGCCCATTTGGAAGAGACTATTTAGGTGGGGAAGGGGGAGTGCTGACAACAGAATAAGAACAGGGCAAGTGCAAATAAGGTTTACAAGTACAACAATGAGATCAAAAGTCAGAATAAGTGGAGGAAATTTCAAATAATTGTTCAACTGAAAATAATCCATTATACCAACATAACATGCCTATTAATTTTTTTTTAATCAGATCTTAATCTGATAAATCTCTAAGCAGTGTTTGTAGCCTAGGTTATTTAACTGCAAACATTTGTGCCCCTAAAACATGTCACATTTTATTTTATGGAATACCATCCTTGTTGAATAACACCCTGCCTGTTGAATAACACAAAGCAAGTAAAAAGATCCCAATTATGATAAACTCATCTGGAACTAAGCTGTCAAAAGTATCACAAATCATGGAGATTCTTTTCAAGAATAACTCCACACAGACCTTGTTTAATAAAAGGCAGAAAAGAATGTGATGAATGATCGATATTGCAGCTCTACCTCTTACATAGGGTGCCTCTCAGATAAAAAGCCATCAGAGAATTAACGACTCTTGCCACCAACCTATACATGCACAAGCTTACTCAGTGTCAGATACCGTATTATTCACACATAAAAAAGGTCAGAGCTTATGATTGAAATATAGATAATAACCGTATGGATTTGTATTCATAAGCCCATTATACAGCCTCTTTGAACAAAGCAAGAACAATACCTAGTCCTCCAACCACCACCCAGAGAAATATGATCCAAATAATCCCTGCAAACACTTGAAAAGCTTAGAATATGATGGATGATCGCTAGCTGAAGGTAGTACCTCATCTATTACAGCCATTTCCCTACTCAAGTCCAAAACATAATGATAAATGCAGTCTACAAGGAGTCCGTAAAAAATATGAAACACTCGGCCAGCTGATTTGAAGAAAAACATTCAGTAACCAGACTTCCCAAGCATAGATATATAGCCTAAACATTAAACATGTTTTTCCTGTGACTAGGTAAAGTCATCATATTGAGGTATTTTCATTCCACAGCCTATTGTAGACTGAGGTAACTATTTACAAAACAGTATGCCAACACATTTGTCATGCTTATAACTTATAAGTAAATCTCATCAAAAATGATGGACATAAAATACATGCATACCAAAGATGACACCAATCTCTCCCACCATGGCCAGAGGCATTCTTAAGTCAAACATACCAAAAAGACTCAACAAAACAGGCTGAGTTAAAATTAAATCTAAATCAAATGCAATTAAACAGCATCCCAGGAAGTTTTTTTTTTTTTTTTTTTTAAATATGAAGCACAGCAAAAAATGTGCATTCAAATACGGCCCTGTAAATATGTGAAAATGTATAGCTTAGCATTAGATATCATTGAATACTGGTAGTGGGAAAACCTTGGGTTGTTACGTTTCTCCTGTGACTAGGTAAAGTCATCATACTGAAGTATTTTCATTCCACAGATCTTTGTACACTGAAAGCTAATTATTTACATAACACTATGCCAACACAATTGGTATGCTTATAACTACCAAGGCATGTGTCAGTGCGTTTAATGCTGCTTGTGTACATGTTGAGATAGCAGGCATGAGGACCAAGTAATTAACAGAGGTCACATTGCTATAGAATGGCCCCTGCATGCACCCATGGCGTTATAATGGCACTTTTATCATGTTTAAGTGATGCCATCGTCTGTCCTCAGCACAGTTTCAAGCCTATCAGCTTTCACAGGGAGAGTGCAAGAAGGGTGTGCATGCAATAAAACCATCTATTTAGCCTGTATAAACCTGTAACGAAGCTGGACAGACTGAGGGTGAACCGCCCCCCTTTAAACATATTTCTGATACCACATCTTGTATGTGTCAAAGAACCATTTTTTCTGGTTTTGGGTGTCAACAAACCTCCAACTCCTGAACCTCCTCCAATGAACTCTATTTTAACCCATTCATGCCTTCAGCACTAAGTATAGATAGATTATCATGGCCAGGATAACTCTAGGCAGAGGTAGGGATATAATGTACCCATATATCATCGACGTGTGAAGCTGCACACACTGAGTGTGAACCGGCCCCTTGAATTTTTCTGGTTGTGGGTGTAAACAAACCTCCAACTTCTGAACCTTCTCCAATTAACTATATTTTAACCCATTCATGCCTTCAGCACTAAGTATAGATAGATTATCATGGCCAGGATAACTCTAGGCAGAGGTAGGGATATAATGTACCCATCCATCATTGACTTGTGAAGCTGCACACACTGAGTGTGAAGCGGCCCCTTGAATTTTTCTGGTTGTGGGTGTTAACAAACCTCCAATTTCTGAACCTTCTCCAATGAACTATATTTTAACCCATTCATGCCTTCAGCACTATTAAGTATAGATAGATTATCATGACCTACAATGTACCTATCGATCATCGAAATGTGATGACTCCACTGAAAGCACCCACACCCACTATAAACACACAGCCAGCAGGGCAATAATCCCTGGTAGTGCAGTGGTCAGTTCCCCTTGACTGAACCCCACAGCTTCAACCTCTCCACATCCAATAACACAGACAGATGTAATCAAGCGTGGTGTGAATCTGTCATCTAATACCGCTGCTCTCTTTGCCAGTTCTGATGCTCAGGGTACATATTAAGGCCTGGGCTGGCTGGTAATAACCTACTGGTATGGAGATATTTAATGCCTGCAATAACCTGCAGGATAATATTGATTGCCATTTCCCTATCTTTATATTGATGTTAATACTCTTTAGAAGCAAGTGATCTGACTACTGTTTAGTATTATCATGAAATGTATCTTTTTCATTAGAATATTCATAAAATTACTATAATATTATCATAAACATTTATATTTGCTGCTATTATTCGTATCATAATTATTCTTATCATTATCATCATTATTATTATTATTATTATTATTATTATTATTTTTATTATTATTATTATTATTATTTTTATTATTATTATTATTATTATTATTATTTTTATTATTATTATTATTTCATTTATCATCATCATCATCATCATCATCATCATCATCATCATCATCATCATCATCATAATCATCATCATCATCATTGTTACTAGTGTATTATTACCATCATTATTTTTATCATTATTTCTCGAATCAAAAGGTAATCATTTTCATTATTATCGTCAATACAAGCACCAACGTTATTAAAATTGCCAGTAGTAGTATTGATTTCTTTAATTCCTAGTATCATCATAACTTTTTACTTCTCCTCCCTGAGGAATTTCTGCTAATCTGCTGCAGTCCTTGACCCCTCTAGTCATTCCATACCCACTTGGTGCATTAGCGTGGATTGCTCCCTGTATCAACAGCATGTATGCTGGAGGCGATTCGGGGATCTAACACAGTAGAGGCTTGCATGATTTTCAGCCCTCTAGATTTGCCGGCCCTGATTATGTTGCGTTGGGAGGAAATGGAATAAAACCACTTCCTCAAGCATGCTGTAATAACTCAGCAGGCTAGAGGCAACACCAAGCAGCACTGTCAAACTAACCCATTCTGTATAGAAGGTTGGCAGGACTATAAGATAATTCATTAAAATGATGACAAAAACAGGTCTTCTGCATGAGACAGCAGTGAAGTCTGGCAATGTTATCACTTGTAAGTTTTATAATCTTAGCATATTCTCTTCCCTTTGACATGCTGATATTGCTTTCATAAATGATGATGATGATGATGATTATCATGGTGATGATGATGATGATAATAGTTGCTCTAAATTAAAATCATGCAAAAAGAAGCATGTATGAAAAGTCTGAAAAAGTGAATGTTGTATTTAACAATTTTGAATGATGATGATGATGATGATGATGATGATGATGATAATGTTTATCATCCTCATCATCACTATCGTAGCAAGTTGTGATCACCGTTTCCTTACTACTACTTTTTCTAATACTCCAAATGTTCATTATCAAGGAAAAAATACCCTTCATAATAAAGATACAAGAGTTGCACACATGTACACTGCCTTTCCTCTAGTTCTTCACACAAGGAGCATTCTGCGGCGGCCATGGTGCCTGTCTATAGGAACTGGAGGTCTGCCAAGGCAGAGACTCTTATGAATTAGTGAAGCCCTCACAGAGGTAGATAAATCAGGAGGAAGGGAGGGGTCAGCACGAGCCTCAACCTAGAGAGAAAGGAAGCAGCTACCAGACAGCAATTTCAATATTTGATAATAAGGGTTTACAATCAAGCTATTTTTTTTTTTACCAAGAACTGACTGTAAGCAACTGAAGCAGTGTGAATCCTAGGACTTTCTAAAGTATTAATTGGAAGAATAACTAGGTATGAGATATTACAAATGAATTCTCAGCAGGATATGATAAGGGCATATACTCATCTGTAAGTAAAGCCAGGGAGTATTTTGAATAAATAAGCACATCCTGAGATTACTTGTAAAACTGCTGAGAGATCAACTGCTGTCAGAGATCTTGGGGGAAATCCAAGCCTACTCCAAGCATCATCCTGAGAATGTCTGTGTATTGCAACCTCAGCTGGTATCTGGCTCATGTAGTATAAGCAGGGAGATGGATCTGAGTAATATATGTCCCTGGTATAAGGTGGAGACTTTCCAAGAAATCCTGGCATTTCCCAAACATCATCCTGGAAATCCCTGGATATTCCTGGCTACATTAAGCCTTAGTTTTCTCTAGCATACATGGTATCAGGTTTAATACAAGAACTTCTGGTTATCATCCTATGAATTCCTGGATATTCCCAGCTACCTTTTATTTTTTAGCCCTTCTGATATCAGGTATCCACACAAATCATTGAATAAACATATAACTGTACTGAAGCAATGAAATGAATTTTGTGGAGAATCTTTTTCAAATATTGATCGCCTGAGCATCATCAGGATATTCCGGAATAATGATAATAAGGAGTGAATTGTAGCATGATGGTGTGCAGCCCTCAAGTTGCCTGCCAGCCAATTGTAGGTATTCCTTACTGTCTGGCCTCAGCTCAAAAAGATTTTTTTCTCCTGTATTGATCTCCACAAATGACTAGGGATTTTATGCTGTGATAATTTTTCCTTAACTGCGAGTGCTGTCAGTCTGGCCAGAAAGTGATTGCCGGCAATAAAAAAACACCCCGGAAAATCATGATCGAGAGTGAATCCCCTCACATAGTCATTACAGGGGAAAAAATCACAAGATCACAGACCAATCAAATTATTCAGGATTCTCCTCTGCCTGTGCTACTCACAACTCTATAATGCTGGCAGATATTTCCATTTGAGATGTATTTTTGTTTGGGCTGGATGTGTAATGAATTATTGGGCAGTGTGCCAGTTGGATTTGTAGACGTTACATGATCTGGGCAGGACCCGGAGCTGTGCAGTATGTGGGAGAGTGGGAGCCTGTGTTGCTGGTTTCTCTAGTCCTTGGTCTCAAGCACTATAGGAGCAAGCGGTGTACACAGTGAGGACCTATAGCCTTGTGTGTTGCTGTACAGTTTGATCACTGAGTGCTTAACTTTGAACAAGCCATAAGCAGATGATGACGTAAAGATATTTGTTCATAAAATTGCTATCATTGTTTGTTGGTATGACTATGTTTTGCTTGTCTACTTTGTGCCAGAAAGACCATTGGGATGTCATTTAGTATTTGTATGGGGACCCGTTCTGATGGCCAGGTAGTCTAAGGCTTGGCGAGGAAGTTGCCAGTGACTTAAGGACTGAAATTCCAAGTGCTGAGATGTGTGTGTGTGTGTGTGTGTGTGTGTGTGTGTGTGTGTGTGTGTGTGTGTGTGTGTGTGTGTGTGTGTGTGCCCAGCCCTATGGGGGGAGGAGGGGGAGGAGGAGGAGTAGGAGGAGGAGGAGGGCGTGGGTGACCTCTCCCCATGGAGAGACTGGTCGTAGTAGTCGTATCCAGGTCAGGGCAGCAGAATGCTATGATTAGGATTGATGAGGCATGCCACGCAGACTGCAGCAGCAGCAGCAGCAGCAGCAGCAGCAGCAGCGATTGAGACAGGAAGGGAGTGTTATTCGGGGAAGACCCTACTAAGATACAAACACTAACAGTCTTCTTCATCTACAAAAATAGAAACAGAATCTCCACTGCCAATAACTTTTGGATGACCAGATTTGACCCTAAATATTTATCTTATGGCTGAAGGGTTAAAATGACTATAGAATGCATCCAAAATATAATTAATTTACTTCTTTATATCATGCCGAGTTGAAATTGGATCTTCTTAATCTGCATGAATGGAAATAAGATCTCCACTGGCAACATGTTATAGATGAATTACTGCCCCTAAATACTATTTGGTTTAAGGCTTGAAAATGATTCCAGGATACATCCAAGCTAATCAAATGTTAAAATTCTTGAACTGACAGCTGTATTGGTAGCTTCTGGTGCCACTCATATAGCTGACCTACTTGAGAATAAGAGGGGTACTTCAGGGTGTAACATCAACCCCACTTCATTTTCATATTGAACTCGCCTCTCCAAGGTGGAACCTGTAGAACCATCCCACATGTAAAGATGCTTACTTTCCCATACATTCATAGCTACAAACTGGCAGCTTCATGCCTCAGACGCCTAATTCTAATACTAGCCTTTCCCAGGGACATGCTGCAATTCAAATACCTCACACTCTTTTCTTGGAATATCAAGTAATCATAAATAACCACTGATCTATTTGTCAGAATTAACAGGACTGACAAAATGTGGCAAGACCTGCAGAATCTGGAAGCAGTCAGTTAGTTAACTGGACTGGTAAGGCAAAACATGTAAAATAACCCCATCCCAACTTCCTATGACCTCATATAATGCAAGGATAGAGAAGTAAAAATAACTCCAGGAAGTAATGAGTAAATAATTAGTGCATGAATCAAGTCCAATTAGGGGTGCCTCCAGCCCAAATTCACTTATAATATACAATTTGTAATTAAGTGCACGTTGGAGATTACAGAGTTTTCTCCCCCCACAGCTTGTGTAACTTGTCTTGGTGGGAATCTTAGGACTAGAATAGAATCCTTGCGTAGAAATCTAAGGATAATGCAGGTAATCTCAGATCTAGAATAGATTCTTATGGTAGAAAGATTTAGGATAAATTTGATAAACTACCCAAAATAACTGGGTACACAGAAAATTGAGTAACTACTTGTATTGTGTGTAAAAGTTATATTGTATTATCTAACACATTTACGAGTATCATATGTCAATGTGCAAAAGTTAACACTAATAATATCTACTCCTGTTTTCTTACCTCATTTAAATTTGGAGCTTACACACGGGCTGACACATATGGAGATAGTTTGATAACAAAGCTATATTTTATGAAACACTTAATTGGAAGTAGTCCTAGTTGGTTTTAACTACTAGTATTCCTCAGGAAATCCTTTCTTTTCACTTAGGTACAATTTGAGTGGTTAGACCATGTGCATACTGGGTTGATAAGAAAAACCTTGGGACTTAAGTCTGGAAAAGAACTGGATTAATGAATTATTGTTCTATGATCTGGACATGAATGGGTTAATAATTTACCTGTTCAGCAGATCACATTTATTCCTCACTCTGATGTGATCACAGCTATAGGCCTAATCTCCTTCTCAATATTACTACTATACTCATACTGGTACAATTATCTCTAATTACTGTGAGGCTCATAATGCTACCAATCTCATCAACAAAACTAGGCCACATGTTCCTTGATGCTCTCCCAGGAAAGAAACTGACTGAGAGCGTGGGTCTTACTCAGCATTTAGAAACTGGGTGCCCAAAATTGGCAATTGTAAAATTTTTGGGCATCCAATTGTTCAAGGGAAATCATAATATTACAGCCATAAACATGTATTTAGAATTTTTGATAAGGTATAATATCCATCTACAATGCCATTGGAATTGCACTGAGGTAAAAAAAAAAATGAGGGTTTGGGCATCCAAATGGCACCCAGACACCCTGCTGGCTAAGACTATGCCTGAGAGTCTTCCTACCAATATCAATCCACACACTGCAGGCAGCTCTGCATATATCTCATTACTACCCATGCTTGTCATGGGCTCTATAAAAATCCTATGGTGCAGGTTATTGCCCTTCACCTCTTCTTTATCATATAATGCTGACTGTAAGGGTGATCTACATGCTACCTATATTTGCATGCATTCCACTGAATATTTTGAACAATCCTTGGCAGAGTCAACCTATTTTACCTAGAGAGATATGTGCTGTGATTGAAATCAACTTGAAGTAGTAAGGGAAAGTGATACGCTCTAGTCCTTTCAAAGTTTTCATTTTTTTCTTTTTCGAGTGAAATTCTTTATGAATTACCTGTGCGTGGTATAAAAGGTTTGGTTTTCTATGGTCAAGGATTTGTGAAATATGTAGTGTGAAGTCTCAAAATGTGAACACCTCTGACCTGTGAACACTTATTGCACTTATTTCAAATGTATTGCAGAAAACCTCTGAGATATGAATGCCTAATTCAATACGTTTCACTGTAAAGAATACCTCCATGTTGGACCCCTCCATCTTGTGCCTGTGGTCAGGACGTCCTTCCTGGAGACTGAGTATCCTATTCCTCCTGCTACTTAAAGGTCCTAGAGTGCCTAGAGACGCGATGCTGGCTGCCAACAAGGAATCTAGTTTCCATTCCTTCCCTTCCCCTTGCAGCCATGGACGATAGTTAGCGCTGCTGATGTCTGGAGCCTCCTGACCGCTAACCGACACACGTCCTACATTCCCTTTAATCCTCTCCCCCTAGGTCATACATCACGCTGGTGCTGGTGGTGCTCATACAATAGTCATGCTACCTCTGCCTCTCCTGGCAGCACTCTGTATCACACTGGTCAACAGACCCTAACAGACCAAACGGCGGCCGGTGACGCCTACTCTTTGCACACGGCGGCCGGTTCACCCCTTTCCAGGCTGCACACCTCCCTCCCTCCCTCCCAGACAGGCTGATGTTTGAGCAGTCGCTGAGCAATCAATACTTTAGCGACCATGCACTCATCTCAACACATCATGGGCCGGTTGCACTCAGGAATCAGCTTTGTTCAAATGGTTTAATATCTCCTATCACAGTCAGTGGATATTGACACAAATGAGGGATCTGAAAGGGAGCTTTTTTCCTGGGGTTAGGCTACTTAACATTTTTTTTTATAGTTTTCTTCTTTCCAAGTAGGTTTGTTAACCAACCTGAATAGTGTTGTGCACACCTTGGACTATCACCCTTTAGGCAGTAGCTACCAGTCACCATGTTAACCTAATATCCAGAACCCTGTTGTATTTACCTGTCATTGTTGGGCACACCACAAAATAAAATCCTAGAAACAGAGATGTGTGGTACCAAATATAGACACCAGTTAAGCTCTGTAACATTTGTCTTCAAGGTATTAATGATGCCGTCTGCTGAGTGGTTTCTGCCCTTCAATCCCAGTAGGCTAGCCCTTTCACAAGTAACAAGCTACAAAGGTTCCTATGATGTTTATTAGATGGCATATATACCAGCTAGTCTGTGCTCACCACTAAACCCCTAACCTCTTTGCTGTCTAACTTCTTTCATCCTGCTACATGAGTATACCGTTGCTGTCTCTTACCTCTGCCCAGGTTCAAATCACGGCTAGGGAATGTGAGAAAGTTGCCAGTGACTTGGGGTTAGGCAGTGGTTTTCGCTGGGTACTCCAGTTTCCTTTCACAACTTTGCTGCAATATGGCACAAATCCAAATTCCCCTAGACACTGCAGAACACTCATTTCACATGTACTACTGTGACCTGTATCATATCAACCAACCTAGATATTGAAGTGCCTTTAGACTAACCCTTTAAACTCCTAGCGTACAGGCATCCCTATTGATTTATTTGCATCTGGAATGCACACATGGTCAGACAATTTTGAACATAACTCAAGTAAGATTTGAAATTATTGATTTTCAGTGTATTTTCCAGCAAGAACATCAATTTTGTCAAATATTTCTCAAAATGCTGCTTTGATATTAAGATATCTGCATAAGTGTCAGAACATGTGTACATTCAAGACTTGAGAGGGTCAATCAGTAGCCTATTACATGAATTGACCAAGTTATGCTTACCACCCAAACAAATGCTAGAATTGTCACAGATCAGATCAGGCTCCCCCATTCATCAATACCCTGTTACATGAACCAATCTTGTTATGACTACAACCCAAATGAACAGTAGAACTCCCACTGTTCTGGGTACCTCTTATCTATACCCTGTTACATGTTATGCCTACCAATAAACCAAACCCTGGTAGTTGGTCTGTTCATTCAGTTGGTCTTTCATCAGTGCCCTGTTACAAGACCCAGTCATGTTATGATTACAACCCACTGTGAACCCATCATTCCCTCTACCCTAACTGCCCTTTCGATGAGTAAGCAGTTACAAGAACCAATCATGTTGGTTTCAACCCCCTCCTACCCCAGGCTAGGCAAACTATTTCAGCAGCATACTGGTACAAGGATAAGAAATGCTTGTTTAAACCCCTATCAAAATCATGGGTATTCCCCTGTCTAGGCTTACCCTTTCATGAGCATCCTTTTATGACAACCAATAATGTTGCTTTCGATCCCTACTCAAACCTTAACACTCCCCCTGTCCAGACTACCCTTTCATTAAGTACCCTTTTGCAAGTATCAATAAAGTTGTTTCAACTCCTGACTTAAAGCATTCACCGACGGTACCTCTTTCATTGGTCCCCTGTTAAAAGAACAAATCATGCTGGTTTCAACCTTAACCCTAACCCTGGAATCCAGTGTGTCCATGCTACCACCCCTTTCATCGGCACCCTGCCACATGGGTTCTCGTGATGTTAACTATTTGACCTGGATACCAGCCATTCTGAGCACCACCCCCTACCCAAGGTCCATGCCTCCTACAGCTGTGGAGACCCAACTCCTGATAAGAAACTGGCCTGGTTTGTGAGAACAGTTCAAGGAATAGCTGTGCCCATATCATTGTGCCATACTTCAAATTCCATTTGGGTCAATTAAAAAGTTTTCTGAAATAGTCTTGATAGAGCTATAATTAACGGATAATTTCACATTTCATGTTAAACTTCTCCACAGTCAACTTTTCAGTAGATTGTTTTTACATGGTAAGATCATTGATTTAATAACCCATAACCTACAATACTCATAATTCATAGCTCCAACCCCCCCCCCCCCCCCCCCCCCCCTGCACCCAAAAGCTCAATTCACACCCCTTTATTTTAATATTTCCTCCATCTGTTGGGCACATGCTTGGTTCAGATCCAGTAGAATAGTTATTTCCATCCTACTAATCTAAAGCCCTATCCACCATTCCAGTAGCTGACCCCAGCTTTGCCCCCAAAATATCTTGTATACTACAACAACAACAAAACTTTCCATCAACAATAATAATATCCTCCATAGATCAGACCTCTGATGAACAGCTGGTTGTCACAGGGAGAAATATTGCCTGACCTTACTCCCAGCAGCCAGCACGATAGCCGGCCAGCCAGCCAGCCTGGGTTTATTTCCAGTCTCTCCACTATACTAAATATGTCACGCTATGAGGCCTATGCTATATGTGGACCACATTCAATGTATGATGTGATGCTTGCTGTTGTGGCGGAAAAAGTAGCAATTTACTGTTACCAGCTGATTGACTTTTGCGAACTGCAGTGCCTGATAAATGGTTTGTGGATCACAGAAGTTGCTCCCATTCATACTGTATGACTGACATCAACCGATGTACTCTCCACTGCACCCCCAACTAAACTTAGCGAAACAATCCTACTTACACAGGCAAAGATATTACAGAAGACGGACAGGTCAGATTTGAAGCAAAATCCTCCAAAAATACTGCCCGGGTTTCCCTTACCTGTGGAGGCGCCGACGTATTCTGTCCAGGTGGAGGTCCGGCCATGTTGTATTTAGCGGCGAGGACGTTGAGGACGTTATTTCTGCCACTGCTGCTATATCACATGTATGTAAGAGTTGTGTGTGCTGCTGCTGCTAACTGGTTAACTAGCCAGTCGCATCCTCCGTCCTCTACTCCTCTGAGTGTGTGCGGCGGAGTTGGCTACTGTGGTAGAGTGAGGAGCTGAGAGCAGATTGAAAGGAGAGCACCACTGCTGCTGCCGCTACACGCAGACGCAGACTGCAAGACCTCCTCACATGCACTCGCTGGCTGCCTGGGCTGCTGCTGCTTCCGCTGCTGCCAATGCTGCTGCTGCTGCCAATGCTGCTGCTAAAAAATGCAGGCAGTAACGTGATGTCTGTTGGCTAATTATATGGATGAATCACTCCCGGCCTGGGTAGTACTGGCTACACACAGACACACACACACACCAGCACTTCCTCTTTCTCCTCACAGAATCATGCCTAAAAGCTCTGCGAGCTGATTGGACGGGGCATGTTGTGTCTGGCCAGTGAGCAGGAGATAAGATGACCAGTGGGACTGACCACCATGTGACCAGTGGTCAGTTGTCAGTGGCTATGCCTCTGGCGGTGGCTGGGAGGATCATCACTCAATAATCCTTAATCCCCAGAATCACTTAAGGCGCATGTACTGCCCACAGCCAGCCTGATAGAGGATCCCTGGCCAGATGGAGTATAACATGGCCAGGGATTTGGGATCACATCTGTTCAGGGTCCAGTAACAAGTTAGATATCACCAGCATTCTTGATGAGAATGTGGCTGGAACGAGCATGAGTGCCTAAGGCCATGAAAGCATTCTAAAGAGTCCACTTTGTTAATGTTTCTTAATCAGATGTGTACCCTGTATAGCCATTGAGAATTAAATGGTACAGATAAAGGTAGGCAGTCTGCCGAGACAGTAACAAGTTCTTACTGTTGGTGTTATCAGTTTAGGATGTAGTCCCAACTATAACAGTTGATTGGTAAGTATCAAGTTTTACTTGTAAGATCCAGTACAGCTAGATTGTAAGGAAGGGGGAAAGTGAAAATGTTGCATGCATTTTCAGTACTGATATGAACTCCCCCAATTAGGAGAGAATTCAGGTACGGAATGCTTTCTCAGGGAGTTTGGCACCCCACTACTAGGAAAACTTGGCAGTGCCGTTAATTTACTCGGCTCACACTTATTCAGATCCAATGCAACCAAATATAGATCAATAAATTCATAATTATACTCATGGCTGCATTGTCAACAAAATTTCAAAATTAATTGGATCTGATCCCACTCCTTTATTTAGTTTGGGAGATGTATGGGAAATAGGTTGGAAGTTTACATAATGGAAAATCTATTTTGGAGGATTATGATTTTCATAATATACCATAAGGAATATTGAAATCGATCACAACTTCAGAGTGTTGAAAATCACATCCAGATCGACATATTAAGGGGTGTAAGGTATGTGCGTTATTATTTTGAATTTGTTACTTCTCTCTCTCTCTCTCTCTCTCTCTCTCTCTCTCTCTCTCTCTCTCTCTCTCTCTCTCTCTCTCTCTCTCTCTCTCTCTCTCTCTCTCTCTGACTCACTCTCTAATGTCCTACATTTTCTTAGAAAATGTTGAGAAATTTTTCAACTAGATTTTATCATTTTATGAGAGTAGTTAGGACAATGCCAGTGCACACTGCACATGGATATGATACTTTCCATGTAGCTTTGATTCATAACCATGAGGATATGTTGTCCTAGCTCATTGCAATGGGGGACTGCCCTTTGGAACCTAGTAGAGTAGCTAGTAGTAGTGTAGCAAGAGGGAGGCTGGCAGGCGGGTGGCCAGCTACCAGCACACCGCTGCCGCTGGTATGTGTCCACAAAAACATTCCAGCCAGTATTCCAGTCACTCCCATGCAGAGTCGAGGCACACACAGACATTTATCAACAAGCCAGAAAGAAGTAGTAGTGGTAGCTGGCTGCAGGTCTGGTGCAGTATGCTTCACCCATAACACTGGAACACCTTATACTCTCACCATGAGCTGTGAAATCCAATCACCCATAGGCAACATAGGTGGTCCAACGCCTAGCAAAATATTTTGATAATCACAGAATCAGATCACTTTCTGAAGTATTATTGAAAATAATACCCTAGAACCTGAGTAACGACTCGAATCAACAATGTATCAAATATTGTATGATTGCGTTTTTTTAACAATGCAGTTTCACATTTTCCCCATAGAGAACCACTTCAGGTAAAATGATGAAAAATAAAGCATTTTTTATGAATAAGATACATAGAATATACATCTCTAATGCATATCAACATGTGCACAAAGTGTTTTTGATACTGGCAGCCACCTTTACTTATTTTGATGGTTCTGGCTGCAGCTATTGCTAAGACCCAACAATGTCTTAGGATCGAGGGTCTCAAGGAGGAGCAGGAAGATTGCATGCATGAGACAGGCAGGAAGGGATTGAGGTAATTTTCTCTGCTCACACTTCAAGGGCAGTGACTCCTAGAGGAGCAGAGTGCGTGTTAAGAATAAGAACCTTAGTGAATGGAACCATTTATTTTTTATTCATAGCATATTTCTGATACATGGCCATTGGGCAACCTTAAGTATCATTATGTCTATTGATAACCATCATTCTTTTTACTAAAATTATCAACTAACTGATAATTATGGATGGTTCCACTATTCTACAAAGAGTTCAATCTTCCAGTCATTCATTCATATCGGGGGAATTATTACTCGTTTATTGTTCTTAGGTAGTTCCCCGGTCAAACCCAAACAGACACCTTCTAAGATTTATTCACCTTAATAAATTATATTCTTTCATCTCAAACATTCATTTCTAATTGCATACATGCACAGGTGAAAGGACCAACACAAAAGAAGATAAAAAAATATTTTTTTTAGGAAGTAACTAATTTCATCATAACCTTATGATACCACATGGAAACTAAGTCACAAGTTAAAGAGAATGGATGATTCCTCATAATGGTTGATGTTAGAATGTTTGAATTAGCATGCTTTCATACTAATATCAGAGTATCACACTCCAAGGTGCAATCTCTGAACCTATTGTCTTCAGAAAAATACCTTGCTAGAAAAAACCTCATGTAAGGCCAGACTAGCATGCTGCAAACAATATGAAGAACCCAATGAATTTATTATTGATGCTAAATCAGAACAGGAGTCCTTCTGATGTGGCCCCAATCAATAGAGTCTGAATGGTGCAGGAGGGGCAGCCCGGAACAGCAGCTCGGAATGAGACAATGGCTGGCGGGAGAACGTGCCACACTGACGCGCCGGCTCACCTGCATGCAAGGACATGATACACAGAAGGTAGTGCAGGCGAAAACACAATGCAGAGGCTGTACTCCCTCCCGTTTCCTTGCTGGTCCATGATATTATTCTCTCTCATTCCCTAAAATTAATTCTCACATCATATATAGCACTGACGAGCCTGCTCACCTGCATGCAGAGGCTGTAGTCCCTCCCTGACCCTCCCACTATCCTTTCCTCCATCCATCCTTGCTGCTGCATAATACTACTCTTTGATTCCCTAAAATTCATCCCAACATCCTCAATTGCTCCACACATCATGCATAGCATGTTCTCCTGTATGCAAGGACACAATACACAAAATGTTGTGCATGTGAGAACGCATTACAGAGACTTATTCCCTACAATCCCTTCCTCCCAGCATCCTTGCTGCTCCATAATACTACACTGTGATTCCCTAAAATTCATCCTAACGGCATTGCTGCTCCTCACATCATACATAGTACTGTCTCTCCTATGCACCTGTATGCAAGGAAATCTAAAGATTCTACCCCTCCCAGCATACATGCTGCACTGAAAATTGTTATTTCCTGTTATTTCTTCAAAGATGTACTTAAAATACAAGACAATATATCAACCTTTCTAATCCTTTTTTTTTTTTACTATTTATTTATTTTTTTATTAATTTATCTTTCTTTTTTTTCTTTCTTTGGGGGGGGGGGGGGGGGGGGGGATGAAGCACTAGTAAAATCGAACAATTATTTTTCAGGCCTATCCCTAGCATCAACCCCAACTCTCTCCACAATCAATAGATCACCTGACACTGCAGACATGCCACATGCAATGAAGCACGTGCAATGCAAGCGTGTCTCACCTCATCCCACTCCGCGGGGGGTACTCCATCTATTGTTCCTGGCCCCCATTGTATCTATCCTACAACAGTAGACTATCCATAGCACAGCTTATCCAGGAGGACCTACCCTCTATTTAAGCTGTCACACCTGATGGGAAATGAAATACTAGATCACCTCCTGCCTTTCAACACTAAACACCTGTGCCCACTTGTGCCTATAAGAGTCTTGAGCAAGGCAATAATCACGACTGTTAACAAAGCAACAAACTCAACTGGCCATTGTTCTCAGTTCAGATAATCTTTTGGAAAGAAAACCTGAAATTTATAGGACATAGATATAAATTTGTTTAAAAGACGCACGAGGAGTGTAAAAGGTGATATCAAAAACATATCCATGTGATTTTTCCACATAACAACCCTGGTAAGGAACATACAAAGTGCTATAATACTTCCTTTTAAAAGAGTTTTTACAGCTATTTACTTGTCTCTTGATCTGAAGGAATACTCGTTTATACCCTACCTTTTTCTGAATTAAGTGTCTATTTTGTGTGATGTCATTTCTGTTCTACTTTTTGTTGAAAGTCACGCAATCATT
Source organism: Maea johnstoni (assembly GCA_963942565.1). Classification (NCBI taxonomy): domain Eukaryota; kingdom Metazoa; phylum Annelida; class Polychaeta; order Spionida; family Magelonidae; genus Maea; species Maea johnstoni. The sequence goes on along the minus strand of OZ012684.1, from coordinate 72,086,690 downwards.
AATCATGCCTGAGTCAATATGCTACTACTAAGTTAAACATAAATGCTATTCATACACATTTCAGGAATTGTGAAATTTGTAGGTTGCTTTATCATGTTTTCTCTAAAATTCACTGTTAAAATTTTGGCCATCTGCCTGGAAAGTGATATTCCCTCTGTGTAGATCACCAAGCTGCATACATGTTTAGCAGTTGTGTATCCAGAACCACTCCCTCTAGAGGAGACAGGAGGAACTAAATACACCTGTCTCAAGCTAGGGCAAAGTAAAGGTGGGAACAAATTATCATTCAATAAAAGAATAAAGATGTACAGATAAGGTGCTACCCTTACAAACAGCCAGATGCACAGTAGCACCTAATAATACCAAATTAACCCTTCCAATGCTGATGCAACTTTCGTCTAATGCACAAGGATGCAAACTTGAAAGACTTTTGAAACCCATCCAAAACTTGTCATGTTGGTATTCATTAAACAGCTCTTACTGAGCACTCTTATATAAGTACCCATGTGCCAGGTTTCAGTCATTTTTCAGGGTTTTGCATCATTTTTCATGACCAAATTAGCCATCAGCAGCATGTGGGCTAATAATACCCTAATGATACCAAATGAAGCAGAAACTTCCTAAGAAATCAAGGCATTTTCTAAATTGACTTCCGTGTAAATCCTTGCTATTGTCAGCAGCAATCAATGAAGCTCATAGAGACCATTCCATCCCTCCCTGGGACTAATCTAGAACTTGCTGCCTCTCAGCCACGGTGCTATTAACCTCCTACAGGTCTCGTGTCACCCTGGACTCCTTACGACATCCATCTCTGTCAGCGCTCATTCCGCCCTTGAGACACAAAGCAATAGTGAAGGGTGCTACCTGCTCGCTCACATCAGATAACCTGCAGCACACCTGAAGCTACCTGAGAGAGAAGATGAGCACAGGTCGCAGGTAGAGATCTCAGGCAGCCTTGGCAGCCCTCTAGCAATGTACCTGTTTCCTGCTGATGAAACGTAACTGTTGGTGACATAGTGATATGATCTAATAAAGGAAGGGTGCTACCTGCTCGCTCACATGAGATAACCTGCAGCACACCTGAAGCTACCTGAGAGAGAAGATGAGCACAGGTCGCAGGAAGAGATCTCGGGCAGCCTTGGCAGCCCCCAAGCAATGTACCTTTTTCCTGCTGATGAAACATAACTGTTGGTGACACAATGGTGTGATCTAATAATGGGAGCCATATTCTACACAGATGAGGTACCTGCCACTGAACCCCTAACGATCTAAGACAAGGGGTGAGCAGGTAACAGCACCTGCTGTCTGGCTCTATGTAATCTACAAACCGGTTCTGCTCTATGAATAATGACATTTTAGTAAATATGAGGATATTGTTATCTAATAAAGGGACCAATGTCGATTTCCTCCTGAAAAACTCTTCCCTAATTGAAAGACACCACAAAGGCTTATAACAAAACTACACCTATGTCAAAAGCAGAGCTACTGTGAGGAAAATGCTAAGAACCCCAATTTCTTATAAACAGTATGGCATGTATGTATCTTCTTAATTTTCTAAGAAATCTTACTCTCATTGATTGTTACACATGCGCACATAATTGGAAAATGAGCCGTCAAAAGAGGTCCTCAACTCAAATTGAAATGTGAAATGTGATCAATAGAGAGAGGGATTCCCTGAGCACACGGCCTGGAGAAGAAGACGTTTCCCTCAATACACCTGTCTGTCTAGGATTGACAGGTAGCCACACCTTATACACCTGTGCCAGCTCTCAAGTTTCTCTCGTCATCCCTCAGCCCATTCATACCCACAACCAAGGCAGTCTGTCAGCTTCCAGGGCATCTTAAAACTTAGACAAAATTTTGGATTTTTTTTTTCGAGGGGGGGGGGGGGTCTAGTGTAGTCTAGTCTAAAACTAGGCAGATCATTACTCAGAGTAAGAAACATGTCATTTATAATCATTTCTATAAAATTGCAATGGTTTTCAATAACATTATATTTGCTCCCTACCATGCAACGAGTATGGATTGAAAAGTGTCTCATTGTGTTTTATCCAGCATCCCTTCTTCTACTTACGCTTTTAACAAGATCTGTGTAAATTGTGTTTAGACTAAAAAACTAAACAACACCATGGTTAAAGGAAGGGCTTTGATATGAAAAAAAATCACATTGATTCAAAGTGAAATAGAAACGTTTTGAAGTGGTTGTGTTTTAAAGAATATTAACAGGAAATGCCCTGCAGGCATTAATTACCCTACTCCACAGCTCGTTGTACACAGAGCATGAATGGTGATCAGGGTACCTCCACTCCTAGTTAACCTACTTAGCCCAAGAGAGCCATGATGCAGTCCTACAATTACTGCATCTCAGATACATTTGACATTTAGATAAATATTTTGTAAATTTAGAATATTCTGGACCATAGACTGTTCCTTCTCCATAGACTGTACCTTCTATACATATTCCCAACCTCCCCCAAAAAACTGCATTAAATATCGCCCAATTAGGATGGCTATGACAGCATTTTACTGCCATAAATTGTAATTTATGAGTGGATAAGTGTGCTTATGTAGCAGCTTTTATTTTGTAGAACTAGGTCTGAAAAGACTTTCCATAGGAGTCGTGGCTTCCAGACAACTCTCTCCCAAGAGACATCAGAGCATGAGTGGGGTCAATGAGTGCGTAAAACAGAAAATATTAGAAACTTTGTATAATGACATATTGAGGTACTCTAACTTTTTCCCTTCAAATAAAAAGAAGAGTTTGCTCAACTTGGTGAAATATTTGTTGCTCTTAAGCAACCAGCAGGATAATCAAGAGCTGGAATTCAAAACTTGTCAAGTGAATCAAAAGAATTGAAGCCATTGTAAGCATCAATAAAGGTCATCTAGCACTATGTAGTATGGGTTGGCTGGGCAAACTGCTCAGGGTATAATGTCACATGGCAAACTCTGTCACAATAGGAAAGTAAAACATGAAACGTTAGAAAACCAAATGAAATATTTACTTTCAATAATTCTCTTAACATGCAACCTATACCACAGAAGCCTACAGGTATGATTATATCACACACATTAGTGAGATTCAAACACCTTTCCCCACGAATACACGTAAGAAGATACAATGTGGCTGCAGCTTCAAAAACGCAATACTTTTCATATTCAAATGAAGTGGTTAGTAAACTTCATTGTGCTTTAACTATGAGCAAAATAATAGCTCTACCCATCTGCTGCGATGAATTTTGAGGAGAATATTTCCTTCTGAATGTATATCCTGGCCTATTAGTTCAGTGCATCTGTCATATGCAAATTGCTCGCCTAATTAGAGCTTATCAGCAAGGCAACACTGAACCTGGGCCCAAGACCAGAGACCAGCCAGCGGCTTCCTCTGACAACAGCCTCTCCATAGGGGTTCCACGATTACTGGGCTTCCACTGGAAGTGCTCATCATTATCATTCATCCTTGTTTCAGATAGGGATAGTCATTAACTGCTCACTGAATAATCACCTCAGATTCAACGCTCACTTGAAGCGCTCACTTGAAGTACCAGCAAGTACAAGGTTCATAGCCATGTGGCATTTATTGATCAATGGTCCTTCATGGTAAATACTTAAATATCTCTAGTACTTGAGAGAAGTGATTATCATATGCATTGCCTCTGCATGATAAAGTTCTCCACACCAAGGAATCTTTATATGAAATTAATCAAATTATACTTTTACTCATTGATTGAGGGTGGGGGGGGGGGGGGGGGGTGTCGGTAGACCACACTTCATAGACTATGATAGACAAACATTTACATGTGCATTGATAAAAATTTCCATATGGAATTTCATTTATAGCTACTTTTTTCTGTCATCCAAAGGCCTAATCATAATTCTCTTGAATGGTGGAGAAATTCAAATGTATCCATAACAACCCCTCTAGCAGGGACATCCCCATATTGCCCAGCCTGCATATCATAAGGTAGACTATACACCTTCCCAGGGACTTGGACAGCTCCTGTCCTGCCTGCCTTATCAGTAGTTTCTTGAAAACCTCCTTTTTGAACAGGCAAAACTTTCTTTAAAGAATTTTTAATTTTGACTTTTTGGGGCTAATCAAATATTATCCTAACAAACCATCTTTCAGGACATAGCTGAAGTGTAAATTGGCCTTTTGAAACAATAGGCTATTTACATGGAGTTGGTATAAGGGATTTGAAGTAGATTAGTGGCTAAATCTGGACGGGTATGATATCTTGGAATTGCTACTTTGGACAGGCATTTTTGAAATCCTGACTAAGACCCTCCACCTTCCTATCATATATCAAATGATGCAAACAGAGTGGTAATGGATTGAAATAAAACACATCTCGTTAATTGCAGAAGCTGATCTAATTAGCAAGAGGATCTCATCCATCAAAAGTGAGATTAATTAAGCTCAATTAGGGGACATGAGAGGGTCTAGCTGATGCAAAGCTGAACACCAGCGATCTGATGATCTAATCAGAGATACAGGTGCAATATGGATTTCGCCTGCTGTAAGCTTATGATATACTGCCCATCATATTCAACCCTTCACCCAGTCTGCTGATATTTCAGGCTCAATCTTATTACGTTTAGGAAAGTGACCCAGTAGAATGAAGAGACACATGGAAAACTAATGACTAGAAGTGGTAAATCTTAATAGTCTGCATGTCTATCTCATTATCAATAAATACTCAGACAGCAAATGCAGAGCTCCATCTAATTTCCTTTTAAATCCAATTATTTAATTGGTAATTGTAGTCTTTTATCAAGGTATATGATAATCTTTTGCCATTCCATCAGAAAATGGTTAGACATCATTAAGGCACCAACAACTTAGATCATTTAGGTCCTTAATTAGCCTACCTACTAGGCTTTACTGTGTTTAACTATGTTATATCCAAACCAATCCTCACACCTACATAAGGGCATGTGGCCGTTTAGTTCATACAATTGCAACTAGAGGGGGTTGTACATGCACTAACATTTAAGAACACCCACACTAGCATACCACAGTGCCATATATTATATTATAAACAGACAAATGCTCACATCTTGATAAGGGTGTTTGGCTTACTGTTGTCCATTTAGTTCATTCACTTGCCACCTGAGGGGGTTGTACATGCAGTAACATTTATAGCTACCCACAATAGCATACCACAGTGCCATCTATCCACAAGGGATGACATCTGAATATGACCAGGGTGGCAGGCTAGCCCTCTATCTGCCTATGTTTTCTGAAGCAGGGAAGCACTATTAGAGAAAATAGACGTACACTTTCTTCATGACGTCAATAAGCCAAACTGAGTAGCAGAGGATGTTATAAATGTATATGTTAAGCCTGATAGGATGCTTCCCAGCCATGTAATCAATCTCCATTACTGGATTTCCTCTCTTACTAGGAGATTATGTAACTTGTAAGGAATAGGGCTCTAGATCTGGAGCTGTTAAGCGATGCCGCAGATGTGATCAGTTGAGAGAAATCCTAGACCATGCTGATGATCCCTAATCAGTCTGCCATACTCAACTGAGACTATAACTGAACAGTACCGAGTTAAAATATCTAAAAACTGACACAAAGATTAGGGGCAACTTCAACCTATAAATCGCTTCCAGAACCCCAATCTTAAGTTTTGCAATATTCATGCTTTTCATTTGGAGACCTATAAATTTATATTCTACAATATGCAACAATTGAGGTTTGATTTACCGTATTAATCATATGTAGTAATGAGCTACATCCATGCGTGGCTTCATAGGAGCAACAACTCTGGTTAGAACAGTTAAGCTATCACAACAATTATCACACCTTTCTTCATGTAAGAAATAAATGATAAAATAGTGTGGCCTGGGCACATGTATAAATCAATAGGTCTAATGATCGAAAAACAAAACAATGAAAATTAGGATATATTTGATGGCTTATTTGCCTTCACTCTATGTTATTTCTTTTAGAAAGATCTAAGAGTTGTGTCATGATAACTACAAGTGATACTTTTGTTATGAATAAGTGGTCCATGCTGGACTGGTCAAATTGGTTATCCTTTTATCATAACTGATGATGCAAGTTAGTGATTGCTCATTTTACTGGTAAAAAAATAACAACTCTGTTATGCATTGAACAGGATTGAAGCTCTATTATGATGTAAGCTACATCATTAGTTTGATAGGAACCAGTTGGGAAGGATGGGGAGGAAAGAATGCAGCCGTTACGTAATGGAAACAAGCTAAGCATGGATCGACACACCAACTGGATCCTAACATGATACCCTGCAACATGCGTTACAAGTCATCATTGGCAACAACTCTAAAGAGATAGACATAAATAGATCAAGCACCAAGGCTAAAGACAGGAAGTATATTCTGGCTTTTTTATAAAAAAAACTTCCATATTGTATGAAATAATATCTCCTATTCCTTTAAATAGAACTGGAGGTGTTCATTAAGCTGCCATAAAGACATTTCTCTAGAAATCCTCGTATCATGTGTACAGTTCCTTCAGTACACGACGTTCATCAAAAGGGAAAAAGTCCATTTCTGAAATTCTGGCTACATGCATGTAATATATAGGATTGGTAGACATAGCATAGGCATAGCATTGATAGCAAGGATATTTTTCTCCTTCTAGGTTCAGTCAGATCTTAAAATTATATAGCAAATTAGCTTGTTAAGAATGGAGATAAAAGTAACATGGTGCAATAATGCCTTGCATGCCATGGCAGCTTTCTTCTTACTGGTGCAGTTCAAAATGAAGAACAAACGAATGGAATAAGAGGAATCAAATACAACCCCTAAACACTGACGAATATTCAAATAAACAAGTGGCTCCCTCTTCCTCTATTGTTAAGTATCCTATGGACATTGGCAAAGGGCTGACTAAGTAACCCTAGTCTCGGTAACAGAAACACACAGGTATTAAGCAACCATGCTTTCCAGTCTGGGTTGATTTTTCATTAAGGTAATGGCGACATTAAACTCTGCTGACATCAGATGAGGAGCTTTCCATGAGAACACTGGCTTAGGTAATTAACCTGTCGTCTTTAGGAAATGTAGCCACATAAACAACATATGGAAGGGAGTGATGGCAGCATGCTGCTTCTAATACAAAGAGGAATCTTGAGTAATGCAGACAAAACAGGGTCTGACGCTTAGTTTTCAGGCTAGGGGCCCAAAAAGGTCTTTAGATAAAAAATAAGTGGTCAAAAACAGGATTTCTGGTTATTTAACATACTATTTTAGGCCCCTAGCCCAAATAATTTAGGAACCCACAGCAAAATCTAGGGGCATATGCCCCTGGGCCCCTGGGAAAGGCAAATCCTGCAAAAAGGAACTAATGCACTGTTTGAACAAGGCATATTGGGAGTCTCCCTACCTCCAGTGTATTTGCAGTGGAAATCTGTGCATGAATCACGTGATGCCACAGATAATTGTACAGGACAGGTGCATACTTGCTATGTTTTCACCAAAAAAAGGTTGGCATGTCATAAATTAAAACATGTAAATAACCATCCCCATCATAATCTTACACGGCTGCTGCTGCTATTTTACTTAAAAGGTACCTGCCGTATTGAATGAAAAATATCAATATTGCCTCTTAAGAGGAACCATCTAGGATGAATTGAGAATTTCAATTTTTGAACTTGGAAATAAAAGCATCAAAAACAGCAATTTTTGAAGCGCATAGTAAAACATAGCAATATATTTTACCAGGATGAAATGGGCCTATAAAAGCTCAGCCCTATATTGCATCAATAATTCCCTGCAGCATATTGTTTTATGTGCTGGCGAAGCACAGACTACTTGTATTACCGTAGGGTTGTTTCATTTGCCACTATCAACGGAGAAAACTCCTAAGCGAGCCATCTGTATGAGCACAGCATAACTGCAGTCCCCTGCTAAGTCTTCCCATTCACGCAGGGATCGATACTTCAGCAAATTGACAACACTGGCTGAATTAAAGCACAATCCTTTCTGGCTCTCGCCAACTCATTGGCAGAAACAGAAACAACAAAGATTGCAATATTCATTGTTCCGCTTCTGTGAACATTGTCAATGCCACTAAAACAGCTTTTATGGAGTAATGCTGTCCCCTGAATTCAAAGGACCGCAAATGCTCACAGCAGTATTTTGCCTAGGAAATTCCTTTTTTCTCCTAAAGCACATCTGTGCAACCCTATGAATAGAAGAAACAAAATGAAGGCGACAGGTAGTCTATAAGCAATATCATCATAGATCTCAATAGGTTTACTGATAACATTGAAAGGTACACAATCATTCTTCCTTTGTCTTTATCTATTCCTACATCTATTCTGGGAATCCACACATGAATCTCTCCTCTGTCTCTCTTTCTAGTTTTTGCAAGATTATATTTTGAATTACCTCAATGTGTGTGTGTGTGTGTGTGTGTGTGTGTGTGTGTGTGTATGTATGAGAGAGTATGTCTCTATCTAGCTCAAATAATGATGAAGGTGTACAGGTAGCTCAGTCAGAGTAAGACTCAGGAGAAGTGTACCTGTCTGTGAGATTATTAAGTCATGAAAGTGGCTCCCTCTATTGAGATTTAATAATACTAAATTGCTAAAAACATGTCAATGAGGACTAGGATATGGTTGTACCTGTCCATTGCACATAGCACACGTTTGACCTAAGGAAATTAATTCATGCACAATTTCAGATTTTTATGTACTGAAATTAAGATATTAATGGGCATTTTCATATTTTTCCAATTTCAAGAATATGTTGGGGTTGGTGGCTTGGTGCAGGCAGGTACATAGTAGTATGAATTATGCAGTATCTCACTCAGGATAATGTGATTTTAGAAATCCACATCTGGGAAACTACCATATACTTATTACATTTTTCATTGCTCCTACAATAAGACATTTTCAGTATTTTTGGATGTCTGATGGATAACAACGGGAAGCATTTAGAAATCTACTAAGTAATGGATTTGAAACTCACTATATTAAGAAAGACGAAACTGAACACATTGCAAATGGAGACAACTAAGAAAACCATTCTTTAAAACTACAATATTACCCTTACATATTCTAAGCAGAATCCAATAGACCTATTGATATGGAATGATTCATTCAAAGTTAGCTTTTACAAAGTACATGATTTCTCACTACATAAGGCAGGGAAAATACATAACAAATTAATATTAGAAACATCTAAAAAGGATTTTTTTTACTGGTGATTGCAGATCTCACAAGACCATTGAATCTGTTATGTTAGATATCTCATTTGCGGAAATAGTTTTCCATTCAACAGATAGAAGTCCCTCCATTACAGATGATACTCCCACTAACTGTTAGTATATGTGTTACACATTCTAAATAGCGGCTATGGTGCTTAACTAATGTTTAGGCATATAGAGAGCCCACTTAGTTTATTCAGAAAATACACTTTCACCTCTTATTTAACTCGTTGCATGTGCTGCAGGCTATCACTTAGCATAACTTCAATTATTTGATTGGTGGAACTGCATGGGTTGATTTTTTTTCCAAATAATTCATGGTTTTTTAAAAAACATCCTTACAGGAGTGTATACATCCTTCTTAACCAAAATATAACACAACACACTATCAAAATATACACTGTAGTATATTTCAAACACAGCTCATATTGAGTTATGGTGCTACTGATATTGAGTCACATTGTGCCCCAGTATGTGATATTGATCAGAGCGCCTAGGCTATTGTAGTCATGTGAGGTAACTGGCGGTACTGTGGCCTTGTGTACTTCACCTTATATGTAATATGTACAGCCAGCTGCTTAGTCATTTAGCTACATACAAGCAATGTGGGTGACTGACTATAGAGATATGCCAACTCATAACAAAAATCACCTCTCAAGGAATGATTTCAGCAATGCATTACTTGTCACATTCTGCTGATATCTGCTTACAAACATTTGTTTGTTTGTATGAGAAGCATAGGTCATCTTGCAAAGAAATAGAAAGCCACAGTTTGTAACACACCTCTGTACCATATACCTTTAGTTGATAAGAATAAATGTTCTTGATGATGTGCTAACCATAGGTAGCATCTAAGGATGCCATGTAACTATCTTGTGAAGAAAACAATCAACTTAAAGGAGTTTGCAGGCTGGGTACTTAAGAAATATCCAATAAAAATATGGCAGTTTCAATACATGCCTACTATTACGCAAATGCTAACATTTTATGGGGTACTAAAGCATAAATGGTTAACCTTTTCATGCTTAAAATTCCACTTGAAGACCTTAACCTCAGAAGAAGACGTCAACTATTTTCCAAAAAAGGATTTTATTTCAATAGATATCACCAAAATAGTCACTGCAGGCATTAATCAGTTAAGGACACTTATACAAACACTACACTCAACCTCTGTACATATTCAGTCGCAGTATATATTTTGCCTGTAAGGCACATAGTAGTACTTCCTGTGCCTACTACAGCTCCATGCCTGCCACCCATCAGAAATCAATACTTTATTGACTTGATTTGTCAGTAATATTGACTGCAATAGACATCACGCAGAGTTATTTAGCCACATGATTAGAGATTTAGTACAGATGAACATTTTACAAGTTGAAACTGTCAACCAACATCAGATCATAGCAGTTGATATAGCGTTGAGTTATCTATTCAGGTACTGATGGAAAGTTATACTTTGCAATGAACACTTGCTTTCATATTTTTACTATATGATTCCATTCTCTGCCAAAAGATGGCATCCCTGTAGATTGTGAGTTGTCAATAGCTGCTCAGTCTGTAAGAACAGCTACATGTTTAGTTTGCTATTTACCCACCAGAGGGCTCATCTGACTGGTACAACTGAATGGCTCTACAACATATGTATCACGTTTCATATTTATTGAAAACATCATAGACTATATTATAAGCTATACAAAGACCAATCTGTCATGTGCACATGGCACAATTAAACTTGTGAATTTAACTATGTCTGCATGTATAAAATTATTGAAAACAAATATAGGTTAAAAATATGCAAAGTATAGAATTACATATCATACTAACAATAGGTACATGCTTTGCATGAAAATCAACACCATTTCAAATGTGTACCAAATAAATCTGCATCGCTGAGTTGCAGGAAAGGGTATTCCATTGAAAACCCCAGGTTCTTCCTAGCCAATTTATATTCTTAGGCTAATAATTAGTCTGCAGCATTTCATTTCTGCATATATAGAGTACATGAGCATAAGCAATCTGCCATGGTTACTGTTACCATGACAACAGACAGCAAATAAGCTTAGCCGACGGAAGTCCATCGGCATGGCACAGAAGATTTACTCAGGTAGCACATGCTGCTGTGCTTGGAAATCTTGCCTGATTCTCTTCAGTAAAACCTACTGAAAAGGTCACCTGGATTAAACAATATTGAAACAAATGGAAGAAAATTGTGTATTGAGTCATGAACCATACTATCAAAGATATATTACAGAAATTGAAGAGATAGAGACCTAGCTTGAAGATAATCCAACTTTTGACTGCACATAAAGAAAATGATGCACTAAGTCAACTTATACACTCTTTATGAGAGAAAAAAGATTAATCCTCCTTTAGAACTGAATTTCCTCAAAACATATCAGATACAGTTACCTCATTAAAGATTCAGACTTGAATAGGCAAAATCTGTTTATTCAAACACACCTGAGAGGACACTCGTATAGAAAGCCTGATAGCAAAATTTGCTGGTCTGAAATACATATGTTAAGATACACCAAGCATTACATGGCATGGTTATGAATAAGAACTGTCAATTTCATGGAAAGAAAGATGCTCTCAATACCAAGGTGGTGGCTACCTGGTCTGTGAAGTTACAAAAGAAAAACTGTGTGATAGCTTAGCTAAAGATGGGAACCTGAATACTACAACCCTTTTCAGGTGGGGGGGGGGGGGGGGGGGGGGGGGATGGATCAGTACACATACCATATTTTAACTTGTAACCTGAAAATTGTATAACCTAGTGATTGCAATTTACATTACTGTAAACACCAAGAGGATAATAAGCCAACCCTGTAACCTAAAACCTTTTTTTAACGTGGAAAATTCATGTTTCTAGCCAGGGTCTTACCCAGGATTTAGATACTGGGTGCCCAAAATTGCCCATTGTAAAATCTTTGGGCGTCCTATTTTTCAAGAGAGACTAAAATATACTCAGATTACAACCACAAATATGTTTTTACCTATTGGAATAAGGCATAATATCCTTATACAATGTCATGGGGTTGATATTGGGGTAAGAAAAATATAATCATATATATATGAAAAGGACTTTTTAAGAAATTGCTCACAAAAAATGTGGGTGTCCTGAGAAGTTCTTTTTTAGGGTTCGGGTGTCCCAATGGCACCCAGACGCCCTGCTGGGTAAGACTATGTCTGGCTACACAAGAAGGTAGTTAGGATAAGATGTCGCGAGCTGTGGGTGCTCAGGTAGGTGCTGACTCGTACATTAGTCAGCAGCAGCCAGTGAAGGTGTCGCAGGTGTCCGTGATCAATACTGACTAGCGGAGGAACGTTTGCCAGCGCTAATGCAGCGCTGCACTTCCCCAGCCGCCGCCCGGAATCAATGTCTACACTGAGAGGAATCAATAAGAGCACGGGACACAGAGAGACGACGCAGAGAGCGAGAGAGAGAGACCCCGCTCCAGGTTACTAAATCCCGGCAGCCTCAAGCTACCACACCATTGTCTTCAGCCTTCTACAAACAAAATCCTCATCACTGTACAAACAAAGTCCACCACAGACAGGCTATGCAGGATTTTGTTAAGAGATTCCTCCCCCTCGGCTAGAGAGATTAATCTAGGAACCGATAGGCCATGCAGTGTTCTGTGCTAATATTATCATGTTGCATGCGATACGGGCATGATACTGAATGTTCACAGTGACAAATGGTGGCTGTATGTGGAAACGGCTATATTCAGTGTTTATTGATATTGGCCATGAACAAATAATGACACATGTACAACAGTTATTGTTGATTTTTTCTCAGCTGAATGAGCACTGTTGGAAAGCAAGTAGGTGTGCCAGGCACAGTCGATGCAAAGCATAGAACATAAAAAGCCTCTCAGTCTTTCATTGTGACTTTTACAAATAGTGACATAAAAAGGGATCATTTATATCCTGGGTCCTACATTATCCGCAGCACAGAAGCCATATGTATCACTTTATAGTCCTGTTCTATAGCCCTTACAACAGCAGCTATAATTTGTCACGAGCATATTTGTGAAAAGCAAAGAGGTGCAAAACACCACAAAAAGTGACTTCCTTAAAAATCAAAATGTCAATTTTCTTCCTTTCAAGGTAACAACAGCCCCCTCCCCAACCTTCAATTCCAAGATGAAATCCCTGTTCTTAAAGCCTCAGGGCTCGACATTAAGGGCTGTCCTATCGTCCGAGACGAGTGACTCGGGCTGTCGGACAAGTGATTTTGTTCAGTTACTGTTCCGGCTGAACAGTAGAATATCAGACGCATGATGCATCTGATAAGATCGAGCAAGTACATTTTTCAGCCACTTGCCCGTGGTAGTAACTAAACTGCCAGAAAGAAATCTTCTTTTCAGGTGTTGAACTTTGAATTTCTTTTTGGCGCGGCGTATCTTGGCAACTGAAAAGTGGCTTCTGAGGGCGAAAGATTTTTTTCAACTCATATGCCGCGGCACATACCGGTACATGAATTATATGTGCCGCGGTGTTTTTATGGGTGTAAATCGGTCTACCCATCGATCTTTCTGAACTGTCCGACCACAAGGGAAGAAGGACAAAATCTTTTTTTGTTATATAAAAACTTAGTGGATATAGTTATTTTGAAGGTAGAAATAATCAATTAAATATACAATAACATGGATAACTTCGAACAAGAAGTAGAGTAGTATTAAGTACTAGTTTAGTACTTTATATGATTATCATATTGACAACTCTTTTTTCCTTTAATCTGTATTGCACAAATTATGTTATTACACCTTTCACATAAATTAAATTATGTTTGAGATATTTAGAGGGTTTGATAAGTAGAAAATTTCCGTCAAATTTTTCTAAAGATCTTGTCTTATAGATATATATGCCCATCATAATGGCAAGCCATATGGGTCAGACCCACATATCATTATCAGGACAGGCAATGGTCACATGGAACATTTGAAAATCACTAAATACAACTTTCAACCCTCAGAAGCACTCTAAAACTCCTATGTTAAGCTGCACACACATTTTTCTGCGGGCAAGTGAAATTTTCTGCGGGCAAGTGAAACCTCCTAGCTACTTGCCCGGCCGACCAGTAAAAACTTGCTTGGGCAAGTGAAAGCCTTGAGGCACTTGCCCTGCGGGCAAGTGCCTCAAAAAGTTAATGTCAAGGCCTGAGCCTGCATGTGTGCGCCCCAGTAAGATAGTTATCTTTTAGTACAAGTGGTAGTAAAGAGAGTGGTGTCAACATAAACTCATTCTTAGGTCAACTTCACCCGCATTCAAAAATGCTAATATTTCATGAAAATAGGTTTCCTAATAGATAGAATACAGTGGCATTAACATAAACAGTGCAGAAAACGGACACGCGCCCACCCGCCCAATGCTGGTAAGTTTCCTGCTGGGCGGGTATACCTCATAATTGACCTGCCCAACTGGGCCAGTAAGTGTGCGGCCAAGCGTGAGGCTGTTAAAACAGCCACTGTCTCAGTTTGCAGCTCTCTCAGCCTGAATTCAGTTTCAGCTGGTATGGAATAATCAAGAAAAAAACTATGTGAGCCAGTCTGCACTGGCAGAGTGTCTCACAAGAAGATGTGTATGGATGCACCTGTAGAGCATCTTGCTGAGAATATATCACATTTGATCATTTGTAGTTATTATTAAATTAGTCTAGGAATAGGCCAGATGTGTCTCTGTTATAGTGCAGTCTAAGGTTATGTAATCAAACTTCTATTGTTGCTGAGAATATGTACACATCACCCACTTCCTTTTTGTTTAGATAATAATTTAATCCTTTTAAAATGAAAAATAAATTGTCTTGATATAAATCTTGTTTGTTAGAGCAATTTTGAATGTGTTGTTTTTCTTTTATTTTCAAATAAAGAAAACCTAGCAATGTGCACAGTTAATGTGGGTTGATAAGTGATTATAATTTGAACATATTTTGTGGCAAGTTTTATACATCTACTTTGGAGGCTCCGAGGCTGCATTTTCCAGAAGCAAATTCCTAAAAACGCATGCTTTTGGTCATTTTTCAGTAAAATACCCCAAAATTTAGCAAGTCATAGGTTGGCAAACATAACTGATTTCTCCTACATGCCTATTCTTGGTTGATTTTCTGTAACAACAATATCAGGCTAGAATTTTGGTATAAGATATAATATACCTTTGTTCAAATGAATGAGAAATTACAAAAATCCCGCTATTTTAGAGGTTTTTACCCCAAAATCACTCACAGCAGGAGTCAGATACATTTCATACTAACACAAAACACTTGATTATCATAGACATCCTTATGAAATCATTTGTGGCAAGTTTTGAGTATGAAAATTGCACCTTCAAGAGGCAAATCCCTAAAATCACTAGTTTTAATGCCATTTTTTCTGTAAAATGCCATGAAAATATTCAAAAATAACTCACGTTCTGTATCTACACCTTCTTGGTTAGTTTTCTAAACCCAAACTATTTAGTTGAGAGTTTGGAATAGTCCACAGGATGACATTCAATTTGTGGGAAATTACAAAAATCACTCATTTTTGATGATTTTTCCCTCAAAATCACTCAAAGCAGGGGGTTCCTTGAAGTCACGCTAACGCAACATGTTCTAAGATCAAAAGCATCCTCTTGATCACACTTGTAGCAAGTTTTGAGTTTCTATCTCGAAAAAACTATTTCCTAGAAGGAAATCCCAAAAAACATGCTTTTTTGGTGATTTCTTTGCATAAAATGCCCCAAAATTCCCTTATGCAGCAAAATCAAATGTGTCATCCACCCGTGCACTAATGCCCACCCTATGTAGAGATGAATAAGCATGGATGACAACTTTTAACGAAAAACGCCATCAAAAGTATTTCTAGAGCTCTTTTAAGGATTTGGCCACCCGCCTAATAGGTTAAGTGCAATATAACATGAAAAATCCGTGGAATGTATTTGGGCAAGTGAAATGTACCTGAAAAGAAAATGGGCATACAAGTCTTCTGTTGGGCTGGTAAATTTCCAATTGTTCACTCCCAAAGTTGGGCAGGTAAGCTTCCAGTTGGGCAGGTAAGTCAAAAAGTTTTCGCACCCAGCTGGGCGCGAAAGACCTGTGATACTGTTTTCTGCACTGCATAAAACACCACAGCAAAATATCCTATTAGAGCAACATACTCAGGAGACCTACCTTTGGCTAGTCTAGACATGCAGAGGAATATGTTCATATCAAAACATCATAGCATGCTTACACGCCACTCAGCTAAGCTGTAAGACAATCGCACAGATAAATAATTATTATCCCCAATTGGATGAGCAGCCTCTCAAGGTAGCCCTTTTATCTCAAAGTGAGGGTGGATTGTACAATCTATGTGTACTATATGGTTGGATCAGTGGTGTTTTAATAGTAGGGAAACCTTATCTGACTGATCTCAGAAGACTGCCACCTCTTTGACAGATCTTAAATAAGCATAAAACTGAATAAACATGAAAGCAAATCAAGGCTATCATATTTGACATATCTCTATTCATATACTTTGTTTTTTTCTCACCCTTGGGATGGTTTGGTGGTTTTATCACCATTGAACAAGTACGTGACTACAATATACTTTTATCTATACATAATTTTTATGTGAAAATGTATCAACCACAATCCACTGGATGTTCTATCACTAACAGCAAAGGAGAAGGGCATGATGTACCTATTTAAAGGTACAAATACATTCTTGGAAAGGAAAACGTGCCCCTAGGTAGCGGGTATTGAATGGTAAGGCATGAAAGATTTCGTAGGTCAAGTATTAAGGGTGTGACATCCTACCTTTATACGTCAAGTAAATGCATTTTTCATAACAGCACTCAAATTTAATTAACTGCTCGTTAAATGAAGATATTCATCAACTAGCCATACAATGTTAAATATATATATAGAGAGAGAGACATATAGCAACTTTAGGTTTTGAAAGGAAAGGGTGTGTTGTCAAAGTCTTAAATTGCACATTTGCTGTTAAGTGGGTGGATGGGACAGGTGTACGGTAGGGTCACACAAAAAATAGACAGATATCATAGACCTTAATTCATACACCAGCTAACAGAAACTTGGCAAGAATCTTACCTCCAATCTTGAGCAGCTCCCTTCAGCAATGCCTCCCTAAAAGTGAATTTTACAACACAAACATATAGGAAAACGTATCATTAATATCAAGATCTACACACCCGTTCCATATCCAAATGTTTTTGTCGGCGTTCTTCCACGGCCCTTCGTCGTTCCTCATCTCTGTGTCTTAGTTCTTCGATTTTATTTCTACGGGCGGCCTCCTGTTTTTCGCGGAACTCTCTGGCCATACGCTGTGCTTCCTTTAGTTCCTCTAGCTTTTTCTTTTGTTCTTCCAACTGTTTCTCCCTCGCCAAGCGTATGCGTTCTTCTCGCTCCTTCATCTTCGCTGGGTCTGCAAATGACATAATAGTTGTGACATTTATGTACAATATGGTTGGATCAGTGGTGTTTTGACAATAAGGAAACCCTTCCTGACAATCTCACAAGACTGCCACCTCTTGGAGAGATATGACATAAGAGTGGTTTTTCTCAAGTGAAAATTTTTTGCATGTATATAAGGCCTAAAAATGTTCATTTCCTATAACAGTCCAGAAAAAATAGGGTAGGTAGGCAATACGGTAGGTGAAATATAAATATATATGTATATCTAGATTTCTTTTTTTTTCAAACAATGCATGTTTCATGGCAGCTTGGCTTTATAATGGTAGAAATGGCCTATGCATGGATGAAAGTCATCTAAACATAATTTTCAATAGAAATAAAATATCTTAATAGTGTTTAAAAGTATACAGTATAGAATGCACATAATGCAATCAAATCAACTCATACAGGCAACTTTGCAGAACCGAGTACATTGGTAAAGCCAGTTATATTCATAGGATCTAGATAGAGATGCAAATATTTTTCATCAGTATCAAAGAATCGTGGTTCATGCAGAGAGTCAAGTCAGTCACCATAATCACCTGGCTCATACAATTATACAGATAGCAATTGGTATTTACACAGACCTAAACCATGAGAAATATAAAATAATTGTTATTGTTGAATATATCACATCCAACTCAGAATTGACAATATATGATATTTACTATAGAACTGGCTAGGTTAGACCAGTTCTGAATTAAATATTTTGAATTTGAAGCGAAGTCTTTGGGTTGAATACTTTTTTATACATGTTCAGCAGTTGAGAGGAGTGATGATCATCATAAATGTGTGAAAAACAAAGAAAAGAATATAGTTTGATAGTCATAGAAAATAATATAAATTGGTATGAATTGACTGATAATAGCAAAAGGCTACATCAAATATTCTATCAATAAGAACAGGCTGATTTAAAGTTTATTGTAAATACTGAAGAGAACTTAAAACTATAATGACAGATAGATTATAGAAAAAAGTATAATAAGAGTAAATGATACGGAAATATTAGAGGACTTTAATTCCCATTCCCTGATGAAGAGAAATGAGTGAAAAGTGCATAAAAATCAGAGACTAAACAAAATGAAGATGAAAAACTGAATGAATGAAGTATCAGCAAATAAGGTAGATTGGGATATTCAATTGAACTGCTAAGTGAACCAGATGTTGAATCCAGGACCTTTTGTGAGGCACTTATTGGTCTGGGGTAATCTAGATGAAAATTAAAAGTTGAAATAACGTTATCTTTTGCCATGTGTGCATGGGAGAACAAAAATGCACTGCCAACATATATACGTACACACACACACACTCTCACATGTGCACACACACACACACACACACACACACACACACACACACACACACACACACACACACACACATCTTGGATTCCAAGATTCCATGCTCTCATCTTATGATAAAACCTGTAAACTTAGGTTTGATAGATGTCTTTTACCATGGTAAGATAGCACTATCTCTTCAATTTAAGATGACAATTATAATTATTTTCTAATTTGAAGGGAAATAAGTACATTTTTGAAGCAGTCAAGTTATCAATCATGCACAATTACAAAATATGTTATTACTGTGTGTAACGATAATTATTTTACCCACATTTGGCATAGAAATTCCGGTCTGGCAGAATGATTATTTTATAGACATGTGAGTAATGAGATAATAGCCGCCTATTTCCGCTTGCCTCTTACTCGTCATATGACACAATTTTACTAAATAACGTTCATATCTGTAACATTGCAAAACCAAAGCTAGACTACCCATGCAGTCATTCAAAGCAAATATTAACTGTAGAAATATGTTCAAGAAAAATGCACTGCAATGGGCAACTTGCAAAGAGAAAAATACAGGGCAGGAGAGTGGACAGACATGCAGATGAATTAACACTGAAATGAAAGGAATTTCAATTTATCGTAAAAAATCACACATCAACATCCAACATCACAACAACCAAGTCAAAGATGAGGAGAGGATTCGTATTTGATTTAGGTAGGTTCATTTCTGATTCTAAGTCATCTAGCGAAGGGGGCTATACATAGAGGCAAATTGTTTATTGTTTCTAGGAATTGTTGCATTCTGTAAGCTGGGTACCAGAGCATCCACGCATGGCAAAAATATCAAAATGATGTGAATCTGTGCGTCTACCTTCAGTTCTGTCACTGCGAAAGAAATCTTGAAACAAAAGGAGAACAAAAACAGAATTTACCATAAGTAACAATCATCAATTCAAACCATCTTTATAAACTGCTTCATCCACTTTCCATGAGGTTTATGTACAAAATTTTCGTTCCTACTTTTTGATATTCATTCAAGACTGACTTTTGCCTTGACAAACTATTTAAGCCCTGTCGCATGCATCAGCAATGTATTTTCCTTACTCTAAATGTTGCATAAATCAGTTATTTCTAATGTCACAAAAAATTTAAACCTACAAAATACCATACATTCTACAATGATCTAAAAAGCATTTTTTGATACGCTTAACAATATGACTAATACACATGTAAAATGGCTTAACATTTTGGTCCTAACAACAGTTGATTCATTCATGTAATGCATTTTTGTGACAACATCAAATATCTTAAATAATCCTTTTGTATGAATCGTTAATCATTAGTTGTTTATGAGTTGAACTATTTGTTAAACTATTTGTTTAGTGTATATGCAGCCATATTGAAATTGAGAATGTTAACTTCGATGTTATTAGTGTACTGTATATTGTGCATCGCTGTGCATTTCAGACAGCTCTTTGGGGAGTATGCAAGTAATGATAATAGTGAAGTCTGCCAATTTCGATGAAATGTAGATGGGACTATATCCTAATACTTCTTCATTGGTCTTTTGGTACTTTTGGCAAATAAGAAAATTGAGGAAAACCGACTTTTAAAGAACGTATTGAATCCATCCTTATTCCATAACTTTCACCCTTAAATTCCTCATAATTGTCAGAGGCTTATTTTACATATCCATAAATTAACTACCCCTTGCTCCAGCATGCCTATGTATGCATTCAAGGTACAAAATAAAATTTCCCTCCCCCGACGAGAAAAAAGAAGGCTATGACTAGAAGACCTACAAAATAATCTTGGTGATAAATTGATTTTATCCATGCACAAAGTCACTTAATATTAAGTTATTCTAGGGAAAAAATGAGGCATGCAGTTTTCAAAGGAAAAAAACCCACCCATTTATCATGTTTTGCATTTGATTAATTATTAGTTAGGAGGAGAATTTGTGTATGGTTATAATAAATTAATAATGATAGCATTTTCAATCTGTATTAGAAGATATCATGGGAAACTGAATTTTGTTAAGTTTACACCTACAATGTTAATATTTAGGAGTGACTTTCATGGTAATTGTAAATTCACCACAGTAAAATTATTCAGAAAATTTTAAAACAGGACTGATTTTATTATTACTAAGTTCTTCCTTTAATCGAAAAGGCACCAACTGCATATGTCTTACTGTTATAACCAGATTTTTTATCCCACTCATTTCAATATTCTTCTTTCAAGTATGTGTTTTTATTTATTGAGATAATTTGCATTTTGAACTGGAGTGCAAATCTGACAATAAAACTTGTATATGACTACAATAGCTTTACAATGAAGCATTCTAAGGACAAACTCAACATGAAATGTATTACATGAAACTATTCTAGAAATCAATGATTATTATCTTACATTTTTCTGTTACAATAGGAACTAGCTAGTATGTACAGAGATAGAGAGATTAGATAGAAGGTCTACTAGCGGGGCTTACAACTAGAGTGTACCGCTCAAAAATCCCAACCAGTGATCACACATCTGGAGAATGCCACAAAAACCTCCAACGTTATATAACAATGGGAAAACTCACAACCACATCAAATCCAGGCCACTCAGTTATGTTACTTCAATTCGTATCATAATACTTATATAATATTGTCATTTAAAGTGACTAGTTTGGTTCAAGTAGAACTGGATATTATGCGGAATGAATAATTTTGATATTTTCTATCATGTACCCTGTTCCTTTTTGTTTTAAAGCTTTTTAAGTTCCATATATACCAGAGATTGTATGTGTAACATGTGAAAAGGGAACGTTGCTATCAATATGAGGATGTGAATGATCTCAGTGAAGGGGCACTACAGAGAAAATGTTTGGATGAAATTCTTTACGAGAAAAGTGACTCCTGTAACACACACTCATGCTCAATGACTTGTTGCCCTGTATACAAAAACATATTGAGTAAGAAAAGTTAAGTTTAGGATTGTGTGCAGCCTTTTATCACAATAGCAAATTTGAAAGAGACGAGTGTTGATTAGAGACTGTACCAATTTAAAATAAATGGCAATTGATGAATTCCATTTTTTTCCCAATAGCAAATACGTAGTGAAAAACACTAATTTGAAAGAGATAAGTGTATAATATAAAAACATACTGAGTAAGGAAAGTTAAGTTTAAGATTGTGTGCAGCCTTTTATCACAATACCAAATACTTAGTGAAAAACACAAATTTGAAAGAGATGAGTGTTGATATCAATTAAAATAAATAGCAATTGATGAATTTCAATTTTTAAATCTTTGCGTCTTTACTTCTAGAAAAAGTGAAAGTAATCATAGACATTAGACCTAAATCCAAGCCATTGAGCAATGAGAGTTAAGTTTTCATATGAAGCCTGAGTGTTTCTTAAAGAGCTGAGATTGAATGGATGTGTGGTAGAGAATGAGTAAGGGTAGGAGGAGGGGGGTTGGGTAGTGGGGGGGGGGGGGGTATTGAGTCTAGGTGGCACCCTACAGGGGTCTCACACAGGCGGGGCGGAGAAGAGGGTCACCACACTGACCTCCATGACCTTCCACTTTGCCTGCCATCTTATGTGCATCTACAAGATAATAGAGGAGGCAAGGGATTACAGGATGCACATACGTCACACACAGGTAGGAGGAGGAGCAGGCCACCTACACCGAGCACCTTCACAATACAACAATGCCTATTGTTCTCTGCCTGAAAATGGAAACAGGTGAATATGTTAGTGCTGTATTTCAATATTACCTCCATCACCTTCATCACAGATACAGCATTTTTGATGTAATAGTAAACAGAAAAGACAGACTTCTTTGTCAAGTCTTATGGTGATGGTGATGACAATAATGGTGTCACTGGTGATGATGATAACAATGTTGGTGGTGACAACAACAACAACAATTTTGATGATGACAGTGATAATGACGATAACAATAATTATGGTGATAATTGTGATGATGGTGAAGATGACAATAGCAATGACGACTTTAATGATGGTGATAATGACAATGGCAACAGGGATGGTAGAGATGATGATGATAACGATGATTGTGGTGATGATGACCATTTAGAAAGTCATGATGGTGATGCCAACACTGATGATTGTGAGGATGGTGGTGATGATGACAATAAAATGATTGTGATGATGAGGGAGATGATGCTGATGACAACAACTATGATTGTGAGGGTGAGAAATGGCTGTGGCAAGAATTACTGAAGAAGGATATAGGCCTTCATAATGATTTAGTACAATGATAAAAATATCACATAAATGCCATCTTATAGAATCCAGTTTTCTTGCGACTGGTATACAAAGGCATTACACAAAGCGAGTTGAATTCTTAGTACAAGTCAAGCAATGCTATTTGGATCTAGTGGTGGCCATGTTGGATGTCTTCATACAATCTGCTTCATGTGGAGGCAAAAAGTAGCATTAATCTCTGTTCCCCACTGTGTCTTAGCAGGTGCCACCTTAGTTCACCTGGTATACAACTGAGCATTACCTTCATTCCAATCAACAGATTCATCATTCATCATCAGCTGAGAACAAATAAGCCTAGTTCTCAGACTTAATCAAATAGGACTCACCACAAGAAATAATGACATCAATTGAGATAGGAGTCTTTCCTAAAAAATATGGCTCACTTAATCTAAGTAAGGATATAAAAAAATTCAGCGTGGAGCTATAACTCAATTCGTTTTTCATCAGCTCGTCAACAGTCATTTGTATCAGAGCGATTATTCAAGCTTCCTATCAACTGTACCGGTAATCACTCTACTACAGATGGCAGCACAGTCATCAGGAGCTGTAAAATATTACTTGTGTTTACTGAAGCTCTTATGGCACCACCTGGAGGGAATAAACAAAACTAAGCATGGGTTGAAGTCAACGCAAGTAGATCTTGGGAAAAGGATGTTCAATACATACTTGTTGCATGTTTGTAGCTGTTCATGAATTCTTGATCACCAGAGCATTGATGATCATCATATTGAGCATACAGTGCTGCCACCTACCACCAGTTGTCAATACTACATACACACCTAGTGCTTATTTATTTATGAGCCACAGGCCTCGAGTGTATGGGCATGCCAGCTGTATTTATACAATAGGTGAACCAAAATAGCAGCCCAAGTAAATGCAGCATAGGCATACCACACGGCAGTGGCAGCTAATATTGCATGTGCACTAGTGCTCCAATTCTTCCTGAAACCAGCATCAGGACAACCTCCCGTGGTAACGTACTAAGAGGATTACGCAAGACTAAAATAACAGCCTCATTACTGCTTTTATCAAGTTAAAATGGAGAAACAAAACATTTTCACATTTGTCACAGCTGACCGATGTATTGGTTGATCTCTTTGAAGGGATTATCTTGGGAAGTAATTAGTTCTGTAAACGGAAGCATCAACAAATTATACAACCATACTATAGAACTGCTATAGGGCTAGAGGGCTACACACACAATTATAAGCCTAATCCAATTTCTGGGCACAAACTCAGCCCAGTTTAGCCAAACTTCTAGGTAGAATACTACCTTCAATTTGTATATGTTAACAATAGCATTTGTTGTACACTAGTCTATTCAGTTCCCAAGTTAGTCACCAGATGGCATGCCAGAAGGTGACTTTTTGGCAGATAAGAAGAACACCATTAGTGCCACCTCAAAAGAACATTTAGGCCTGTGAGCTTATATGGTGAAAACTCATGTACAGAACCAATTACAAAGCCTTGAAACTAGTCCAGGTCCATACCTGATATTGGTCAGGGTGACCTCCAGATAGATGCCCTTAATGTCAGTGGTATTGTGTATAGCATCATGGGGATACCTTATGTTTTTGTTTTATATTTTGTTTGTGTTAGCAGGGCTACTATTATCGTTAATATAATTTTACCTTTATTTCATTCAAAGGCTTGTTACAAGTAAGCATAGCAGTAGTCAAGAAAACTGCTCCCAAACTGCCAATACTAGAATCATAAACTCTAAGCAGGCCTCAACGCTAACTCAAACTGTTACTGGCCCCGTAGGAACAGTAACACCTCCGAGATACTGGTCCTGCAAAAATTTTACTAGTCCTACAAATTTTTCTTTAATATAAAAAGAAAAAACATTGCATAAAATCCACAGATAACATTTATCTTTATTTATGTCATCTTCATTTATTTCAAAAACATTTGGCACATTCCTGAGGGGAAACTTGTTAACAAGAATGTCCCAAATGTTTACTGACCCTGTAGGACCAGTTGACGTATGTTTTGTGGCCCTAAGCCATTTTGGGAAATTTTTACTGGCCTAGGGCCATAGGACCACTGTTAGCGTCGAGCCCTGCTAAGCTTTTTTTGAATGTGGCCATATTTGACATTTCTCCAGGTACACTTCTAATAGATCCCCTGCGTTCAGGTGTGTACGGTTGGCGTGGTATTATGGGGTGCCATATGGTTTTCTTGTTTCATATCATCATATTTCACAGGCACTCTGAAAGGCCAGACACCAGCAGTATGCAGCGACAGCAGTAATATCAGCTCAGCAGCCTGGGCCGCCATCAAGGCTAACAGGTAGCTTTTTCAGGTGTGTTAATGGCAGGTATGCTGATGGTAGGCAGGTCCTGGTATTAAAGTCACACCTGCATGTCATACCCTACCTATACTAGGGCAACTGCCCCTGATCCCCAGGACAACAGCCCTTAATCTAAATAATTCATTAATGTAGAGAAAGAATAGAGTGTTGATGCGTAATATGACATCATACCAATTACACTATGAATGTACTTATCTTTCTATCTATCTATCTATCTATATAAATATATCTATCTATCTATATAAATATATATATATATATATATATATATATATATATATATATATATATATATATATATATATATATATATATATACATTTACAAACATAAATGAAATTAAGTCAAATAAGAGTGGAATGCAAAGAATGTTAAATTGAGAATATTGGTTTCCATAGATGACCAGGTAACCTGACGATGAATCAGTAAAATCTTGACAATGCAAATCACTATATTGGCTAGGAAAACACTGATCATCGGAAGCGCATAATGGGGTGCTTTTTCTCTTGTACTAGGTACATGAACACATTACCTATGTATCATCCATATGAGAATGTAAGCCAATCTTAACTAATTATCACCTATTGCTGTGTGTGCTATTACAACAGTAATCCCAATGGTGACTGATTAAATTGGCATCATATAAACATCCATAAGAGGTGTGAGAGTTATGGTTGCCCAATATTGTAGTATTGAAACAATCGCAGCTGACCATAAATTAAAGATTATGGAGTGCCACTTCAAAGCAGTGTCTTTCAGTATGATTTAGTTTTTCTTGTCAACTATCAACTGGTACCCATGTAAGAGGAAAGAATGCAGGTGATCCCTGATGATTTACTGAAGACAAGATTTATATGTGAAGATTTCTTTTCTCTGATACCAAACAAGCTGGTGATCTAACAAAAGCGCACAGGGAAAGAAATGCAGTCTCATACTATTCTACCGAAGCACATCTCCTGTTTTGAAGATTGGTTCATAGGTCAATTAGGCGAATTCCACTATAGTTACCATCTTTCATATATATATATATATATATATATATATATATATATATATATATATATATATATATATATATATATATATATATATATATATATATATATATATATACATATATATTATATATATATATATATATATATATATATATATATATATATATATATATATATATATATATATATATATATATATATATATATATATATGCATGTACATATACAAATTGCTAGATTTTGCTCGAATTGTGGGTGTGCTAGTGTTGATATTGGTCCATGGGAGGAGGTCATGGCGATCTTGTTCCTCTCCATCAATACCAAAACAAAGCATTCATTTTATTCCATTAGCACTCACGCAGAAACCTGATATTTTCATACGCGAGAACTAATCCTTTGATGCTACAAGGGTCCTTGCGAAAGGAGGCGCCCTGGCAGTCGGTATTATATGTGCTACAAGGAGATCCATAAAGTATGGATTTTCTCCCCACCACATCATACAGTATAGTGAGTATGGCATATACTAGTGCTGATGGCGTGGCGATGAAGTGTTAAAGCGTAGGCTGGTATTTCCTGGTGGTGTGACAGTAATATCGCTCCAATATGTCTTTGATCTGTGGAGCAGACAGGAGAGCTGACATCTCTAGGTGATTAGCCAGGTAGCTAGGCATCCCTGTTACCTTGGAGAGGGAGACTGGGTCAGCTGGCTGCTTAGCCCTGCACTCAGGAGTAATGGTCAGCACCGCAGTACAGGCATACAGCCAGTAACACCCACATCCGTCCTTACAATCACAATCATACCTTTGGTGTGATCAATGACCACCTACTACCTATGGTTGATTTGATTTGATTTGAGCATGTGGTACATGGTAGATTATTGGTATGTGTCGATGGATATGTATATACCCAAAACCTCACTTTCCTCTGGCATAGTAATAGAGACTAAGCGAAGTGTCTACGGTAACCAAAATCTGAGTTATGCTATTAACATTTAGTAGATAGGAATGCTTCTGGACCACTGCTTCGGCCAGGATAATAAATATCTGAGGTAGAGGAGTCAGAGAAAAGCAAGGTTTTCTGTATTTGTTGATTATTGGTACAAATGTGATAGCATCCTACTGAATGAACATCAATTACAGATTTTATGATGATGAAATTATCATTGATAGTGCAGATGTCTGAGCGCATTGGGCTATTTTTTCTCTATGGCCTGTGTGCTTTTAAGCTGCGTTAATATATTTCCTTTTTGTCTGA
The DNA here is from genome assembly GCA_963942565.1 of Maea johnstoni. Classification (NCBI taxonomy): domain Eukaryota; kingdom Metazoa; phylum Annelida; class Polychaeta; order Spionida; family Magelonidae; genus Maea; species Maea johnstoni. The sequence continues at coordinate 72,058,915 of OZ012684.1, read as the reverse complement.
TAAATCAATGTGTACACCCAATTCAACTAAGATTCTGACAAAATAAGTAGTTATAAGTTTCAGAAGAACTGTTTCCAAGGAAAGTGGCTCATTTACCTGTCAAAAGGGATGAGCCAAACTTGGTAATTCAATCACATTTCCAACCCTTTCATTCTCATTTTATACAGACTCCAAACCCAGGTATTAAATTAGGAAAACATCTAATATGTCAGTCTTGGATGAATGTTGGAATAAATTAACAGTGCGGTTAGAAAAGATACTTCACCACATATGCAAGAATCACAATGCTTCGATTGGATTTTCAATGATGCAGATCAACCCACAAAAATGATATGTGAAGAAAATGCACTTATGACAGTATGTAACAAAGATTGAAGACTATGGGTATTGTCAGCCATCTAGCACTTCCTCCACTATGTATATATGTATCCATGAAAGCATATGGCTGCAACGCATTGTTCACACCCAGACAGCCACAGTGATGTTATCATTGATTGGAATAATATCGTATGATCTAATTTACAGTTACAAACACACCTATACACACTAATGTTTTCAACAAAATACATTTTTACTACGTACCTGTCTTCCCGGCAGTATCCTGAGTAACATGTGATACCATTTTGTGAGTAAAAGATTCTCCTACACTGAGTACATCCACCGTCTAGCAAGGCAGTTCTTGGTATTATGGAACACTTGCACGTGTTAACTCAAGTGAAAACTCAAGGTAGTCCAACCTCCAGATGCTCGATAAATTCTAGGGGCCATGACCTGATTTTCCCATGAAAAAAACTGCAGTATATGATAAAGATAGTCCTCCACCACCCTATAGCCAGAAGAGAAGTAGTGGTACAGTACTTAGTACAGCAGCAGCAGCAGGCTTGGCTAATATAGGTCCAGGTATTATACTTAAGCAGCTTTAGTACATACCTGGCCGAACGCGAGAATATCCTCTACCTGAGCTGCCGCGGCGCACTAGAGACATGCTGCCTTCCTGCTGCATGTAAGCTGAGGCTACTACTACCAACAGGCACGTATGTTGCGTACCCTACATACATATATAGGCAAATACTGGTGATATCGAGCGTGCAGCTATCTGGTAGCCGCGCATTCATCTCACCTAGAACACACACTCGCTCACTCACTCACTCACTGGGAAGCTGCAATATGGCGAATGCAGCAAAACAGTATATATACAGTGAATATGTAATGAAACAGCATGATAGTGAATCATAGCGGCCTTCTGCATACAGGTAGAAATAAAAATTACAGGTGTGAAAATCAACCTGCTGTGTAAATTCCTCAAGAATTTCTTAGCAATATGTTATCTATTAAGATTCAAGGGAATACTTAAAATATTGCATATATATATATACGGGTTACATGGGTATCTCTTAGAGCTGCACTCACCACTCACGAACTCGAGTGGCTCGAGCCCTGGAGCAAACTCGCCGAGCTCGAGCTGAAATGTTCAAATCGTGAGCTCGTCGATGTTGGGAACACAAACGTAACACAGGGGACATAACACACATTATCAACATACATAACTGCTTATCACTGTCATGTCTTCAATACATTCTCCAATGTATACATTCAAGCGGTGTTAAGTGTTAAACTGACCTTTTTACCTCGTCAGCACGTTTTGAAATTAAATAAACATGGCAATGTTAATAAATGTCTGCCAATAAATATTTATTTCTTAATAGCTGGGCTGGAAAATAAATATTTTTTTGGAAAATCAGAACGTCCGTGAGCTCATGAGCTCACGAGTCAAACGGGTGGTGAGCTCATGAGTTGATCTCCCTCCGTGAGTGCAGCTCTAGTATCTCTGACAACTGAGTCAAACTAGTAAAATGGTAATTCAGCCATATGGCTTTACTATTTCCATTATACAATTACTCCTTAACGATACCTTAACAATAATTGTAACGATACTGGCTACATGAAAAGAGCCTAGTTTTGCTAAATCTAGCACTGTTAGCTTCAGAAATTTTACTAATATACAGCAAACTTCCTTCATGCGGAGACGTCAAGGTAGCAATTAACCCTTATCCTGCTGTGATACCGTTATTTGGAATGATATTGAATAAACCTATCCTATCCCTAAGCTTCAGTCACTTACAATGAGTTCCTCTATAAATAAATGGTGCATATGAAGTATGAGAGGATAATATTTTCTATTGTAGAACCTCTGGCATAAGAGATCAGATATCAAGTGGCCAGTGCATCAGATTTTGGCATGACATAAAACAAAAACAAAATTGTTTTTGTCTTTTCAATTCTAATTCTAATTGTTTTTTTTTTTTGTTTTTTTCCAATTCTACTTCTACATAATTGATCTTAAGCCAATCACCTACTTTTGACCAATTAGTTTGGATTCCTTGTAACCAACAATGACAAAACTCCTAATTATCATCTTGTAATGTTGCGTGTTCCTTGTTAAACAGGAAATGCATGTCATAAGAGGATTAAGAATGCTCTATTAATACAGCAGCTATTCAGCCGGAAACTTTTCTAGCAAAAGTGTTGCCACTCTATGTTCAAACTAGATTATGTTACTTGTTGCTGAGCATTACAACTTTGCCTCAACTTGACCAATCTATGTGGTCTAGACGGAGCACTGTCAGAGACCTATAGCTGGCACCATATAGCTCTACCTGCCTGTTTTAATATCAGGCTCACACAGAGCCACCTGGTGAGAAAGAATGAAAACAATCCATACTATCCAGACCATCCTTGTATTCTTGGTGCTTGTTGAGGGCAGTGCTAGTATATGTATACCATTCTGTGCCTATGCACCATGCCTTTGGAGTGAGCTCCCTGATAACATCAAGGCTGCTGAGTGTGCAAAACTTCAAGAAACAGCTGAAAACATTGCTATTTCGAAAGGAGTTTAATTGACTATATGGACCATGACAACTGTCCAATGACTCAAAAGCGCTTTTGAACATTATAGGTGGAAAGGGTGCTATATCAAATATCAATTATTATTATTATTATTATTATTATTATACCAGCCTTAAATCTGGCCATCAGCCATTCTCCTCCCTGAAGTGCATCTGAAGACCCTAAGTGTGACCTCTTCATATTATAAGCTAGTCTAAATCCAGGCTAAGAAATATTCGTGTTGACACTCATTTATATCTGACAAGCTACTTATAAATCACTGACAAGTCTATCCCCACTCATTTCTATGACTGTTCTCCACAAGTCTTTTTTATTGCTTGAATTTATGTTACCCAGATCCCCACCCCTCAGAGACCATCAGGAACTACAAGAAAGGTCATGGATATGGCATGTAAATTTAAATAAGGGAGATGCCACTCGTGGGTATCATAACTGTGAAGTTTAAGAGCTGTTCCGTGTTCACACTTATTGCCTCACAAACCCCTAACACTAGTCTAGAAGTTGTTGGAGTATTTCTGGGATGCCAATAAAGGTCTTCAACAACCAGAAGCATATTAACCAGACACATTTCTCATTTAACCCATTTAAGCCTGCAGTACCCCATATTAAAGCTTGATTATTTGAATAACATATCTCCAACAAAAGCAAATAGTTGGAAATATTTAAGAGAAATTTTCTTCATCAATCCACAATATTTTTTCAAATATCTCTTGAATTTGATATTTCGAAATTATTGTACCCATTTTCCCAGATCAAGATGTTACATTGGACAGAGTACTCTAGGCACGATCGAATGTGTTATGCTGTGCTAACTTGTCAAACCCAGTGTTATGAATACCTCTGCAGTGTTACACATAACAATGACATAATATGTATGTACTGTCAGCTATAGATAGAGACATGTTACATGGATTTGACTAACTGCTACAGCTCGAAATCAAGCACGGTTCAGTTTGGGCTGAACACTAAATCTGAACACATGTTTACAGACAACAGCCAAACTTTTCATTAGCACAGCAGGGCTAGATGGCTTAAGTTTATATAAAAAGCCATAAATATTTTTATAAATCCTGAGTCAAATCCTTAGCCAAATCCTGAGTCAAATCCTTGGTCAAATCCTGAGTCAAATCCTGAGTCAAATACTTAGTCAAATCCTTAGTCAAATGCTGAGTCAAATCCTGGTCCAAGACCCTGGTAGAGGGCCTGACAGCCAGTGCAGACAGTGACTTCTTGAGACACCTGCCAGGTGTACGTACATAAACATGAAAAGTGTCGTCAAGAACTGGTGCTGCCGGCAATAACATATGGTGCAAATACTGAAGCTGTCAAGATGGCACGCGAAGAGGATAGTTGCACTCACTGAGAGGCATGGCAAAGGTAGACTATCTGTCTAGAACTCCCTCACTTCTTATGCTATGATATGAGTCTGTGTATAGAACTACACATGAATGTGTAGGTAACTATAGAACTACACATAAATTAATTCTAATATAACTTAACATAACTTTCACACACATATAAATATATATATATATATATATATATATATATATATATATATATATATATATATGCATGCATGCATGGTTCATTACCATGAATCCTTGTCACAGGTAAATATAATCTCTGCTAAATAGATTAAGAATGGTCAATCAATTGAGAGATACAAACTAATAAGCATTAATTCTTGCTCCACAGTGTACGTAAAGGCAGTGGAAAGCAGATCTTACAGTGAACACTAAAATTTTTATAAGCAAGCTTAGCATTGTGTGTGATAAATTCTACAAAACAGTGACAGGACATTTGAACAATAACACTAAATTTGCATTTAAAGGTGTGATGAAATATAACACATTTCTCATTTTCTTATCACTTCTATTAAATTCATCAAGACTACACACTACAAAAGGGTGATGGAACAACACGTCTATCAAACAGAGTGAAACATGCGCTGCTACATGCAGGTGTGGAGTACAGGTGAGAAGCACTACCTGTAATCAGGCTTACCTTTGAATGAAGGGCTGCGTGTCTGTGAACTGGCCGCGGAGGCAGGCCTACTCCCCGAGTTGCTGCCTTTGTCTAATTGCTTAGCCTCACTTGCCATGGCTGCAAAAACCCCACAAAAACCACACATATTAGACCAGCTCGATCAAATCTCAAAAATGAGGAGAGATAATGATTCGATTCCTATTTGAAGATAATCGATTCAAACCAAGTTATGGTTTTCTTTATAAACAAAAACCTAATACAGCTGTATATATAGACTAATATGTTTATAAGTAGGTTTCAGTCAAATTACTTATCATTTATAGGTGTTTATGTATGGCATAACCAGTTGAGAATGACTATCGTCACATTACCATATGAAGGAGCTTCCATATACTGTACATGTGCCATTTATATAGTTTACACTAGTACTTAGAAACACGAGTATCCTTCAGTTCTTTTTGCTTTAAAATATAGAATTAATGTATCCATATCCTACGTGGATTCTAATCCAAGTATTAAGCTGAGACCATAAGCAGAGACTATTCAATAAGACCTTTGAACAGCAAGATGTTTAAACTACCTAGACACTGCCCTATAAGATGGTAAATCTGAGAATAAGTTGTGAATGTTGCCGCGCTACAACTATATAACTGAATGCAATAGGATTTAGCCAGAGGCATCATATATTAGTGTAACGACTGACAAGTCAACTAGCCATACATAGTACAGGAGCCATACCAAGACGTGTATGGCTTTCTTGCCCCAAGCAGCACCTCCGTCCCTATGGTCATTGATACTGACACTAATAGGATCATGAAGCCACATATCATAGTTTATGCATGGGAACAATCATGGCCATAGGGGAGAATCAGTGGCCATGAAAGTAAGCATTCTCCAGGGGAGTCACCCTTAATATAACACACTGTATCTTTAACAGCTCTGCAGGTAGCTATCAAAAGGTACCAAATTACAGGTATCTTGTTAACGGATATCAAGCAGGGCTCTACTTTTTGCATAGAGTCATTTAAGTATTTTTGGCATGAAGCCAGCTGCTTGGTAGAAATATAGAGGTAAAGTACAACAATAAAATATATGGTCCCACTGCTAGTAAAAGTGAAACTGATATGAACCACTGCTATTTACATGTTGCCACGTTGCTACTAGAACCTTGAGATATTGATAACATTTTTTTTTTTTTTTAATAAAACAATATCTAGGAAAGAGGACAGACACATAAGTACTTCTTTTTCCTGCATGTAAGCAAAGAAAGCCAAAGTCACTTATAAGCGGCAAAACACTACTTATGCAAATTCCCCCTTCCCTGTATTCACCCATCCATTACAGCTGGCTACACATAGATGATAATATCTATTTCAGCTAGTCAGCCTCCACAATCGCTTCTCTCATCTATAATATTGAAAGGATCAAAAATTCAACAACACCTGTTGCTTCTATAAATATGTAGGGCCCAACATATAGCAAACAAAAAAATAAGATACTTTGGGGTCACTGGGTACTGCAGAGCCACCTAGTGATAAAACACGAAACTAAAAAATCTTTCATCAGAAAAAACTACACCCTAGCGTAAGTTCAGATAATTACAGTGTGCTATCAAATAATAATAATAAATGATTAATAATACACATGAAAGAAATATGAGATCTACTACAAGTACTTGTCATAACTCATGCTATTGAATTTAAGACAGTTTGACACAAAAGCTAGTACATGTATTATTCTCCATAAGCCAGTTTTGAACAGATGAACCTTAAAAGTTAACCTTTACTTGACACTTGAGAGGAAGTGTTATCCCTCCAAAACATGAAAACTTAATCTGAACCTTTTTCAAATTAGATACAGCATTTGATTCCGCCTTACTTACATACAGTTTTGGAGTCTTTTTCTACCAGGCATTTGCAAACATCTATGAAGTGACCTGATATACAACAGTGTCCCTGCTGTCCCACTAATCTAGAAATAACTGTGATATCTTTCAATTATTTACCATGGCAATTCATTGGTTTACCAATGTTTAACTGAGACTAAGGTGATTTCCATGACAACGAAGAGTTTTTTTTTTCATTTCTGATAAGAGCCTTAGTATGTCCTCTAGTATTTTCCTCAGAATGTAATTGCTTGATTCAGGTATTAGGAGTTGGCAAGAATTTTTAAACTATATCAATTTTTTTTAACATTTCATGGCAAGTTCTAAAGATGCTCAAGAGGGCTCTAGGAGATTAATGTCTAATTTTTCTGAGAAATATATGGCACTATATTTGAATATTTTTGAGCTTATACATACCACTTCTGCAGTAGGAGCAATGTTACCAACAACTCATTGGTCTATCAATTAACTGATAGCCACAGCATAACAGCCGTATATTGACAATGAATTTGTAGTACACCTTAAAACATTACGGAGAGAGGGTGTAATACCTAATAACAGCAGCATTGTTGTTATATATTAATGTTAATACTATCATTAATTTATTATCATTACTTTTTTCTATGATTAGGAAAATCTAAAACCATATATTAATTTCTATTGCATGTATGTGCTTCATGATAGATATATAAACTTCCAGGTTAGGCACATGCATGTAGTGTGTAAACACATGTTCATGCATCCATCAATCAACCATATGCATTCATTACAGATATGCTTATAAAACACCTGTGGAGCACTCCAGATGTTTTGTTTAGCAATTAACATATGACTTAAAGTACACCTGGCTGACGTCCCGAACAGGTGTGACAAGATCTATATCACACTAAACCTGACATCATAGTGAAATATGGCCTACATGAAAGTTGGCCCTCTAAACCTAAGAAAATAACATATTTCAATAATGACCTACACAATATTAAATAGTTTACGCAGTATTAAAAATTATAGTAGATAAACTGAATCATCAATAAAATGCCTGCAATTCCTTTACATCTGCTCTCTCTAACATGCTGAGCATGGATGCAGGCCTACATCATAGACAATGTGACAGTCATAAAGGACACATTCTAGTCAGTTCACCCATATGATGAGGTGAATGTATGTATTTGGAATTTTCGTTTTTCGTCACATTTATGGCAATTGTGGCTAATTCGTGACTAGCCAGTTGTATGTAAATGTAGTTCATCACCTATAATAGGCCCAAATGATACAATAGAAATATTCTTTCAAACTGCAGCTTTCTCCTATTGAAAATGTACATGCATATTGGTAACCTAAACAAAAGATCAAATAAATCTCAAACAACTTCCATCACTAACCTGATAAGAGTAGACCACACTGCCATATCCCGCTGAGTCCACAGTATAATCAATTTCACTCCCTTTACATTATTGTGCATCATGCCCAGGGCAGGAGTTCACAGTGGAGGGTCATTCCTCAGTCACACCTCCCAGACACACAGCTAGACACTGATTCCTGGGAGTGACTCCCTCCTCCCATTAAGATCCCCTACTGACCTACAATTGCACTCCACCACTCTACAGGCGTAATGATGGTCTTAGTAGGTGGATGATGGCCATATGATGATATTAATCTGTGAGTGTGTGTATGAGTAAGAGGAGTGAGAGTACCACTAGCAGGATAAGGAGGATAGTGTAGTAACATTGACTTGTATCCGAAAAGGTTAAACAAACTTACTGTGTGTTACCTTTTGTATACAAGTCAATGCTAACATCTACCTGAATAAAATGCATGTTATTAGGTTCTTTAGTTTATATACTATTACACATGCATTGGTTGTATATGCAGTACTTTTAACCCTTCCAATGCTGAGGCTACTTTCGTCCAAAGTACAAGGATGCAAAGATTATTGAAAATCATCTAAGCCCTGTCATGTTGGTATTCATTGGATAGCTCCTTCTGAGTACTCTCAGGTGAGTGCCCATGTGCCAGGGTTTCAATAATTTTTCAAGTTTTTTGCATCATTTTGTTAAGGCCAAATTAGACACCAGCAGCATAAGGCTTAGGATTAACCCTTGGCCATTCTTTCATAAGTTGCATTGCTATCTTTCCATGAGAAGTATCTTCCTGAATTTGACCTAGGAAGCAGACTAAACTGACCCCTAAGCTCCAGACAGGTCTTATACAGACACTCCACACTCCCAGGACTGACCCTGTTCAGGATCTTATACAGCAGAACAATCACAGTTCACTACCCAGGGGAAATAATGATATTCTGAACAGACTAATGCCTGCATAATGCTGACATCAATGAGTTTGATGATGATATTAATGTGGGTGGTTCTTTAGATGTATATGGCTAGCACTCTGTGTATAAAATATGACTATCAGGAAAGCACTTCTGACCCTCATGTACCTAATATGGGACAGGTAAAACTATACATAATTTTGAATGATAAGGAACCTGATCCTCCACAGACAGATAGTTATTGTGGGTTACGCAACAAATATAAGTAAAATAATATCTACATGCATATATGTAAATGCTAGTTGTTGCCAGATTGTTTTTGCTGATTGTGCAACTTATGTATCATAGTATGAATGACAGAAACACAGCTTTACCAGCATATAGAGCCTGATTTTCCACAGACAGACCATTCCTGCTTATTATGTAACTTATATGGGTAAAATGATATTTATAAGCGAATCCTAAGTGCACATGAGCATAAGCAGCATAAGGTGCAGACACTCAGTGGAGAAAGAGACTATACCTGCTGGCTGTGATAATTGGAATGGCTAGGAGAGGAAATTACTCCGGCACTGGATAATAGCAGAACTAACACACCTCACAGTTGCTGGCAGCACTGACACAGGTACATGACCAGGGCTGCAATCATTTACCTGACAACAGCCAATGACTACTGTCTGGATAAGTCTACATACAATGAAAAGGCAACAACATAAGGGTTTAACAGGGATAGTATCAGAGGTCACTTCTGCACTAACTTTTTCCCCACAAAGTCTTAAAGATTTTCATTGCAAAGAACCAAGGGGTTATTTGGTCACCCACATAGGTCAATGCTTAAAAGGATTTAATACTATGTTATATTGGTTATTGGTTGAAATACCTAAGCAAGCAACATGAAGGGTGTAGATATACATTTACAAATCACACCTAGAATCTATAAAATACACATATTTGGATAAAAAGAAATCAAATCATACGGCAAAATAATATATAATCAGGATAAAGTTGAAATCATTGATGATGAGAGTAGGAATATCCATAATTCTGTAGAAGTATACCCTTTACTGCTATTACATAGATGATATAGAACGCACTGACCCAAATACCAAAACCATAAAATGGTGTGAGGAAAAGGATCAAACCTGGCTTGATGACCTGAATAATACATACCTCTATTCTGGCACCAGATGTAACTACAATATCTCCCCATCTTCCCAAATTGGTATTCTTAGAGTGAGATATGGCAATATAACAAGAAATCCCACTTATATCCTTTGCAGCGCTTTTCTACTCCACTATCCAAATGGTAGTGCCACTGATCGATCAGAATGGCCAGCTAGGTCTACTACCTTGTGTAGAGCTAAGCCTGATTACACCTGGAATACTTAATTACAGGTGATGCAAAATTTAGGCTGGCTCTTGTCATAGCCAATACCTTTCATGGCCTTAAGCCATGGATTAACTGTGTGGACAGCACACCTTCCTGCTGGATTCCGCATTAATGGAAATCGCTCAGCAGCTAAATATCCTGTTTAGCATACTATGATTAAGGCATACACAAATACCTATAGAATCCTCCAGGAATGTGGACATCATCTATAATGGATATTGCTTGGCCTTTAGACAAACATTATTCAATACAGTGCCTTTTGGAATAAGTTTACAATGCATTCAAGATAAAGACAAATATTGATTCGATTACAAGTATATCAGTGTGTGTATGTGACTGCCAGCGGAAGTCTCCTCCACTGTTCACTGGGGTAAACTGGATAAACCTAAAGGTATTTCCTTATTAAAACCTATAGGTATTTCCTTATTAGTGGTGGATGCAAGGCAGGGTCTTAGTCACAACCGGTCCAGCTTGCTTTTTGGAAAGCCCTTTCCAAAAAAAAATCTCCTTTTCAGACAGGCAAATATTTCTAAGAAAAATGTTCAATTATGACTTCTGGGGCTAATGATCCAAAGTTTTAAGTGGACTGACATATTTCGGTGACAAGCTTCATATCCATTTCATGCAGGCCGTAGTTCATGTGCAGTGGCTTGGTATATGTTTGTTTTTCAGGCCAGAGGTGGCCTGACTTGTGACACTGCAAGTCGTCTCATCTCATGTACTAGAACCAGCTGATTACATAATGGAGGAATTTACTGACCTGTGAAAGGTGTGATGTTGCTTAAAGGGTCACATACCTGATGTGAAAACACCCATTTCTAGGAATACAAATAGCAGGTCAATCTAAGCGAGCATGTCCTTTCAAGCTACAGTAAATACTGTACCTTACATTCCTCATTGACGTACATGACAATTAATACTAGTAATACCCAGTACAATATGATCGAACTGATTCTAAGGCTTCAAAATTAAAGGGTGGAAGGATAATCTAAATGATGTATCAAATTCTATAGTGACATTCACTGTCGGCCAGCTGAAAATAATAAAAGTAAGTACCTGCAACAAATTATGATCACAATCCCAGGTCCAGGCCTACCTACTGAGAAAAACAATGCAGGGACTTTTTCTAATGGTCGTTTTTTTTGTAGATAGATCTTTACTAGAAGGCTGAATAAAGAACTTTTCATTGTTAGAACAGATAGTTTGGATCACTCTGTGGTCCATCCTAACAGGTTGTTTCTCAAGTAGGTTTAATTATCAACCAGAGCACTGAGAGCAGTACTCCTTCCAAAACCGTACGGTCAAGCTGTATTCTAAAGAACCTGATTAATGTACCTTAGTAGTTATAGGTTGTGCAGTCATTTAGGGCAAGCGATCGCTTCAGCCATAGGTGATACTTATGGGTATACATTTAGCCAATAGCATCCCTGATAGTATCAGTATAGTAAGTATGAGTGTGTAAGTGCTAAGTAGGTGATAGCTGTAAGCCGGATGGCAGGCTTAGGGGGCCTGACTGCTGACTGACAGCCAGAGGGCAGAGAAGACAGGAGACTGAGTTGTCACCCTGCTATGAGTAAGAGGGTATAATACCAGGTGCTGGGACAGCTCCAAGCAGAGTCCTATGAGCCAGCAACCATACACAGCTTCTTTAGGGAAGCCATTTCCTTCCATCAATATAAAGATTCCATTAGGGGAAAACATTGTGATAAACTACACAGCACCATCTGAGAACCTCTGCTTTTATGGCTTGGACATGTAAGTCATGCCCAACTGTATGTATCTTAGCACTGTGGTGCCAACAAGTCAGAATTGAACAATAACAATGGGGAGGTTTAATCATTGGAGACTAGTAGAATCATACCATGTAAAACCCTAGCATAAAACCTTTACCAGTCCTTGAATAAAATACTATATGATATCTTATCAAAACACATATAAAAGTCATGAAAGCTGAAATTAACAGAGCCATGTAAATACCAACCAGCCTTGCTGACTAAAAGAAGGCCTTCCTTTTTTCCATAGCCAATGAGTTTGGGAGCATAAGAGCCTCTACGCGTACACACATATATAGAACAGTGTAGGGGCCATATTTTTATCCCCCCCCCTCTCCACTCAGATAAAAGAAAGAGCCAATTTTCTCCTTTTTTCTCAGGATTCATATTGAAGTTTTAGTTGAGTTTTAGTTTCTATGGAATTTAGGAAAAACGTGAGTGTTCAATCGTTTGGTACACCCTGTATTTCACCTATGTGTATGTGCTCCCTCAGAAACAAGCCAGAAAACCTGAGAGTATCTAGTACCTACATACTAGCTGCAGCATGCCAGTAAGACAGGAGTGAAACATGGTCTACACTACTTCGTTGGATATCATGTTTCTAGCAAGTTCCCAGAAATAATGCTACACTGGCTGATGCAGACCATGCTACCAACATGTGGGAGGTGTACCTGCTCACTGAAAAGGAGAGACTTCTGAGTGATTAAATTCCCTAATAATAATGCTGCCCATCTAGTGAAATATTATAGGCTCATGTAAGGATACGCCTAATAGGAATTAAGTTACAGAGGTAGCAAATACATATAACATGAAACTGCATCGCACTCATAATGACATATTGTCTACAGGATGCATGCCTCATCTACCAGGGCTCAAAATTAAGATTTTATCCACGGAGCCTAATTGCATCATAGAGATGTTGTGTATAGAAACCAGTAAATCTTTGGGTTCCCTGCAGAAATTTGAGGGAGCCAGAATTCAAGGGAGCCCTCAGCTACCGGCACTACCTGAAAAAAAAACTTAATTTCGAGCCCTGGAAACAATTAAAAAGGTCTTCAACACTATCAGCCAATAACTGTGATGACCTATAATGGATGGCACGTTGCTATTTCAGCGAGTGACCTTGACCCTGCTACCGTACCGTCAAAGGATATTGATCCTGGAGGGATCCATCCACAATAGCTGCCACTAATCCCGTGTTGTCACTATGTCTAGCGTCTGCACTGGGGGACCCCAAGCAGAGCGGAGGAAGTATTGGAAGAATAGGGGAGCCGGGGAGACCCAACAGGGATTCTCCCAACTAGCCAATATCTGTTTTCTTTCGATTATCTGCAGCCGGTTGTAGCCAGCAGATCCTAGATTTACTAAGAGAAATTGCATTAAAAAGACCTCAATATATTACTTTTCTCATCTTAGTGCTTCCTGATTGATCAAAATCAACTGAAAATTTCAACCGACTCTTTAAAGCTAAGTGGACGTAAGTGGACGACTAGTTGTTTTTTTATCTACTATAAGAACCTATAATAGGAACTAGGACTATTAATGCTATCTCACTGCATGATAAATTACATATAGGTTTGGTCCTTGCATACCTGATATTATCCAAAATGAAACTAAATACCAGGCGTCTGACTATGTTAGTCTGTTAAAGGTGAAAGGTAAAAGACATCAAATAAATATGCATACCAAAATTGCAATATTATAATTTATCATTCATAGGCCAATTAAATGACAAGTTATATAGTATCAGGTTGAATACTTGTACATGATTGATGACAGCATATCACCTGAATATTGGTCCCTTAAGGTTACATGCCATAGCAGCTGATTATGTATGTCTGATGTGGTGTTAAATGCGGAATGAAAACAATCCATATATTAAGATTCTCTAACATGGAACAAATGCAAACTCTCAATACAAGTATACTCAAAAGCATATATATTTCACTGACGAGTGAAAATATCAATATGTCATATAAATTACCCCTCCCCCTCTTTTTATCTAAATGATGCAAACATCTGTTGGTATTACCATATACAGAAAGATAAAATGTAGAATTTATACCTAAATCAATAGATACATCTATAGAGCTTAGAACACCACTCCCCTAGTTAACCCTTCCAATGCAGAGGCTACTTTTGTCCAAAGCACCAGAACACAAAGATTTTTGAAATCCATCTTAACCCTGTCAAGTTGGTATTCATTGGATAGCTCTTGCGGAGTCCTCTCTAATGAGTACATATGTGCTAGGGATTCAGCCATTTTTCAGGTGTTTTGCATTATTTTGTATTGGCAAAATTAGTCACCAGCAGCAGAAGGGTTAACTTCAGGGGCTGTGCATAAAACAGACTCAAGAGCACCTATCTTGAGGAATTCCTGACCCATATCGTGGAGCCCTAATTTATCAATGGTTTTTAAGAGAGAATTTGGCAACCCCAGTTTTGTGTTGGCACAGCACACAGGGGGAAACACACCCACAGCAGGTCACATATAACCTTTATTTATGATTGCTACATGTATTCCTCTTGAGTGTGCTCTGCTGTGAAATTATGCCACATCAAGAAATGGCACTCAGCAATACACTTAGAGATCTACCCATGTGGAACAAGGGAATTCATACAAGACATATAGCATTCTGAATCGAGGGTAGACTGTAGACATACTCTATGCACCTATTTTTGGATCCCAATCAAAGTGTAGTACTACTCTCCCCTAACATAGGCATATCTTAACCAAGATAACCCTATAACTGATAAGCTTGCATCATAAATCAGGTGACATCAGCAGGTAGGTAATGACTGAATAAGGAAATAAGCTACAGGATCTATGGTTATATTTTTCATGATATAGACCTTGTGTGTGAGGATAGCATACAACTGGATGAATCATAAAATGCACTTAAGGAAGTCTGTATTTGACCTAGACCCACAAGAACCAAATAAGAACCCGAATTGTGAAGTGAGTGATCCATAACCATTTAGGCCTTAACTGTCTACTTAAGGACACAAAGTAATCAATAGATGTTTAAGGTTTCAAACTGAAAATACATATTCAAATGGAATGAGTGGTTTCAATTGAAAAACAGTGGATCTGCCTATCAAATTTATCAACATATTCACCAAAAATGATTATGTTAGAATATAGGAATAATTTTTTTCATGCCCCAAGATCAGAAATGCACCTTTTCCTTACAAAATCAATTTCATTTTGATAGTTATGTTACTGTCCCCACCTGAGGCATGGGCAGAATAGGTATAAGCTCCTGCAATACTAGCCTAGCTACTAGACATTATTGCGTTATACTTTTTTATATATCAATGTATGCCTGCACCATAGTGACTTGAGGGCTACTGTTGGCAAATTAGTTCACATAATTGCCACACAAGGGGGTTGTAATGGTCCAACTACCCTCCTATATACTGCAGTGCCATCTATCTACAAGGGATAACATTTAAGGTAAATATGGCCTGGGAGGCAGGCTACTGGAATACAGGCTAAGATGATGACCTGCATACCTGCTATCCTCTGAGCTATGCAGACCCCTGTCTGTTACCTGCCCATATGTATCATACACATGAATCGCCATGGCAATATCGATAAGGCAAACATCCACACAATTGGTATTTGTTTTATATATACCACCAGACAGGTGGCAAGGGTCCCTCTCAGTGAGCGTAGTCTTATGTGTACCTGTTAACATGTTCAATATCTGACTGACTACCAACCAGAAGGCTGCAATTGGTTAACCTCCATTTGAAGGCAGTCGACAGCTTGTCCAGAATGCACACAGTCATTCAATAGCTTTTTTTGGTTTAAGAGAAAATATTCTTTATTCTAGTTACACTGGTATCTGTCACATTAATCATAAAATACAGTCAGCCTGTGTGGAAAATAAGCTATCAACAGTATAGGCTGAAGTAGAGAGAAAATGCATAGCCGGTCGTTGACTTAGCTAAGATTGTGTATGGAATATATAATGGATGTAATGGCTTACATGCAAGGATAATATCAGAAATGTTTAACTTTATCAGGCATTACTTTATTCTGATAATATCAATAATATATAGGATTCTCTGTGGCCTTTAAAGTGCATTTACCCCTGCATGCATTACCATATATGTCTATGAAAGTATAAATATCCAGTTCTTGATACATTTTAGGTGATGTTGATATTAGATGTAGATAACAAATCAGGGAGTTAAGTCTATAATTCATCTCCAGGGTTTTCCCAGGATTTTCCCACTACCTCTCCTCAAGAAAAGAGGGGGGACCAGAATATGTACCAGGAAAGGCTAAAGGTCAACTGTGTGTGCTTCACTGGGCTTGCCCTTTCTCCATGAAAGATGTAAAAGGTAACAGTATGATAAATTCTGAGATGCATTCTCAGATTCCATAATATTTTAAACAACTAATGTATGATAACTTGTCATGTGCAATAATACAAATAAGAAACCCCTGGAGATATATTCATATTTCTTTAATCATATGATACAAATTGCCTGTTGTTTGGCATTCTGATTCATTAGTGGTGGTTCAGAAGAATACATCTCTAAGATGGAAGAGCTGAGCTTTTGAAAATCTCTTATCCTACCAAACTCTACCAACAGTAGAAGAGGTCATCTATCTCCGGCCAGTCTCATTCTCCTGAGACAATATTACCCCCTACCATAACATGTGAAAGAGGCAGAATATCAAGACATCACCAGGAGTCCAGGACAATCTGATATTGCTGTATTGCCAAATTATGGTCATCTCTGTTCAGTAGGATATGTATTTAGTCCTATCTAAAAAGATTTCATGTACTACTTCACAAATAGGATGCATCAGTAGCCTTGGGAGATTATTTCAGAGGCTTAGCAATCTGAATGCATACTTTATAGGATTTAGACAAACTTGTGTGGTCTTCTCACTCACATGTCTCCCCTTCCCTGGCTCCTAGCCATATTACCCTCACAAAATGAAGCAGGGACTTCCAAGGAAATGCTGCCATTTTCCTATTTTCCTGCTATATTGCCATTCGGCTTTTGAAATACCTATAAGACCAGCTAGTCAGGTAGGAAAAAAATGTTAGGAAAGAAAACATCGGAGCTGGTTCACATTTCCTGTTTAATCTCCAGCTATTCCATAAAAGAAAACTCTACATCAACAAAGAAACTCTATCAAAAGATTTGATACTTAACAGGCTAAATGAATGTTTTTTCAAATTGTTATCTAATCAACAATACAGATGTTTGAATAAACATTGTCACTCGTGATAACTGTCAAAACCTTCATCTTATTTTCATTTGGTCATTGTATTTGAATCAGAACTAGAATTCAGGCTATCACAAAAATTAGTGTTTAAGTTAAATATGTAATAACTTGGCGTTGACCGGGGCAAGTACATGGGTCAGTTGACCTTTCAGCAGGTGTGACATGAAATCAATAGTAATACCTGTAACCTGATGCAGGTGGAAAAATTAAATAATCATTCACTCCCGTGAGTTCTTGATTAATCAAACGAACACTGCGAGTGGCACTGACAATTCGTCATAGTAATATTGAATTCCACTAATGCTGATGTGGTTTCATTTATCTCCACTATATATCCTTAGGCAAAGTGATCCTATTTGTGATCAAACAATAAAGCTGGCTGCAGTGATTCTTTCTTTTGTCTCCATACACTATTAGCTTCATTTTCTATTGCTAAGTATCACATATCATTCTCAGATGTATTCTTTACTTATAGAACAGTATAATACCAGCATATTGAGATTTCCCATGGCCCCAGTCTACAGCGGCTTGAGCTTGTGTGCCCACGAGCTATGTGGCATACGCTTATTTCTCATTAACCCTTTCATGCCAGAAGTGAAAAAGACCCTGAAAGAATATGCTCCATTCCTGTTAACCATTTCATACCCAGAGTACACAGATTCATTGAAGCATGAGCTCAATTACAATTAACCCTTTCATGCTCTGAGTAACCAAGAATATTATGGAAATAGCTCAATTTCCATTAACCCATTAACGTCCAAAGTGTCCAGGAACACATGGCATAAGCTCAATTTTCCATTAACCCTTTCATGCCCAAAATGACCTAAAACACTGCGGCATAAAGTCAATTCCCTCAAAATCATTAATTCTTGGAATGCCTTAGTAGTCTATCATTTCTGCATAAAATAAAATCATATTCGAAATTTTATGATAATGATATATTAATGTAAAGTGACTATCTATTTTTCTTATAATAATCACCATTAACTATTCTGTAAAATTTGCTTCCTTTATCCTTTAAGAGATATGTGAAATCACCTAACATAAGCAAGGTGACAATAATATTACAATTCCTCTATTGATATGTTTCCTCTGAGTTCTTCAATGGTAGATAATTGTAGTATCACTTACCTAGTCTCAGGTTCTAATTTTAACAGCAGCACAACGCTCAATACAGGATGTACAATACAAATGTAAAATACAATCCCTTCACCAATTACCAGATCAATAATCCTTCTCACCTGAAGCACAAATTTGCATTGCTAATGAGCATCAGTATTTGTTCACCGACATAAATACCACCTGTAATTCAGCAATAAACTAACTTTCATATTTTTCTCTCAGATTGCTATCTATTCTTTTTGGTAGAAGCTATATTTTGAAATTTTTAGATGGTTTTCCTGCACGCTACATTTGCATTGGTCGATTCTTCTGACCCAACGGTTCAGGACACATGGTCTGTTCAGCAGCGCATAAAATTGCAATAATCAGGTTCATTATTTCTGCCTGGGCCAGGTGAAAAACCTGCATGTACACATCACGTAGTGTGTGAGGTGTATCGTAACACATGTTCCACCTTGATGTATATATACGTGTGTCCCTATTTGACTGATTACCAGCAGTTCAGTACCACGTATACATCCTCTTTCACAAAGCAACAGAGATAGAGGGAGAGAGGGAGGGAGAGAGAGAGAGAGTGAGTGAGAGAGAGAGAGAGAGAGAGAGAGAGAGAGAGAGAGAGAGAGAGAGAGAGAGAGAGAGAGAGAGAGAGAGAGAGAGAGAGAGAGAGAGAGAGAGAGAGAGAGAGAGAGAGAGAGAGAGAGAGAGAGAGAGAGAGAGAGAGAGAGAGAGAGAGATGTAACAAATTCAGAGAGAGAGAGAGAGACCAAAATGAAATATCAAGATTCATCATGAATAATTCTCCAGGCAAATGAGTTAATAAGCTAAAGCGTCTGGTTAAGTACCAAGTATTGTGAATGGCCATGCTCAAAGCAATGTTTAAAGCCATGATTTATTCATGGGAAAAGTTAATTATCTACTGGCAGGGGGTGTGATGGTAATGTAAGTGCTTCTGGAATGATTGGAGCCACGACCAATCAGAGCAAATAAAGTAAGAATCTGAAAAAGAAAACTCACATGTGCATATTCAGCAACACAAAATTTCCCTCAAATTTACAAACCAATATTTTGAAATATGTCACTGTTCTGAAACAATGTTTTAAAGGAAATATAGAGTAACATTTAATGCCCTAAACTCATCAGAACAATGAAGTATTTTCTAATAAATGCTTTAGTTTTAATACCACAATATTGGGCACAAATGATATATAGATTGTTGGTAGTACAGGTTTTACAAGATGTTGATTGAAATAGTATAGAATTGTGTTTTTAGGATATTTGTGTATGCTGAAAGGCTCATCAGTGAGAGATAAATGTAGCAAGCTTGAATTCTGGGTCTGTTGACAAAAGAAAATTAGAAATGAGATAAGCATGAGATGGTAAAATGATAGATTGATTCTAATTGCTGGTTAATTGTAGAAAATGAATGAAATGTACATGAGATGATGAAGGATTCTTTGATTCTAAACAAATGACTGTACAAAGTTAATATCTAGAATTTCAATCTTTCATCCCTTTTTCTGTCATACTGTGGCGAAGTCATGAGTAGCCAGTTGTAGATCAACTGTATACTCCAAAGCAAAATAACAGCAAGACTACTGAAACAAAAAGATGTTGAATGAAGACTGTTGAAGAGTGACTTGAAGTTGAAACTTGAAAGTCATCACAAAAAAATTCTTTATCCAGCTCCTCCCCATTTCTGTATTTAACCCATTTATGGCCAACAACAGCCTGACCATTTGAGTTAGGATTTAAGGAATCAGGAAAATATGTGAAACAGATTTGCACAATTGCACTTAAGAACTCACACTACAACCTTCTTTCAAGATGTGTGAATCTATGATTGATTTCTATTTTTTCATGAGTATCTCAGGACACCTTCAAAGGAAATCTTGGCATCAATGGGTTAAGTACAGACATATCCAAGAGAGAACAAGGACTTGATGATGCATATTTCCTCTCAGGGTATTTTGGAGCTTTATCTTTTCTCTTAACAGGTGGTCCTTTGAGTAGATTTGGCTGTAATTTCAAAATTGTGCCACAGTCTACAAGGTTACATGTTGATCAGACAGGAATTTTCCAGAGCTCATAAGCCTGTAAAAACATAATTATGTTGATTGATATCAATCGATAGTAATGATCATATTGACTACCTGAGGCAGTCAATGCATTGACCTGGCTGTCAAAATTGGCAAACATCTAATCATGGGTGACATACAAAGCCTACCTGATCCTGTCCTAGAACTGTATATGACTCTTCAGCATTCCCAGGTAATCCTACAAGAATAGGGACTCTCCTCCCAATCACCTGTCCAGGTGTGCAATGATACCTCGTCACAGGTAAATAACAATCACTCCATACACATAGATATGTATCACATGTGTCTCACTGTATTGGCTACGTCCATGTGTCTCAATCAAGCCTCCAACGATATGAATTAATCATCGGAACAACAACTGCTATTTCGCCAGACTCGTGGCGAAGCTACGCTGCACTGACTTGAGCGGCGATGACTTCAAAGTGCAGCAGCCAGCACGAGCTGGTTTCTGGCAGTCACATGATCTCCCCGCGACAGCTGTAGCAAGTCTGCCCATAATATTTCTGTTCAATAACAAATTGTGTGGGTGAAAAATAACTCATACAATTCACTTTGAAATAACATCATACATTATTATTCATTTTCATAAATGTTAACCATTTCACCAAGCCCCATGAAGGATCAGAAGTTAAATAAGTCTTCAAATAGATATTTCATTAAAAGACCTTATTCTGAAGATATAAATGAAAGAAATGTTATGGCTCTTTGACAACCATTGAAATCTACAGATGTACTTGTAATAAACTTAGGATGTTACATTCTAGGGATTAACATTCAATAACATTATTGTTTGTGTCATCTACCATCCCAGCCCCAAACTCAATTAAATCTTATGGGGCTGGCATATGTATTGTTAAGATGATTTGATTGATTTCACAAGCCTGACTCCTAAGAAGCGTTTTTCACTTCCTGTTCACGACATGAAGCTGTGTTCAAATACAGTGCTGGTGAGTGCTGTTGCCAAAACATGATAAAATGAGTTATTGATCGCCATGTTTTTCAGTTGCTAAATGTTAATAGCATAGCATTATTAGTATAATGTCATAACACCATATCAAGGCTTCTCTGAGCGGTTATATCCTGAAAACAGTTCAAACTGCTAAGCAGTTTATTAGAATAAACAAATTTAACAGATGGTAAGTGACAGAGACAAAAAGACCCATCAATATCTTAAAGGCTGATAGGACCATTTGGTACTATTTACATATAATTCCATCTAGTTGAATTCTTGGCCTATGCTAGAAAGTTAAATTGAGTCTTTAATTTTGAAAGTGTATAGCTTTGCTTTAAGAAATGAAGGCAGCAATATAAATCTATCCTTTCACCTGCCAAGAATGACTATCATATAAAGGAGATTCTTCATGAATAGATAATCATGCTTTGATTTCATTACAATTTGCTGTTTATTAGCGAGTCAAATGAAAGCAAAATGTTTACTTTCCTTAAAAACCTTGTCCAGACCTGCAAAACCATTGCAAACTCATGAACGTAAGTAATGTAGTTTAAAATTATTAGTGTGATTATCAATACTTAGCCTCTTGCGATATGATATTCACACAAAACATACTGCTGCGTTATTGATTTGTCTGGTATCAATGATGCCCTAACTGAAGAGGAAAAATGTAATGCAAATTTTTAACATGGCCTGAAGAATTGCCAGGGGAAAGCATTCTCTCCTCAACCTGAAGTACATCCTAGGCTATCACTTCATATCCACTGTCTTCAATAACCAATAATAGGTGACTAACAATCGCCCATTAATAATGGGGTATTTGTAACAGAGCTACTTCATGTTCTTTCATGTAGGGAGGCCTGCCTGGTCCTTGCCATAAAATCTATCTTTTTAAGTGATGTGTCTGGCAGAAATAATTGATCTGCCTTGTAACAATACAGACACTGCAACATCAACGAGTCCCATATGACCTGATACATTATGTACAGCAATGGAAAACACTTCATTCTGTCAGAGTGTAAGAAGGGGGGTTTCCGTATTCAGTTTTAATGGAAATTAATGATATACAATTCTACCCTACTATCATCAAAATTGCCTTTGATCTATCACATATAATTTTATTTCAAATGTACGTACTATAACCAATCAGATTTGTCTAGTTAATGATTTTGTATTAAACAAGAACTTCATCATGTATCATTATATTCATCAGCCATCATATAACATAAATGTTCAAAGAATTGCATTTCTATAAGGCTGTGAGCCTCAATAACATAATTTGATTGTTTATGTTGACCATGCAGTAATTAAACATAACTGCCAACAGGTTTGTTACAGGGCTTTTATATATAATAAAGTTACACCAACAATTTGAAAACACACAACTGTTTCTGTTGCAGTTGCCCTGCTCCAAAACATACCTGGTAAAACTTGTGAGTTCATTCACCACACAAGCTTGTGAATTATTAACCATTTATTAGTGCTTAGTAAGAATGATTAATGAATCAGATAATGCTTCATTATTTCCAACACTTACCTGAGTTTAATTAAGCTCAGTCAGGAAGTGAAAAACATAGAAGCAAATAAATGATAAGCTCCATAAAACTCTGGGTGTAGCAAAGCCTTGCTATTGTAGTAAATATGGTGTAGAGTTTTCTCATGAAAATAGTGGTGTTGGTTTACAGTAATAACAGAGACTACTGATATGATTGATTTCAAACAACAATATGGCAGAACTGCAGGCAACTCTAAAATACCTGCATGGGTTCAAAACAAAAGTATATCAATTTACATCAAAACATGATAAATCAAATGTCTCATGTATCAGATTTTAATCAAAATGAATTTTGAGAAAAATATGGAATATCATGTTGCTATATTGAAGCATGACATCCACTCCAAATAACTTAAACCTTCAATTTTGCAAATAAATGAGTTAATAATGTAAGGCATCAAAACACTTAAAAGGAACTTGTAACTGGAGATTATCTGTACAGCATTTTCATAAATCTCACCTCAAAAGGTTGACAGGAGCAGTGAAAAACTTGAGAAATTGACATTGCCTCATGTAACTAACCAACATCCAACATAAATCAAAACCATATTTAGCATCACACACGGTCAAAGGTTTCCAAGTCCCTTTGTTTTTGTTGGAATCTGTTCTATAAATACACATCTGCTATCCCTAGGACCACCAGAAAAAAATCAAATTGTAACTAAAGCTCCAATTACTGATCTCCACCACTAATCATAACCATGTTTACTACAATGTGAGGTTGAAAGGTCTCCCCAGACCTTGGCTTTTTGCTATATTTGCTCTATATATGTCTGTTTAATGCTCTAACTGTCCCGGTCGATTCATTCACTCTGCTCGCTACCCTGGATGATAGATGGCAACGTGAGCCAAGCTATTATTGATGGAAGCACAGCTAGCCGACCTCCATACTCATAAACCCCAGCAATTCAATAAGCGAATCACTAAAAAAGTCAGTGATGAGACCAGATTGTGCACGAAATCATCTACTGCTGGATAATATCTGGCATGGAAGGGCCGAGTATATAGCACAGCGAGCAAAATACATGTGTTAGGAAAGTAAATCACTTCAGAAATGCTATTGCATACTAATTGCATTTGAGTTTAATGTAATCCTATATTATATGAGCCTTATGATTAAGTATAATTTCTATGTATGTCAAAATGCACCATGATATTTGCAAAGAGCTGCTTTCATCATCATAGCTTACCCAGTATATGTGGTCAAAAATGATGAAATATTTACATATATACACAATTGTGATCAAATTTCTGTATGGCAATCAATTATGTAATATCTCTTATAATGTGTCTGCTCACTTGGAATGAAATAACTGGAAGGTAAGACTAGCTCCCTTGCACAACAATTACAGTAAACAGCCTCATGAGGGTAAAATATCCTTGAGGGAGGAAAAGCCATCAACTTATAATGTCAGGTCAGTTATAGCTTCTTTGAAGTTTGAGACCTACTAGATGCTTGCATGAATCTAGGCAATGCAAGGTACCCTTGCTGAAAGAATAGCCATCATCTTATCCATAGGTATTACAGGCCCATAGTAGCTTCTTCGAGACTGAGAGATTGAAGCCTGTAAGATGCTTGTAAACCTAGTGGATGAAGATTGCAAATCTGATTACCTGATGGCATGATGTAATCTCACACTCACCTCAGCCCAGATTACGCCTTCACACAGGTATAAATCACTCACTATTTCCCTGGTTGGATTTACAAAAAAAGTTAGGTGCAATTTATCAATTTTTTACACTTGCGAAACCAATCAATCATCTGTGGTGACTTTCTTAAATGTTAATCCATCTTAAAATATCAGGACACTTGGGGCATGGATGGAAAATGAAGAAAAGCCCCCAAAATCAGGAATTATCAAATATTTTTACCCATGCTTGTAATTTCTGCATACACATGTTTGCCTACTACCAATTTCAAAGCTATTGGCTAAGCTTTGAATTATTCAAGCATTCCTCCAATCAGAAGAAAAGCTACTTACCGTGCTAATTCGTAATTAATTTCATAGATTTGGATTTGTACATTTCCTCAGAGCACAAACAATGATAAATAAAGCTTGCCAGGCATGCACAATAAATAAATACTAGATATCTATTAATACATGAGTGGAGGATACAAGCATATATCTCAGGGCTTGAAATTAGGGGTTGCGGGTAGCCCAGGGCTCCTTTGATTTCCTCTGCGACTACCTCAAATTTCTGCAGGGAGCCCAATGATGTACTGGTTTCTATACACAACAACTTTAGTAAGTAGCTTTTGAAGATGCAATCGGGGCTCCCTGGAAAAAATCTTAATTTTGAGCCCTGTATCTGTTTGTTTTTTTAATTCACACACGCACTACAATGTTTGGTTTTAGTGGCGAATGACCTAGGCAATCCGGTGCCTGTCAAATGAGCTGCTGTGACATGTCACATCATTCTGACTGTCACATCCCTAAGCCACTACACAACCTGTAAACCTGTACATAATGATACATTTTAAACCACTCATCACCAGGCTCAACACTCACATGACACATACTCAAAAACAGTGAGAATCTCAAATATAAGCCACTGAATTCTCCAGAGTGAATTAGCATAATTGATATCTGCAGCTTATATACTGGATCAAATAGCCTAGAATTAAGGCTGTCATTTATATTCTGACACTGCCACACCTTTTCCTACCAGACACCAAATGGATGAGATGGTCAGATTTGTTAATAAATCCCACCCGGATCTGTGATGAAATCTCCTTCCGAATCTGATTCTAGTAGAGAAAGGGGAAAACATATGTTGCCATGAACAGGTCAGGGACTAGTCACAGATCTATTTTGAGGAAAAAAAATGAATTCTTCTTGTTGAATGCCTATGTCTCAACCCCTCTGTGTATCCCAAATCATAGTCAGAAATATGCAATATGTCACTGGATATCTGCAGTCTTTAAAAGAACTGCAGGTTGAGAACTAGTCTCTTCAATGTGACAAGTGAGGTAATTGGTCTGTCTGCTTACAAATGTTAAAGTTGAGGATCTATCCCCAAACACTGTGCACAGGACTAAGGAGACAATTACATTCATATGTGACAATCTGGCATAAGAACCAAATGTTTTTTGTTTTTTTTTGGAAGACAAAATGGTGTAAGTGAACTTATGTATGGCTAAACAATACAACTTCCCTACTTCCAATTTCGGAAATGGTGCCTGGATGTATGATGCAAAAATCCATTAATGTGAGTCACTATAAGCTATAATTTGTCTTTTACAGCCTTTGCTAAATAATGGGAAGCAAAATACAAAAGCAATGTAATTCCCTATCCATCATTAAGCTTGAACATCATTTGAAAAGGAATTAAATCTGATGATAACTGATGCCTATTGCTATTAAATCTTAAGACACTGCGAGATCCAGTAATAAAGGCCTACCTCAGATTCATTACATAACAAATCTCAACATCTTCTGTAATCAGAGACTCCCTAGTTGCCAAAGGAAGCTGAATTAGCAGTTGTCTATATGGAATACACATGATGAAGACCCAGAGAGACCAATTAGCGAAGGCAGAAAAAATGTGTGAAAATAATTGCAAGATGAGATTAACATAGAAGGACATGTTTAATTGGTTGATACATGACTAGCCTTTTTTGCCTGCCAGCAACGAGGAAGTTCCAGACAGGCTGAGAGGGATGGTGTCCAATTCAATCTAGATCAATATGCTTTCAAACAATAACACACGGTAATTCCCTGATGATAATGAATCATCATTTTCATCTTATATATTGCATGAAGTGATAAGACAACAACCATACCAGTCACATGGAAACTCTTTGGGAGCCTAGAGCATTGATCAATATTCAAGTCCAAAACAATCAGCATGCTTCCTAACCCTTTCATCCTCGTATGGCCCAAAACTGTACAAACTATTTTGACCACATTTTCGGCCCATGATTTTTTGCAAACAATATATTAAAAGGAGATATGTTGATCAGAACCCAACCCACAAATTCTGTATTCCAGTAATTCATGCGCAAGTATATTCGAAAGCTTCATAAATCTAGACAACACATGAAAAGGACATCTCTAAGCATTAATGGTCAAGTACCAGGTCATGAATACATTTATGAGCCTTGGACAATTGCAAACAACAATCAATGATTCTTTAAGTACCATTTTCATGTAACCAGGTTGTATAACATGGTACTTGATATTTAATATTCAAAGGGTTTAACCCAACAAAAATACCATTTTCGTGTAACCAGGTTGTATAAAATGGTACTTGATATTTAATATCTATAGGGTTAAACCTAGTACTACAAATTGAAATTCCTGTAGCCAATTGCAAAATACTACCAGGTATTGCTGTTTAGTATGTATGTACCACTGGAGATTTCCTAGATAGCAAGCCACTATTTTCCCAACAAAGCAATCATACACCCACATAGCTATTAGTGGGTTCTTAGTTGTCCCTGAAGGCTACATCAGTTTCCAAACCAAAGGGCCAACTAGTGTTCTTATTATATTTTCCTTAAGTCGAGAGTTGAACCAAGCCCATTGCCCAGGCTAAATAGTTCTTCTATCTGCCATCAGTTGTCAGCACCAGACAATATGTTAATACACAATAATCAATGCGTTGCACCTGGTAGAGAGAAATCAATGAAAACTATGTTGCAAGTGAAAAATAAAATAAAAAGACAAATATTTAGCACATAAAGGCCTTAAGAAGGCAAACTTGACATGGCCACTAAGCACACCTATATAAAGGCTTTAACGTGGCAATTTGGTTTATATAATTGCCACAGAAGGGGATTGTAAATACAGTGACATTCACAGTTACCAATGCTAGCATATCCCAGTGCCATCTACCACAAGGATGGCATCTGAATAATGGTCTAAGAGAGAGGCTAGGGCAAACCATACAGCCAAAAACAGAGAGCGATGTTTTAGAGACCTGGCAGCCATTAGTCCCTATCAATATTTGCATTACACTTATGGATTTTCCTGAACAGAGGCCACAAAGGGAAAAGGGAACCAAAGTGATCCAATAATACAACCAGGGCTCCTAGAATAGTTTATGCTCGAATAAATGCCAAAGATTGACCTTAATGGTCGTTTAAGGGGCATTATGCAACCAGATGCTAAATCAAAATCATAGGAGCTAAGATTTCTATAAACCATCTAAATCCTGTCATGTTGGTATTCATTGGATAGCTCTCGCTGAGTACTCTCAGATGAGTACCCATGTGCCAGGGTTTCAGTCTTTCTTATAGGTTTTTGTGCATCACTTTGTATTGGCCAAATTAGTCACTAGCAGCATAAGGGTTAAGTTGTGAAGCTGGCCACACAGAGATTGTCTCCTCATGTATCTGTACTGCTGCTGCTGGACAGTTCCCAAAAGATGCCAGGGACACTAAGGGCACATCACTCTTGTGTACAAGGGCCCAGGGGAGAGCGGGAGAGCATGCTGATTGATGGTCAGCCATATATCACCCTCGACCATCGTCCCTCTGATGCGCTATGTAGAAATGATGGTGGACATGATCTTCCTAATGCAGCAATGGTTGACCTTGCAACCAACGATAGATTAATAGAAACACGATTGTCAATCATGTTTGAGTGTTATACTTTTTATTTACCCCTCACACCATGGTTTTGGCCAGGATTTTTAATTTTTCCTATTAAATTTTTCCTACAGATGCTTTTGTTAGAAAAGTTAATGCAAAATAGTCAGAAGCTTCAGGGACCAAGCACATCAGGATGGGTTGATGAATGCATTGGTAAAACCATTCTTAAATGATATAGATTGGTAGGATTACCAACAAGGAAACTAATACCGAAGCTTCTAAATCATTAACAATATACTAATAACCAAGCACGCCTAATGCATATTCTATCTGGAGGGAGTTGCACTATAAATATGGTACTGGTTCTGGTGATATATGGTTAAAGCCAATAATTGCAAATGCAAAGGCATCTATTAGCAGCTCGAGTAGCTCTGCCCTTTGATGAATTAGTGACTAGTGGCTATTGACTGCTGCAGGCAGACCACCAGTTCACCACCAGGGATGCTACAATAACATGGATTAGAAAGTCTAATCTATGCAGAACTTAGTGTGTAACAGGGAGCAGGGAACTGATTGAAGACATGGTACAATTTGGCAACAGCACAGGAGAGGGCTGATCCTGGCCCTCAGCTAGGGATTAGCACCTTTAAAATGTTCTCAATATGATACAATATCAATAGTTCCTTAACATAAATAGATCTTAGTGATATCTTAATGATACTGCATCCCAGGGAGCTTAATCCAAGAGGACATCATTGGATGATGTTAATGTCTTGTTAATGATGAGTTTTTTTTTATAAATATCTATCTTTCAAATGGTTTCCAACTTTACTTCAAACAGAAAGATTTCACCATTTTAGTCAGCTGTTACTGCTGTGAGCATAAATGGGTTAAATATGCTAGTCCAATACATTTATACATTCAAAAATAACTTAGGAATGAAGCATGATCCTGCCAGCCATTGGACTAAGAGTTGCAGGTTGCAAACATTTCTACTTCATTCATTTCCAATACATTCCACAGATGGTAAGATACCACTAAATAGTCAGACCTTAAGTGGACTTTGCAGATATAAATGGTTGAAGTTCTGGAAGTTGACCAGCCTTATAAACATAGGCTTATTGCTGTTGGGAGTTATAGTCCAGGCTCCTCATATTATGCTAAATAAATGGGAAGTGATATTTCCGATAAATGGGAGGCTTTTTGGAGGCCAAAGTATCAGCCTTTATGAGGCGGCGACTCTTAAACTGTCAGTGCCCTACAGACAGAGGCGACTGGAGTAAAACCAGACTTCAAACATGCAAAGAAGACTTTCTAAATAGATGTACAACTATGCAAGACAGGTGTTATTTTTTCTCTCCTAAATATGCCTTTGGTACCTCAAGTTATAAATTGCCCTTAAATGTCATATTTCGGAAAACATTTTTTCATAACTACCTTGACCTACTTTTCAGACGTAAATCACAGAGAGATTTGGTAATTTCACTTCAACCAAAGATGTGCAAACACTCAGCTTTCATTGCATCATCATTTAAATGATAAAAAAAATACTATTGTTTAACGAGCTTCAAGAATTCATAGCGCAGGACAGGTACCTTTGTGCAATAAAATATTAGTCAGGCCCAAAGTTCTGAATTGCACATTGAGGTATACTATATTGCACTTTAAACTGCACAGAAAAGTGACAACAATAATCCATCTATGATGATTGAAAAGATAACATATGGAACCCTATGAGGGCTCATCTATACCAAAAGGTTACAATGACCTAGCAGGCAGAATATTTTTACTAGCCCCAGGTGAGCTAGCTACCTTACCAGTCAAGCCCTGCTTACATGTGTATAAACGTGTGTGTGTGTGTGTGTGTGTGTGTGTGTGTGTTACGCACTGCACTTCGGCCAGTGCTTATTGACCATATCACTGTTGAGTGTCCAGGTCATCACACAGCATTTGCATTAATATCCTCGCTGCAATTCCATATGGTAATCCTCTTACCGCACCACTAAGAGGCGATCCTCATTTCAACCCCTGCTCATGGTGGCCTGCTGCCATCCCCAGCATCCAGAGCCTTGATGGACAGATTGCAATCACAACATCCCTGACAGATATGATGCATCTCGCCAGATCCACACAGCAGCCAGTAATGCACGAATGCAACATTTATGAAGCAAACCCTGCAGTAATCAATGCCGTGCTGATGATAGCCAGACCTTCCAAGCAGATGAAAAGTCCCCACGGATCTGGACTATTCTGCACATCCATAACTTACTATGAGATAGATCTGTTTCAGGCAAAAAAGCCTCGCGTGCTTGGAGAAATGCGATTTCAATTCTTTTGAGTAGAAAGCATGAAAAACGGTTTCATTTCACGATCCATTCCACATGACATATCCTAAGACAACGTGGTCATTGAATGACCTTCTTGAGTTCAATGACAATAGATGTGATATAAATTGTTAGAAAGGAAAATATGGAAAGCTTAGATGAGCCTTTTCAGATTTCATTTTAAATCGAAGCTATACAAAGAACAATGTATGGACATATTGAAATGCTGAATTCCTGCAAAATATTGAAGTTATGATCTAGAAATTACAAATGAATGTCTTCATCAAAGGTATTTTTGATTTTCACTACTGATTTTCTTTTAAATTAGAACAGGAGTCATGTTTAGATTCTGAGGCAGGTAAGCAAGGTGCTTAAAAACAAGTTGCAATTAGACATAAAAAGCCGGGAGTCTCGTCAATGCAAAAAATATGGTTACCAAGCAAAAAGACTTCATCCCAGATATCCCCCAACTGGCCCCAAAGAACCTCTTAGTGAGACTAGATCACAGTCTACTAGACAAAAATGCCTGCAAAGAAATGAAGGCCAAGCATAGGTAGGTAGGGTAGGTCTCAAGATCACAAATTTCATTTTGATAACACTGCCATAATTTCTCTCCTAAGACCAGTTCAATAAAGATTACTCTCCATCAAAAACCTTTTACTGTCTACAAGTAGCAGAATAACGAATAGATAGGCGACTTTAATCTTGAGGTCTGAGAAATTCATCTCAGCCCACATAAAGCAATGAATTTCAATGGCAGTCGGCTTATCGCCTTGACTTCTACGCCACAGTAGGATGCTCTGAGCGGCTACAAAGGAAACGTTGGCTTCATGGAAACATCAACCAAGATCCTCCATCTCCAATCCAGGGCCTTGCTGCTAGAGTATCAGCCTGTGCTAATGGTCCCTAGACATTGCTGATTGGGAATTCAGTTATCCAGGCATGCAGCCATGACTTTCCAAGCAGTTAACCTCGGTCCGCCGCGGATCATCCCCGAACATGCACGGCTGATCAACATCGCAACAACTGGATTAATGAAAACTGACTGCATCTTTCTTCTCGTGTGGCTTGAAGCAAATCAAATTAATAGCGTGAAAAGCTGTGAATTATCAGACATATTTCTTTGTTCATGTGTATTATGTCGCTATGTACAACATGAAGATTTCTGTACATGCTTCTGTAGTATACCTACTGATACGTACCCAAGTCAGCTTCCTGTGTGAGTACAAACTGAAAAAGTACAACAACAACAATGACCCTACATAAAGGGAGTCGGTATGTCCATTGTTAGGTAGTGATGGGCAGCAGGTGCTAATGATTGACTCCAGTCACCTGCATTTGGTTAGTTTGGCAAAGGGAATTTTTTCGAAAAACCTACATGTAAAAACTTCCTGATGAAAGGGATTTCCCTTGGCAGCAACCAGCCATGGTGATCTGTAAAACTGCAGTTGGACAGTATATATATATGTATATGTACTATAGTGAGGTGATGCAGATACCTGAATTCCCAAGCAACAAAATGAGGTGAATGTCAATAGTTCTCCAGTGAAGGGACTGCATTTGAAAAATTACATAAAAACAAATATCTTGAATCATTGGTCCGTTTGGATCAACATATGGTTGATTATGGAATCCAAACCAATCCCCATCCCTACTGTTAGGAGATGTACTTGACCCCCTACAGCTGGCCTGATGCCATGTACATGATTATTACTGCACAGTGCAAGTCTATGACATAACTCAGAGGCTCAGGCTGTAATACCACCACTAGAAATACAGTTAATTTACTCAGGTCAATCACAAAGCTGGCTATGCAGGTATAAAGCAGGTAGCAAATGTATCAAACTGAGAATGAATATGGTATCCTGTGGCATGAAACAAATCATGCTGCAATATCAGGGCTTGAAATTAAGATCTTATCCAGGGAGCCCAATTGCATCTTCTAAAGCTACCTTGAGATGTTGTGTAAAGAAACCAGTACATCTTCACATCCTCGGCCTCCCTGGAGAAATTTGAGGAAGCCGCAGGAGAATTCAGGGGAGCGCTTGTCTCCCAGCACCTCCTAATTTTGAGCCCTGAATATGCTTCATTTCCACCTAATTGCTGCAGGCAGAATATCTAACTGGACAGGTGTGAGAAGTAATACCTGACTTCTGAACTCACAATCGGAAATCAATTGGCCATTCATTGGGCTCATACATGCATACACTGTAAAATATACCTTTAAACAATAGTGTAACTATAGCTATCAAAACACACTGCAAGAGTGCTTTGATGCAGATCAACTGAAGCAGATACTGACTAGATTCCTTGTGACATTTTCCACAAAACCACAACCTTGTAACCTCTCAGATCGATATTGTTGGAAGGGGGTCAAAATAACACAAAGAGATGTCCCAGGCACAGCTGAGGTATAAATGTATAAAATGTAAATATTCAATTGAACCATTCTATTGGATTCAACATTTCAACATTTCACTATGTCATTATCAAAAACAAAAACAAAAACATATATACATAAATGTATTTGTAATAAACAGAGTGCAAATACATAGGAAAATTAATCACTTTATATGACACTTACCTTCACTAAAAGGCTCCATTGGGAGTACCTTTAATCAAGAATTTGCAGTTGGGGAAGCTGTGAAAAACTGTATAATACTTAAAAGATGTTCTCCTTTAAGTTCCTTAGCTGATAATCCTGTCTTTAAATCATATGAGGGAAATATGAGCGTGCATTCCTCTACACCACATAGTCTTGAAGCCTTCCTAATCCAATTACCATGCTGTCAGAGTGATTGTGGACTGGGAGAGATAGCTGAGACTGAATCATCTCAAAATGATGCGCACGCTTATACTGTACATACAGGGAAAATAGCTTTGCCTTCAGGACAAGCCATCGTGGAAATGCCACAATCTAAAACACATCTTCCTGTCTTTTCTTCCAGTGGTGCGTCTGATGTATGGCCACGTGTGTTGTTGGTGTAGCGCCTAGGGTAGTCCTCCTACCTCCTCCGCTACTGCCATCATTGCCATTTCATCCCTCTCTCTCCCTGTGGCACACTGCTGAGTGCTGCACAATACAGCCAGAGATGAGCAACTTCACAATAGACAGCCCAGCAGCAAACTGCCCTGGTGGTAATACAAATCCTTTAGCAAGATAGAAATATCCTAACAGCTCAATACAGGCAACCCTGGATGAGCTGGACCACTGTCATCCATACAATTGATGGCTTAAACAGAGGCCTAACTGCAGGCTAGTTTATTCACATTTGTAGTATTCATATTAGATGTAGTTCTGATTGTCTTATCCAGAATGGAAACTGCATGGGGTCCCACCTGTCTGTATTAATCTATGTTGCCCGTATGGACCTAACTTGTAAGACACCAGATACTGTGATAGGGGTTCCCGCAACCAATTATAAATAAAACAAATGAATTGGCAACTAGAACATTTCGATCAGTTGTCTTGCCTAGGGAAAATACGTTTTTCATGTTTTGATATCATTTGCAAGAAGAACTAAATGCTATGCACAGATGTTTAATGGAAGATGTACATGTATTTCTCTTCTACTTGCTGGTGTTACTTAATGTGTATTTGTTATGAAAGGAATTTTATTTGAAAACAAGGCTGCAAGATTTCAGAACCTGTAAACTTCAACCGACTTCAACATAAAAATCAAATCACTCCATTATGCAAAAGTGTTAGAATATTCAAAACTTTACACTGTTGTGGCTTCAATCCTCCTTCTGAATTAGATTATATTGAAAGACCACTATATGCAAATATAAATCCATAGAAAAAATACTACAATGACATGTCATGATGTAGCTATGAAAATGAAACCACTTGATACTACCTTCAGGTCCAATGGGTCACAAAAAATAAAGCTGAAATAACTACTGATAACCTCTTTCTTATTACCTGGGTGGTAATGATGATACATGATAATTTTTGGGTAACAATAAAACTTCTATGACAGCATGACATGAAAGTAGGTCACTGACCTGATCTGGGACTGTCTAGGGTATATTTATGGCAGCAAAATTTTAGGAATTGCTAAATGTTCCAACTAAGTTTGTGACAAGTTTCATGTCCTCCAATCAAGATACAATGCATTGACCATATCAGAAGAGAGAAGAAATGATAATCTAACAGATTTAATATAGTAATCTTGTTGAATAAATTGCCCCCTTTCCTCCCATTTGTACTCTCTGACATCCTCATTTAAATTCCTGCCTTAGGAGCAAACAACTTTATATGATATTTCATATTTTGCATACAGAAAGCTCCTCTGTGCAAATATGGTTATCCACTGGACTACCTTCTTACTTAGTGTTTTTAAAGACGTAGACTGTGGTAAATTGATGTTAGAATTCTGTTAAAATCCAATGGGAGGTTGATGATGATGTGCTTTTTATGATCTTGACATTAAATTCATTCATCATCTCCTAACTAGATATCTATCACTGCCTATGGGGATTTTTCAGCAATTTGACATTTAAGAGGGTGCATATTGCTGCACAAAGTACAATACAAATCACAATATTCATAGAACTAAGACCAAATAAAGCTTCAGTAAAGCAACTGAGGCCAACAGGTCATCAAGGCAGATTATTACTTATAAATGGCAGGCCAAGATACCTCTATTATGAATGCTACCTTTCTGTGCTAGTTCCTAGTAATCAACATTACCAGTCACCTACTAGATGAAGGTCTTTTCAGTGCTAAGGCTCTCAATGATATTAGATAAAGCAAACATTCCTTGAATAGCCATTATCATGACCTAACATTCACACATAATTTAGTGATAGGGAGATGTCAGAATCCTACCTACATAGATACCAAATCACCACCAATCCACATCAAACCACTTGGGCCAGATTAGGCTGGTGTCCACAGGTAGATAATAGGTGTATAATATGCCGACTTCAAAATCATATATATATATATGTGTGTGTGTGTGTGTGTGTGTGTGTGTGTGTGTGTGTGTGTGTGTGTGTGTACACACATACCAGGGTTCGACTTTCCCAGGGGCATATGCCCCTAGATTTTGCTGTGGGCTCCTAGATTTTTC
Organism: Maea johnstoni; assembly: GCA_963942565.1. Lineage (NCBI taxonomy): Eukaryota > Metazoa > Annelida > Polychaeta > Spionida > Magelonidae > Maea > Maea johnstoni. The sequence goes on along the minus strand of OZ012684.1, from coordinate 72,022,783 downwards.
AAACTAGGGGCCCAAAATAGTATGTATAATAACCAGAAATCCTGTTTTTGACCACTTATTTTTGTCAAAAGACCTTTTCCGGCCCCTAGCATGAAAACTAAGTGTCAGTCTGTCAGACCCTGCATACTGTAAGGGTTCACCTTAATACAACTGTGGGGGAACTAACTTTTGATATTGGTCATCAATTTGATTGCTTAGGACCTGATCCTGAAATCTATCGATGAAAACATAAAGATTCTGGCCAGCATTCATTTATATCATTCATTATCAGTCACACATAATATTATTCTTTTCTTTCCTATTTTTCCATGCCAGATTTTATTGTAGATTATATATGCATCACCTTCTGGCTTCATGTGTGAATTAATTCCGTACAACCTGCATCAAGAGAGAATATTGGTGCATGATAAAATATTTGACAAAGAAAACCAGTTGAGTTAGGTGCTACTTCACTTCTGCATTAAGCGATACTGGGCCAAGAAAATAGCTACCATGGCAACCAAATAATAAACCCTGGATGGCTACTGTTTCCTTGGCAACCTGCATCCCCTGCATACCTGGTCAGAGTTTCTCATCCTAATATCCATTCAGAGTGATTGCGTGTACCCATGATAGCCCAGAAATGGAAAATGTTCTAATAGTGAAACGTGATGAGGGACTGACATTTTTCATTGGAGCACAATAAATGCAATTCATTACTAATATGAGCAAAAATGATGGTTGAAGGAGCCCATATTCTTGAAGTGTTCCTTGTTTTCTACATAGAAATCTCTACTAGATCATTTCCACAGAGATGAAATTTTTTACTAAAAACAAGTCAGTGAAAATACAAGACGGTTGAAGACACAGCCTACTTTCTTGCATGTGATGAACATGCAAAAATATACAAGCTGTATTACACATCAGGTATTTAGGACAACTACCCTCTCTTTATAGGACAATATCTGAGTTGAAAGGCGGTCACACAGGTAATAAAAACATTACATGGCCCAGATATGGCCCTCACTGGGGATATGATAAATATGTGATAAATTCTCAAGTGCTGCATTCTTTACTGGAGTATGGGTATCCATACAACCACATTTTATTGTTTTCCACATTCATGTCAGTCATAGATAGTCCTACTGTGGGCTAGTTCGGACTCTTAAGGTCCAATAGGGATATTAACCCCATAGCCTGTAGAGGGTGACTTGATATACATTGACATTATTCACAAAATCCATTCTCATCTGGCCTTCTAGGTTGTTATGAACCAGCCAAGAATGGACCAAAATCACAGATACAATTTGTTCTTTGAAATTATCTCCAAATTTTCATTTGAATAAGAATTCAAATGCTCTGTGGGAGATCCTATGCGAGATTTGGTGTGAAAATTGTACAAATACAGAAGCTAAATGGAAGAAATGTTGTTCAATTTCAACCAAATACACACCAGTCCTAATCATAAGAATTTTTAAGTACTAAAGGAAAACATGGCCGAGTGGTCAGTGTGCGTAACCTAGTTTGAATCAACTCACCATTGTGTGACCAAACTTCTGGTGGATACTTCTGTGATTCGTTAAAATTATCAACATTCAAGTGACCCACATAAACCTGTTCATGTCTGTAGTACCAAAAACTGCCTGACTATTTTGGCCTTACTCTTGAAGGAGAAATGTTGATCAGATACTAACTTAAAACTCTATTTCAAATATTTAGCAATTCAAGACTAAATCCAAAGATATTTCTAAAAGTATCATAGATCCAGGTGACCCCTGTCAAGATCTACAGATATGAATAGGTTAAGATGGTCCACAGCGGATGATTATGTAATTTATGTTGTGGGTGTACTGGATCATTAACCCCATCTACAAGAAAATCCTCACCTTAATACGCCGTTGCAAAACTAGAGCTTAGATTCTGGAGTTTCTTATTCTTATGTAATATACTAAGGGGTATTTACCTCAACCAGCCTTTAAAGGTAAAGGCATTTGGTTTAGAGGCTTGTACCCACTGAAATGTTCACACAACCTTTAACCATGCCTATTAACAGGGCTCAAAATTAGGGGGTCCTAGGCGCCCAGGGCTCCCTTGAATTCTCCTTGAATTTCTGCAGGGAGCCCAAATATATACTGTTTTCTATACAGAACACCTTTAGGAAGCTTTTCAAGATGTGGTTCGGCTCCCTGGATAAAGGTTTACTGATGGAAGACCTATAGCAGATAATGTTTCACTTGGTTTCCAAAAAATACTTAACTACCAAATAGTGCTTTAGGTATAACAATATAAATCTAATCATCTATAGGGGATGACACTTGCATGGTCTTCTAAGAAGGAAATCCATACAAATGATGCGCCCAAGAATCTGTGCAGGAAAGTATTGACCCTTTCATTGATTTTTCCTGTTTGAGAGTGAATGCTTTCTTCACACAGGAATTGTGTGCTAAGACGTCCAATGCATATCATATGATAGCAGTATATCCAACATCTATCATGGGAAGCGTCACCCGTTCCATACCCCATCTCTTCCTTTCAACCAGGAACAGTCTATGATAGACTATCATATACTGTTCCTGTTACAACCAAGTAGCAACTATTTGACTGCAATATTACAATGAACAGAGATAGAAATGAGAGACTGGGCGATAAATTAACCAATACCTAGTATAAACACTATCTCCACTTCTTATCTCCTCAAAAATCCAGATAATAGGGACTCAATATCTTTAATTACCAAAGACACAGGCCAGTAAAAATTCCCAAAAACAGCTTCGGCCCAGTAAAAAAATACCTCAACTGGTTCTACAGGCCAAGTAAACATTTGGAGACAGTCTTGTTAAAATGTTTCCCCCCGAGAATGTCCCCAAATGTTTTTGAAATAAATGAAGATGAAATCTACAAAGATAAATGTTGTGGTGAATTATATGCAATGTTCTTTCTTGTTATGTTAAAGAAAAAATGTAGGACCAGTAAAGATTTTGCAGGACCAGCAGATGATAGGTGTTACTGGTCCTACAGGGCCAGTGTCATTTTGAGTTAGCGTTGAGGCCTGTACAGTCTATTTTTCATATCAGGGACCTCACTTTTTGAAGTGCATTTGACCTAAGGACAATCGCTATGACTAATTAATATAACTAAGTCCATATGTAAGGGGCTCATTTCCCAAGACCCAATGCCAACACTTATTGATATATACTTTAATATGTATACAACAATTAAAATAGGAATTGATATCAATCATGATTGAATGTGAATGATACCAATTTTCCTTAAACCAAAGAATATTCATTTCTAACAGTATTACGGTAGCTGCATTTGCCTTTCCCTACTCTAATGCAAAGCTTTGTTTCATATGTTAATTATGCTTGGGTGATAACACATAGTTTACAAATTTTAGTCTGGCGTAAGGTTTCCTTAACATAATCATGATACATTGATTCTATTATATTACTACTATTTTGATATTATATGTACCCAATTGAGTTCTGGTACCATAACCTACACCGAAAACAGACTCAAACTGTGAGATCAGAACAGACAAATGTAGTAAAATATCTATAAGTTTGCTAACATGAGTACAACTAAGTCAACCTTTCTTCTACTATGTTCTGATCTTTCTCTCTTTATCATCTACACAGCTGTGACCCTTGTCCTACTAATGCTCCAAATTCAACAAGCCTTACCAGCTCCAAACATATCCTATGTTTTCACCCCATCCTGGCCACTTCTACTTAGTGAGACGTAAAGGTTAGGTATGTAGGTTACAGTGTATACATAGGGGACTAGGGGAGGACTGTAACCTTTTGAGTTTACAGCATAACTTAGGGAAACTGTTCAGTATGAGGGCCCAAGAATCCCTAATAATCAACTTTCTTAAAATATCACTGACAACATACTTGCATTCAATTTGGACAAAACAATAGAGTCAGAGGACTAGTTCTTGAATGAGTCAATAGTTGTCTCAACACTATATCTCGTATGCAACGCCCCCTTAAAAATAGAAGGGGCCCACACCAATTTTAGTCAGTCTAAGCCCTTAAAAATGTATGATCTCTTTAGTTTAACTCTGCATATACATTAACATTTACATGATGATAGATTAACAGGGAAAATAGCTAGGTGACTGATTTGGTATATAATATAGTTTATGGGGAAGTTTCTTGGGACCAAGCGTGTGTAGCTACAAACTTCAGCCTATAATGAATTGAGTGCTCAAGACAAGGTCTAGACGTGCACACAATCACAGTTAGCATAAAAAGAGAGAAACATTTCCTGTTAACTAGACCAGGCAAACATGAACAAGCGACCCTCTCACATTTCCAGCTAAAAATAAACCTTAGACTATTACCCTCGTCCAAGAAACAGCTTAGCTAATAGAAAAAGTACATGTATTTTACCAGTTTGTTACCCATTACAAAGAAATTGGATCATACCTCAAAGTCCATCAGAGTAGTTGCAGAGTGGAGTTGAAATTTCATTTATTATTTGTTTTTATAGCTAATGAGGAGAGTACATGACAAGCAACCTAATTTCAGAGATGAGCACCAATAGTGACCAAGAGCAACCCCCCTGTTCAGCCAATAAAAACACAACCCCCATGGCTTGCTTACCCCCAGGGTCCCATCCGATGCAATATTTATCCTGAAATAATAACTGTAATATTGCTCAACTACTGCTAGCGTCCTGTGAAGGCAGCAGGGGTCTCACTAACAAATACTGTCTGTGCTGTCATCCTTCCTGCTTTTTAAAAGATTATGAGGGATGCAATGAAGGATGAAGGACTCAATGAAAAACTTGTGTTGCTACATAGATTTTGTCTTTGATGGCTAGGATAAATGTCAGGCCCCCTATAAAACCCTTGAGATGGGTTCAATTACTGCCAAAATCCACCCACTAATAGCAGTTATAGCACACAGGTCTATTAAGCCATCTACTGGTTACTTGGGTGTAGGAACCCACTTCCATTCCTGAACAAGCTGGTAATGGCAAGACTGATAGGCTAACACACATAGGGATGATTAACCTCTCCAGCCTCCTGGCAAGGGCTGACCCTGACTGAACGCTAACCAACCTAAAGTCACCAATGAGGTTTGGTAATCAGCTTCTTAGGTAGCCTTGGGTTACTATGTCTATGTTACCGGCATACCACATGCTCAGCTTGCATGGAGCTCACTGTGTTAAATCAGCTCACTGTGAAGAGTGGTAGGACCATAACAACCTGAGCCACTAGTACTACTACAGCAGCACAGTACTAGGTCACAACCACCACCTGGAGAAGTGGGACCTGCATTCCTACCCTCTGCTAATGATTAAACCCATTCCATACCCAACATCAACAGTGATGCCCTAAAAATGATTCAGCACATTAATGGATTAAGTAGACTATGACCAGGAAATGAGTAAAAGGGGACAAACGCAACACCTAGTAAGCACAGCCACTGGCCGGTGAATGAATGAACTATGAAGGGCACCTGGGTGACCTATATATCATAACACACGTACATTCCTGAACTGCCATCTCTTGTTTGGGTCCATTCGAGTGAGTAAACCCATGAAAGATCAATATGTCTCTCTCTACTGGGGCTTTGGTGTGGTCAAGTATAGTGCAGGTAGAAACATGAAGGGCTGGATGGCGCAGTGATCACATTTCTAAGACCAAAACTAAAAGCTGAGTTCATGATGACAAGGATTAATTGCTGGGAAATCAGATACCAAGCCTTCAAAACAATCATCACAGGATTAACCAAATAAAACAATAGATTTGACAATAATTCCAAGAAATCAGCTCTCCTCATGTAATGAGTAAAGAAGGTGATATCAATGACAAATAAATGGGGTGTCTTTCTTCCTACTTACAAAACACTCCATAAACAAATTTTACTACTAGGTAGGTTTCATTCCTAAATATGCTAACCCCATCCAACTGATCCAAGTCAATGTTCACTCTCACAATCTATTTGACATATTTCAGCTAAACATTGATATCTGGCTTGATTCCAGTAGCCAGGGATGACAAACATGTTTAGGAATCAAAATAAGTTTTTATAGGTGATTGAACCATACACAAATTGAATTTTATTTTCAGGTTCTAATCAAAGGTTGAACTTCTAACCTTGTGTGGCTTTGGTTGTATTCCTGATACTTTCAACAACATGCATGTAGAAATCTTACATGATGACAGTTTAATGCTAAGATGTATAACACCCGCATCTTTATTTGATCAAGTGCTTAGTCTTTGACCTGGAATGTGGGCAACAGTAAATAAAAGGGCAGTTTAGGTTTGCACTAGGTTATAGGGTTGGCCAAAGCAGTCAGCCACTCAGCCAGTAGTAGTAACCCTTTTAACAAACAGTATGTGAATGTGTGCACCTATTTCCAGCCCTTTCAGTCTGAACAGGGAACAACTAAATGGATGCTGACAGAAATTTGTGATATCTATCCATAATAAACTTCATTTCTTTAATTGCTCTTTGACAGCTGAATTATCTTTTTAAAGGAATGTGCACCCCTGGACCATTAATTTCTCATAATGCATCCTGATATACAAACAAAATGAGTTGTGATACCATAAGTACTATAGAAGTAAGGAAGGGTTTGGTTTTTTATGCCGCAGTTTTGATCATATTGCGCCGATAGAAACCAGGAATAATCCCCTCTCTCAATGAATAGTTAACGAGTATCCCAAGTACAAGCTAACTATAGGGGGTACCTTAAATCCACTAAAGAGAGGCTAGTAAAAATCTTTCACATGATGGATCCTGACCAACCCTTTCATGATCAAGAGTAGGCAATAGTATACATATACAGAAAAAGTCAGTTCAAAAACAAGATCAAGGTCAATACATTTTTCTGACTTATCCTCATCTAGCACATACAATGTACATGTGGTAATATATCAATTAGACACAATCTATTGCAGAGTATTTCAATCATGTAAATTTAAGGTCTACATTTCCATTGCTGTACATGTGTCAGTGTCTAATTATTTAGGATAGCTTTATATAGAAATGCCTATGAATGACAGACCTATGATTTACAAATCAGATAAGGATCTCAGGAAAAGATCAGATGACCTGTTCAGCAGTATTTATGACTGATTTGACAGAATAGTTCCATAAGCATATACTTTGTAGCGGAACACCAATCGACCAAACATGTATGTGCATGGTTGAAGTTGTGAATCAGCTCCAAATCCATGCCAAGACTGCTGCAGTGCTGCACAGTCGTTGAACATCATAAAACAATCACGGTCAATGTAATCAAAAATAGAATAAATAATAAATCCCTGGCTTTGTCAGTGAAAGGTGGGTGTGGTGCTTCAATTTCAGAAGTGTATATCTACATGTAGTAAGTGTACTTCCTGTTGCTGGCTTCAGATCTTTAGTCTTTACCATCAACTGTCACTATCATGATACAAGCACCCTTTCCCTATTAAGACCAATTAATTCTAAGTATTATGATAGGCCATTATTGTGGTAGATACATGATATTGCTCCATCAAAATGTATGACACTTGACAGCTCCGTATGGTGGGAATGGCAGACAGGTTCGAAAAGTGTCAGAAATGAGATCAAGACCCACAAGTCGACACAGATTTCATCTCCTAAGAATTGGCGGCCAAGTCAGAACCGGCAATGCACATAGGCCTATGCAGATTATCATCCGATTATGTACTCCAATTTCCTCGAGTACAATGCTTTTTTCATTAGCACCAGCCTTGACGCGTGACAGATCTCCCGTGTGTCTTCGTTTCAACCTTGACGATGTTCTGGCACGAAAATCACAATCAGTGCTGATATTCCGCCATCTTTTCTAAGCGATAATAACAGAGATTATGTGAATGGGTACATTTCTTGTGCTACGTAATCATCCAGTTGATCTGTAGAATAAGAGTGAGCCGGCTACGATTCTGAGTACACTATATACTAGTTTTTACAGGTAAATACATTACCTTTGGGTGACCGCTGTTCCTTCGGTGAAGTGGCAAGGTCCGCCATTTTCTAAGAATGACGTCACTCGGTACATGCGCACTAGTCTCACTTAATATGTCTGCGCCCATGCCGCACACGCGGATTTGTTTTGATTTAGAGGGCCTGCTTGTCTGCATCCGAATATAGCGGTTCTAGGGAGAACGTGTACTCGTTAGCTGCCACAACAACTGTGGAACAGTCTGTTTCTGACACATGACGCTGTTGCCATTCAGATCTCTGCTGTTAGAGCGAACTTGCGTTTCATTACAACTAACTCAGTAACTGCTGACTTGATCTGACATATCAGTTGTCATATCAGATATCTGTCATCTGATGACTGATGTCTTTCGAGATGGATTCATCTTCATCTTAGATATCTTAAACCTATCGCCCTTGTGGTAAAAAAAGTAGAAGGTGAGCGCGGATGATCCTTTCTCGATCTAACCTCTTAGTTTTCGCAAGGGATCATCTAGTCTAGTCAGGAAACGGGGGTTCTGTACACCCTCGGAAATCAATTTGTAATTGGCGGGTTTATATGGGAAAAAATCCGTAGAAAATGATTTGCTATGTTAAAAAGTTGTAAAAATGTCCCACGTGCCACTTTTATTTGACCCCAAAAAACTTAAAGTTTGTCAAAAGTTTTTAAAAAAATTCAAAATAATTGCACTATATTTAGCATGTCTTACACTAATTATTACACTAATTTGCATATTCACATGCAAACGATGCATGCAGCCACGTTAAGATAGTTCTCATGATTATTTTTGACCCTCAAAATATGGGTCTAGAGGCCATTATTTTTCAGTTATCTGCAGAATTGGCATAGATATGACAAATACAGATTTTTGCATAATGGCGTCTTAATTTGCATAAAAATGGCACGTGGGACATTTTTACAACTTTTTAACATAGCAAATCGTTTTCTACGCATTTTTCCCCATATAAAACCGTCAATTAGAAGTTGATTTCCGGGATGCACAGAACCCCCCTTTCCTGACTAGACTAATCATCATGTGAAGCGTAGTTCATGATCTGTAATACTTTGTCATGTGACAGCTGCAGAGCTTGTAATTTGCCTTTAAAATAATGTAAACAATTATATTTCAAATTGAAACCTTAATTTGGAATGAAGAAGTACTCACTCTGACGATGAGTATGAATTATTTCAAAGGCAGGAACCCCAAAAGCATTGCATTATCTCCAACATAATAACCAAAGATACCACTTTCCATTTTTTTTTTATCTGTTGTCCAGTTTCTTATCTCAGATTTAAGGAAGTCAGAATGTGATTAGAAGATGATTCTTTGCCTTTGGTCTACTTTTTGTAGGCAGACAATTTTTGCTCACAGGTTCTTTCTCTTGGTCTAGCGGTTATTGTGTAGCCTAGCTATACAGCAACTAAAGGAGATAGTGGGTTTAGTTGGGGAACCATCAGAGCAGAGACCACCATCACCTTAATAGAATCTCTCTGATCAGAGGTACTAGCTAGAACAGTGGATGGGGTGAAGAAAATGATGAAGAAGAGAGATGGGGAGAGGTGATAGGGGTGTTCTTGTGTACATATATGTTTTTTACCTTTATCTAACACAGTTGATGTTGATTCTGACTAAACGGCTAAGGGGAAGGGAGTCACTGGTGTAAGTGCATGAGGGGCGCTGGAACAGGTAAGCACGGAGGATATAGGAGGGGAGACGAGGTAGTGGTACACTGCTGTTTTAATTGTTTGTTTTATTGAAATAATGAATTGACACAGTTTCTATGTGGGGTTTGAGGTCTGGTGTGTTGAGGGGTTCCTTTATGTGGGGTTTGAATATATGTGTAGGACAGGAAAACAAGGAAGGGACAGACCAGGGACTCGATAGGTTATATGTACAGGACAGGAGGACAGGGGAGGGTACAGACCAGATGCAGGATTTCATGACAAAAGTATGGGTGGAGAAGGAACAGAAAGTAAGACAAGGCCCCGGGGGTGACGAGTGGCCTGGGTGATCTCCGTAGGTCTTCCCTTGGGAGTTGACCCAGTGGGAAAAATGTGGTTGCGGATCCAAAACAAACAAACAAACACTATCTTTTTCACTTACATATATGATAAATGAACTTCAAGATTATTCCACCCTCCCACCTCACTCTATAATAAAGGCTGATGAACTGGTTCATCAGCCTTTGGTCAAAAAAGTATCTCATATAGTGTAGCAGCAGAGGGCCAAAAAGTGGCTTATTTTAGGAGTAACCCAAACCGGCGGTAGACCAAGCAGCATCATACATCAAATGAAAGCTAAGAATCTCAGGATTCGGAAACTGTGTGATGCCGGAACCAAAAAGTTGTACAAACCGAGCTGTCGCGCCGTTTCCATGGCAACCTTAGTGTAGTGAAAACCCTGAAAAAATACTCTTCAATTAAATTCTTATTTGGTGGCCTTCTCACCAATATTCCTAATTCAAATTACTCTTGATGATTAATAAGGTTCTTGTCTAGTGAAAAAAAGTGAAATGAAATATTTTGGTAGTGTTTGCACTGAGTGACCTCACACTTAGGGTACATATGTAGAAACGCGTAAATATTTAGTATTTTTGGACTTTAAAGTTTTTATAGAAGACTCATATGAAGTTGTTCAGGCAAACAATATATATTTTCAGAGAGTAGACACTGTAAGCTTTCATTTGATGTATTATTAGACCCCTTGCACATTTTGGTACTGAAAATATGGCGTCATACATAGTAGCTGTAGTAGGGACTATATACACCAATTTGGTGAAAACTCTCCTAATGACTATCTAACTCTAGTTTTGTGGCTCCATAGCGTTATTTTTCATTCAAATTACTCTTGGCAGTTAATAAGGTCCTTGTCTAGTGAGGTTGGTGAAGACAAATATTAAAGATTTGGTTGTACTGAGTGACCCCACGTTTAGGGTAAATATGCAGAAATGGCCATAAACATTGTATCTTTTTAACATTTTTGGTTTAATAAGAGGCATATATGAGATTGTACAGGCAAACAATATATTTCTTCATAAATAAGATATTATGCATTTGCATTTGGTTATTATTAGATCCTTTTCACAATTGTGGTTTGTAAATAGTGGCTATATACAACAATTTGGTGAAAAGTCACCTAATGACCATCTCATTCTAGTTTTGTGGCTTTTTAGCATTATTCTTCATTCAAATTAATCTTGAGAGTTAATGAGGGAGTTGTTTAGTGATAGTATTTAAGGCAAATGGTAAAGAAGTGTTTGTACTGAGTGACCCCATGTTTAGGGTAAATGTGATGAAATGGGGAAAATGGTGTATTTTTGGAGCATTTGTTTTAATAAAAGACATATATGAGAGTGTGCAGGCAAACACTAGCTCTTTATAGAAGGTAGACACTGAGCATTCATTCCATGTGCTATTCTATCCATTTGAGCACTTTTGTTTTTAGAAATTTGGCTTCATTCATGATAGCTCTAGTGAGGACTTTGTACAACAACTTGGTAAAAACTTAAAAACCATCACCTTCTTCTTTTCCACTCCTGTTACGTAGAACAACATTTACCAATGCAACCTGATACAAAATGAAACTAAGATGGATATCCATTTGAACTGAGTGACCTTTATTTTTGGTAAAAAATGCCCTATGGCCTTATACCTGATATCATAATGCATGTGATGTTTTTGAAGGTGAAAGGGATCACCAACCCTCCTAAAACCTACTTTGTACTGCAGTAGGTTGTTGTTGCACATGGCGTTTCAATCTTGGGCCTCCAACCTCCAACTATAGCTAGACCCCCCCTCCTACCTATAAGACAAACTGACAAATAAATTTGGAATTTCAATTATCTTCACCTTTTCTTATAATATTGCAGTCATGGTTTGCCAGATGTGGCAGGTGGCGTAAACTGTAGCATCCAGCGGAAACCACTGTCTAACCCCAAGTCACTGATAGCTTTCTAACATGCCCCAGCTAGGACTTAGAGATACCTTTGACAATGTCTTAGACCACACAACCATCAGGGTAGACCATTTGACCAATAAATCATGGAGATATCTCAGCACAGGTCATCTCCAAACATAGCTATCTTACTCCAACCCATAATAAAAGCAGAAAATTAAAACATTGAGAGATAGCATCACAGGTATCCCACAACCACGACTACCCCCCTCCCCCCCCCCCCATCATATAAGCTGACAAATGAATCATTGCATGATCAAAACATGACTCCATGACCATACCAAATCCCCTGGACCCCTGTTCCCTCCATACACATACAGGTAGACAATTGAAGATTGTTAACCACAACCATACCTTACCCTCACCCCAAAAGAAGCTGACAAACAGACAGCAACATAGGCCACCCTCAACCATGCTCACCAATTGCAGCACATGTCTCACACAACCACACCTACCCAGACACCTCATATTAATATAAGTGAATCATTTAGTTTAGTGATTGCACAACGGTCATCCCAAACACTTTTCCTCTAACCCCTTAAGCAACCTCATACATCCAACCTAAAACCCATCCCCCACTCTTGCCCCTCCTGCCCCTAAGTACAAGCTGATCAATGAATCATTGAGAGATTGCTACCTGAGTGAACCAAGCAATCCCACTACAACCCGCCTCATCTTCCAACTTCCCCCTCTCAGTAGATACTGAATAGTGAAATATCGAGAAAACTATGACCTTATGAACTTTTCCATACTTAAATTTCTAATCGGAGAGAATTGTCTAGATCTAAGATACTCTCGAAAATAGTTTATGAATAAAGCAAAGCATCAAAAACCATCTTAAGGAGAGTAGTGAATTATGCTACAATTACCGTAATTTTGCGTGTATAAGACGCACCCGTATATAAGACGCACCCCTTGTTTAACCCTTTGAAATGATGTATAGACCTTAGCTTTGTGTATAGTGCGCACCCCCTTTTCGGATATATTGTTGAAAATTAACTACTCATAATTAAAGCTAGAAAGCCAGTAAAAAGCACTTCAAAATGAGTGAAATGTGACATCAATGCGACATCAACATGACAGTGCTTATCACTCTGTGTCTATGCGTGATACCCATTGTCCTAGGGGTGATATTGATTGTAATCAATGCATTCCGACGGGGAGGGGTTCGATAACTACAATTCGTAAATGCCGTGGCAATCATCGATGGGCACAGTCCTGGCAGCGTTAAAGTTGTAATTAGGCGATCCCCGAGTGGCCTGGGGACTCGATTTAAAACACCCTAGATCCCTAGCTTCGTATATAAGACGCATCCCCACTTTGAGTGTGAAAATTTGTGTAAAAAAGTGCGTCTTATACACGCGAAATTACGGTAAAAGTACTCCTCAAAATATGCTTTTCGTAGGAAAAACAAACAAACAGCCCTTTTGAGGTGCTGCAAGCCTCGATAAGTTAAACACCTCACCAGCAATGGGTTAAAAACTACTAACAGAGCTGTACCGCACTAGAGTGTTCTTTCAATCAATTTGAATGAACCTCTTTAGAGCCCAAAACCAATATCCAATGCAACTAATATTGCTCCTTATAATCTGAAATACAATCAAATAAACATAAAGTGAAACCATAGATATATCATTAAACTAGGCACTTTTCAAGTTCTCTGTATTATCTATTTAGTTAACAGCATACCTCAGGATAAAGTTGTAGACACCTATGGCATTATGATCCTACCTTTCATAATCAACAAACACTAGTGAAATCAAGGTTTTAGGAGGATTATTCAAACTGCTCCTGAAGCTAGGGGCCTATGATAGCAAATGTGCTAGCCAACTTTTGGTATTTCTTTTTATGCAAAAAAGGCGCCACTCACTTTAGACTATCACAGGAATAGATAACATTAATACAAGAAATTAAAAAAGTAATCAGGTTATTTTTGTAAAAAGGCCGAATATGACAAGTTCTGAAACTATTATGGGGAGTTTTATTTACACTAGAGTATAGCATGGTGAATGATAAATAAAATGAGCTTGCTAGGAGGGTCTATTTTCTTGATTGTAGCCATTGGTTGCCTTATCAAAACTAGTTTGTCTCTCATTATAACAAAAAGGTCCAAAATATGAAATTTACACCCTTTTGGCATATTTACTCTAAACATGGGGGCATTTAGTGCAAACACAACTTAACATTTTTCTTTCACTATACAACGGATCTAATTAACTGCCAGGAGTAATTTGAATGAGAATTAATGCCAGGTAACCTCAAAGGTAGGGTGAGATGGCCCTTACAACAGCTATGTATGAAGTCATATTTACAATCCAAAATTGTTTAAGGGTCAAAAGATAATCAAATGCAAGCTCATAGTGTCTACTCTATGAATGTATATATTGTTTGCCTGTACAATCTCATATATGCCTCTTATTAAAACTCAAAGGTTAAAAAGATACGTTTTTGGCCATTTCTGCATATTTACCCTAAACGTGGGGTCACTGGAATGAATGCTCAGTGTCTACCTTCTATAAAGAGCTAGTGTTTGCCTGCACACTCTCATATATGACTTTTATTAAAACAAAATGCTCCAAAAATACACCATTTTCCCCATTTCATCACATTTACCCTAAACATGGGGTCACTCAGTACAAACACTTCTTTACCATTTGCCTTAAATACTATCACTAAACAACTCCCTCATTAACTCTCAAGATTAATTTGAATGAAGAATAATGCTAAAAAGCCACAAAACTAGAATGAGATGGTCATTAGGTGACTTTTCACCAAATTGTTGTATATAGCCACTATTTACAAACCACAATTGTGAAAAGGATCTAATAATAACCAAATGCAAATGCATAATATCTAATTTATGAAGAAATATATTGTTTGCCTGTACAATCTCATATATGCCTCTTATTAAAACAAAAAAGTTAAAAAGATACAATGTTTATGGCCATTTCTGCATATTTACCCTAAACGTGGGGTCACTCAGTACAAACAAATCTTTAATATTTGTCTTCACCAACCTCACTAGACAAGGACCTTATTAACTGCCAAGAGTAATTTGAATGAAATATAACGCTATGGAGCCACAAAACTAGAGTTAGATAGCCATTAGGAGAGTTTTCACCAAATTGGTGTATATAATCCCTACTACAGCTACTATGTATGACGCCATATTTTCAGTACCAAAATGTGCAAGGGGTCTGATAATACATCAAATGAAAGCTTACAGTGTCCACTCTCTGAAAATATATATTGTTTGCCTGAACAACTTCATATGAGTCTTCTATAAAAACTTTAAAGTCCAAAAATACTAAATATTTATGGGTTTCCACATATGTACCCTAAGTGTGAGGTCACTCAGTGCAAACACTACCAAAATATTTCATTTCACTTTTTCTCACTAGACAAGAACCTTATTAATCATCAAGAGTAATTTGAATTAGGAATATTGGTGAGAAGGCCATTAAATAAGAATTTAATTGAAGAGTATTTTTTCAGGGTTTTCACTACTTAAAAAAGGTTGCCATGGAAACGGCGCGATAGCTCAGTTTGTACAACTTTTCGGTTCCGGCATCACGCAGTTTCCGAATCCTGAGATTCTTAGCTTTCATTTGATGTATGATGCTGCTTGGTCTACCGCCGGTTGGGGTCCATCCCCAAATCTGGTCATTTGCTGCTACACTAATATTAACATAGTTCAACAAGTAGCCCGCAGAAACAACCAGGCACGTAGGTAACTAACTAACTAGTCTGCCATTACTTTTTTGAGGGATCATGAAATACAAGACTAATGTGTGCAGATTACTGATATTAAGGATATTTACTCCTGTAATTATTCATGAATAATAATTTATTCTAAACAACCATGGATAGAACCCGGCCAGTAGTTTGTAGTTTGATACAGGTGTATCTTTAGAATAGAAAACAAAACAAATTATCTTGGTCCATCAGGACTCAACACTAAGAAAAAACTTCATGAGCCCAGCAGGGCTAGTTACCATAACTTTTACTAGCCCTGAAACAATATTCCTAGCCCTGATAATGATATCAATAACAACATTTTCCAAATATTGACCTACCCCATAGCCTAAGTTGATAACATGAAAAGAATGCAGTGTATTATGTTAAATTGAGTATTATTATCATACAGGTATGCAGAACCAAAGGAGGGCTTCATATTTTTTTAAGCGCTGATGGTCTGATTCTATCTAGCCCCTTGGGGCTACTCACAGGTAGAATTTACTAGCCCTGACTTTCAATAACTAGCCCGGGGCTACGGGGCTAGCCTTAACATCGAGCCCTGTCCACGTTTGAGATTTTTTTGAGAAAGTGTTCAAAACCCATATACATGTCTTATGGCATCACTCGTGAAATGTTCTACATTTATGGCCTCAGATTTTCCTGTAAGAATTCAGATGTTTGTTTTTATGTTGCTATACCTCTTTGGGTAGGTACTCTGCTTAAGAATTTTTCTTCAATTATGTTCTAGATATAGCCTTTGAAAGAAAGATATTCCCAAATATTCCTGCTATTTTGGGGCGATCTGGGAAGGTGCGGGTTAAGAATTTTGTATGCAAGATCAAGGCTTTATTATAATAAGGTTTGGGAATTCACTTCCTCAGTAGTGGATCACTAATGGAAGTAAATAGAGGCAATAATGTACCATCCTAATAAAGATAATGGTCAATGACAGGGCTCAATAAAAATCAACATGGATGTTTTATCACTAGGGATTCGAAAGTAATTGGCTTCACTTATGTTGGAAAAATGTGGACAGCAAGTGGGCTGGTCAGAGAAACCACCCACACTCATCAATCATTCCCTGGAAAAATAGAAGGGGGACTTATCAGTGGTAATTTTGGTAAAAGATTTTTAACCGCAAAAGATGTCTTCTTCGGGACTGACATTTCATAAAATCAGGAGTTCACAGTCATTCTGTGGATAACCTTAGCTAGGATGTCTATATACTAGCGACATCTATTGGTGTCACAAGTAACAAGACTAGAATGCAATAGCAATGTACATATGCACTGAATTGAATGGTATGAGCTTAGAAAAAAGTGGGCATATTATACTGAAAAAAAATATTTTGAAATGTCATAGATTTGAGATTCAATTTTTCAAACTTTTAAGGAATTTAAAGGCCAGTTTTGTTCATATTTGATGCCATACATATTTTGTGGATAAATGATGAAGCACTTAAATTATTTTTTATTTGGATTTAAGTTTGGAACCCCTGACTCTACTTGTAACATTTTTTGTTGGACTATGATCAATATTCTTTTACTACAATTTGAGTCTTGATGAAGGGCTTTTGAATTGTTTAGTTAACATTTCTTCCATGTTTTAACTTATTCATTAAAAATGTTTTGTTAAAAGTACATGGTTTTTCTTCCAATGCCCTGCAATTTGTATTTCAATCTACCAGACATTCTTGTGTACTAGGGGAAATTCCTGTAAATCATTGATTGCCTGGTTCTAAATTTGCTTGCAGTCTCAAACCGAATTAAGCTCATTTCTACCATATGGTTGTACTATTGATTAGTAATTTTATACACAAATCATAACTTGGTCAATCCAGTTCTTTGTGCATAATTCTTCCTTTCTTATTGACCTATTATATGGATATTTAAGACTTATTTTAAAGGGTCTTCTGGGGTTAATTTGTGAAAGTAGGGTACTTCTGAGATTGTTTACATATATTAAAGCATACGTCCCTTTCCTCATTACATCAGATCAATTGTGAATGTCTAGGCCATTACCAAAGAAGATTGGAAGACCATCTATTACTAAAGCTTGGATAGGCTTCCACACAAGCAGGAAATGTTTTTGGCCCTTTTTCTCCATAACAAATTTAACCAAAACATGGTCGCTTCAAACATGCATTTTGGGTATCAAATGTTAACAATTCTTTTTTTTTTAAATTTGGCATAGTTGTAGCTAAGAATATTTTGGAGGGATAGGTTTGTCCAATTTTGACTTTGATCAAAAGTTAGGGAATCAAAAAAACACACTTTCTCATGTTTATGGCGATATAATTTGAATGGAGTAAAAATTTGAAGCCTCTTGTGATGTTTTGTGTATTCCTCATCAGAAAACCTCTCAGCAATATACACTTTGTATAGGTCAAATTGTCAAATAAAGGCAGGGTAGAAGAAATACTGAGTCATAAGAATCAACTCCACAAACTACCCTAAGTGAAAATATTACCCACACATCTTATCTGAGTCATCTTGACATCTGAGATTTCTTATTTCTGTGAGACTATTGTAACAATAGCCTTACACCTTTTAGGGATGTGATCCTCTTGGAAGGCCTATCTGATAAACTTATAGTCAATGTAAGATTGAGCATTGTCTTTTTGAATGATTTTGGTAAGGCTCGGCAAATACAAGAAGAAAGTGTTCCTTAGTATTATAGCTGTCTTTCAGACTTCAATTATTGTAAGAATGCTATAAGAAATGGTGCATTTGTAGCACAATCTTGACAACCCCTATGGTTAGAATGCAATAAAAATGGTGTCTCTGTAGAAAAGCAGTCTTGCAGACCAACCATATTGTAAGAATGCCAAGATGCTATGTTAGTGAGTGATGAATAGGTGCTGTACCAGCCGCAATAAAATACAGAGCATAATAAGCTCAGACAATTCATCCTTATTATCTTCTTTTGCTAGATGAATTATGCATGGCAACTCTGGAAATCAATCGTGTTCAACTTCTATAGCAACTGTGATGAATGAGAAATGACACAGCGCTTAGCAGGGCAGCATTAATATTGCATGTCTCTAGGGCAGTAGGGTGAGTGGCATAGCTAACCACTACACAGTTTTATACTGAGCAGGCTGATGATAAATTCATCCCATTTTCCTTTTCCACTTTCTAGGAAGATGCGGATCCTCCAGGCCCGGAATCTCTCCCCTCGTATGATTGGCTGCAGTGGGCTACTAGGGCTCCCTCTGGTGGACATCGAGGATGAAGTGGGTTTCATGATGTACGATGTCACCCTGGATGCCGATACTGAAACGACTCTTCAGACAGGCTTCCCTGAATGCCATCATGTATATTACATAGTTGCTGGAACTGCAGAAATCTTTATCAAAGGTGAAAGTGTGGATGCCCATTCAGATATGGTTGTTGGGATTAGGGATGATATTACAGCTACATGCACGACATCCACAGAGAAGCTGCATATGGTCGTCATTTATGCTATCAAGAAAGATGGGTTAAATCCGAAGGAATACACCAAAAGAGTGTTATCAGATATTCTTGCAGCTGGCAGTGATCTTGACATAGGAATTGGTAAAAACCGAAGCATGCTGACACCAGGTGATCAATATAACATATCACTCCATGATATGATATTTTTACCCAGTAGACAAACTAACATGCATCATTTACGGCATCGCCAGGCCGCTTGTTACCTGAATGGCTCGGGACAGCTGGAGTGGAACGACGGAAACTGCAGGAATGATTTCGCCTGCACAGTGGACGATGCAGAGACGTGGACTACAGTGCTGTTTGACGATACGCCGTGTAGAGTGACGTTCAGAACAGGAACCACTCGTGCTCTATGTGTGTTCTCACCCCCTCTCTCCATTCATGGCTCTTGTGATTGGAGCATCCCAGTATTATGAGTGAACCACTTAGATTCTATACCACTTCAATGTAATCTCTTCTTGGTACGTATTATTGGATAAAGTTAATTGATGATAGTCAGAAACAGAATGGATCACTTTTGTTGTATAAATTGAATATTTCTGCATCTAAGGTGTCTTATAGGTATGGTATGGTGAAATTTGAATTTGTGAGGGTACTTTTGTGATGTTTTCCTTTCCATGTAGAGTGACGTTCAGAACAGGAACCACTCGTGCTCTATGTGTGTTCTCACCTCCTTTCTCCATCCATGGCTCTTGTGATTGGAGCAACCCAGTAATAGTGAACCACCTAGGATCTATCCCACTTACCGTATTCTTCCGATTAACCGCATGGTGCTGTTAGAGGTTGGGAAGATTTTCTGTGGAAGGGATGTTGGCAATCTTCCGTTTTACTGCACACCTCAATGACAGCCGATCGGAGGGTATTGGCTGTTATTGAACCTTTGCACTCTCGCTGTTCAGTTTGCTTAGATGTTTGCTGCATGTGAAAAGATTGTTAATTGGTCAATTATACGATCATGCGGCGAATATGAACACAGAGCGCAAAGGAACTGCTGAAATTGCGGAATTCAGCACTGGTTTGCACACACAGCAAGAGGAAAGGTATGCGATTTCGCTTTTCTTACTTCTTCTGGGGGGAAGTTTTACAAATTTTTCATGACAGTTTCGCTAGCCATTCCCCCTCTAACTGTGAAAAATAGGCCCTGTGTGCTTATTCGGACATGTGCGCTTAATCAGAAGAATACGGTAAATGTAATCTCTACTTATTATGGGATAAAGTTTATTGTTGATAGTCAGAACCAGGATGGATCACTTATGTTGTATATCTTGAATATTTCTGCATCTAAGCTCTCTGATAGGTATGGTATTACCGTGTATTCTACGTTCTAGCCGATCTAGGCTGTTATAGGTGTATCTATTTTCCACATATCTTTTACCATTTCCATGCAGCAAGTGTCTCTGGTGGTTATGGTTGTCCATGTGTTTCTCACTTGATGGCGCCTACATGGCATGACATCAGAGACATGTCTCTGACAGCATGCCAAAGTATAACATAGGATGGCCAGTGCCATCTATTGGACATTGCTGATACTACACCTTTGGCAGTGCTACACTTGCAGGTCACTCAGAGGGGAATGATGACTTGTGGGGATGTTTGTGAACAACAAGGTGAATGGATCACAGGATCAGTCAGTGGAGCCTTTTCTCTTTACATCTGAGAATGCCATGTATAGAACACACCTATTAATTGTAGCCAGTTACTCCTAGGGTTGTGCAGATATATATATATATATATATATATATATATATATATATATATATATATATATATATATATATATATATATATATATATATATATATATATATATATATATATATATATATATATATATATATATATATATATATATATATATATATATATATATATATATATATATATATATATATATACTCAGAGAGCAGCAACAAACCAAAGATTACATTAAGAGCCCATCTCTAGCTAGTTCACTCTGCCTAGATTGTTGGCTGCCATGTACATTCATTATCTGACGTGTTAGAACAGACTGTAGCAATACTGAGGAGACACAATGTGTTCTACATTGTAGCCATGGTAAATCTTATCCTACCAATCATCTTTACAATCAGCTGCTTGTGGCAAGGAGAAATCATGTAGTTTACCTACAATGCTTTACTGTTTACATATTATATATAATCTAGATACATGTGGCCCACTGTGTGCTATCTAGTTCATACCATTACCCTTTGAGGGTATCATACATGCTGTAGATTCTCAAATAGCCATTGTAGCTTACCGCAGCCAGTGTCATCTGTCAACATGGGATGACATCTGAATCTGGCTTGAAAGGCAGGCTAGGCCCCTCCCTGCTCTCTGTGTATCTAACTCTCTGATTGATGGTTAAAAAATTCCAGGATTTCCTAGGAAGTCTTAACTACATATATATTAATGGTTGGCACTACCATGAACCAGGGATAAGAAATATATGTAAGGGTAGATATCTCTACACGAACTAAAAGGAGAAAATCACGTGCAAGGCAAGTATATCAACATTACTTGTTACTGATTTATTTATTTGCTCGGAAACTAAAATTTGCATATTATACAAATATTGTACTTGAATATTTTACACTTGTCCGGCGAGATAAATTTGATGTCATTTGTTCACTTCTTCTGGATGGTATTTTTTCATCGTTGACACACTCATGTCTGTAGTCACCGAAAAAAGGCCCGACTTTGCTTTGGAGATCTCCCTCAAAATAATATCTTTTGTAAAATAGTTGAAAAAATGTAAATCAAACCGAACCAACAACAAGAAAAAAATGATCAAGATAATTGAAAGATACAAATACCGCTTTGCAAATAGATAATAGATAAACGAATAGATTGTATTTTACAAAAAATTGATGGAAGATTTTTTCCCATAAGAAACATCACGCTCATGCACATAATTTTTCAAATTTCACATTATCTCATGGTATATAAGGGTTCAATCACACCATATTATAGTCAGCAGTTACATGGTAGGCGTAGTGGTGGACAATAAAGTCACAACTAGTTATCTTATTGGAGGTTATATCTGCAGTCTGAAATTATTTAGATTTTAGATTTCTTAATAATAGATGGCTGCAAGGTGGCTGTTGGAAATATGATGGCCTTTGGAGGTCTGATGCATCTAACAGCCTCAGACTTTTGGCCTTTTACTGTGCAATACATCTGGCCTTCCATCTTCTTGGGTTTCCCTTAACAGCTGCCTGGCACTATCATAATCCATCAAACCTACCTCTTTCAACATATATAACCCCTTTGATCAAACTCCATCATCCACCTCAGAATGCTACTACTCAGATATGCTGGGTATGATAAAATACTGGTTCTTCATCCAACCTTGGATTAAGAAAAGAATGTGTTTGGTCATCTTAGTTCCAACTTTGATTGTGCCAATGTCTTCATGCTAATAAGCAACATGCAACATTAAAGGGTGACAATGGGAATGTGGATATTGTTGGAAAGAAGAAATTATATATCTGTTTGAATAATTCATAATATTTGTAAACTGTTGAAAGAATGCTTTATGCAATTAGTACCTATGAAATGAAAGAAATATGTATGGCTGACATAGGTAACGATGGTTTCAGCTGGAAATATTATAAACAATGTTAACTAGTTCATACAGACTTTATGACCATGGATTTTAGGACTACCAGATCCCCATTACAAATTATAGATAACGTATTATACCATAGGTTCAGGTCAGTGATACTGCTCAAATTGTGTGCAAAAATATATTTACAAAGAATGGATAATTTAAGGTTACCAATAATGATTCTAAAATAATTGCCAAATATGCCTTTTGAGTGTAGATTATGTGCTCTTAAAATTGGTTGTGTCCTTACTGTTCTATCATAAAATCTTTCCCATCTTTCAATTGAACATTTTATATATGTACATATTGGTAAAAATTTTGAAGTTACTGTCATTCCTTGTTGGTTCCCATGTTTACCTGTGTGTTTCTTGTCTAAACATATTCGAAAAAGAAAGTTAGAAAATATGTTAGTAAGTGAAATAAAAACCTAAAAATAAAACATAGTAGGTACTACTACTAGTATTTCGGGCTTATCTGACTGTTTTATGCAATGTTGAACCTAATGAAACTGTAACAGTGGATAGATAAAAGGTCCCCTAAGACTGGACATAACAAAGTAATTAATTTGAAAAACCAAATGCCTGCCCCTATATTTTGAGTAGTTTCTTTATCTCAGAATGAATTTCAGGAATCTTGATATTACACAAAACATGGAGGAGGTTTTCACATATTTCTCTGTATGTTTAACGTCAAAAGTTTGACAGCCTGCCAGCTAAATCTGGACGTTCTTTTTAAATGATCAATACAAGTCAGTGGCATCACATGATTTTACTATTCTGTAGACATATGTGTAAATCCTATTGCTTATACATGTCAGATAGCAAATTAGTTTTGTTGCGAGTCAGACCTTGATCATTCCACTATGTGGCGCCCTCTTTTGAAACTAATATAAACTAACCATATCTAACCAACGTAGGGATTTTCTCATTGTGAAATCCTTATCGTACAGTCTCAAAGAAAACAACTATATAAGTAATGCTTCGAAAGCAACGAGATTTTGTATCCCAAATTTCAACAGAGCGAAACTAAAAGGGAATGTGTATTTTAACGACTCAACGGATGATTAACTCCCTACACAAATACAACACACAGAGATGCAATATATTATGTATTTGCTTTAAACTAACTCAATTCTGCTCCACATGCAGGTAATGTGGGAAAACATCTTCCACCACAAATTACTAGCTGAAGATGTTGATAAACTAAATCACTCGGTGTAGACATGGTTATGCAATAAAATTTTGACAAATTTCACTAAATTCTGCTTAATGAAATAACTTTCAGCAAGTTGCAAAATAATTACTGTTAAGTTTACTTTTGGAAAATGTAGCTTTTTAGGTTTGAATTTTGGTAATTCTAGTTATGAAAAAGTCGATGATACTTGAAGCCTGGATGGTATTGCTAGCTCAGCTGTCAACCAAAATGTATACTATGATTAACGTCCAACGGTGTTATGGAATTACTTTTAAAGGACTCAATGGCTCAGTTGCATTTCCCCCTGCTCGCATTATATTTTATCAAACATATGGTAACCACGATAAAAAGCATTCAAATGTAGTTAATAGAAGAGTAAAACCGGAGATCTACAATAACATATTAACACGGGTAATGTATGTCTCTGGTAAAACTAAGGGATTTTAGTTCCAGAAAAGTACAATAGATGTCAGTGTAGTCATGTTTTAACTGCAGAAGAAACTAATGTAGTGGTGACAATCTTTGAATACTAAACCAATACGCACGGCGATGGTGGTCTCTTAAGTCAATTTCTTTTTGATGTTTACAACATATTTATTGATTTTCCCTAATACGAAAGTAGATTTTTTGTCTATGTTTCTTGGGGCTAACCAGAGAGAATCTATTAATATTGGAGGTCCCTGGGCTAACATGTAAATCTATCATTGGCTGACAGCAAGGCATCGCCCACAGGAGACCAATGCCTGAATGCTCTATGGCCATAAAACCAACCCACGGCGATGTCCATACCCTGATGTTTATACGATTGGTATATGGTATTATACCACATCCATCAATTTATAAACTAAGTAATGGAGCCGGTCGCGGCTACCCTAATGCGTGGTTCTAGTACGTGCACATGTGCACATCTCCGCTTGCCACATTAAAAAAGTATTTCTGAACAGAATTTCCAAAAGAGGATTGAGGTCTAACCTCGGTGAGTGAGTGTCTGTCCTGAGTTAGAGAGTCAAATTGTCATAATGAACAGAATTGTCCAATCCTGATATGAGGGAGTTAATACAGCTCTGTATTTGGTCTTTGAAATGTTATAAACAATTATATCATGCAGTATGTCATTTCTTTTGGCTCCCAGAAATAGTTTCTAATGGCTATTAGAATTACCTGTTTTTATAGTATTAAAATCTAGATAATATACTAGTAAACTAACGTTAATGATATCAGTCGTGTTAGATGTTCTTATCATTGTTAATCTTATTTGATTTTTTGGCTTAGTATAAATACGCCGGCATAGATGCTTATACTGCATTTTCCATATATATTGTAGATGCATTTGAGATACAGAATAAAGATTAAATAATTTATACCTATCAGGTGAGGCTAAAAGGTTTGAAGGTTTTGACATCTATATGAGCAAATCTAAGCTATAATTGGTTGGAAGTAGTGATTTGTACATATATATATATATATATATATATATATATATATATATATATATATATATATATATATATATATATATATATATATATATATATATATATATCCATACTACTTCTATGATCTTGTACAAAGATGTTAGTGCAAACATAGGGTACAGATGACGTCAAAGAAAGTTTTGGGCATTCCATTCGTCTCCTTCCATCGGCTGGGAAATCAGAGATACCGAATTCATGCATCTTGATACAAGCCAACAGCTAAATCGTTGGAGGCTGATGCCGCCTGGTGTGTAAAATCTGAACTATATGGCTTTTAAGAGGCAGTGTGTATAGCACCACCACCTACAATACCTACTGTATCTTTAAACAATTCTAAACATAACGTTTTATTTTATTTTTGAATCAATCAAAACTTTCAATACCATTTAATCATTCTTAAGATAAGTTTACATCTTTTTCGAATGTCCTCAAACCTGAATGCCCAGATGCATATATCTCTTTGCTGATAGTATTACAGTACTTGCGAACTTCTCTACGATGCTAGTTCATGTACTAGTATGTCATTTTGCCAATGTGATATCAAGCAGTCACTTGCAGAAAGAGGTGAACTTGAAAAAAATGTCAAATATACAAAGAAAAGATGACGATGCATTGTGCCGGATTGAGCTAAGGAGAACATCCATACGTACGTACTATGTATGCATGTATGAATGTAGGTACGTACGAAATAAATGATAATGATATAAAAGTCAAATATACTGAGCACGCTTAAAAGAGTTATGAGAGACATTACAGCAAATTATTAGTACATATCACTCAGAGATGTTAATTCAATAACACATTTTTAAAATCTTTCAAATCAAAAGTTTATAAGACACATTCAATGTCTCTGTGGTCCCATATATGAGTATGTATGTACATATATGAGTAGATATTATGTGCATTACCTAAATTTCTATGTCGAACTAACAAAAAAGTCTGTTCGTGTACAAATAATCGAGTACGACATAAGTTGCGGGATAAACACATTAATCCAATATGTTTAGATACTGGTACACTAACATCAGTGGTGCTCCGGAATCTGGCGTAATGAAAGTGTAAGATTGAACTGACAGCTGTAGAGAAAATAATTCCCATCTGGCTTTTCCTCGTGGATGATCGGCCACTCGACCTCAGAACAGCTATCGAAAAGTCAGTTTTTCTCGCAATTAATAGATATGAAAATAATCCCGAGCAGGTTCCCAGCGTGCTGCCAGAGAAGGCATTCCATCCCCCCCCCCCCCCCCCCCCCCTCCCAACCTCCTCGTGGCAGCTGCCCCTATGTTAAAGTTTCGCCCCAATACATACCTGATCTCTTTCAGACATTGTAATGGAAGGACTGTTACTCTTTAACCCATTAATGCTTGAGAGGTACTCTTGAAATCATCGTCTGGATCTTTCATACTTATGACAATATCTTTTTTTACAAAATAATTGAAGTGTTTTTGTTCTTGTAGTGTTCTGATCAACACTTTTTCTTCAAATATTTTTCTAATAATGCGTTTGCCAGAATGCTCCGTGAATAATCCAATTATCTTTTTATATACTCACCGCAGTCTAAACTTAAATTCCCGAAGTCAGCCATTTAAATAATTGCAAATATACCGGAAATATACGAACAACAGGTAGTTTCTCAAGGTTGTCCCAAGTCAAAAACTAGCTTTGTAGATTAAAATGGAACATTTTACTATCTCCCAGTATGGTATGCTGTAAAGAAATTCAATATTTATTTCAAATACATGGAAGAAAACCCCCTTGAATTTAGCCGTGTTTGAGCCGGTACAACTGCTACTACTACTACTACTACTTCTAGCGGTCAGTGTGGTTTAATGCTAAGTTACAGACTGCTTACTATTTCTGACTACTGTCTGAGTTAGAATCTAACTCGGGGCATGTGAGGCGGTGGTTTTAACCGGATACAGAATTTAGGGGTATGGGCGTCAATGTATTTTGATATTATCCAAAGACATTCACCAGAACATTTGAGAAAGAGATCGGAATCCTCGTTTGGCATCCCCCCTGCGTAATCCTAAACAATTGAGTGGGGTGCTCACAGCAGTTTGTCCTGCCAGAATCACATCCGTAAGCGATCTTTTACGATTGACTCATGTGACAAGTTAATAACTCTTAAGCTGGCAATTTATATATCATATACACTCATAAACATTCTCGACACAATACTGTTTACTATCTGTTGTCTTTTCATTAAGATATATACAGATTCGATAGGATAAACGAAAATGGAAACAAACAATCATCCAGCAGTTTATATCATCAGGCGACCTCTATCGGACATATTGTGAGTTGAAGTGAAGGAGTCCGGGAGTACGCGGAGAGACCGACAGTTGAACTATGAATCCTTTGTTTCTAGTTTGCTTTCTCACTTATATTCTTAAGAATTAATATCATGTATTATCCTAGATTGAACGACTAAAAGAAGGAAATGTTCATTAATAAATCCGTATTTACAAGGGAGAAAGATTCATCAACGCGTTTTCATCATTGGCAATTTTCCCTTTATTGTAATTGTAATGATCATTGGCCACATTCGGAAACGTTAAATTACAAAATATATATAATTCTAAGTAACAGGAACAAAAACATTAAAATGAAACAGAAACTATATATATACATAGGAATCTCCTAGAGTAAAACAATAGGATCATTCGAAGGGATACCGGGTATCATACATCAAAACAGGTCTTCTACATATCTGGCTGAGTTACATGGAAAATTACCGTAAACTCTCTCTTCGGTCAAGGACATCTATTCCTATTAACCTATTCCTACCCTACTCCGCAGAGTGTCTCTGTACATTTCATTTATAGCTGTTCCAGAGACTACTCAGAAATTTATCATTTCCTGTTCATCTATACCTTCGATCACTCCTCCTAGTAGTCAATTCAAAACACCTGCAGGAATGTCTTTTATAATTGATTCAAAGTCTACATCCAGGCTGAAAATATTCTGATACATGGATCTCCTTATATCAGTTAAAGCAGGACACTGTATTATAGCACCTTGTACACACTCCAAAACTTGCATAATTGGGGTTAGAGCTTTTAGTCTACAGTCGTCAGATTTTAGTTGACTTCCTATACAAATCAATTTCGCCATTACCTAGCACATTTTCATTAGATTTGAGTGCAAGTCCGATTCTCCACCATGTTAAACATTTATGTTGAATGAGATATATTCTTTTTGGAAATGTAGAATGAGTATCAGACGTTGAATATATTAGAAGTGAGAAAAAAAGAAATAGCATTTGGACAAGATCGTAGTCGCTGTCGTGGTAAAAAAAGTTCTCACCCTCTAAGCATTGTGTGAATTCCTAAAGTAATCAACAAATACCGAGTAAATGAACCCACTTCAAGTGCTTTGCGAACATACAGACGCGAACACATTGGCTTCCACTAACACAGTATCCCACCAGTCTCTCTCCGGATGTTAGTAATCCACCTAAGTTACTCAATTAGAGAAAGTTGTTAGGCAAATTGCGGATGAACCTGAAATGCTAACCAAATATTGACGTTTTCATTAAATGTTTCTGCGTGATCTAATGCACACCTCGGCACAAAACTGTTGCACACTTGTAAAAACTGCAAGAATAACAGAAACAGCGAGCTCCCCTGGGTCTGCCGGAGAAGCAGCAGGGGCCAGGGCTGGTGGCGGGAGGTAACAATTACTCCGCCGCATGGTTACGTACATCTGCCGCACCAGCGACCAGCAAGACGCAATAATCCGATTTGCAGCATCACGTCCATCTTGTCAGCTAAGCAGATGATTGCCCTGCCAGTATAAACTAAGACGGGTGACAGCCTAATTGCTTGAAAAAATAACTGTGAGAACGTGAAGAGATACAAATGTGCCAGACGTTGACATTTGGTATTGCAGGGAAATGTTGATACAGGAAATCATCATACTGTTGTCGTCCTCATTATATTCGTATGTCCATTTCCCTTTTCAATCGCATCACGTTTTCCGTAGTCGTCCATCATACTAATTTTTGATATTTTGTTGTTGTTGTTGTTGTTCTTCTTCTTCTTCTTCTTCTTCTCCTTCTTCTTCTTCTTCTCCTCCTTCTTCTACTTCTCCCTCTCCATTTTCTTCTTTTCGTCTCCTTCTTCTTCTTCTTCTTATCTTACAGCATAGCTGAAACTTCAACTGCTTTATCTACTATTGTTATTACTTACTCATCAACCTCCTCCTCCTACTACTATATATTACTATGCATTCACATCTCTGAGTGATATGTATTAATAATTTGCTTTAATGTCTTTCATAACTCTTTCAAGAGTGGTCAGTATATTGAACACGCATGTTTTTACCTGTCTGTAATATGTTTATCCATACTGAGTGAGACTATTAATAAAGATTTTATTATTAGTATTATCATTATTATCATTATACTATATGATTTACCCCCTCCGTCGTTAGAGCTGATCCTAGTTTTGTAGCGATAATATTGATTTGCTTGGGTCGTCGACTTTTCCCTAGAGAGAAAAATACCTTATCAGTACTCCATATAACTTCTTTTTTAAACGTATGTATTATATAACCGAAGTACTCTTACGCTGTTCTGGAGTGTTCTTGATATAACTTAGCTTTTATCTCAAATGCAATCTCTTAGGGTAACTAAGAGTGGGATGAGCGATACAGGTATATCTATAGGTGCACAGACTGATTGAGCAGGTGAGATGATGGAGTTGAGTAACGGAAAGATGGGACATGATAAGGCCTGGCTAAATGAGCCAGGCAATTAGTGCAGGATTAAGCACTAGCCCAGAACAGGTGAGTAAGGCATTGTCCACCACTATCAGATTAAAGCAGCCCCAATATAGACACCCACCACCCCAGGCAGTCTAGGGAGAAAGGGTCGACAGGTAGAGCTAAAGAGAAAGGGTAAATGTACTTGAAGGTAACACTCATTTTTAGAATAGGATGGACCTGGTGGGAATTAGGACGATTTAACCTCTGATCCCTAAAAAGTCACAAGTGCATTTGCACTAATGAAGCTGACATTTGTTACAATTGATTTGTCTAGTGCATCTAGATAAAAAGGTGATATCAAAATCTTATTTTTAGATTTCTCGACAGGCATCAATTCTTGTTCATCGACCGTAACCTTTATTTGAAAATATGTTTTCATGCCTATTTTCAACCACACAATACCAAAACGGCACACTTGAGAACCTGAAGGTGTGAACTCATTACTTACTAATCTTACTGCGCAGTCTTAACGTAGTAGTAGTAGTAGTAGTAGTAGTAGTAGTAGTAGTAGTAGTAGTAGTAGTAGTAGTAGTAGTAGTAGTAGTAGTAGTAGTAGCAGCAGCAGCAGCAGCAGCAGTAGTAGTAGTAATAGTTGTTGTCGTCCACGTCGTATTGGTTACAACTGCTTTTTTGTTCACTTGTTTTCTATATAATATATAACTTACATAAGAATATAATATGCATAAGTGAGAAGACAGAATAAATTAGTCTTTAATGCCTTCTCGAACCTCCCAGGTAGCAAGACCAAGGGTAGAACCATTGTTTGAAAATTGAATTACTACGTGTAGTAATATTTACGATCATACGGTATTGGGCTGTGTAGAGTTGTGCAAACTTTGTCACGGGTCATTTTTCTTTTTCACGGGGATTCACGTTTTCATGTTTCGTCGGGGAAGTCTCATCTTGAATGCTAGAGATGTTCCCAGCAATGGGTTGTGCTGCGGTGTCACCATACCATGAGGACATTTGTGATGCATCACATGGCGTTTTGATGGTCAGCCAATGGTGATCTTTGAAAACATACCTTTGCATAATTTCTTTGGCAATTGAAAAGTTTTAGAGAGACTGTGATTCGTCCCTTTCTGTGATATGTTTTCGAGATAACAGCACTATTTAGATTGGAGTTGTTCTTGATCTCAGCAAAAAAATACCATTCTTGTGATAAACTATGTGTCCGGTTCCTACTCTTACGTACGACTATCAGCTATGCTATTCAAGTCCAACAACTGTCTACTAAGAGGCAATGATAAAGTGAATATACAGTGTCCAATGCCCCTTCAACATTTAGATTTAAAGTTCTTAATATCTTGGCTGAAAACAAACAAACCCCCACTCTGATCCTATATCCCCTTTTGGACTCGCACAAAAAAGGTAGTGAAAGTGTGAGAGGGCTTGCACATGGGACAACGCATTCACGTTCGAAATATTTCGGAGAACACGTATTATAAATTCAAATTTCAGATCACATCCCCCATGCGAGCAAATATAGAAGTAAATCAGTGAAGCTAGGCTCAGATTTTAGTTGGTACAGGAATCGGACGATCACATGTAGCCCCTAGTGAGGAAATATAACACTAAAATATTGAACTAAATCAGTGTGGAGTGGTATATTTTCCGGGTATATTTTCAGGGGAGAAAACACTTCTCGGCCTAAGGCTGGGCTAGTCCCCCCCCCCCCCCCCCCCCCCCCCCCCCCCGCATCTGGAACGATGAGGTTCTAGCTGGCTAGCTGCTGCCCTAATTGAGGGGGAGGGGCTAGTGGAATTAGAGAGCTGGGAGCGTGAAATGCGCTGATTTGCCTCGATCCGCTCTAGCCAGCTTCCGTCCGTCGTGGGCTGCTCGCTACAGGAATGTTCTCTCCACTGGCGGTCCTATTACTGCCACCACTGCGGCCAAATGACACTTCTCCCAGACACGGAAACTCCAACAGCTGATAAAACAAAACATGTCCTTTCGACACAACCGACAGTGAGATCTCTGTAACACTCAATTATACAGTAACTAAACTTCAAACGTTGGGTTGAACTCAGCGAGGAAATTTTGTAGCACCATATAGTTTTGTTTTTTTTGTTTTTTTTTGTTTTACTGTTTATTACATACACACACATACATCAATCGTACAGTCAATAAAGCATACTTACATGATAGTTCTTGTTTGTTGAATTAGGCTATGTATTTACACCATGTAACTTATCATTTGATTTTAATCTTAATTTACTGCCTTATAGTTTTAACTATCCTCTCTAAATTCAGAACTTCTTTATTTTTGAGTACCTTGAAATACAAATCTAATTCAGGTAACAGCAGATCTGTTTAAAATCAGTTGGTACATCCTTCAATCCATACCAATCAAAATACTTAACGGAGTAGAAGTTTAAATATTTGGTTTAGAATCGTTTCCGAAATGGATATTTTTAGCCCATTCATTTCAACACTCATTTTTCATGAAATCTGAAGATGTCTCGATGAAATTTGATATTCATAGCGTCGGAATTGGATTGACTACCCCATCAATTCAAAAAAAGCAACGGCATGAAATTGCTTGGGTGGCGAAAACGTTACATAGTTCACATGGGCTCTATTTCTACATGTACGGGCAATATGAGCAAATATCTCACGCTTTACGGAGACAGACGAGCCATGAATGATAGATACACAATATCATTTCTCAATGACTTACGATCGATTAATATTTTGACCCGTGGTTCCCCCGATGTCGTGAGATGCAATTTCTTATTTACACACTCGACGGGAGCCTAGCAACAAGACACATCCTTGCAGACATAGGATGAAACATGCACCTGTCACCTCTGAACAGGTACAGGGGACAGTTTTCATGACAAAACATATGTAATAATCCAAGAATATGATTGGTTAAGGTGAAACGAGGGAGAAATTCGCCCAATGAATATTTAGAACTGTATTTTGCAAAATGAATGAAATATGTTTCATTTTAGTCGAGTGATATTGTGATTGCAGGAGGCAAAAATAACATTATTAGTGTTTATACCTTACACTCTGTTTATCTATTACCCTAGGTCCAGTCTAGGGCGTATTTTAGCATGTTTATGATACAACAGCGAGTTCTGTGTATCATGATGTATTTCGTATCGTATCGTATCGCAAGGGTATGCAGGGCCACGATGAAGCAGGTCTCTCTTCAGAAAAGCCGGACATCATTCGCCGATAGGTAACAATGACGAAAAACTTAACCAAAGAGTTAGAACAAGTACACGCCAAATATAAAGTGTTCCAAATTGCAGCACTTCATCCGAGAGGACATTCAAAAAGGTGTTTTGCTATGAACAATTACCCCTTTAACCACTATCAGTAGATATAGCATTGCAGTATATGTGTGATTTTGCGCACATCGCGCAGTCAATAAACATACAAATACAAATATAGCTGTAGAAACGCTGCCTAGATGTTGATCATTTCTTGAAAGAGTGCTCTCGTTATACAACCTCATATACAAAAATACAAAAGATACATATTACAGTCACATAATAAAAATGCACAGGTTAAAGCAAAGCATATGATTGAATGATGAAGTAATCAACTGACTAAAGGGGGCTATGGTA
This sequence comes from Maea johnstoni, assembly GCA_963942565.1. NCBI lineage: Eukaryota > Metazoa > Annelida > Polychaeta > Spionida > Magelonidae > Maea > Maea johnstoni. The sequence goes on along the minus strand of OZ012684.1, from coordinate 71,989,061 downwards.
AAGAATATGAATTATAAAAGTCTCCATCAGGCATTCCTAGAACATGTGCTTTACAACTTTACACGGTTTCAATTAGGCCTGTTTAAATTGCGGTCGTATGCAAACTTGATTTGCTTTAATCAGCTACATGTGTGGATGATGGGGAACACTATACGTTATCACGCAGGCCTTCGTCTCTATTGTGAGTATTAGATAAATAAGATGAAAAAGGGTGGGGTTATTTTGGAAAAATTCACAAAATATTTTGACGGTTACACTCATGATTGAAGTCAATTGCAATTTTTGAAGAAGCTATTTTGAAATGAAAATTAAGTAGCAACGAGAAATGGAATGGAGATGTTTCGGAAATTTCATTATAGTTTCGTGGTTGAAGTCAAGTTTCATTTATTCTTTAATTCTAAAAGAATCATTTTTAGTATAAATGAAAACAGGAAAACAGGAGGTTATCATATGATTTGATTAGTCCTACCCAATACATAGAAACCATCTGTAAAACTAGCGAATGCGCAAGTGTCGCATTTATGCACAAGAATGTCTAAACTTTCAGATCGATTCCACGTGACTGTTTTCTCGAGCTCAGCTTGTTGCTTTTTATCGCAGCGGGGACTCGCGCGGAGCTTTCTCAGTATTTCGCCTTGTTCTACATGCAAAAGATATGTCGAGCGCAATCTAATATGAAACAAACATTTCCAGCTTGCCAAATCTAAGCCCCACCTCTGACCCGACGTCACTGACTGGTTCAGCTACTTGTCTTACGGAGACCCGTAAGCGGGGAAGTCGGAAACGGACCCCCTCATTGTCACCTCCCACTGAAATGTACATGGGTATCTTACAGAAAGAATGCCGCATTGTGTATTGCAATCGGCGTCAGCTCTGTTCGGTCGACATCCCAAACAAAATTCGGTTTTGATCACCGAAAATGCTTCGTTTAAGCTGTTAAAGAATCCAGTGTGTTTTTGTCAAGGAAGTATTTGCACAGAGGCCGTCGTCGGTGCACACGGCGCATTCTTTTGGGTGGCAAAACTAAAATGGCACGTGCTCGTTAAGTGCCAGTCGTTTATTTACAAATCGAAAATGTCCTGACACATCGCTGCCGGACAGAGTAGGACTAGTCGCGGACATTGTCTACGAATCAGACCCGAATAGAAAGCAGCCAGAAAACCTTTTAGTGCTGTTTTGCTTTCCGACAATACGCAACCCAGATAGCGAATAAATCCTGGCTTATGGGTATTCTTTAAAAAATCAGGCATTCCCTATTTGGCCCACAGCGTATTTGCCCTCACCCGATTGAAATACTAGCATGTAAACCAGGCCTGGATGGTGTGAACAATTGATTAACTTGGAATTTCTTTGACGCCCAGATTCGCCCCGGGATGGTACCGGGAGGGCCCTGGGGACTGTGTCCAAACAGTCTCGCCTGATTACTTAAATCCACCCCCTAAGATGATGCTGGTTTAAAGACTGGAAACATATGAAACAAAGTCTTTTTTGGCGAGTGCACCCGCTCAATGCCTTCGCTCAACTCGCTACACAATTCAAAGCATACCTATCATCCGCGGAATGTTTTCGTTTCATATCTCTGTGCGTTAAACTCGAAAACTTCAATTTAGCAATTTGAAGAGCACACATTAAAGTTCATGACTCTGTGAGTATCAAGAAACAGCTACATCTCTTTCAGAAAACCTCCTCATCCGGACGTGGAATTTCCCGCCAGTGGGCCACATTTATAGATCCTTGTTTACCACGCTAATGATGACCCAGTGAAAGGTTGTTGATAGTTGCTTTTGCATGAATATGTACATGTACCTATATATACTTAAATACTTCATCTGCTAAACTGTCTATGCAGATCCTTGGTATTACAGCGCAATATAACTACACGTTCTGGTATGGAGATATTTTGTAAGAATGTCAGTGCATTTCGGTTAAGTTTGTTGCTTTTTGGGTATATCAAGTATGTGCATGCAGGATTAAGCACATGCCTGTATGAATCACGGTAATGCACACCACATACAAACAGTGCGTGCAGGAAAATTGAATCCTATTTACATTAGCACTACGTCTCGCTGAGTATCAACCAACACCCACAAAAAACTTCCCTGCAAATAAAAACTTCCATTTACTGCTTAAGTGAAACCCCATTGTTACCTTGCAGCCACGATAGTGTTGCAAAAATCCGCATGTTTCTGTTGGAAATGATGTAGATTTCACTCGAACACGTGCGCGTGTTGGTATTTCTCAGTATGTCCGTTACAATGTCAACTACTAAGTGTTAAAATGGCATGTACACCCTCGCTCTTGATGACAAAACCCAGTGGTATGAGAAATTCAATTTACCTGTCAATTTTCACAAAGAACCAAAGTGAAAAATACTTAACTGTTCTCACTTCAGACGCACTTAGTGAACATAAGGTATACACAGTAATCAATTTATAATATTTGCTCCAGCACTCTGAAATGAACAGAATTTCTGTTTTTCAAGAATGGAAAGCGTTAAAAACCGTGTGAGTATTTTTTTTTCATGTTACAGTTTGTCGTGGTCAAGGCCAGTTCTAGCACATTGAAACTGTATGATTTCCACTTGGCGCTACTGGTTTATTTACATCTGTAAACAAAGGATAGGTGTATCGAATATGCAGTCAAAATACAGGTATGTATATTTCAGTCAAGAGAATGTAGTTAATCATTTCGGTTAGGCATAGATTCAGGCTGTGTGTATTTGGACTGTATCAAAATACTGTTTGCACTCATACTACATTTTCGGATACATTCATCAAATACTTGACTTCTGACAAATACGGCAGAAAGGGTACGAGAGACGAGCCATTATATTGCGAGATATGTTAATAGTAAATGGATACTGTAGGCACGGGACGGTTCGCAAACAACTTTTTATGCGCTAAGTGTTTCCACTAAGCGAATTTCTTCCTTACAAATCTCTGTGAGAAGTTTTTCATGATCAGCAATAGTATACAGATCCTAGTAGTAGTAGTAGTAGTAGTAGTAGTAGTAAAGAAAGGTATTCGGTTTATAGTCTTGTATCCACCGAAGTGCTCACACGACCTTCCTCCCCTAGCAGGCACTGTACATACAGAAACCATTTCAATCCCCCGGGGGATATTCCAGAGCAACTGGCAGCAAATAGCGCACACACTCTAAGCACTGCCTTATTTATGCTAGGTACCCATTTTGCAGCTGGGTAGACTGAAGCAATATGGAATAAACTGTTTTGCCCAAGAACGACCAAAGTGCCTGGAGTGGCCGGGAATCGAACCAGCGACCCTCTGATTACTAGTCCGACACCTAACCAACTGAGCTACTTTGTCCTAGTAGTAGTAGTAGTAGTAGTAGTAGTAGTAGTAGTAGTAGTAGCTGCCGCAGCAGCAGCAAAAGAAATTAATCGAAGTATGAATTTCGAAGTACGTTCATCCTAACTTTCTTTACCATCCTGTGGCTATAACGTGACGTGAAAGTTGGGACAGTACTAGTAGCCAGAAGTAGCCAGCAGTCTCTTACAAGGCATTAGATCACTCGGCAACTGGGGCAGGCCGCTAATAGTAGCAGTAGTAGTAGCAGTAGTAGTAGTTGTGTTTGTTTGTTTGTTGTTGTTGTTGTTGTTGTTGTAGGTGCTTGAGGAAAGGGGGTTGTTGTAACAGAAGCAGTGCGGCACACGAAGCCGGTTGCTAGACATACCCACACAGGACAACATTGCGATATTTGTCACTGAATAAGCAAAGCTAATATGAAAATGAACGGATGGGACGGTGAGGGTTAGGTACTCGCTACTTCGCAATGACGAGATTGGGTTTGAGAGGTACCATCTCTGTAGTGGTTAGATTGAGAGTTGCAGATATGAAGGTCTCCAACGTATTATCTTGTCCGGCGCATCTCATAGCGATGCTTTTTATCTTTTTGTTTTCGTCTCAGTACCATTAGCAGGTTTATTTAGCAACTGATCAAGCGGAAGACTCGGGTATTTGAACTATTTGATTCTCTTACATACTGCCTTGTAGATTTCATCGTTGATTTCCGTGCCTCTTTTCACTCACCACTTATCCCCAGTCTAGCATTCACTGTGTACGTATGGTGATGATAGGGGCTTGACCCCACCCACCATGGGTGCAGGGTAGAGGAGGGGGAGATCAAAGTACCCTAACCAGCTGGGAGAGACAAGATAATTACACAATCCCTCTCTCCTCTTGCGTCCTCGCAGTCAGATATTGACAGCCACTCTGCTGCGCGGCGCACTCGATCGGTTTACACGGCGAGCCGAGTGGAAATTCTTACATGGAATGATACCATGCGTTCTGCTCCTCAACTGCTACCAATAACATATGTCCACTGACATGTGTTTTACCTAACCGACTTAGAATGTCGCCGACATGCTGTATGGGGATTGTGCTTACACTGCACACATTGCTCAGAGTAGAGCGCCCCCTCGTGGCTAGTTGGGAAATTAGTATTTCAATGCACTCAGGGAAGGACACTAGTAAATTAGTATTCATCACCTTTCTGGATAACCTAAATCAAACCCGATATGAACACTTTTCTAAGTATTGAGATGTGATAAATTTAATTTATTTCTACAGCGCTAGTCTTGAGAAATTACATTGACCTTATAGGTTACAAGAAGGAAAGTTGTGCCATAGATAGTATTTTGCCTTAGAGGTGTTATGGTATCTCTCTGTCCAGTTTACTCTCTTATACTATGTATATTCAGTACTTACGACCAGCACCCTCTCCATAAACATTTTGTATTTTCTGTTTATCTGTTTATTACCTTTCTTTGTCATTATGTATTTATCTCTTTATTATGTTATTTGTAGCATTATGATTGTGTATCATGCTGATGCAGTCAATAGACTACATACACATACATACTGGGTTTCTGTAGATAGCTACTTATAGTTCCTTCAATAACTCATTCGATATAGTCTACAAGGAACTGTATTCTGATATTACATTCATTATTATGTATTCGGTTCCCTGAGGATGATAATGATGCTGCTGATGCTGCTGCTGATGATGCTGCTGCAGATGATGCTGATGATGATGCCGTATTTACATCGTGTTATATTTAAGAACATTCACTAGAAAGTGCATTATGGCATTGTGTTGTTGCCATTGTTCCTGCTGTTGTGTTGTGTTGTGGCTGCAGTTGCTGTTGATGATCATTGATAATAATAATAATAATAATAATAATAATAATAATAATGATATTGATAATAATAATGATAATAACAACAATAATAACCATAATTAATATCTATCTAAAGAGGGTAACTCAGTCCAATATTTAGTTATGGAATAACGGTATGTCCTTTACAGGATCCGCTATTCCATATATTAAAAGAAAAGACATCTCTGTAAGGAACGTGACCCGGGGAAATTGATCCTTTAACAGGTGATGACCTTATAAGTTCGATTATCATCCCCCACTTGAATAACCATCTAAGCCCATGTTCCAATCTCATATCCACACCCTGCCCTTTTCTGTCTTCTTCACAACTCGTGTACGGTATCTCTCATGTTTCTATGGCACTAACAGCGACCATCCTCAACCATCAGTAGAACTTCAGGAGTCCTGTGATAGGAATGACGTTTTAATTACAAATGCAATTGTTTTCATCAGACGTCATGCAGAATGCATTTAGTTGCTAGAGTTTTATTTCAGTGCTCTTTTTATTTATTTGGAATCTGAACAGAAGAGGAAAGCGCATCGCTGCAGAAACCTGCGCGTGCTCGCTGGCAACCCGGCGAGTCTCATTTCCGAGTCGCCCCTAGCGGTCCCCGCGTGAGTATATGCATAACATAGTTCCTCTGAGCCAATAACAACAAACCAGCAAATCCGCGGTGCAAAATGACAGATCGGGTGTCCATAACAATTACCATGCGTGCCATGGGGCGGTGCTTAGCCAGACTGACTGTATTGTGTGTCCTCAAAGTCAAACCCGGCACCCCTGATAGTTACATACTTATCTGATACCCTCGCGGACACACGTACGCTCGGACTGAGGAGTGCGGACCAAGCACCAGTCGTGGACTATCCCTGCCAGCGCTGCAGTTCGAGTCGGAGACTTTCAGTAGCACTCGAGTGGAGAGGACAGATAGAGATACAGGTGAAAGGGAGAGTTGCGCGAGCGAGCGAGGCATCGTTCAGGAGTTATTTGTTTTGGGAGCAGGTGGGACTTACCTGCGCACAGGACTTATAGTGAGCGACTCACTTTTCTTAACAGGCGAACTGAAAGACAGTAGAACTTTACCAGCGTTGCTCCTGCTTAGCAACTTAGTTTACACTAGTTGCAAAGACATCCACTTACACGCGGACTTTCCTCCGGACGGATTTGCCAAGCAGAGACTTGTTGTATGATAGATAGCGATTCACTAGAAGTTGGCATGAGTGTTGATTTAAAGATGAGCGCAGGTAGCAGGGCTGATAGCCCACCTTCAGACACATCAGCGGGTATGCATGGGGGCTCGGGACCCCACCAACCCATGTTTATCAGAGCCTCCGAGAGATACCCCCGCACCCCAAAATGTGCCCGTTGCAGGAACCACGGTGTAGTCTCAGCACTGAAGGGGCACAAGAGATACTGCAGATGGAGGGACTGTGTGTGCGCCAAGTGCACGCTGATTGCCGAGCGACAGAGGGTGATGGCGGCGCAGGTCGCCTTGCGGAGACAGCAGGCCCAGGAGGAGAATGAAGCCAGGGAGATAGGACTTCTGTACGGACCCAATGGTTTACTACAGCTCAATGAAACCCACGCTGCCGTCTCCTCCGCCGCCGCAGCCGCCGTGGCTGCCGCTGCGGCCACCGCGGCCACACACGAACACCCATCATATGATCTCGACAGCATGTATCCTAATATCTCCTCATCCTCTGGTCAATCCACTGGTCAGCTGCAGCAACAACAGCAACAGCAAGCAGAAGACAGAAACAGAGAAACACACAGTCCTGGTAAGCATCTACCTATCAGCTCTTTTACCCAATGAAACTGACACGCATTTATTTCTCTAGTTTCATAAAAATAGAATACATCAATTGAACTTCTTTTTTACATTCAAAGTTTCCGATTCGTCTGCATAGCATATCAAAAAGTATCTCTAATGAATTTGTCATTCAAAAGAGGTGTCAGAACACTGTTCAGGTAAGGAATCTACTAACCAGTCGTCATTACCCTTTTTATCCCTTAGCATGATTAGACTCGTAGTTAAGCAAAAGTTGAACACTTTTTGGTTGCAATTAAAGATGATGCAATGTTCAACAATCCTTGTTCAAATAGCTTATGAGGTGAGATGGATTGGTTATCCAAATAGCTGACTGACCACAGAGCAGGTAAACAATTCATTAATATCTCACCTCCATTCATCACCACAGATCTGTCAAGATCTGCCACTTGTACAAATTATTTATGAAGACAGCAACACTATGAGACCTAGTTGATTAACGAGGGAGTCCCTATTGTATCAAGAGAGGGGCTCATGGTAAGAAAGTTCCTGACAAAACATACACCAGCTATAATACCAATAGTGATATCGATGATGATGACTATGCATTTAGTTCGAGCAGAACGCCATACGATGCGATAATGTGATTGAAAATTGTAAAACATTTTACTTTCATTATCGCGTTTCAGCTATTTGACCGAATTGTCTGTATTGCGTATGTTCTCCTCAGAGTTGCCTTACAATGAGTATGGATTTTTGTGCTTTGAGTGGTTTAACTATCAGTTTGTAGGGAAACCAATTTGCTACATCCTACTAAATGTCAGGGTGAGTGTTAAGATACATCCCCTATCACTGCTATCAGGCTAGGAGTATCTGCAAATGAGGGGTTTATTTTCCTATTACTGACAGGATCTCTATTCAATTGCTAGTTCTTATGAATCCTTGGCACAGTTTTATGTGTGCAGCGCTATAGCTGGGATATGAAACTGTTCGCTTTAAGTCACTGTGGTAATTGTCTGTCAATATTTATTGTTGTCTTTTCGAGTGTCGTGAGTCTCTATTGTGTGATGTATGTACACGGTCATCAACGCCATCAGTCATATCTTCTCTATGCTTGATGTGATGTACCCAGCGAACTGGCTACAGAAACATAGAGCACCACTCACTAATAACCCAACTAGCTGAAAGACAGTTAACACATTTAACAATACCGTCTCAAAGTTCTATTTTGTAGCGAGTTTATGGGGAATATTTTTTAGTTGATGAACAAACATACTTTTGTAGTGAGCTACTCAGTGCGTAAGATGAACATACACCACTTCTGTTCATAATGGACATTAGCAGCAGTGTTTACCTGTAACACCAAAGCATTATCAACGTATCGTCTGAATCCGTTGCCTTTTTAAACTTAATTCAAACAACTCAATTCAAACAGAATTCTTTATTTACATATTATTAAATGGTTTATATATATATATATATATATATATATATATATATATATATATATATATATATATATATATATATATATATATAATATTCAACTTTGCATAAATACACACACACACACACATATATATATATATATATATATATATATATATATATATATATATATATATATATATATATATATATATATATATATGATAAGTTGAAAGTGTATCTATTTCCTAGCTGTACATTTATCGCATAGCATTAAAGTGTGTTGAACTAAGTTTCTGTGTACATTAGCCCGATGTGACTCGTGTAAAACGCTTTAAGTAAATTGATCAATAGGCCACGATCGTCAGGTGTGATTTCTTACCTTTCGACGAGGTGAGTGACAATCAAATAGTATGCATTAAGAAAATATGGAAGCGTGTTGTACTTTATTCCGATGACAATGCGTTCACAATGTGCATACCTTCAGTGGCTAATACAGCTGTTCTTCGCCTCACTATTTACCTGTAAAGCTTTCTTTCAATCAATTGTTGTAATTGGAATACAGATATGTTTCATTCAACGTCAATCCGAATGGTCTTGAAAGAAGACCATTGTATAGAGTCTACACACAGTGCCAGTTAAGTCTTAGCAAATACTTGCCTTTAACAGCAACCAGTCCTTTGTAACAAAGGTAACACTTTCTACGTGCGAGTCGATTAAAGGTCGCCATAAATGTTTACCCTAAGTTGAGAATAATTTGCCAAGGTTCAACTTCTATAGCACATTATTGGTGAACGGCGGTCAGTAATGGGGCACGATGATTTAGTTAGGTAGTCGAGTTGGAAAGTTCAGGTGTTGCCGAGTGTCACCTGAGCGCCAAATATATTTGTATGCATTTACATACCTACTATTTCATTCTAATGTGTATGATCAATTGGGGCCATGAGAGAATGCGGTTTGAGATTGATTTTTCTTTTGAGTAAAACGTATGTGGATTTTTAACATATCATTTAACACGTACCCAAATTCGCAGAACTGACGAGTTAGTTACAGAAATATATATCTAATTTAAAAAGACACCTGGTGTAGATGATGCGCGGTATATGAGTAAAACTATTTTAGACAACACCTTCCAGCTTTTAGTAAAGCAATTCACATCATTATTCTAAAAGGGCTTATAAAGAATCTCAGTAAGTCATGATACATACTATTCTAGCCTGTGTAGTGCAGCCACTTTCTAAGCTTACTTTTCATTACTATGGATATGTTATTTACTATCGTGATAGCATTTAACTTTGATAGGTATACACCCACAGAAAAATATCTTCCTGTGGCTGAAAGAGCCACCTAGATCGCTTTTAATTATAATCCACTAGATTTATGCACACATGAGGCGTTTAATTGACTTAAAGAGAGGAACGCTTGAATAAAAAAGAACTACACGTGCATTCTTCTTCAGATGTAAGAATAATACTTCTAATCCAAAACTTTCTAATCTACAATAGATATTCCTATACTTAACATTTTTTTGTTGGATACGACTCTTTTTCTACTTTGATTCAGATGTGGTAATTGTAATTCATATATCACATAAGCGAGATAACACAAGCCTTGTGAATATGGAAATGTTTTTTTTTCAATGATTAAGTAATCTCACACATCGATTATTTATTTGAGTAATCAAAGACTCAAATGAAGGGAATAAATAGTACGCTGATAACATTGATTAACAAATGAGTTCATGCAATATGGAGATGATACATTATTGGAAAGTTAGGTTTTAATAAAAAAAATTACTTTCTTATGTTGCCGAAAACTGGTAATTTCCTATTTCAAACGAAGAGAAATGCATTTTTGTAATTTACTGTCATTTAACAACGTTCAGTTGAGATTTGTAAAACTAGTTATGATATTTATGTGTTTTATTGACTACAAATCAACCATGAAGTTGCACATTTGATCAACGGACGAAATAAATATTATTATAATATTCTCGTTGTTTGCTCATAAAGGGAAACAACGACCAACCCAACCCAATCTAATCGAATCTATATTTTCGTGATGTCAAACCAACATTTACGAAAGCTTAGTATTTCATTTCTGATATTTTCACCAACTCCTCGTGTAAGCAACATGTCCACAGGCCTACCGAGCCATCGATCTTATCCCCAGTGATCGATCGTCTTCAGCTGTGATATCCTAGCGCAGTTCCTAAGTCAATTAAGGAGGGCCATGGAAGCCATCCACTTGTTACAGTGTGATACACAAGTCGCGGCGTTAGGGATATTTATTGATCCAATAAAGAATCATAAATCTATTTTATCGCAGGCTAACGAGTGGAACTCTCACTCCCTCGGCGAGAAACAGATTAGTCTTTCACTCAATTACAGACTTAAAGCAGTGCCTTTTGCATAGAGCCACTTTCTTTACTGAATATTTATGATGGGGAAACGGGGAGGTACGATTCGTTATAAAAGTCAGGAAGAATAATCCGATGAACCTAAATACATAGGTGTTCGACGAAACTTTTAAAAAACATTGATGAAAACTTAGTGAGGGAGAAGTCTCTCCGATTAATTTCAGGAACAAAATTATTTGAGAGGTATTTTCCTATACAGTTAAGTTTAATATATTAAGTTTTTTGACATAGTTTCATCTAAAATAATTTGAAAGGTAAATCACCTATTTTAAGAATTTTACGTGGGACCTATAGAAACGGGTATAAATAGCGTGGGTATATGAAGTCGAGTCACCGAGAAAATAATGTACATTAATTATACTGCCCTATACATGTAGTGAAATCGCATTATCCACGTAATCTTGGCGAGACAAGATTCATTTTAATCCATTCATTTCAGAATTAAACGGAACCAGCAAATCTTATTTGTTCTGCAGGGATAAGATATTACTCTATTCCCATGATGATATTTTCTTGCTGATTTTTTAACCAAACCCCCTTTGAGTGGATAAGCTGACGTCGATTTTTCTATTTGTGTTAGATCTATGAGCAATTCCTAAACGGTTACTATACATACCCAGGAGTTCATAAACTAATAATAAATTCTAAATCCATTCAACTCTTTTGAAATGCCACTTTTCAGTTTTCACTCTCAAGAGGGGTCGTGGCTATTGCTTTAAGTGAATAAGGGTGTTCCCATCAAACGGGCAACGTTATGTCAACTTGTCAGGGGAACTAAGATAAGTTAGGAAAACATGCCTTTCTTCTGCGTCATATGTTCCCTTTCAACAGGAACAAAGCTCTAGAAAACCCAGTGCGGAATTATGAAATTGTATATGTTTAGGTGTGTTCGCATATTGTTATTGTGTGCAAACTAGCTCGGGGAGGTATGTACACAGAGCATCTCTATACATAGGCAGAAAATGCTGTTACTTGTTCTGAGTACACTTAACTAAGTCTATAGATACTCCAGAAAGAGATGACAAATGACTCGATGCTTAGGCACGTTTTGGCGTTTTCTGCGTTTACCTGGACGTATTGACAACTCGTTTTGGGATAAGTACAGTTTAGGCTACATGGTATTTGACCATGTTCAGTAAGGTTGCTATGTTTATGGATCAAACCCAACCGTCTGTTCGCTATTTACTTTTTAACACCGTAATTCAAATAAAAACCGCACGGACCCATAGGAACGAGTCGTCTTCCTGGCAATGTCAGAATGTTCCCGATCTGAAAAAAACGCACAAATTGGAGTATTATCTTATTTAGCGAAAAAATGCTCTCGAATGCGCGCGGAGAAATGCAGACCACTGGTGGTATTCTTTCGAGGAAGCTTTGAGAACGATTACAAAAAAGCAACAGCACTAGAATTGAATTTCAAAGTCGGGTTGAACTTGTTGGGTAAATATCTGCTCATCATCTCTATTTGCGCATGTCAAGTAGAGATTCTATTTCGGCGGGAGTCATCCGAACTTTTGGCGACACTGTTGAAGGAGAATAAGTATCTATTACAAGCTTACCACTGCTTCTCTAAATCCTTATAGTCAACTTTCAGGCGTCACACTTAAGCAAAAAATGATTGCATTTAATATATTGAATGCTTTCTCCTTTTCTAGTTCCTTATATCATTAGTAGCCAGGGAACTCACCTTTCAGCTAACTTACGCAGAATGTTATGTACGTTGGTTAATCTTTATATTTCTAAAACATAATCGGTCTTTAAATTAAAAAGTATAAGCTGATAGCATTCAGTAGAAATGCAGGTATATAATTGAGAATGGTTATTCTGGGTGGTTGGATAGATATTGACAATGATTAAAATATGAGGCCTATATATTGAATTTATCATAGCGCTACAATGGAGTGCTTCACGTATATAACGCTTCTGATATTGTTCAGATAGTCTGTGGTATTTGCAACTTTCTTTAAGCTTAAATGACCGCCAGGACAATACTAGACTCTCCGCATCTCGCCAGAGATATCTTAAACAGTGACAGACAAAGTGTGTGGTACAAGCTAAGTGAATTTTAAGCTGGTTACATTACACGAGTTAATCTGATAACATGCTCAATGTTATTACTGGAATTATTGCTAAGCCCCTGCTGTTTATCTTGGGGTTTTGTCCGTCTGGTAGAAGGCAGTTGACAAATACTTAGCTGTAAGGCGAACTCTAGCTTTGAGACTCAAGACCATTGGCGACGACAGGTGCTGTAAATATAGTAACATCTAAAGCTTTTAGTGGCGTTTGCCGTATTTAAATCCCTTGTATATATCTACGTTTGTCTGACTCTCTGTCTATCTATCTCTCTTTGTCAAATACTAGTATAGTTCGCAGGTAGATAACGACAGGCATACATATATATATATATATATATATATATATATATATATATATATATATATATATATATATATATATATATATATATATATATATATATATATATATATATATATATATATATATATATATATATATATATATATATATATATATATATATATATATATATATATATATATATATATATATATATATATATATATATATATATATATATATGCAGATCCTATAGTGTTAACGCCCTTGTTTTTCCCACTCCGGCCTCCTTTTGGTGCATTTTGAGATCAACATATGATCGTGTACGCCACTTCCTGAGTGCCTTGCGGATAAGGATAGGATCGCAGTCCAATAATTAGTGTTTGGGGCACTATCTGCACCTGGAGTTAATTCTATATGTGAACAACTGCCTATGTGTTCCTCTTATATTTGTTTTCCTTTTGTGTTAAGTAACCCTGCATTGCCAGTAATAGGGGATTGTATGGATATTCTGAGTAATTGATTCCAATGCAAAGTTGGTTGAGAATGGCCATTCAGATTAAAGCAGAAATGGCTAGAAACAAATAGAGTAAATTGAGTGGCGCTACACAAGTAGGAAGCGATATAGGATTAACCGGCGTGAGTCGTATTTACCCGTGCTCAGATCAAACAAAAATAGCTTTTACAGGTAGAGATGAGAACACTTTCAATTCAGTAGACTTTTATATGATATCTCGAGAATAGCATTTCCGGCTTCTGGCTAATTGATAACTCTTTATAGTAAAGTAGGATTAGCCACACCTTTGGCGCAACTACACGTGTATTTGAACCAGGTATTTGTCTAGCAAACCTTGCTCCATGAGAACTTCTAGTGTTTTTATTTGTGAGTCCTGTAACTCTTTTTCTTCTCAAACCCCTCATCATCATGCTGCTGCTATACCGATACTTCTACCACAACTACTTCCACGTCTACAACAACAACAGCAACAACAACCACTACTACTACTGCTACTACTACTGCTACTACTACTACTACTACTACGACTTTTACTACTATACTACAGCAACCACTACTACTACTACTACTACTACTACTACTACTACTACTACTACACGCAGTCCACTACTACAACTATTACTACTGCTCTATCTATCAGATATTTCAAGAATAAAAGAAAACATGCCGATAGCACCACGTAATTAGGATTTGGTCAGGCTACTCAGTGGTGAAATCCTACTGCAAGTGATCTTGGACATGTATAAATGTGGTTGTGTTAGGGAGACATGTTATGCAAAGCTCCAGAACTATTACTAATGGATACTGATTGGAGCGTATAATGGTACATGTCTTACAAGTTTCAGTGTGTGGCCTTGTTTGACCAACTCAGGGCATTAGATAAAGCATGAAGAGAGAGCAATGTGCCGGAAGGGCGTCTATGAGGGCGTGATTGCACAAACACGGCTAATCTTGACTCGCTCTGCAGAGAGACCTATGGTTCACTAAAGCAGGCAGTGTGTGTCCAGTGGTTGGGTCAAGCCTGACCACTGCGGGTCAGAGAGAAAATACACTACTTATAAAAGAGAAAAGGGTTTTTAGAATATTGATACTTTAAAAAATGTATGTATATCTGTACAACTTCTGTCCCGATAGTGGTGGCCAATAATTACTATACAATACAATACATAAACAGGGGGAAATGGCGTCGTAGGACTGTCCATTGAATACAATCTATGGTTCATTACCTGGTGTAGTAGGAGATGTATCGAGAATACTGCAAGGCCTAAACATAGATCTAACTACACGATGGACAGGTTAGAGCTAACACCACTATAGTTATTATATATGTCTTTGTAATCTTTATGATTGTGTACACTTTCTACGTGCAGTCAATACACATACAGCACTAAACTACAATTCTGAAAGACTTGGACTTTCCAGTCCGTGGTAGAATACCGTCAATGATTTCACCCCCCCCCCCCCCCCCCCCTCCCACCCTCCCCCAACATCCACAGCATCCGTGAATCATTAGCATTAATTATGTGGCCTCTAATTGTCCACTGAAGAGCAACACATTTAGTAGTTGGTAACTCTATCGTGGACCGCTACAAGATCAGTGGGTTCTTGTGTTTATAGACGACTCTCGTTTCTCATCCAACTATTCTGGGGCTGCAACCATTATAAGTGTTGGGCAATCTAGAAGTGAGGCGGACGGCCCTACATTAGGCTAGAGTTACTCTCCCAAAATATAACATGTTCCACTCGCCTCAACAATCAACCAAAACTGAAGCACTTGGTTTCAGTGGTTTGGGTTATATTTGGGGAGAGGGGATTCTTTCACCTCAATGATATTCACTACTAACTTGCGCAAACTTTATTTTCGGCGGATCGAAAAATCTTAATATTTCATTTCAATTTTGACTTCTAAAGTTTGGCAACTCTAAGATGCCAGCATCAGTTTCTGTACTTTAAGCGCATTGAGTTATTTTTCATGAGAACAGACTCAAAATTGGCCGCAGGTTTTAGTCGGGTTGGCCTCATTTCATAAAAAACTTCTATGGCATATTTGAGAATATTCAACTATTGAAAAAAACAATTCACGGACGTTCCAGTGTATGTATTTATGTATGTGTGTATGTATGTACATTCATACATACATAGTTTGTCATCAACAACACAATAACACGATTGAACATTGGATCTTGCTGAATCTATTTTACTTGAGGTGATAAACTCGCTCCCTTCTTGAGACGCACGTTCTCTTGAAGTTTACGAACATAGATGTAACTGAGGGCAACGGGCACTACAGCATTTTATCCCACTCTTATATGGAGCTGACAAACATCAGCGGGGGCTTCAAATACAATATTGCCCTCTTGAAGTGCGCAAAGTGCCTTCTTTGAACCAACTCTCGCCCTAGCCATATTACTCAGATCTCGCGTCAACTCCGAGAACGTAATTACAACGGCTCAGATTGATAAATCGAACCATCCATAAAATTCTTTTAAGAGTTATTTCCAATCTATAAGGTTCTTTCACGCTATTTCTACAGTAGGAGCAATCGTCGTTTGTTGTGGAGCCAGCGAAAGCGACACTTGATGCGGAGAAAAGCACGTGGTGGTGATAGGCGTAAGATGTAAATGTTATAATCCCTTTGAATCACTCTCCACTTCTTGAAACAAATTGCTGCCTATTATACGCCTAATACGAAAACGCCAATAAAATCTGCCGACAAATGATCTCGACTAAGGCGCAATCACGGCGAGGCGGGGCGCGCGCTCGCCTCGCTGCACGCCTGCGCACTCTAGCGTTCAGCTCAGGCAGATTGGATGGAAGTCGGCGCAGGGAGGGGAGAGCAAGCCGGATTGGGAAATAATGTGCCCAACATAAACATGTGGGACTCATTAACTTTTCTAATTACTCAAATCGTTGATACATGTTTTTTTTCTTTCCTCCTCTCCGCCGCAGTAAATCGTGTGTTCAGGATGTGAGCAGTTTCGCCACGGGACCACAAGTGAATGTGATGTTAGTGCAGCTTCTAGTGTTATCTTTCTCGCCTTAACAGAATACGATCCAATTTTTCTCTCCGACCCGAGAAAATGATTAACCTAGAGTGAAGTTACTGTCCTTCAATAGTATGTTTATTGTACTTACTGCCCTCCAAGTAGTTTCCTTTACCTGGATAGTAATCACACAGCAGCTGAAGAAGCACACTTAATCAGTATTGTCATCGTCACCATCGTCATCATCAACATATTCAATATTCATCATCATCGTCATCATCATCATCACTACCTTTATCGTAATCGTCATCAGTCTCTAACTGAATTAGAATCATATAGCAGTTGAAGCTCTTAACTTCATCATCATCATCATTGCCAACATCATCATCATCGTCATCATCATCACTGCCATCACACCCCCTCCCCTGTAGGCCATAGTTAAGTTAGTCTCTTGATTACACGTTAGTGCCCCCTAATCCGAGCGCCAGCCCAACAGCAGTGCCACTTTCATACCCAATTTGACTCAAGTGTTTCGGATATACTTGTCACTCAAATCCGTTTACATTTGGCACTTCCAAAGCTGTTATCAGTGTAAAAACAAGTCGACGATTCTTTCGGAATCGTGCCTCAGGAGAAAGACGTTTAGTCAAGAAATCATCATTACGGATTAGCTGAGGGTGGATAATGACTGCGGGTTAAGTCAAGCAAAAATGTGAGAAACCTGGCGCGCTGTTGCTGGCGGCAGGTGAGGGGGACTTGCATAATTCAAGATGCCAGAATAACTGTCTTAGGGGGTAAGGGAATTCTTAGCGAGAGATTCCCACGACGAGCGGAAGGCTAATTGGTATTTGGACTAATAATTATACAAACATAACAGTGCGTGCGTGTAGGTCTGTAATCCGCACCTTCACTACTTCCCACACACATACACATGCATGTACATACATACATATATACATACATCCTATACATGCACATACATACATATATACATACATACATATATATATATATATATATATATATATATATATATATATATATATATATTCTTTATTGACTGTAGTAAAAACTACAAAGGTATATAGTAAACATACAAAAATATAAGGACATAAGCCCGCTTTTCTGGGCTGAGAGTACAATAATTACATCGAAGATCACACTTCATGAAAAGAAGTACTATAAATATACCATTAAATTTTAACACAAGAATTATAATTTATAGAGCTTAGGTGAACGGATACCATAAGCCTTAGTAACTAAGCATGTGAGGGATCTGGCTTGTTGCGTATGCCGGAGAAATAGAAGGGGTCATAACCGAAGTGGTCACCATAGATTAACCGCCTTCTACTGTTTAACCAATACCTTTCCTCAAGCTAAGGCAACGGTAGTACATTTTTCCAATATGCTTTGCAGCTAACAACCATACCTCGTCCATCAACTCTTGGGGTATATTGTCGACAGATCTTCCAAGAAGGACACCAAGGGTATTCACTGAGTTACTCAAGATATCTCTGCCACTCCTTACCTCAATCTCGTTAATTTCGCGAAACATAGCAGTCCTGTCGGTTTGTAGTATAGGACACTGCATTACCAAATGTTTTACATTGTCATCTTCATACATATCACACAAACTACATACTCTATCTGATCTATTGAGTCTTTTAAGACGCACATCATCTTATATATATATATATATATATATATATATATATATATATATATATATATATATATATATATATGTGTGTGTGTTTGTGTGTGTATATGTATACATACAAACATAAAATGAGTATTTTTGATAGTTTATAGCAGACTTGTAAATAAAGTGACCAAACAAGATCCGAGGACACTTTATCTTTTTTATTGTAAATCTTTTTGCCATTTCAGCATATATCGTGACAAGCTAATTTCTCAGAAAGCCCCTAATTTCCTTCAGTCACTGGCCACTCTTACACTAGCCTCAGGCGGGTCGTGAAGACCTGCCAGAACACAAAGTACTCCACTGTAAGCTAAAGGGACAATACACCGCGCTTTGTACCAGTAGGACAGCACTCACACAGCAGTTTATCCAATATCCATAGTTGACGGACACATTGCTGTCCCACTGAACGTCGTGAGATTAGAAGTTCAGTGAAAAGGGAATCTGCGATTAGCGTATCTAGAATAACAAAGGTTGGCTGCAGAATACAGGAGGAAAGGTCTAGTGAAATTGATGGTTTCTGATCTTCCACCACGTCTTCAACCATGCTTGCATGTCAAAGGGCTAACCATTAATATATCATGCTTTCCTCAGACCATTTCATTTGCATCTATCCGGGTGATACCCACGTGTTTAATCATTCAGATTAAATCTGTACAGGTGAGTTGATCCAGGTGGGATTTTTATTGCAATTAGAGAATCGAATTGTGGAAAGTATATGAATAAAAGTTGGGGTTGACATATTTCTTTGGGGGAAGTTTCTTCCAATGCGTATCAAGATTTGATTTTTCCAAGAAAATGTTTGCAAAGTTGTCAGAAAGCGGTAGAGTTCGGATGGCGTACGCAGATTAATCTTGGTGTTGTATCGGGCCTGAGCTGTTTCGTGCACGTGACCTTAAGACTCACATTTATCACTCTCACCCTACCACCACTTGTGAAAGAACGGGCGCGAACATGTTGCTGCCAAGAGGGGCGCTGAAAAATAGACTCAATTTGTCAATTTTCCGTGTCAGGGAACGCAGATAAATTAGACAGTCAGAGAAAACAAAGCAAAAATGCAAGAGAGAAAATCGGCTTTGGCTCACCGTGGTGAAGTCTGATGGGGGCCGCATTAACGCATCAGTCAGCCGCTAGGGCGTGAACAAACACTGCCGCCCAGCCGTCATTAGGGGCCGGGTGAATGGAGGGAAACCCTGGTCACCGAGCGAGGGGTGATGACGACGATGATGGTGCTGACGGTGATGATAATGATTACGCCGATGATGATGGTGGCGATCATGGTGGTAGAGGTGATGGCTTACATAAAGGTAAAGGTAAAAGGTAAAGGTATTTGGTTTATAGTCTTGTATCCACCGAAGCGCTCACACGACCTTCCTCCCCTAGCAGGCCTGTACACACGGAAGCCATTTCATTCCCCCGGGGGATATTCCAGAGCAACTGGCAGCATATAGCGCACAAGCTCTAATCACTGCCTTATTAATGCTAGGTACCCATTTTGCAGCTGGGTAGACTGAAGCAATATGAAATAAACTGCCTTGCCCAAGGACAGACCTTGGACAGACCCGGCCGGGAATTGAACCAGCGACCTTCTGATTATTAGTCCGACACCTAACCAACTGAGCTACTTTGTCCCAGTACATACTATTGATTTGTATCTGCTATTATTTTGTACTTCACTCGTACAGTCAATAAGCATACAATAAAATATAATTGACTATAAACATTTAAGATTATGAAAGCATACAAGGACGAAAATGAACAAAATAAAGAGCAAAGTACGAAACGTAATACAATTAAAATGGAGACAATGCACAGATATTTGATTCGAGAAATTAAATATCATTTTAGACGAAAATCTCAACATCGAAATTCGTGATGACATACAGTGGGGTGAACGTATCTTGCGCCGTTGTGGAAAGTGATGGTAATGATGGTGGATAGCTATGGCGATGGTATGAATGTCTAATGAAACCACGCTTTCTACTAAATATCTAGAATGTCCTTTGTGCTGGACGTTTTGAGCTGTTTTGGTCATGCAATCCTGCTTAACGTATAGTTTTATTCAATAAGTCGTAGCACTACAGACAATGCTAATTACCGCACTCATCATGCATGGGGTACAACACTAATTACTATCTCTTCATGACCTGTCCTTGAACCTGTCTTTGATGGTGAATCTGGGCAGGTAGAGATCTGTAAATCTGAAGCTTGGTTTGGAATCTAAATAAAAAGTTTAAGACGTGTAATATTTCATTCATCATATCTGATATTTCTGTAGGTTTTCACTAACGACCCATCCCTCGCGCTATTATTTCATCATTCCAATCACATTTCACCAGGAATGTGGTGTTAATTTCCCATGAAAGTGATCTATGATACTGATTAGCTAGTCAATTTCTTTCACTGCCACCACGTTGCTCCGCCATGAATGTCAATATCCCGGTAGACAGGGAGGGATGGGCAAACTATTCGCGACATTTCATCATTCTTCTCCGCAACTTCCCATAAAGTACATCCCTTCCACACGTTTAATGTCCGCCAATGTGCTCCGTATCTCAATTTTACACCAAACTCCCGTTTCCTGGTCGTTACCAGCAGAACAAGTGGAGACAACCAACATTCTTTCGAAAAGAAATTAATATCCACGTGATTTACAGGCCGAGCAGGCTCATTTCCATTAAGTGGCAGTATTGCAATCAATTCTTGTAGACAGTTTATGCGTTTAATATCTTAGATGAGCACCCGAGTCGGACAGGTCCTGATCATATTTTCTTTGTGGCGATCCCAGTCGCAGGCACACGGCGCTCGGAACTGATAAACATCTATTCTTTATGACAGAAGCCTCAGATACAATTTCTGTAGTCCCGGGTGGGGTACACCGGGAGTCGCATGCCAAGTGAATACTTCCATCCCAGCTAGTAATCTGCATTGTCTACTCCCCCACTGATGTCATCTTGTTAATTTCATTAGACCTCAAATTGGTAATTTTATCTGAAACGTGCATCAGCCCCAAGCAGTCGCAGGATGTAGTAAAAAGCAAGGATTTCCCGTAATTGGATCATTGTAGGGACTAGGTACCCTCCGGAAAGGGTTTTTGTGGGATTCGCTGTAAATGCGCAATCTGAACATTGATCTTTTGATAGGTTTCTAAAAATGGTATATTTAAATATATATCCATGTTCTTATGGAAATTAATATACCTTGATATTCAGCTTACTACCTATGTAAGCGTATTTCACGATATTAAATAATATTCAATAATAAATTTCAATTTCATTTACTTTAACATATATTTAATGTTGAGATATTTATGCGAGTTTCTTTGAAAAGCCTTCCCGAAAATGTTCAAAGTATTGAGGTATTTTACGTATAGAATGTTTCAAGGTGGATGGTCCTAAGTCACTATTGTATCATTCGAAGTCTGCTAATGCCCTAATAAGACACGAATTTAACTGCCCCTTGAACCATTGTCATTCGGAATGAATGCATTAAGGATCAGAACAAAAACGCACTTAGCAGATCATGTAACTATAATTTCTTTGCCGCGCCGACTGGATATGCTCTCTCGTAGTTAATCCCAAAATCTCGGAGATTATCGTTAAGATCTCGTGTCTGGCAATGCGCTTTTAGAGCCGAGTTATTCAGCTCTTTTCTGTATCTGCAAAACCAAATTATCTTGTTTAACATCGAGATAAACACACAGATATGCGTCAACCCTTTGTTTTTAGTGCTACCTTTAATTCTTCTCGTGAAGTCTCCGTTCATTACCGATCCTTTGGTGTAGTTCGGTTACCCCGCCACCTGATTATTCTGTAATTTTCACTTTAGTCTAGTTTAGACCCACCCTGAGTCCTAACCAATAGACATCTTTTAGTGTGTCTATGTTCTTTTTGTTCCCTACTAATTACCTGACTAATTACCAAATTGGCCTTATCTTCTCGCAACCTTTCTACTAGTTCTCAGAGGGTTTTATCGGGCTTCGCTTTGTGATGGTATGCGATAAACATTTTTAACATCAGACAACCCCTTAAAGAAATAGACAGAAGTTCTTCTTCCATCTGTTCTCACGAAAAGTTCTTAAGCAAGTAGTCCTTTGACGTTTCATCTAAGCAAACAATGCTATTAGTTAATTTGGCTCTCGTTCATTTTCTATACTATGTAAGCTTACTTATCGTATAAAGCTTTCAAATCACCTATATGGATATTTTAAGTCTTTTTTGAGCGTTGAAAATATATACATGGCTATTTAAGTCTTTTTCGAGCCTTTAAAACACCTGTATGGGTATTTGGGTCTTTTTTGAGAATGTCATTCCTTTTAAACGTTTTTTACTCGAAGTGCTGTCGAGACCTTGATGGGTGGTGACTAGTTTTACCACCGCCATTTGAATTCAAGGCTAGTGTTCATTAGGTATGATGCCGATGATGTACAGTTCCGCTTATGATTCATTGTATTGCATCTATCACGATAATAATAATGCATTCCCCAGAAACAAAAAGTTGTAGCAAAGAACAAAATGGGACGGATGGTACGTAAATAAACATGGACGGTTTAGGTTATATAGAAGGAACTGAATTTCTTTATTTTTAAATTTCAAATTACACAAATATTATCGGATTTAGATATGTTAAATCATAGAGTTTTATGATTTTTTTAATTTTAAACCAAAGATAAAGTAGATAATAGTTTAAGCATATCTCTCGGAGTTCAGCTTTTGGTTCCCTAGGGTAAGACTATTCTTGGCTGGTCTTAGGGGTTAGCTGGCTGTGGTCAGTAGTTGCTGTGTACCTTGGAGGGTCCCTCCTCGGCCTGTAGTTCTATGCCCTCTCCATCTGCCTCTGCTAGTTAGCCCGCTGTCATCCTGCGGGCGAAACATCAACCCTTAATAGTAACCACTCACTAGGCCTTGGACCTGGCCAGTCTCCCCGAGTGCTCTTGACCGGAGGCAAGGCACCAGCCCGCCTGACCCGTCTCCTCTCACTTGCGCGCTTTCATCACTTGTGATCTAACGGTTGTTTTCAACAACATGGAAGACAAACACATATTGGAAAATTCAGCAACACTTGCAACATGAAATAATCATCCGCCCCACTACCTTGCCCCGAGGGCGGAATTCCCCTTAGCCAATGGGCTAGATAGGCTGACTTGGGCAATGGGAGAGGAGTTGGAATGGCATATACCCCCCGTTTGCTGCTCGCACAGCGGTCAGGCTTCTTTCTACCACTGGCTACCACTGGTACCCTCCATTCTCCCTTAAGCTGCTTTTGTTGAGCAAGTTTTGCAAGATCTGCCGGCTACTTGTATAGACCTACCAATGACTGCAAGAAACCTACAGGTTCAGTTGCAAGCAACGGCCTATTTGACCTTGGGAATTAACCCTACACTCATTACTTTGTCGTACATTAACCCTGCTACTCTACTCTCCCGCATCATCCAGGAGAGTAGCAAAATAGCCAAACAGGTTGAGAAATGATCAAAGATAGTCCCAATGATTTCGGAAATACATACCTTGATTAAAGGTCTTTCAGACTATTTGAATCAATAAAAATCTAGGATAGTTTTTGTGTTACCAGAAACAAAATATATGGGCTCCTATAGCGAATGATGAAGTAAATGATCTTATAAAGATATTTTATTATTCCAAATGAAAGAATAGCCAATTTTTTATTATTATGTATAAACAAATCTTAAATTCAGATAATCAAAAAAGCTTAAAAGTTTGATGATTTCCGGGTACTAAGTCAGTAGTCTATAGCTTTCTTTTGGCACGATGTCATTTGATTGATTTGCATAGCTTGTGTAACATACATGTAAGACATTTTGGATTTGCCATTTTTCATGATAATTCCTTTTTAAAAAGTCATTTTATAGGATATTATCTAAATTTGCCTTTTGGGTAATGCTGGGATTATGTTTTTAGTCTTCTCCTTTCGAAGAAAACATATTTGGCAATAATATGTGTCGAAAATATTTCTTTATTGATTGCTAAATGTTCGTTACAAAGTTGGTTTTCACAAAATTCCACGGAAAGCCACTTCAAGTCAAGTCAATCTATTTTGATAGTGCCTACCGGGTACTTTCTGGGCTAATGGTTAAAATCTTTTCTTTGGCAAGAATACGTTAGACCACTGGGCATCAGTTTGTTCAGGGCTAGTGTCCAGTGGCAGGCGAGCCAGCAGCCTGCCAGGAAGCTGTACTGACCACCGAGGAGCAGCTGCTAGATAATATCCCGTAGCCAGCTAGCCTCAGCGCCACCTACTGGGCACATGCGAGTTGAAACAGTTATGTTGTGCACGTTGCGGGGACTGCCCCAAGCATTGCTACTCCTGGATCAGCTCAGAACCCCTACCTACTTCTAACCGACCATCTTGGATAGCTGAAAGTTACAGTTTCCCACCCAATATAAGCACTGCATATATTCAATCAATACAAATCACATATTTTGAAAAAAGTTAAAATGCAGTTTGGTGTATGGTTCCAACTTATTAAATATGTAAGGCAAATGTTAAATATGTTGAATTGGCCAATACTAAGGCTTTTTATAAACTGTTCGAAATGTAAGTTGTCTATTTATGAATTGACACAGGAGATTTCATTATCCCTGCCATACTTTTTAAATGTATATTTCACAGGAAAATAGTATTGTTTGTGGTATCACGTAATAGACAATACCAGATTTATATCCAAATGAGCAACTAGTCAATATAAAGAAATTGAAAACAATTTCTTTTGAAATCCTGATTTACTTACTTAATGCTACTTAAAATGATCAAAATTGACAATATCGAATAATCGGATTCAATACAATAATAAATTCATTCCGTTTCACCAGAAATATGTTATACATTGTTCTGAGTTAATACTTTACAAATTCTTAATTGTTTTGGTTTACCATTCTACATTTATCATGTACTGATTGCTGAATACAATAGTGAGACAACATAATTGCTGCTTTAGCACAAGATATATATATACATATATATGTATAAATATATATATATATATATATATATATATATATATATATATATATATATATATATATATATATATATATATATATATATGTATGTATATATATATATATATATATATATATATATATATATATATATATATATATATATATACAGGTATATAGTAAGTATACCCGTTTGGAGTTAATGACATTGTATAAACTAGAGAGTTAGTATTCTGTATATCTCTCTGCTGATACTGAAAAACTCTCGTTTGTCTGCAGACCATTGGGTGTTGGTCAAGCTAACCTTGAGAACAAGAACAAGGTTAGCCGTGGGCAAGGGTGCTTTATTTGGTCTGGGGATATTTATTTTTTAGCCGGGCGGCAGCATAAGTAGCATATCTGCAGGAGAGTATTGGGAGCGTGTTACCTGAGGGGAAAGTTAATAACAGCTGCAAGGATGACAGTCAGGTATTGGGGGCCTCCTCGCGACTGACTTCACACAGGCCTAGACGGCCAGTATGCCCCCGTGCCATGTTGTTCTTGCCCTTTTGGGCCAGGTTTTTAGGCTATGCCACTACGGGGGTGCCCAAGACTGTTGCGTCATATGCCGCAAGCGTCAGCGAGGTCTCGGACATTCCTTGACCCCATGTATTTGCCCCTACGCAACTCGCCTCCTCTTCTCATCCTATACCTTAGGTAAATACAGAAGCATTTTTGCCCACGGAAAGAACTGGCGGCAGCACAGTCCCAACACCGCTACACCAAAGGCACACTGTCATGTCTGAAATGTATAGCAATCTTGGGCGCTGCGGGCTCTGGACGCCTCCAGAATGACGCAATCTTCTCAGCAACTTTGCGGAATTCAGCATTTGTCAAAGTGACATTTCTCCTAAACTAATAGCCCAGCACTGCAAATTATTAGTTTGTAGGCCAAACTACTATTAATACCTTTAACTAATGATGTTCAGAATTAATCAAACAATCACAATTTGATAAACAAGAACATTAGCTCAATTCGTATGAAAAAACTGATAGCTTTGAGGTTTGGATCGAGGAGATCATCTTGTTGAAATAAAATCCCACTCGAAAATGCGAATTTCAAGCCACTACCTTCTTTGTATTAATGGAATTTTCGACGACTTTGAATAAGGTTTACAATTAAAAGATTTGTACAATTGAAAATCATATCTGCGAATTAGAGTTTGCTATTTTGATCATTTCATCTTTGGAACTAATGAATGACCATACCAGATTGTAACCAATAGTTCACTAAATTGGAATGCATATTAAACAAATACAAACCCACATCTCCTTACAATGCAACACGTAATCTGATTGACAGCACTGCCGGAATCCTTGATTCGGAGAGCAATCTTAGGGCTTTTTAGATTGGTATTCAGTTGGTATTTTACCACTCAACGGATAAGTTCATTTACCGGCAAACTTCCAAGTTTCCACTTGAGTCGCGCCTGGCGTCTCGAGTGACAGTAGAACAAAGTGGAAACAGCGAATACGCAGTGTAGCAAAGGCCAAGTTTTGCATGGCTTCGGTCGCTCTGGTAGCACTTAGTCAACGGTGGGGAAAGGATACAAGGGGGAATCGCCTTGCCACTTCTCTCCATCCAAGCTGAAGGGGGCCCCCTCACACCAGTAAGCAGGCAAAGGCCTTCTTCTGCTCAGTGAGAGGGTATTGGAGGATAGGATAGAGCTGGGTGGTCTAGTCTACGAGTCTTAGTGCCAAAATAGTGCTACTATTTTCTCTTCCCCGAGGCTCATTTCACACAAACGTCTCGGCACTTCAAAGTGTCAGGGTAAAATAGCATGTGATTTTCAAATGGCCTTTTTAATACATGATGGCCATCATTGGCCTAATACCCTGTAAACAACAGATTTTGGAAAACCATACTTCTTTTTGCCTTTAACCTTGAAATGGGGATACAATAGTTAAAATCCTTTAAGATGAGTCGTATACTTGAATTCATTTATCTGAAAATTGTAAGAAGTGTTATTGTTGTTGCTGTTGTTTTGCCCGTTCACGTTGCTGACGATGCTGATTGTCGTTCATCATATCATATCAATTACTCGATGAATTATGCAAATGATATCCAAAATTGATAATTTGAAATTTCAGGATCGATACACAAAGTCCAAGCATTGGCGTATTACAATATGACTGAAGTTTCATATTCAAACTTCAGTGGATAGCTTGAATGAGGAAGAAATAAGATAAATGTTATCTTAATGTTCTATACTAAGTGTTATTTTTTATTTTTCCAGATGCAAAGCGCAGAAGGCTTGACTCAGACAAGGGGCACAGTTCTCCCCCAGGCTCTCCACCAAGTCATGACGCTGTTCACACACACTCCTCTGACAGCTCCCCTGAAAAACTACACGACGACTCGAATAAACCAAAGGACTACTCCCGTCGTGATACGACAAGCCCCGCGAGCGTCTCCTCAAAGAACGATTCCGATCACAGCAACTCCGCATGCGCATCGCCGCCACCGACCAGTTCCGGTTCCACCGGGGCTGCCGCTAAGAGGCCGGGCATTGATATACTAGCCCGGGTGTTTCCTCACATGAAGAGGGGCGTGTTGCAACTGATTCTACAGGGTTGCAACGGGGACACTGTTCAGGCCATCGAGCAGGTTCTCAACAATCACTGCAACGGCAACCAGGCGGCCGCCGCTAGTGGGGCTCTTGGCGTAACGCATCGACCCTACCTCTCTACGCCCTCAGTAATGAATGGCGTCAACAGTGGACTCAAATCGGCGTTTTCGCCCATAAACAGTTTAGGTTCTCAACACATGAACCCCGCTATGAGGTACGCATACCCAAATGCCCGTGGTTTGGCACTTGCAATGCCCTACCCACCAGGGTTTCTACCCAATCTAGCCCAGATGAGTTATAACTATAGCGCCCTGAGCAATGCCCAGAAAAGCGGTCTCCATTATGGGTTGTGCCCCTGCCCTTATACCCCAGTATCTCCCACGGAAAAACAGAGTGGGGTGTGATGAGAGAACGCTCTGGAACAGAACTTTTGAGAGACATTTAAAAAGAGCAAAAATCAAAGAACTGTTACATAGCATTGCGAATTGTACAAGGGCATCATTCGTATTGTGGATTATATGCTGTAAATATATGTGACATTATGAACTTGATTGATATGGATTCTTGCTATATAATATTTATCTTGTCATCTTGGAACCAAAGACAACAGAGTCCATTCCACAATATATATATATATATATATATATATATATATATATATATATATATATATATATATATATATATATATATATATATATATATATATATATATATATATAAATATATATATATATATTCTCGTATTTATTCAAATGTGTATAGAGATAGCAAAACATAGTTAACAACTGACATGATGTTCGTGAAAAAAGGTGAAAAGGCATCAATTATATTCGGACGACGCAGAAACTCTTTATATGTAAATACCGAGGGAAAGAAGAATGTTCAATTCAAGTTGATGTGATAAAGAGTCAAAACATTAACTTTTCCTCTAGTCTTTCTTTCTCAGTAGTGAAAATTGTCCTTACTAACTAATTACTATTAGTAGTTATACTGATAAGTACGATAGGTTAAATCGAATTATTTGTATCATCATTGTAAAACTAAGTCTTTTCTGGTGTCTACAATATACCAATGCCTTAAAATCAATTACTGTAACGTCAGTCGTGCCTATGTGTAAAAATGGAGTTGCTTGTATATATTTGTCTTTGTTCGAGTGGAATTTTGTATTGTAAAGAATAGATATATGCTTTTGTATCCTTTATGGCAATTAAAGCTGGCCAGTACTAAAACGATGTTGCAGTTGATATGTTGTTATTTTTATCAATTGTATTGCTACTACGTGGGGATATGAACAACACATCTCAATATTCCTACCTGTAAAATACATTAACCCTGCTTTAGAAACTACATGGGGCGAAAGAGTACATACCTAGATAACCACAACGACTCTGTCATATAAAATCGTATGTTTCTTCCATCGCCTCATCATTTCAGTTCATCGTATATTTCCCCCCATTTCATTATAAATTGGTAAATCGTCATTACTATTTCAGAGGATTATTCCTTCATACACATTTGCTGAGATAATTCCCATACGATACGAGATAATTTCCATGTCTTCCATTCGATTTTGTTGTCCTATTTTCTTAATCTTTATTTCTTAAGAAAATAATTTAAATAAATATTTATATATATATATATATATATATATATATATATTTATATATATATATATATATATATATATATATATATGTATATATACTTCTATATATATATATATATACATATATATATATATATATATTCATATACGTATATATATAAATATATATATATATATATATACACATATATATATATATATATATATATATATATATATATATATATATATATATATATATATATATGTATATATATATATATATATATATATATATATATATAAATCACATACTATTAAAGTATTACGTGGGATTTTCTTTTGCCATATCGATTACGATCTATACCTATTTCAATAAGAAATGTGTAGTATGGCTTATTCATATTACGATCTTAGCAATCGAATGCCTTATCAGTAACGTAGGTAGAAATACCAATTAAGTGGAAGGAAGACCTTTCATAAGTACACAAAGAGCCATTAATTATCGTCAATGGTTTGATTGGCTTTAATAGATCATCTAGATAGTAACCGTCAAGGTGTGGAATGCCTATATGCCTCAGTCTAGCACCTGTGCTGCATGGTCCATTGTCTAGAAATTAGCATCTTACTATAGGCCTCCTTCAGTTGAACACTATAGGGAACATTCCTCGTGGAGCGTAACACTGAAAGTTTGATAATTAAAGTTCCATAGTAATATGTTACAAATGACTCGTATTGAATGCTGCGGGGGATGAACCTCTTAACATACAAAGCGATGTGAATCAGTACCAGCAAAGTATTGCTATACTCAATCCTGTATAGTTCTATCTAGTAAAAACATTGCACTCTGTTTTAACTTTCATGGGTTTTGCTCATTATAAAGTTCATAAAGAGACTATATCAATTAATTTACAACTATTCCAGAGGATGTTGACCTGGCTGTATACCAAATCTATACCTCCCGCAAACATTTTACCATTACGTCATAACTCGAAGACATCTAAAATCTCTTTAAATTAATGTTTCCATTGTTCCTAACACAATAACACAAATAAACTAACAACAATACATTCAACCAAGCAATACATAAATCATCATATATAAAGTAGTATCCACAAAACAACCGAATCTTTGCAATCTTAGATATAGTACCATGTCATAACAGCCGAAGGGGTAGTATATATATATATATATATATATATATATATATATATATATATATATATATATATATATATATATATATATATATATACATATATATATATACATATATATATATATACATATATATATATGTATATATATATATATATATATATATATATATATATATATATATATATATATATATATATATATATATATATATGTATATATATATATATGTATATATATATATATATATATATATATATATATATATATATATATATATATATATATATATATATATATATATATTTATATATATATTTATATATATATTTATATAACAAGATTGATACAAATACATACTGCATAACGCAAATACATATAAGAGAAGATTTAAGAAAGTGAAAAATAGAGGAACTAACTACCAAAAACTAAAGGTGCACTTGTCTAATAATGTCACCTGTAATGATTTATCCCTTTTTCAATCAAAAAGCATTCTATTTACAGGGTATATGTCTGTATGTTCACAGACTGGACCGTATGGAACCCATTAGGTTGTATGTAATCTCCCCTCTTGTTTTACTTTAGTAAATAACTGATGGCAAGCTGCGTGACGGCCGGTGTTGGTAAGACTTTAAGATATATCTAACGATAGCAATACGTTCTCCTTGGCAGTTCTGTTATTGCACATGGAGGCTAACTTAAAAACACCTCACAGAACCCTATGGGTTACACGACGCCGAGTGACATTCTGTATGTTATAGCTATGGAAGTGCCCACCACGCACGCAGTCAGTGAACGGCAACTATCTATTAATTGTCTGATCGAATTGGATTCCGAGGACAAAGGTCGCACGAATAGCAACTCATGGAACTTCGTCCAATTGTCCGCTATATTGCAAATTACTCAGACACAATGCACTGCAATTGTAACTACAATGTTGCTTTTCTCTGGCAATCGTTATTTTCCTAATTTCGCTCGAGTTTAATAAGATCCCATTTATCGAGCGGCCCGGTCTTTTATCACCAGGAATTTAATCGAAATTCCATCTCGTAGGAGATAGAAACAAGGTTTATCAAAGAGCCTGTGAATGTAAGTGAAATATTTGATAACAGAAGCTGTGAGTTATTGCTCCCCTGTGAAACTGATTTTACGGAAGACAGTGGCCAAGGAAATTGACAACGTGATAAATTTAGCGGGTAATAAATTGCATAGTTGTGATTAGTGCATCTGGAAGCTCTCGGTTTTGTGTCTCAGGAAAACGTGGAAAGCACATGCGCAGACTTTTGCGATGCTTTAAGAGGAGTCAGCAGAGCTTGAGACATTTATTCAAAGTTCAGTCTCGCGGGGCCAGGTGGCAAGTCAGGTGAATGAGCCGCTTAAGAAATTAATAACTATGGTGACGGGATGCGGATTTTTTCCTCGGTGAATTCCTTAGTGTTGTGGCAAAGAGCGAGCAGAAAGTCATCTGTCTCTTAGAGCGGAGTTCTGATTGCGCCGGAAGTCCTGCTGAAACTGAGGCTGGTCGACCAACATGGAAACTTAACACCGAGAGATGTTTATGCCACTCCCTTAACTTCCCAATAAAATTCTACAATTTAACATTTAAATCCTAATCCCAGCCACTCCAGATTTCCCTCCAACTCAAATTGTGCCGTTGAGTACAACTAGCGGAATCACAAATCCTGGAAAGAAATATTAGGACGAGTTTGACTATGATGAAGATGTAGATGGTTTGGTTGTTGTGTCTGTTGGGCTGTTTACGTCTCTTACTTGCTAGGCGGCTATGTTGGGCTATGTGTATGCTATAAGGCTATATGCAGGATAAGACGCCAAGGCTAGGTCTGCAATACAGAAGGCTATGGCTATGCACAGGCTGATGAAACTTGTGAAAATTGAGGCCATTTGTAGAAAACTGTGTAGGATATACGGCTTAAAGGATATGCTTAGGCTAAAATGAAGCGTGTTTGATGAAAGACTAGTGCTATGTAGAGGCTAGACAGCTATCTTTAGGATAGAAGACAGAGGCTAAGTTAGCACAGTTGGCGAAGGCTATGCATAGGCTAGACGGCTACCGGTAGGATAGAAAACAGAGGCTAATCTAGGACAGCTAGCAAAGGCTAAGAGGCTAAGCTACGACAGTCAGCAAAGGCTATATATAGGATAGAAGACAAAAGCTAAGTTAGGACACTCAGCAAAGGCTAAGCAAAAGCTATGTGTAGGATAGAAGGTGATCTGTAAGGCAAGAAGACTAAGCGTTTAGGATAGGAACATGCGCCATGCGAGAGCGCTTGACGCTGACATCACCGTATACCCCTACCACGGCACGGCGGTGACAAATAGCGGCTTAATTGGGGGAAGGTAAGTAGAAGGGGGGTAAATGAGTTGGAAAAACAAATCGGTTATAAATGGCAGGGAGGTCTCACCCGATACCACCCATTAACACGCTCTGGGAGGAGGACGGGAGGGTTGAGGCCTTAGTCTATCAATCATATGGCACGTGCTGGCGTATTGTGATGATGACGATGTTGATAAGGGTGATGATATTGTTAATGATTTAGGGGGAGGGGGTGTGAAGCACTGGAAACAAGGAGAGGGAATAGGGTAGACAAACGTATTAGTTCGCCGGTATTTCATTATTTGGAATATTCGAGGTACTGAGCGAGAAAAGGT
This sequence comes from Maea johnstoni, assembly GCA_963942565.1. Classification (NCBI taxonomy): domain Eukaryota; kingdom Metazoa; phylum Annelida; class Polychaeta; order Spionida; family Magelonidae; genus Maea; species Maea johnstoni. Next base: position 71,955,721 of record OZ012684.1, on the reverse strand, counting down.
TATGGTAATGATACGGATACAAACAAGGGTAGTTATTTTTTATACTAATGGTGACTAAGTTGCAAATATTTCTTTGTCGTTGTTGTTATTGTTTTTGTTGTTGTTGATGATGGTGATATGGAGGAGGGGTTGGGAGGAGGGTAATGATTATACCTTTATGCATATTTCAGATTAACGAAAGTCAAAATGTCGAAAGGTGATTTATCATGAGCTTAAAAATAGTGAAAAGCTGAGAGAGAGAGAGAGAAAGAGAGAGAGAGAGAGAATCACCTATCGTCTTCCTGATGGATTATGAAATAAAAGATGCAATCCATTGAGATTAGTTGGATGGAGGCCAGGGGGTATGGTAGGTGTCCCTGAGATTGGTGAGATAACCTTGTGGTGCCCGTCACCCCCCACACGAGGAGGAGGAGGAGGAGGGGTGGAATACCACAAAACTTGCTTCACCCAATGCCCTGCAGAGACCTGCTGTATGGTAACACCTCTCGCTACAAGGCTTCAATAACAAACCTGGGAAAGGGGCTTAGAAACATTCGTGTTTGTTCAAAGTGAAAAAGCTATAGATGTATTGAAATCGTATGAAAAAGCCTGTTAGACTAGCAAGCTGGTGGCATGTAACTTTTCCTCTTCCAAATGGATGCATGTATTCCCGTACAGGTGTTGGCTGAATGATCCTGGCGAGAGCACGCTGACGGATTAAACAAACCAGGCCTCGGCACAATACCGCGACCCATTGTACCATCTGTAGATGCCTGCGAGCTAGCAAGTTCCAAAGTGTGTTAAATTAATAATTTTCTTTACGGTACCTGTAAAATACAATCGACTAGTTAATTAGCCCGTGCCGACAAATGAGTGGGGCCAGAACGGGTATGCGAGTCCCCCTTTGTGATTTCTGCCACGTGCAGGTGTGTCGTCTGCTCCTCGTGACGTCATTGCATGAGCCATCTCGAAGGACCATGCATGAAATTAAGCCCCAAGATACTACTTATCACGCTTTGCAGAGTTCACACAAACTCGTATTCAGCATATATAATCTTAGAAAAATTCGCTGCCACAGGTAGTACTTCGGTAAACAAATTCAAATGGAGCAAGTCTTGTTGAAAATTGTGCAAAAGAGACATGGCCGCGGGTGCTGTAGACACATTGCGACAGTCTAAATGAACTTTCATCTATCAGGGAATATCGTTTGTAATCGCGCCAGTGGAGCGTGGAGACAGTTTCAGAGACCTGCCCCTCTCGCTCAAGGCCGGCTCGACGGGAAAGGGGTTTAGCACCATAGCAGAAAATTACCATGAAAATGATTATTTTCACTGATGGCTATCGGTGTTGAGACAGCGCTGGGAATTCTTCACGCCGTTTCCACTACAACGCCTTTGCTTTACGCACAGATTACTGCCATTCAATCGCATATTATATAAAATGATATCAAGTTTCAGGCGGCTATGTCTATTTCCACATACCTGTCTATACGGTAAACCTGAACGCCGCTACATGTAAATTATCCGCCCAATTCAATACACGACCTTTCGGCTTCGCGGATTCATAGTGCATGCAAAAAAGGTTCTGGTTTCTTCAGCTGTAATTCCTGCATATCTAATTTCTAAACTATTGAAATTATTTAATCAGCTTCATAGTTATTGAATATCATAAATTGATACGTTTGGAAGCAATTATCTTTATTTATCTGGTAAATTTGAAAGAGTTGTATTGCAATGTATCGTAAGCAAATATGACGCCTTAGCTGGAAAGGGGGACATCAATAAATCTCCTTTTATTTGATGAAAGTCAGAAGTATATTCATATTTCTTTAGGATGTGACCATTTAAGTTTATTGTCTCTTTAGTATGACAACACCAGGGAACTGTGTTTTCTGAACTGTGTGTTAAACGTTGTGAGCCTAGATTATAAAAGAGAACTTATTCGATCCAAAAAGTCATTGCAAGTTTCGTAGTCACCAACATGCGATTTTCGTGGCCTACTCCATCGATGGCACCTTTTATTAAACACTGGGTTTTATAATAAATTGAGAAGCTTATTGAGGTACAAAAGAAGGGGAAAACTAAAGATGACGTATCGAATTTGGCAAGAACTTTTTCCAATCATTTAGAATATATTGTATTCATCACCTATGGGTTATTAAACCATACATGCTTAAGAGTGCCATTGTCCGTCGTCTGGATCTTTGATACAACTAACAATAACTTGGGAACTAACATTCATTGAACAACATTTTTGAGAGGAAGGATTAGTGTTCTCATTAACATTTCTCAAACAAATCTCAAATATCCTTTGCCTATTTGATTTCACTGCAGTTAGCTGCTTCTGGCCACTGTGAGCACTAATGGGTAAAGGAATCAAGTTTCATAGATAGGTGTCCCCCCTTAACAGGTGGCCTCTTGGGCCAGATTTGCTGTAGTGTGAAACCTATACGGTCGTAAGTGAACCCTATGAACCAAAAATGTTTAACATACACAGGTGATTTCAATATAAGGTTTATATTTACACTTGAAAGTTAGTCGAAAATTCCATTACTAGTATTTTGGGGGGATCAAGATTATGTAGCTGCTCAATATATTCTAACTATGGCAAAGTGCACCGTATGTATGTTTGGGCGTTGTGTGCATATATATGATGTGTGCTATTCAGTCAAAGGGAACGAATGGCGTCGATATGTATCCAGCTAGATCAGACAACTACCATAATTGCTACACCTGATTAGATTATTGCCCAGGTACTGTACAGGTAGTATGCCTATGGTACACTAGCCTCCATGGGCAACAAAAAGTCTTGTTAAAACTTTTCATGGTGATTTTTCTTCATTGAGGGAGTAATCACAAATTTTCTGGAGATAATCATCATCCAATGTCTGCTGAAATTTTCATTGTGACTTTATCACTGATCTCACTACCTTCCCGACTCCCCTTTGTCACGCGTGATGTGATTGAACGAGAAATGCCATGCTAGGCTAGCCCCCCTTCTATGGCTGAAGGGGAGATAACAGGCTAGCCCCCCTTCTATGGCTGAAGGGGAGATAACAGTCTCATAGTGGTCCACACAACTTGCGTGTGTTTCATGCGATATACAATCTATTCGCGTCTATCACATTTGCATGTTTGTGTGTTTGTCGAATGGCGTCAAGTTTACCATCTATAGCTTTAGGCCCCTCGAGCGCTCGAGCATTCAGCAGAAATGGAATTTGCCCCCAAAACCAATTTCTCTATGAAGATTGACAAATCACCTGCTGATGACGGGTCACGTGATTTCATGTTGCCTGCCAACCTGTTAGCTGCCAACAGTTTATGATGCCTCCCTCCCTATTCCGCACCACGTCTTTCCCGCATTTATGAATTTCCCAACAGCTCATTGGTCAAATCTAATACACGGAGAGAATAGACCTAACTGCAAGCTGGCATGGCAAACTAGTTCGGAAATTTTCTTTTGGGGTAGACACTTTCTCAGCTGTTTCTTTTGTATATAAAAGTTGCAACATAGGTCCAGATAAATAAAAGTCACCCCGTGCATAATACGTATTTGTAATATGTTATTGTCTGTCATATACTCCAATGTCTATATCTTTAAAAGGTAGTTCATAAGGTATCACCGGCAACAAATCTCACTCTACTGCTATTGTTACTTTTACTAATACTAAAAACATTCAAAATTACACGCACGTATAACTATAAAAATTCTATGTTACTATAGAATTTTGCATTTGTGACTAGGAGATAATTGAAAGAAATGTGAACAAAAATTCAAAAAAAGTTTAGCATATTTAGATTATACAGTTTTGCCAACCCATCACGTATTAGGAACAACCATGCTAAGTATCACTATCAATAATGTGCACACAAAGTAATTTCAAAATAAATGCTTCCTGCTGGATCACCTCGTGGAGTACCATTTACCTTATTTGTGACCTTCTGCCGTCAAAAGCATCTCCGAAAGCAATAATTTGCCATTGCATCGATAATAGATGATATGAACTTGTTTTACAATAAGGCGGAGTTAGATGTGTTTCGAAGTGAAAAGGTACGGCAGCTATAAACCAATACCCCAAAATTGGGTCTACGTGTTGTAAAAGTAACAATATTCTAAAACCAATGGTGAAATCAAAAGTATGTATGCATGTATATATATATATATAAATATATATATATATATATATATATATATATATATATATATATATATATATATATATATATATATATATATATATATTTATGTATATATATATTATGTAAATGGTAATAGGCCTGATTTCCTTTTGAAATGTGATTGATCATACAATATGTTTAAGAATTTGCCATTTACTAATTCGATAAGTGTACTTTTCTTGACACCTCTTCTGGTCTGTAAATTCTACAATTGAGAATTATGTAAGCGTAATTCAAATCATTGTCATACCAAACGGCTGTTCTCGGAGGTAGTCGAATCTTTTCTGTTATTGACTTCAATCAAATATGACAACTATTTGCATATTGGCTTAACAATGGACACCTCTTATATGCGGATTCAAATTGCACACTAATTATTCTGTCGTTACTTTAGACGCTACAGAGACATATAAAAACCAAAAACGATTAATACAAAATCTTCCTATAGAAATAATACAGTAATTTTCTTCCGTGGTTACATTGAACTGTGAGGATTATTATATAATAGAAACGGGGTAGATTGGACGAATGGAGAAACGACCAATGTTAATTTCAAAATCGCGGCATTCTGTATAATTACCGTTGACGAGGTATTTATCACATAGAATTCCACCCCGGGGTGGACGGTGGCACCTTCCACCCTCCTGCCCCTTCATAATCAACCCCCGGTGCTACACTGTCTCTCTAACACGTTTTAATTTCCCCCAGTCTTCTAATTGCTCGTAAAATCCGCGCTCGCGTTGCTCGCACCGGGGTGTGGCCCGGGGGCCAGAGGGCGAGTGGGATCTTTAGAGAGTTTCTCTGGCAACACTAATGCTCCCCCCCTCGCCCCTGCTTAATGCCGTAAGAAGGTGCTGCCTGCCACACAAAGGAAGTGTGGGGTGGCTGTGCTCTTGAGCGTGGCGACACCTGCCCCCTTACCCCGTACCTACCAGGCACCCTTAACCTTCCCTGGGTACAAAACATATGCCCCTCATCAGCTACATTAAGCAGCCAGTGGAAGACAAACAACTGAGAGTTGCCCCTCCATGCACTGTAGGCTCAACAATACCCTAAACAATTACCCTGTATATGACATCAGCGACACCCGTCCCTATACCTCCCGCCCACATCGCACCCACGAGCGTAAAATTCCATTTCAGCGCAAGTAAACCATGATAGTCGAGTGGTACTGGTCGATTTGACTTATATTACATAACTACGTCAGGTGCGGATGGGTGACACTTTAGGCGTCATATTCAAAATTTGAGCAGATGTGTGATTGCAGCTGAGATTTTTGTTTAGCTGTTGTATTAAAAGCTTTGTTATTTATACCTGCATGTCATTTTTCACTGTGCTGTATGCCCATCATTGTCAATTAACAGTGTGTATGATCGCTCTATGTACTGTATCGCACACGAGTCAGTAGCTCACTCGTTGCATTCTTCCTGCTCACACCCAAAGAAACTAATTAGATAGAGGGTTTTAATTGCCCCCAGTACATATACAGAAAATAAAGGAGTTCATCTTATTCCAACTCAATGAGAAGAGACAAAGTGGCTCGTTGCATGTCATACTTAAATAGAGTACTTTATGTACCATATTGCATTAAGTTCTCCAAAACCGGCATATGGTTGGATAATGAGGATATGTAGTGAATGTACTAAAGGACACATGACTTAAATTCCATCAACCATATCCTCATATTTCTGGACTTTCGAAATGATCCTCTAAAATTCGCACTAGTACAACAAAGAAAAAATTGAAACGATTCTAAGAGTACTTAAAACTTCTTACGCTATACTGTGTCAGGTTTTAAGTTTTAAAGAATATAAGAACTTGTATCGTCCTCAGTACTTCCATTAACAAATGGTGTGATATCAAATTCTACATATTAACTTTTGAGTATTTTTTTTATATATTTTTATATGATAACATCTGGTTACATCTGGTTACATTTATATGGTTCTATGTGGTTACATCTAATATATTTGACATATCAATCAACAACATCGATCTTTCCAATATGCATTAATGCACACCAATTGTTGCAACTACAAGTAGTGGACAATTGTATCATGTAATGGATGCGCACCCTTATCATGGAGGACTCAAATTACGACAAATAGAACGAAAATGCTGCATATGGAATGCAGAACTTTCCTCGAACCAGTTTTTTGCTATGGAATACTTTAAAAAGCAATTATATACCTTATTCACTTAATGTAGTAACCGTATATAGTTTCATTCGTATATATCATGCAAATACTGTATCAGAAATCATACTACAGATACAATCGATTACATTTATATATTTTTGTAGCAACCGTATAAAGTTTCATTCGTCTATATCATGCAAATACTGTATCAGAAATCAGACTCCAGATATAATCGATTACATGATGGTCTATTACCAAATAAGGTAGATAAGGTAGATATATCTGATAAGAGTGCACAACACGGTAAGTACGGATTGTGAAATCAACTGACAGAGATGACTGGCAGTTATTGCGAGGAATAAGCTAAACAGAAAAAGGTAGACTAAAGTTGGAGTTCTAAATCAACAAATCGGCGCCTTTGATCCGCTTTGCAGCCGAATACACTTCAAAACTTGGAGCCGAACCACAAATACATTCCTTTTGCAATACAACTCCACCCTTCAACTATGAACGAATCAAATTTCGTTACAGTATATTTCAAAGTTCAACCTGCCGCATACCTTTGCGAAATATACATAAGTGAGACACGGTGAGTCACATACCAACATCTTAAATAAAGACATCAAGCTATTTGATTTCACCAACCGTGTCCTCAAGAGTTGTCCCCAGTTAAGTCTTTTGGAAGCTGTATTTTGGAGCCCCCTGTTGTTTTTCTTTCCCTTGTGTCTCGGAGGATTGTTTATTCTTCACACAATTCTTTCAGGAAATTTGATATGTTTACCCTCAAATACAATTTCGAGTTAGGGCTTAAGGAGAGCTAAAAGGGGGACGTTCAGACCAAACTTTTATAAAACGCTGAATGGTATTGTTGGTGAACATATTTCAATACTTTTAACCTTACACTTCTTATAGTTTTAAATGTAAGTACCTGTATATGTATCACATTCGCTATGGATTAATTAGTTTGTTTTCTAGTATACTCTGTTATGATGATGATATTAAGTGTTGATTATAAAACAAACGCGAAAACCAAAGTGTTCATGCAGATGTTGTGTATTTTTGAAACTGGAGGTGAGAAACATTTAGGTATGGGTTGTGAGCAGGTTAAAGGGAGCATAGCCACATGAGTGCTTCCATTCACCAAGGGTCTTTGTGCAAGGATCACTTCAGCCCACAAAGTTGCACTTTGTTTATTTATCCTTCAGCCATTTACACATTTCAGGATAGCTTCTGTCAACCCCCCCCCCTCTCTCTCTCTCTCTCTCTCTCTCTCTCTCTCTCTCTCTCTCTCTCTCTCTCTCTCTCTCTCTCTCTCTCTCTCTCTCTCTCTCTCTCTCTCTCTCTCTTTGTAAGTATGCAAGCATGTATGTATATATGCATGTATGCATGCATGTATGTATGTATGTATGTATGTATGTATGTATGCATGCATGCATGCGTGTATGTATGTATTTATGTAAGTATATGTGTGCATGTATGTATGTTTGTTTGTATGTATGTATGTATGTATGTATGTATGTATGCATGCATGTATGTATGTATGCATGCATGTATGTATGTATGTATGTATGCATGCATGCATGCGTGTATGTATATATTTATGTATGTATATGTGTGCATGTATGAATGTATCTATGTATGCATGGGTGCATGCATGTATGTTTGTATGTATGCATGTGTGGTTGTA
>OZ012684.1:71940894-71947539 GCA_963942565.1 Maea johnstoni | reverse complement strand
TGTATAATTCCGGCTCCCATTGACTACGCATGCAATGGAAAACAAGCTGCCCTATCCTTGCCTAAATCAGTTTCCTTATATTTTCTTTACCAGTTAGGTATACACCAATCTCGGCACACTCAATTCCAATTGTTTCTGAGAATTAAATGATTAAACCTGCAAGAATTCGGAGCATGTGCAGACAGTGTTTGTCCTGCCACTTTGCGAGTGTGAGGAGTAAGAAGTAGAGTAAAGTGGGCGAGTGTGACGGGGAATCAAGTTAAATGCTAATTATGGCTCACAAACAAACACGTGCTTGAGTTTTGCAGCTTTAATGCACTATCGCCCCATGATCTAGTCCATTAATTGTAGCCAACTGTGACAAGTATCTGTGGACTTAGCCGGGTTTGTTGGACAATCTAACTGTCACTTAGCTCCCCCCCCCCCCCCATATCCTTCCCATTCAACAACACTTAGGTCCCGACTTAACCATTTAACCAATTCTATTCTAGAGTAAGCATATTGTCTTTTAGAAGAATATCAGACTCAGAAATTCTTCTTTTACAAATCAGTTTTTGAAGTGAAATGTATGCTGAGAGTCGTTCCTGTAGGGTTAAATATCCCTCTTACAATATGTGTATAGATATTAATCTATTTAATGAGTTTAACTAATAGTTGTCATGTCATGTGCTCTTTTCAGATATAAATGGGAGGTAAAACCTCTGTCGTTTTGACATATATTTGGAACTAGTAACCTACTGTGAAATCTGCAGAAAAACACCTTTTCAGAAACGGAAAATGAATATGGAAACACATATTCAATTAATTACCCTATCAAAATAATCATCCATTGAATTGTTTTGGATGGAGAGCTCGTTATGGAGATAACATTCAAAATTTCCTGGTCACGTGACCATTGGGGTGTGAAGTGTGAACGGGTCGTGTTGATCCTTGTCACACTTGTCACAATCTTACCATACCAACACTTTGTATTTGCACGTATTTAACTCATTAGCGGGCCGAGTGCAAGTGGCTGTAATAGTGACTGTTATAGTGGCCCTACCACTGGCATGTTGTTGTACATCGTGTGACGCGGACATGTTTTTCTACAACTAAGAAAAATAATCCTCATTGATACCAATCACATACGACAGGCGGGGAAGGAAATGAAAATGACAATTTCTCAAGTAGAGAACTTTTTACCTTTAATCGTGATCTCTGGGTGTGTATTAGTGTATATGTTCAACAACACATGATCGACATTATCTCCTATCGTTAATATTTCTAGGGGAAAATTCGGACAGAAATATGATTAAGTCATAACACAAGGAAGCAAAGTCTTATGTTTCATCATCATCATCATCACCATCATTATCACCATCTATATCATCATCATCATCACACCATCGTCATCATAATCATCATACGGATGAATACATGTAGCCTAATAATATATTTCCACACATTATATAGCACCAATAAGTACAGCAATGGTGATTTCAGCAACAGTACAACAAAAGAAAAAGAAGACGAAAAAAGAAGATGAGAAACCACCAACGACAACTACAACAGCTGCAGTAAAAACAATTACGATGACGACGACACCGACAAAAACAAAAATAAAAACAAAAGCAATTACAAGAGGAAAATAATAGCGATAGCAACAGAAATAACAACAGCGAAGTCAACTGAAATGATTTACTGCCTATAACAAATTTCTTTCCAAGCATCCGCCCAATCTAAAACTAAGTTTAAAAGCATAGTATGGTATTCAACAAGGTGACAGTAACACCCTAAACTTAAAGCTTAAGGTCTAATTAAAAAATACCCCCACAGTTAGAAATCCATGAAACTTTGCATAAGCTATCATTGTCAGATCCCCATGGATTTCTAACTGTGGACTAGTAAGTTTTAGATGTTACTGTCACCTTGTAGAATACCCTACTATGCCTTTAAAGATTATCGCCTAGCTGTGATGTAGCGAAGGCGGCGAGTAATTGACATAAATTGGTCAAGTTGACGAGGAGCGCTGGAGCTGTCAATCAGAGCCAGCTCGCCGCGAAGTTTGTGTTTCACGAATGTACACAAACGGCAAATTCATGCCAGACCTCGGCCGCCACTCGGCAGCCTGCTCGTGGACGGAAACACTTAGGTGTTAAGACAAGGCGTGAGGCCCTACATCCTGTTCCTAGCCCCGCGCCGCGCTCTACAGCAGCCTGTAGTACAGGAACCGCCGGCAGAAACAGGTGCCGATGGCACCAACGCGCATCCTCCAATCCACACATCTGCTTTACATTCACCTTGTTTTACTCTCCGAGCCACCCTCTCGCTCTCTATCCTCTCTCGCTCTCTCCGGTGGCATCTCTCACTGATGGCAGTTATGACCTGGCCTTGTACTCTGCTGTCAGGGCTTTCTGAGGACCTGTCGTATGGCTTATGGAAACTTATCAGGGTATATCAGAGTAATCTTAAAACCTATTTGGCAGTAAAAGTGCGAGTTCTTAAAATGTTATCCAACAGTGGCATCTTCACTTAAAAGACAACAATTTGGTAAAAGTCAAACAAACATAGGGACCTTCACTTTACAAGTTCTCCTCATCCTGTTCGTTGAGCATTTTTAAGATTAAAATGTCTGTCTCCACTTAAGAAGATCACTCGAAGATGGATGGCATTCATTTGTGTGCATCTGCAATTACAAATAAAACATACACATGTCAGTGTCTTTGAAAGTTCTCCTTCACATACACGTATGCAATCCACTTAAATTATTGATTTTACTGCACGACGCCTTTGCAATCATGCTTGCTTCATCCCGAGAAATAAACTTAGTCTCAACTTCTTTTATGTATATTATGATGGCAACAATAGCAGCAGGTATCCCTTTTGCATTTTGCAACAGCAATACAATATGGATGTTTTGTTGTAGGATCAATTGGGGTTCAGTATAAATACACAATATAATCGGTAGTAGTAGTAGTAGTAGTAGTAGTAGTAGTAGTAGTAGTAGTAGTAGTAGTAGTTGTAGTAGTAGGATATAAATTTTCGTCACAATTTGCCATGTAGTGAGAGACAGCTAACAGTCAGTGACAACATCTAGACCACACGGCCATCAGGGCAGGCCCCCAGTAGTAGTAGTAGTAGTAGTAGTAGTAGTAGTAGTAGTAGTAGTAGTAGTAGTAGTAGTAGTAGTAGTAGTAGTAGTAGTAGAAGTAGTAGTAGCAGTAGAAGTAGAAATGGTAGTAGTAGTAGTAGTAGAAGTAGTAGAAGTAGTAGTAGTAGTAGTAGTAGTAGTAGTGAGAGTAGTCAAATCGGCAGTTGAATAGGTAAGAGCAGTAGCACTAGCAGTGACAACACACGCAACATCTGCCAGCGCTGCAGCCTCAGCAGCCGCCCCCGCCGCCGTCACAGTGGCCACCCAGCCTCTGACTCATCTCAATAGTTGCCAATAGGGCGACTTGTCGGAGCCAATGAGCAAACGTAACTAGCCTAATATAAGTATCGCACACAGCATAGAGCACGTATCGTCTATGTATGTTACTCTCCGGAATGTGACACACGACACGCACAAAACAATACCCTGGACAAAGATGGGATAACATGCTCTGACATTCTGGCCACGCCCCTAATCTAACGCCCCCTCTTACCCTTTTTGTTTCCCTTTATTTCCAGTCACGAAATAGAAAGGGAAAGTACCTTTGAAGAAATGGGATGATTCATCTACTGGTACGTCTACGTGACACAACACACACAAACCTACTGCATACCTACCTACATACATGCATACACTGCTACATATATACATACATACATACATACATACATACATATACAAATATATATATATATATATATATATATATATATATATATACTAGTATATATATATATATATATATATATATATATATATATATATATATATAATAAATAAATAAATAAATAAATAAATATATATATATATGTATATATATATATATATATATATATATATATATATATATATATATATATATATATATATATATATATATATATATATATATATATATATATATATATATATATATTTCTGCGGTGTTAAAGTTGAATTTAACATTGATTATATTTCGAACAATATGAATAATACTTCAATATGGATTGAGGTAAGTATAAGATCAGTTTGAGTTACGGGTGGTAGACCAGTCTATTTGGAAAGATAGAAAGTTGTTTAGATAAATGATTATGTGTGCATAAAATACCATGAAGATTTTATGAGGGGGTTACAGTGGTATTCGATATTCTGTCATCATTGTTAACACGGTTAGATATTATTTATTCATGATATTTAAACTTTGGAAATAATGGCAAGAGATCTAATGGATATTTTTCATGGGCTTAGGATATTGCCTATATTGATTATACCAAGGAAGAACGATTAGATTTCAAAATGTTACGAACAGAATCTACTCACTTGAATTAAGAAATTGTGCATCACAGCGTATTATCATTGTATTGACATTAGTGTACATGAACACAGAAAGAATATATTTGATATTTTCGAAATTGCAATTACTTATGTAACTCATTAGCGAATTCTATCTATATGCTCACAACACCTTTTTTTAAAATAATTCAAATAAATAGTCATCTCTGATATACTACGTGTATGATGGTATATCCACCATTTACATTTTGTTTGTTATTTAGCCTATTGTATCAATACAATACTACCAATGCATATATTTTTTTCACTAGTCGCATCATTCAGAAATAAAGTGAATAGTTATCTCAATCAGCATTAGAGAGATGTTTGTGGTAGCGGGCCAGGCTGGGACTAATTGGCTGAGACTTGTAACAGCGTATCCATTGTGTATATATGCATATACTCGAATGTCTTCATAGCGACGTTGCCTTTCTGAAATAATAAAGAAATGCATCATTCAACGTATCCAAACAAAATAGGTATAGTGAGTAACTGAATTGAAAAATACCAATGATTTATTAACAAAAGTATGCTATTAATATGTTATGGTCTCTCTCTCTCTCTCTCTCTCTCTCTCTCTCTCTCTCTCTCTCTCTCTCTCTCTCTCTCTCTCTCTCTCTCTGTACATGTGGGTGGTTAAATATAACGTTGTACTACTATTTCTCAGGCATGTCAAAGTCTTGACACTCATCCTTATTACTACCGTCTCAATTAGCGTTAGAGAGATGTTTGTGGTAGCAGGCCAGGCTGGAGCTAATTGCCTGAGACTTGTAACAGCGTATCGTTTGAAGAAGAAGAAAAACAAGAGTATCACTCGTGGCATGTCGAGCTCTGTGGCTTCAGTTGTCTCTCCATGTCCCTTGATTGGAGAATTGACCAGTTTTCTGTCAGTAGTAATTAGGCTTTTATTTGGTTGGAGTACATGCTACTGCTGCGCAAACATTGCTATCCAACTGCAGGAGTACAGGGTCTGTGAATCATATGGGCTAAGTGGGAGGCTGTTTGGTGGGTGATACCCTCCACAGACCACATGGGGTAGTGGTCAAGCACACGTGGTCAGACTGGACCGAGTAAGACATGAAAGATGAGCCGACCTTATCTTGTAGCTGGTAGAGGGATAAGTTTGGTACAAGGCTCCTTTCTCTTAGAGATGAAATGGAGTCATATATTGTACAGTAAAACTATTGCTATCCGAATGAATTTCAATCATAAATGGTGAGATAATGGCAGTCCCATCCCTTTCAACTGAAAGACCATTAATTAGTTCATCAGTTGACGTAAGACATGTAGCAAAATACATCCTTGAATTTAGAAATTGTCCCCAAAAAACAGGTTTATTCTTTTGCTAGGCTGCAATTTCTAAAAAGTATAAGTTCTCAGGCAATTTATTTCATGGAACATTGAACCATTTTTTTCAGTAAGAATAGAAATCCAGAAGCGTTTGAATCTATTTGTGTTTATTACTTGCTACTGAAAGGCAATCGCTTTATTGTTATGTTGGATTTGCTTTGTTACCACAATTTCGAGTAGTTCCCAACTCATTATTTATTCAAGATGAAACACTGAATTATTTTAACAAAAGACTGAATATCCAGAAGCACTTTAAATCTAGGTTTAAAATAGTTGGTTTTCTCCCGGGGAAAGAGTGACCCAGTGTGCCATGCTGATATCTGCTAGGTTTCCTCTTACTATTGGAAATGTATCCACATATGTTCACACAGAGAATAGACAATGTGAAAATATACAAATAGCAGCTACTCAAATACAACCCGATTAAATATGACATATCCACGGATATTCTTTTACTATCCAAACCAAATGGCATGGATAAATAAAGTTGTTTTCTGTATGATTTTCTAGATTGGATATATAGATTGCTTAGTTAATTTCTTTACATAGGTTTTAATTCTGGTTCAATTGATGTTCTATGACAAGTATTAACTGGACTATTAACTGGGCAATATATTTTAGCTGTTGAAAATTTAAAAAAAATGTGAATTAATCATTTGCCATTTTATGAATTCATATAAACATTAACATCATATCCTAATGGGAAGTAAAATTGGAAGCACCACAGCCAGTTTTCTGACTGCTATACCTTATTCACCGTCCCAGTAGATTGTCAAAATATGCATCAAAACATTTAATGAATTGGAAGCAGAGATGATATGCGGAGAACAAAATAAACATTTAGAATTCGGGAA
>OZ012684.1:71913394-71935894 GCA_963942565.1 Maea johnstoni | reverse complement strand
TATCTTAACTATTTCCATATAAATATTGTTGAATTTCTTCATTCAACACCTTTTCGAAAAATAACGAGAATCAATCTATAGAAAATCTGTTAATGCTTTCATTACAATTTTCCCAAAAACTGGTTATTTAAAGCCCAGCGCGCTTTATCCAGAATTGATCAGTATAATGGAAGTACTCTCTAGCCAAGTTTCACGCTTTTAATGAAGCGTGGACGATCTGCTCTAAAATGCGACCCTAGCCGCGCCACGCAGAAGTATGTAGCCACATTAAAACGTTATCTTTCATTGCCATACCGCTCCAAAGGCTTTAGTACAGTTTCTAGCTGTGATGATTCGGACTGACGGCAAATATGACTCTTGAGTAGCCAAAACAATATCATGTCTTGCAGTGCCATGCCGTATGTAAATCTGCCTGTTACTTGTTTCTATTGGAATATTTTTCGTGGTTGACGCTGTAGTAGGAGTGGGGGTCCATGTTTACTGTCCCCTCCCCCCGTGTCACAGTATCACATGTCCCTTGGACACCAAGCACGTGGGGTGGGGAGCCCCCCTTGTCACATGCTAGCTCAGATTGAATTCACATTTATCCAAACTGTAAGATAACCACTCGTATTTATTCAGACACAATCAATTAGCAACTCGGGGACTTACTGACTCTGCGTGTGGCCATTTGACACTTGTCTCTTAGGGGAAATAACAGTTAGTACATGGGACATCTTTGGCTTATACCTAGTTGTGTAACCATCAACCGTTTGCATGAAATCAAATGGATTACCATTATTTTCTGCTACCCCTGCTACCCCTCCGTACGACTAAATATCTTCCTAGTTCTGTCACAGGTAACTATCCGTTTAACCAAATGTTTGGCAACATTGCTGTCGGTTGCTTACTCGAGTGAAGAGGGAACATGGAAGTTAGCAGGCCTTCAGCTCACCCAGTAACTGAGGACGAGATAAGGAATTGTGTTTTTAGAGTTTCAATTCAAAATATTTGTGTGGTTGCAGAAATTAGCCTGTATGTTATCTGTGAGCAGGGTGCTCACATTACTAGGGTATCTATTAGCGGTGCTGGGAGCCTGTGAAGGAGGATGCGGCCGGGGATGGAACCGATTCGTATGATAACAAAAGCAAGCATGTTGCCAAATAGCCAGCTACAGCGTCTCTGTTATGATGTAGGTGTTGGTGGTCTTCAGGTCTAGACTGGTTTCCATGCCTAAGGTTTAAGAAGTTATGGCACATATCCATGATTGGGTATTAAAACATGAAAGTGAGTCGTCAAATGACGTCATGATTAGAAATTGACATCTACAACGCCTGTGTTATGACGTAGATACTGGTGGTCTTCGCATCAGTGTGTTAAAGAATCTAATTTAGTCGTCAAATGACGTCATCATTAGAAATGGACAGCTCTAGCCAGTGGTAGTAGGTCCAGTGGCAAGTAGTAGATGAAACCCACGTACAAAGTGTTATTTGTTTCAGGTTCACTTAATGGTTTGGCGTCAAGGCCAGAAAAGTCCGTCATCAAATGATGCCTTTAACTACTTACTCCTACTTACATTGTCTTTATGCTCTCTCTCTCTCTCTCTCTCTCTCTCTCTCTCTCTCTCTCTCTCTCTCTCTCTCTCTCATTTTAGTCTGCCAACCTCGCATATACTAGTAGTTCAATGTTAATTCCTGAAAAAATGGTATTGGCCCTGTTTAGTTTACATGAATTCACATGTTCTGCTTTGGTTTATGTGGTCACATTTGAAATCGATTTACGGTATTCTTATACCAGTCTAGTAATTCGTCTCTATCTCCTATAAGAGGATAACTTAGGCATGTCTTGTATCACCCACTGAGTACGTATCTTTCTCACCTAGCTATCATTCCATCACCTTCATCTTGTTTTCTTCCTGAAGCCCAAAAGGTTACATTTGCTTTTTCCGCGAAAAAGGTATCGAATTCTGGTCGACATCCATTGCTATCAGTCCTCCAAAAAGCAAATGTCATGATATCTTTGGCGAGGAGCCAGCCTGGTATTAATCCCAACTCCCTCACCCCGTCTAACCCTATAAGCTGCGTATTGAGAAATGAGAAATGCCGCAGTGGCAGGTATTTGTTGAGACCATTAACCCAGCCCTGCAACGACTGCTACTGAGGGGCATCCTCCACAGCCAAGCGGTTACACGCATACCGCGCTGGATTTGCAATTTGCAATCTTGCCCATTGTCCCTTTTCACTCCTATTGAGGTCTAGTCTTATTATTGTATATGTGGTTGGCGTTGGCGTTAGCCTAGAATGGCACAGAAAGTGGTGATAGACAAAGTTCAAAATTCACTTCCTGTGACGTCATCCTATTACCATGCTACCTGTGTGTGACATGTCCTGAAAAAAAAGGTTAATGACGTCATAGGTTTTGATTGATAACACTGATGAACAATCTTCGTATCTAAACGCTAAACCTGAATATGAAAAGCCACGATAAATAGATTGATTATAAAATATGTTGCTGTTCACTTATATGGTGTTTATGTAGATGGTCTGTGGCATGGTCAGTTTAGGTGTAATGTTGAAAGACCTACTCCCAGGAGAGTGTGTTGAGGTGTCCTTACGCTATGACAGGAATCAAGAGCCGAAAACAGAGTTTGCATCGAGTCCACTGACTTTCTAATTGAAAGGTAAAATGTTTAACAACATTCATGAAATATAGTTTTCATCGATAGCAAAGATATTCAATTTGACCCTTTCCTCCATTTATGTCTACATGCACCTTACATACTATCAAATATCTGTGGGCAGAAAAACAAATGAGTTTAGAACTTTGTCAGGCGATGTATTGTTTCAACATTTGATAACAAGAAACAGTCTTTTCACTATAGGTTTCCTAAACACTCACGTATGCAGAACCCACGCAGTGAGGTAACCCCAAAGCCTTTGCTTGCTTGTATCTCTAACTGGGTGTTTAGTTGTGACCAGATTCTTAGTTGTGTTGTTGACTTGTAAGGTGGTTACAGGACGGCCCTGTGTACATTTCATGTGACTATGTGCATACCAAATACTTAGGCATACACACAATCAAAGCCCAGTATCAAAAGTTGTTCGACTTCCTCCCTGCTGTGCCTTAGTGTTGGTTTAAGTAGGTTGACAGTGAAAGGTTTGGGTGCTTTAACTCTCTTCTTCTATGCGGCTATATTATGATAAGCTTCGTAATAATATTGAAAGTGTACCTCATCACTGTTTGTCAAATTTACTTATCGTTTCAATTTTGCGCAAAATTGTTCAATCTTATAACAGTGGGAGAATTGGTGTTCAGTGCATTTATTTTGGAACAGTATACTAATCACATCAATCAGTTCTCGATATAGGATCATTATAAGTGATTGTGACAAAACATATTTCGAAACACACACACTACCTAAGTGTTCTGAACACATTTCTGGCAATACAATACACGTTTACAGGGGCGGATCCAGGAATTTATTAAGGGGGGGGCCAGGTTGGGTCCGGGGTGACCATCAAAGTCATGGGCGGATCCAGCATTTCAATTTAGATGGATGAAGTCCGCGAGCTCCACATCTTGGATCTGGATATTGATATTGTAGGTGTTCTCTTCTGGGGGGAATTTGCAGAGCAAGTTTGTGTATAAAGTAATATGAAACTTATGTATGAGAGGTCTACCTTAAGATTTTTAGGAAGGGCAAATTTTTGTCCTGGATTTTAGGAAGTAGAAGCAGATTAATTCCGGTGCGAGAACCGCGACAGCAGCAGTATGCAACAGCATGCTGTCCATGATAGGGGGTTCTGGGGGCATGCCCACCCAGAAAATTTTGAAAATTAGGTGCTCTGAGGTGCATTTTAGGACATTTTCAAGTGAAATAGAACATAGAAAAGTTGTAAAAAAAACTTATTTTTTAAGGGGCCATTATTCTCTTTGCATGGTCTGTATGCAACAGCATGCTGTCCATAGTAGGGGGGTCTGGGGGCATGCTCCCCCAGAAAATTTTGAAAATTAGGTGCTCTGAGGTGCATTTTGGGACACTTTCAAGTGAAATAGAACAAAGAAAAGTTGTAAAAAAGCTGATTTTTAAGGGGCCATTTTTCTCTTTGCAGGGTCAGTAAATGCTTCCCTAAATATATATATGCACAAAAGTTTTGAAAAAATTAGGTCCAATTTGTTTGCAGTTATTCATTTTCAAAAGCCAGAGGGCATATATGCTCTGAGATGTATTATCAGGGCAATCCTGCAAGCAAAATTGGTAATTTAGAATTAGATCACTAGTTTATCTAATGACAAATTTCATTTTTAAAATGTGTCATTGAAGAAAACTACTGAGGATCAATGCAGGCAGCCCATTTGCTTTAGTATATTAAAAGTGTTTAAAGGGTATAAAACGGCGACTTTCAACTCTGAGATTGAACTCCCCATGGGACATAGTACAACTGTAAAGCTGTTATTCCCATATTGTTACATAATGATCCTACAGTACTATTTCCATCTGTAATACCATGTTTCTCTTGATTATATTTGTTGATTATATTTGTAATTTCCAACTAATCAAAGTATGCTTTTGTAACTATGAAGTCGAAGTTAAAGTCTATAAACATACATACACACGAGCAGCTGATGCCTTTGAAATTATCTTTTGAATTAAAATTTCAATTGTTGTCACTGCCATATTCAGTCTGTCTGACTCGAGTTTGGAAACCGCTTTTTCCATTTTTTTGTGACTAAATGCTCGAGTGTTTGTATTATTGGCAATGGGCAAATTTTACAATAAGACCAGTCACAATGAGCAAAATCAACATTTTGCGGAAACTCCAAGTTGAGACAAAAAGTTTATACATAAGAAAAGGGATAGTTGGCTAATGTATATCCGCGTTATTCTGCTGTGCGCTCCTAGATTTTTCAAACTAGGGGCCCAAATTAGTATGTATAATACCCAAATATTCTGATTTTCCTAGAAGGTACATCCCTGGGATGAAACGTTTTCGGCCAATCAGGTCCCTTGTCACCCTGAAATTCCCTGCTATTGATAATATCTTTCATATTTTTTTTTGTTGCCAGAAATTAAGGGGGGGGCCAGGCCCCATGATTTTTTAACAAGGGGGGGGGCCAGTGCCCCCTCGGCCCCCCCCCCCCCCCCTGGATCCGCCTATGCGTTTATGTATGTTTTCGTTGTGTGTCCCTACCAGGTCCTGTGTCGCATGTTGGTAACTTGTACATGTTCTCATACAGTCCAAATG
Source organism: Maea johnstoni (assembly GCA_963942565.1). Classification (NCBI taxonomy): domain Eukaryota; kingdom Metazoa; phylum Annelida; class Polychaeta; order Spionida; family Magelonidae; genus Maea; species Maea johnstoni. The sequence continues at coordinate 71,930,669 of OZ012684.1, read as the reverse complement.
CGTTAGAATTGCTTCAGAAACCTTCTATGAGTATAAGCTGTTTGTCATGCACAATGGGCGAGGTTGAGTGTCTGTACATGTCTGTACCGAGCTGCTATCCCTATGTCAAGACAGGAGCCAATAAAGTGACATCAACGTTGAAACATGAGCCAAACCTTAATTCCCCTCTTACGTTTGATGACCCTTGGTTACCAAAAGCCTAACCTTACCGTCATCAACTGTCAGAATGATTGTTGCGCCCACCAGGGGAAGGGTATGGACGCATACATTGGATGAATAACAGACATTCGCCGTTATATATATATATATACATGTATATATATATATATAATATATATATATATATAATATATATATATATATATATATATATATATATATATATATATATATAATATATATATATATATATATAAATATATATATATATATATATATATATATATATATATATATATATATATATATATATATACATATATATATATATATATATATATATAATATATATATATATATATATATATTATAATATGTATATATATATATATATATATATATATATATATATATATATATATATATATATATATATATATATATACATATATATATATATATATATATATATAATATATAATAATATATATAGGCGTAGGCGAGTTGAATATTTATTAGATGTTTTCTCTATTCATAAAGGTGGTTGTGGTTTAAGTAATGTGTATATACTTTCTCAAAAGCACACATTCTTACCATGCCACCCAATGAACACATCATCATCTCCTTACATATTAATTGCATTAATCGCACCTGTAATACAGATGTCTTTCAGAATTACAGAAATTGACGTGACCAAGGTCAAGTAGAAAAACATTCACACAAGAGGTTCTTTAAAAAGACTGTTTGCTTTATTTTGCCTAATCGCCCCAGCAGCCCACACACATTCTTACAAAATGACTCTTATCTGAAGACGCTGGGTGGTACCTGCCTGAAACAATATCCTATTGTACCTACCTCAGAAGGACATTGATTACAGGTGGGTAATAATGGAATGTTACAGGTATAACACACCGCCTGCATTTGTTGTGCAAATAAACAATTACCTTGGTGAGCATTTGTCATAACTCACCCATGTTGATTTATGCCTCGAGTGCTTACTTGGCCCCAAAAAGTCGTTTTCTGAACTTGATAAATGGCTTCTAACCCCATTTTGTAAGGTTGGAATTAGTGATGACAAAAGGCGAGCTATATATACGCTTAGAGCCGCAAGCTGTGTGTATCGTTACACCATACATTTCGCTAATTAAACATTGATTTCAGGTCTACCGCCAGCAGAGTACAAGGTCGGCTTTAATACTATTTTAAGGACAATGCTGCTTTTTTCCGAGTCTCCTTAAGGCGCAGTACAAAGGTAAAAGTGGGGACAAGAACGTAAGTTTTACATAACATCAATTGTAATCTCGCTGAAAGTATACTCAATTGAATTATTTTTTGGGAAATTACCGTTCTTCTCTGAAATGTGAGATCAACCCATATTATTCAAAGATTTAAGTGTAATTATCAGGTCGATTTCATTATATTTACATAATGTTCATGTATAAAGGAAGAAGCTTATTGAAACATGATAAATCATACATGGGATGTTTCTGTTTGTACCATAAATATATGGAGAGAGCTGTTGTCAATAAATATACATACCTACATACATATGAAAACTTTGGAGATAAATAAAAATCAAATAGATCTCATAGAAGGAATGACTTAAACTGCAAACATGGGCAAAGATGCAGGGATGTTTTATAAGTGTTCTATGACATTACAAAACAAATACAAATATATAAAGTATAATTTTATACTAAGTCGCAAGGGAAGGAACGGTTGAGATTTTATTTCTACCGTTCACTTAGCTGCAATATGTCATGAGAGTTGCCTGTCGACTTAAGGAAAAACACCGGTACAGAAACGCGTTGTGGTTGGTGAGAGGAAGATATAGATCCTTTAGAAATGTATAACATAAGCCACAAAGACAAATTTTGTTAAGCTACTACACTTTGTCAAATGTTTGCAAAGCTTCCGCCAAAACACCCTAGAAAAACGAAAGACATGTTCTCGCATTTCCCTCCAAACGGAAGTGTCAAGAAATTAGACAGTATAAGATACATGGAGTGGTTGTTAAGAGCTTCTTAGCAAGACATTAACAGAATGCCGAGTAAATTTGAACAGCACCGCTGCACTAATAGCGCACCTGGTTGTCGATACCTAGCCCGCGAGAGCTCAGCGAGAAAAATCGTTAGACTAGTAAATGTTACTGACTTAATTAAGGCTTTCTTATTCACGTCCACGTTGTGTCTGATCAAGCTTCAACTGTTTCTCGGCGGCAGATCGAATCCGGCCTTGTCTTGGGGACATTTAATCAGAAATCAACACGAAGATATTAAAGGTTGAGTGGAATTTTTTCGCCGTGGAAATCTGGCGCGTGGCTGGGCTGCCCCACGTGGGTTATTTGCCGAGAGTTGGAAACGGGGGAGTAACGATTTTGTGTCAAGAGGTAGGAGGATATTTGTGACGGACACCTCTGCGTAAATAGAGCAAAGCACGAACTTAGAGCACCATGTCTCAGAGTGCATATCGAAGGCACACCAGCAGATGTTGTTAGCCATGATTTCGATCTCATCTCTCAATGCATTCGTGTTGAGAGCCAGCAGAGATCAGATTGACGTGGTGCATGCCAACGCTACCTTTTGCACCCCGGCGCACGAAATCGAACCCGTCGCTTATAAATCTCAGAGCTTCTCAGAATTGACGTATGAAGCTGAATATGAAATGTAGAAAGATGTTGTTTCTCACCAAAGCCTTATGGTAATACGCGAAACCCCTTACGCGCTTTTGCATATAGAACACAATATGCCTTCTAAGAAAATGAAACTGATATAATATGCCATGGTATCACTGAGATGAACAAAGGTTCTGATACAAATGTCGATTGGAAACTTTCATGAACAAATCCCATCAGTTCTCACAACTGACAAAGACATGAAACGAATAAAGATCAAGTTTCCAATGAAAGAGATCTGTTGGCATCAAGACGTCTTGTTGCACCTTCTATTCAAGACTTAATACGTCTTCTGAATAAAATAAACACCCTTGGCCTTTAGAAAGAATCTTAGACAGGTCATGATAGTTTCTCTTGCAAATAGTGTGCTGCAGCGTCGAAGAGAAATGTTGCACCTCTAAGTTGTCATTGTATGTTTAAGGTGAATGTATAACTGAACAGGCATATCAGTATCGGACAAGAAGGGCTGTAACACTATTTGAAGTTAACACGTAATTACTTTTAATATCATGAACCAACTATCTGCATTTTTGTTCACACGTGTGGAAATATTTATAAATTACAATATATATATATATATATATATATATATATATATATATATATATATATATATATATATATATATATATATATATATATATTATATATATATATATATATATATATATATATATATATATATATATATATACTAATTTGGATTTTCGAGAATAATTTCATAATTTAAACTGGTTGGTGTATTTCATTCCCGTATCTCATCATTACCGCATGCTCACGTTGAATTAGGACGAGGCTTCCGTTTTAAAACAGTTTAAGCATAAGGTATATATTTTTATTGAGGCCACTTATACACCATTGTATACTGCCTACAAGAATTTGATGGAAAAAGTAAACAAATGTTGATACTTTTATTGCGTTCCCAAATTTTGTCATTGTTTCTTTACATATTTTTCTTCTTTTTTCTCCTGTCAGTAGTTTTTTTTACCTGAATATTACCTACATCTCCATGAAACAGGTACATATTATCAAAAGCATAATAAAATTGCCATTGATGAAGTTCATGGAAGATGATCAAACTGGTCAAGAAAATACTTATTGTTGTACTATACATAATTACAGCTGCAAATTAATACTACAGTGCCGACATTTAATTCCTGCACTAAATGCTCGGGCAGTCCAGGCATAATACACGATTGTCACCCAGTTTCCTAGGCATGAATGCATGGATGACCTTACAACTGAACATAGCTTTGATTCGCAAGCTACGTGGGTCATTGATGTGTTTGGTTAATTTTATTGACATGTTGTACAACCAGGCACTGACTGACGTCCGGTCGACTGATGCAGGAATTAGATGTCTGCACTGTACTGAGATATCAGTTTCGATTTAAAGTATATCAAATACCAAAAAGGGTGTGTGTGCAAATGCTGTTAGACCACTATTGCTTACCGCTTATCCAATGATCCCATTCGAAGCCTAGCAAGAGGTGTGCTAATAGATAAGACATTTAGACATTCCAAAATGATTTCTTCTGTCATAGAGATGCGTAAGATAAGCCCAAGTTGTCAATGGCGGAGGACAACCCTTCTACCCGGCATACCAGCAACTAGCCCCACATTGCTGGCAATCTTTTGGCATGCCTCACGACCGGTTTGAAACAGGTGCAATGGAAATACTAGTAGTCAGCTTTCCCTTTTTTACTTCCCACATGATTTTTTGGAGTTTTGGAGTTTTATCGCCACGTGTTTTTCCATATTTAGACTAATTCGTGACTGGCCAGTTGCCTACAAAACTTTGCCATTAGAGGTCTTAAGCAGATCATTTGAAACCAGTTAAGAATCCAGAAAATCAAAATTGTTGTAAAGATAGAATAATCACTGTCCTAATATGAAGTGAATTGAGATCTGAAACAATGCCAAAGTATTGGCCAGGAAAGATGTTTTAGCCTACGCATATGTAAAGTACATATGGTTCTGCATATGACGCCTATATGCCTGAGGTAAGTTTCTGCATCCCCATATGACGCCTATACGCTTGAGATAAGTTTCTGCATTCCCATATGACGCCTATACGCCTGAGGTAAGTTTCTGCATTCCCATATGACGCCTATACGCTTGAGGTAAGTTTCTGCATCCCCATATGACGCCTATACGCTTGAGGTAAGTTTCTACATTCCCATATGACGCCTATATGCTTGAGGTAAGTTTCTGCATCCCCATATGACGCCTATATGCTCGAGCTGTGTTTCTGCATCCCCATATGACGCCTATATGCTTGAGGTAAGTTTCTGCATCCCCATATGACGCCTATACGCTTGAGGTAAGTTTCTGCATCCCCATATGACGCCTATACGCTTGAGGTAAGTTTCTGCATCCCCATATGACGCCTATACGCTTGAGGTAAGTTTCTACATTCCCATATGACGCCTATATGCTTGAGGTAAGTTTCTGCATCCCCATATGACGCCTATATGCTCGAGCTGTGTTTCTGCATCCCCATATGACGCCTATATGCTTGAAGTAAGTTTCTGCATTCCCATATGAAGCCTATATGCTCAAGCTGTGTTTCAACATCACCATATGACGTCTATATGCTTGAGGTAAGTTTCTGCATCCCCATATAAAGCCTACATGCTTGATGTATGTTTCTGCATCCCCGTATGACGCCTATGTGCTTGGGTAGGTGTCTGCATCACCACATGAAGCTTATATACTTGAGGTATAGTCTGCATCACCAAATGAAGCCTATATGCTCAAGATGTGTTTCAACATCCCCATATGACGCCTATATGCTTGGAATAAGTTTCTGCATCCCCATATGAAGCCTTTATGTTTAAGATAAGTTTCTCCACGTAAATTAAACCTTTATGCATAAGGTACATTTTTGCATATCCTCATGGTCTAGTTTCTAAGGTAAATTTCTGCATCCCCAAATGAAACCTTGAGTTCAGTTTCTTCCCCTCTCCCCCAACCTCTAAAAGAACTCATGTTCTTTATGTAGGCTTCTGCATTCCTAAATAAAACCTATTAGGCTAAAGTCTATCCATCCCCATTTAAAGATAATGTAATAAAGTCTCCCTTTATTGAGCTCATATACTTAAGTTAAAGTTTAAAAAGCATTTTTAAAAAATTAGAGGCAAACATAAGTTTAGTGGTTTCCTCTTGAAGATCATTCTCAATAGAAACTTCGCCAAGCCAATGAAGCAAAGGCAATGTTTCGTCTTCTGCTTTGGTTCCTAGTTTATTTTTATCCGCCACGTTACAAATCATTACTTCTAATCAACGGAGATGAAACCCACACGTCTTCTATTATAGACAAAACGTGCTCGGGACGCCTCAGACACTTCAATTCTGTGGCCATTTCGATTAATAGATACAAGTATCGATAGAGGCAATTTTGGAAACGCTAGCAGAATACTAATTGCGAAGAGCCGTTGTGTGTTTTGTCCAAATTGGGGATCGTTACGTCACGTGACCGTAGAGCGCGTGCAGCCCCGATGTTCCAGTACTGAAATTTGATCCGATTTCATCTGCGAAGCTACACGATTTGCCCACTGACTGGAGCAACCTACACGAATATGACATTTGTTTGGAACGCCACTGTCGTTCAACAATCATTTCTTTTGTTATTAGGATCTAATTTGATATTGATCAACACAAATGGCTGTTTGCTAATACTACAACGAACTAGGCAACCACTGTTATAAATAAGAGATAGGTTTGTACATGGATGGGAGACTAACAGAGTGAGGCTATGTAGGTCCAAATGACTCCCTCTTGACCTTATGTGCAAATAAGGTCAATCAGCAGTGCTATTTCATTAGAAACATGTCACTTATTAAGACAGAATGGAAGCAATTTTTCATCCTATGACCTTTGAATTTTTGCCTTCACCTGTGTTTGCAAAGCATGTGATAAATGCGTAAATTGACATAAATGAGCGAACTATCTTTCTATCTTACTAAATTGATTTAGAATGCGACCAAGCTTTTATATCTTTATATTTTTTATAGTTGATATGTGCAAGGACATAACCAAAATGTGGCTGTGGAAGGCCTACTGAGGGCTTATCAATAAATAATCAACTTAGAATGTATCCACCTAAACTGATGTCATCACAACACCTTGGCCACCAATAATATCTATATTAACTTATTTCCATCTTTTAATAAGAAAAAACTATAGCGTAATACTTTAGAGATTGAATATCCCGTAGAAAAGATCCTTGAATAAATCAGACCATAGAAATGTGCCCATGTAACATGAATTACATTCAAATGGCCATGAAGGTACACGTGACCATAAGGATGTGTTCAGGTCATCAAAGAGGCACTAAACCGTGAAAAACTTGCTAGCCTATATGAAAGGAAATACACTTTTTAAGCTATCATTCATAAAGACCCATTCCAATTAGGGCCCCCTGGGCAGAGAGAGTGTGTATCTCCTCTCTGGAACCAGCAATAGTTAACACATTCTGCAGGTGCAGTCACAGTTACTTGTGGGCATGACAGAATGAGCTACTATCCTAAGAGTGCATACACTCTTGGTTTCTTCTCTCAGTTTGCAGCTTTTGGCTGAGGCGAATGTGTGTGTATTGTGTACACATATATATATATATATATATATATATATATATATATATATATATATATATATATATACATATAAATATATATGTACATATATGTATATACATATATTAATAGCACATCAGTAGCCTGGCTTTCAAGAGGCTCATGGCTTTTAATTGCAATCTGCAATTTGTTTAGTGCCCCTTTAAGGTGAAGGTTTAAGGTGAACACGGGTGTGCGTTCAGGCAAAAGTCACCATGTGAGTGCGATGGCAAGGGGGGGGGCATGAGTCCATGATGGTGTGTTCCAGTCAGGTTGTCCATGGTGGTGCGTTACAGTCTGGTGGTGGTAAGGGGGTGTTCTGCTGACCATGATGGTGCGTTCCAGTCAGGGGATGGTAAGGGGGTGATCATGGCGGTGAGGATCATAAGTGAGTTATTAAGATGAACAGCATGATACATTCAGGAGATCATGAGGACCAGAAGTGTGGTGGCATTATTGTGAAGTGAATAATATAAATGGTGATGTTAGGTTACTACGTGCATATTGTTTATTTACATGTTTTGTTTATGTCACATGATTTCTTAATGACAATGAGAGCCATCTAGTGGACAACTTACCAGTTTTCTTTCATTGTTTGATACTATTTTGGAAAACAACACACAGCCATGTTAGAATTGGCTAGATCCAACACAGTCAGTAAATGTTTCTTTCTCTTCTTTGTATTTAGTCATCATGTCATATCGTATTTTACAGTATGTGTATGAATGTGTAAAGAATTATGATGGCTTATTTATAAGTTGTTTATTTAGAAAATTAGTGTGTATTTTGTATCCTAAAGTTGAGAGTGATTTGTCCGTTATTCTTCAACCAGTAGAGTGATTCTAATGTAGTCTGTATAAATAAATGTAATATCCTGTCAAATATGTACTTTGTGGTGTGTTATTGTGATTGTATAGAAGAAACTTATATGTGATATTAGTTTAATTTCAGAAAATATGCATAACTATCAGTATGGATATGGAGAAAGACAAATACATGGTTAAAATCAAGTACAAGACTTTATCTTTTTGATATTGTAAGTACAATAAGTGTTTAGTTGGACATTATGATATATTAAGGTGACCATGAGGAAGTAAGTGTTTAGGTGAACACTTTAATATATTCAGGAGACCGTGAGGATGCGTTGAGAAATATAGTTGAGTATATGCCTTAACGTTCTTGCTGGAGACAAGGGACTAGAGAAAATTATAAAATGTCATGTAAGGTAGGTACACATTGAGAAGGTCTTCAAGATGTTCCCAGTAATTACCTATTTATGTGAACCCAAACCACACACAACTAAATAAAACTGACGTATCGTTTATTTATACCTGTGGGGTACTGAGATGCACGTGTGTAATGTTCTTGCCACTTTTGGATTTCCCTTCTTATATCCTCATTGGGACTACACTCTACTTATTGTAGAATACTATATTGAATGTACCATGCAGCCGCGTCCCTGTCGAGGGCAACAACAATACACGAGGGGAGAACAAAACACCCAAGTGCCAAGGTGATACACTTGAAGAAGCCAAAGGTCAATTCGTGCCAGTTTTCAAGTGTCCAATTCAAGCTGTCGGCACTGTGACATTATTTGGCAAAAAATATGTATTTAATCACCTTTAGACTGACATTTCTAGTGAAAGTCGTTGAGAATGTGACAGATTTTAATGGGTGAGTGCCAGTGGCCGGGTGTGAAGGGCACTTTTGGCCCATAGAGCACGATTGATTTGACGGTGAACAGTTACGTATGGTTGTATACAATATCAATTAAGGATCTGTCACCAGGCCTAGCTCCTAGCCCCCTCTCCTAGGAGGACCCTGAAGGGGTCTCCCTTTTTCCTATGCTATGGGAGTGCACAGATAGTCAATCATTACATTGAGACTAAATACATTTTTTTGAAATACCACGGTGGAATGATCTATAAGAATTTTCATCTTTTGTCATTAGTCTTCCTGCTATAATTGTTTTCATTTTCTTCTGTATCAATTTACTGATAAATATTTGGTCCCAATGGCATGGGTAGCAATAAGATTCAGTTATTTCTAAAATGTTTTAGCTGAAGGAAACTTTATTTACGGTTTTATCAAAAGAAAGTTAAATTTTCTGCATTTTGATATAAATAACAGACTTATTTCTGCAGTCGTTTTGCAAAAAAGGAGGGTTATAACCTAATCTATATATAACGATATTGACATAATGTGCATAAAAGATACGATCAAGTCCCCTAACGTTCCCCCGTGTTGTGGGCGTCCGAGTTAGGAATGGCATGTATATGTACCGTGTTTGCATTGTTTTCAAGCGATCTGTCATCGTGAAAACCCTCTTGACACTCCCGGAGATCACTTTCCTTGTCCGACCAGCTCATAGTTTTACTTTAAGTCACAATGAATGAGGCACTTGTGTAAGTAAGAATGTCAGAATGGTGAATGCCTACCAGCGGCCTCTAGAGGGAGAAAGGAAAACTAAAATATACTTCCGCCACATTCGTTGGGAAAAGTTCATACCCTATATTTTGTCGAGCATTGGTGTTCAAGATAACGATGGCGATGGTGGTGAGGATGAGTCGATTGGAACAAATCTGTCAGTATATGCAGTATATGAATGAAAATAATAGGCATATGGCATATGCTGTAACTATAATCAGACCCAATATCAACATTATGATTTCTATTATAATGATAGTTATTATCATTATTATTATTATTATTATTATTATATTATTATTATTATTATTATTAATATCATCATCATCATCGTCCTCATCCTTATTACAATTTTCACCAACTTACACCCTCATCATTTATAATCATCACAATCAACATCGTCATCATAATTATCATCTTCAATATTCAATTAATATTTTATTTCTAACTATCATCACCATCATCATCAATTTTACTATTGTTACCAATGTTCATACAAGAAGTATATTGTTACCTTGCAGTTTATTCATTAATGACGATATTCTGCCACGAATGATGTTAGTGTAGCGGCTAAGTTTAAGTGAGGAAAAAGGCTGGAAGAGCCATCCTTCCATCCCCTCCAGCCCTGTAGCATCGTGGCACTTGAGCTACCTCTCCTCAAGAGATCCATGTGCCGTCTTCCTGCTGCCATGATATTAGCAGGCCTTTTGACACCTTATTTACATCTGCGAGCAACCTTTCGCTGCTTAATGTGTTTTCCCTGATAAAGACTTCTCAACTGTTACCGGTGCCTCATGCGGAATACCTACCCGCGTGGGGGCACTCCATCCGTGCGGGTATGGTGGGATTAGCTTTAATACTTCAAAGGGTTTAGACTAGGCTCCTAGACCCTAAACGTTGACATTCCCTTTTGTGTCGGGGAAAAAGTGTGATGTGACCGTGTGGTACCAGTAATGGCAGATAGGTGGCACTACCTTGTCCTCCTACCTCTAGAGACTTTACTAAAACTGAGTCCTCTATTCACCTGGTGAAATAAATATGAACTATTTTTGCCACCCTGACCTCTTGATTCCCGGCATAAAAAGAACTTGAAGAAAACCCCAGAAAAATACATATGATAGGCTACAAATGGGAATGCATAATGGCTTCTTGCAATCGACAAGGGGGTAGGGTGGGGCTCGCTTCAAAAGTTCATTATGGTTAGTACCCTTGTTGATAAATAATTCACCTCGGATAAGAATAAATTTTCTAAACTAAAAAAGGCAATGTCTTTCAAAAACGGATATATATGAAATCAGGCACACTAAACACTATGTGTCCAAAGTCCACATTTCCCTAAATGCTATGACAAAAGCATCGTCCTTACTCCTGTTGACCATTCAGCACAACCACATCCAAAACCTAATCTTTAAACAATTGGTAACACTCAACGCCAAAATGGGTATCGCCATCCAAATGGTATATATATATATATATATATATATATATATATATATATATATATATATATATATATATATATATATATATATATATATATATATATATATATATATATATATATATATATGTATATATATATATGTATATATAATATATATATATATATATATATATATATATATATATATATATATATATATATATATATATATATATATATATATATATATAAATATATATATATATATATACTAGTATATATATATATATATATATATATATATATATATATATATATATATATATATATATATATATATATATTATATATATATATATATGTATGTGTATATCAGCTAACACCTATAGCAGAATGCCCAAAACCATTACCCCTGAGTAAGCACACCCACGTTAATCTTTAATGAGGATGTTGCCCCCGGACCCTTTCCCAAACCATTGGGCCAATGTTGGTCTGCTCCCTCGCACCAGTGGCATCACTTACAGCCAAAAGATCACTTCGCAACTTAGTTGGCGAGATAACATTAACAAACACTGTCAAGACGTGGGCAACTGTTCAGTGCTCCACGCACAAACACCTATAGGCAACATGCCCCTTGACTGTTTGATGTTAGAAGTGTACATGTGTGCGCGATGGGAGCAAGTTCCCACTAAAAGCAGCACTTGGAAGGCGAGTTAGAGGTGACAGCAGTTCTTACATTTCCGGTTAAAATCATCTCTCTCTCTCTCTCTCTCTCTCTCTCTCTCTCTCTCTCTCTCTCTCTCTCTCTCTCTCTCTCTCTCTACGTGTATAAGGGTGCTAGGGATCTGAAAAAGGAGTTAAGCGATTGTAAAACAACAACAACAACATCAAAAACAACAATGATGAACACGAACAACTACATAAAATGGCCATGACAAAACCTGTTCAATTACTATAACACTTATATCAATAACTACCTCAACATCAAAAACAAAAACACCAGCATTAATACTACTACTACTACTACTACTACTACTACTACTACTACTACTACTACTACTACTACTACTACTACTACTAATAATAATAATAATAATAATAATAATAAAATAATTATAATAATAATGATAATATAATAATAGTAAATCACAGCTATGACAATGGCACCATAAACGACGATGAAATAGCAATAGGACAAAATATGCATTTTTATTGGTAAAACTAACCATTGCCCTCATGAAGATCTCTTTTTATTGACTATTTGCTGTGGCTATTAGATTTTCTGCCGTCCGTGACTGCCAAAGAGCTTGCAATAAAGGCTGTCGTCTTCGCTATGAATCATAGCGGCGTATATCAACAAGTCTAGAAACTTATGGCGAGTAGTGATACGCAGCAATTGCTTTCACTCCAAGACGGTGTAAGATAACAGCATCAAAATTAGCCTTGGCATTCTCCCGGGCTACAAACCAAGCAATCTGCCCCAACTTGAAGGGGACGCCTGACAGTGGCACTATTATCAGGCGACTTGATTGGTAGAGACGACTCAGTATTTATCGCAAGAAGTCAATTTATTAAAAAGTTCCGCCGCAGCCCAGGGAGTTGTTGACCTAGCCCGAGTGTCTAAGTGCTGCGATATATTCTAATTAGATTCTGGGATATGATAAAGAACATCATAGTCCACACGGGTTTGCAGAGCCAGCGGCTGCATATCGAGTTAGCTGCTAAACACTGTCAGCGATATGCGGCGACGTTTGCTGAGAAAAAGTCATTTCCACCCTTCTCTCGAAACATGACGACGCCAAAAGATAGAATGTTGGTGAAACTGACAATATTTTGAAATGTAGACAAAGCCATCAAGATTTATTTACATTCAACAAATACCATTTAACTATATCATCCCCTTAATTGTGTGGAGACGTGCTAACTTTTCAGGCCTTTTTTCCGCTCACTTAGCAGTGGCTTTGAGTTATGAAATCGACACGATGACAGGAGTGAAATGGACACGTGCCATACCTGTTGTTTAAGACGGCAACAAATGGAAGAATTCGTGCGAGGGAAAGTTAAAGCCCCGCAATGTGCCACTCCATTAGAGCGCTCCTATAAACCCTCACATTCCGGCCCGCGGAGCCCAGAGCAAACAGAGAAGATTGACTTGTAATCTTATATAGGAAACTATTGTTTTCCAATCCGCGGCCATTGAATGCCATGTCAAGTTTGTCAGTCGGCTCATCATCAGCTTGCTTCCTATGAAGGCCAGGTGAATTAGGTGTGTGTTTCTGAATACTACAAAATATCTTATGTGTAGTGGTAGCATCACCATCAGCCACATCAGCAGCTGCAGGGGCACTAGTAGCAGCAGCAGCAGCAGCAGCAAAAGTAGTAGTAGTAGTAGTAGTAGTAGTAGTAGTAGTAGTAGTAGTAGTAGTAACAGCAGCAGCAGTAACAGTAACAGCACCAGCAGCAATAGTAGTAGTAGAAGTAGACGGCTACTATTCCTCTGAAAAACTTCCTTCAGAATTGACCAACCAGTGTGGTGTAGTACCAGCAACGGTAGATAGATGGCACCACTCTGTCCTCCTATCTCTAGTGGTTTCAAACCGATTCTTCTGTTCAACTGGCGAGATAAATAATATAAGATCTTATTTTTCCACCTTGACCACTTGGTGCCTGGTAACTAAAAAACTTAGAAACCGAAACATACATGACAGCCTAGAAATCTAGTAGAGTAGAGTAGAAGTAGGACGAGAAGATGAAAAAGAAAACATGAGGAAGTAGTAGTAGTAGTAGAAGTAGCAGCAGCAGCAGTAGTGGTAGCAGTGGTAGTGGTAGTACTAGTAATCTGCCTTAGGTGGTGTAAATGTAGTAGACATTTGGACATTGTCGTCCTTTTCGTAATTGTATCAGCAGCAGCAACAGTAGTAGTAGTAGTAGTAGTGGAACTTATATCAAATTCGAACTTGAGCGAATACATTTTTTCTTTAAACGAAGGTAGTTAGTGATTAGTATTTGAGTCGTCAATTTCAATCGCCTCTCTTACGTAGTCATATACTCCCAAAATGTAGTCGGATGGCATGCATAGATGAAGCAATGAGAAACGGTTTTGTTTTCCTCTTGGCCTGATGCAACATTGTCCGATTGGCACGGGGATATAATACCAGCTGAGAATTGAATTTCCTCGTGCGCGCCTCCGTAGCATCCTAAATAACACCAATCCGATTTGAAATGCCAGAATTATGTTAGAGAAGATAGTGACGGGCTGGCTGACAGCTACAACTTTTACTAATCGCTTTATTTTGTTTTGGTCATGATAGAGGCCGGATACTAGAAATTAGCGTCACTCAAAAGGCCCTGGGAAAACGTTGCTCGACTTAGGATTTCAAGTTAGCAGGCGAGGGTGTGTATATATCGTATTTAATTAAATTACTTGCCCCGGGACAAAGAGAACAAGTGACGGGTGTTAGGGAAGGGAATTAAGGATCACTTATAATTCGGGTGCTCATGTTGGGGTAATGGGTATTTGGGCACGCTGGGGGTTTTCCCGGGGTGGCGGAACAGGCCACTTAAGGACCACACGCCCATAAACATAGGAGGCATAGCAGGCCGGTCCCGCTGCAGCAGCAGCAGCAGCAGCTAGAGAGACGGATTAGAGGGGATGAGAAGGATGAATGCATTAGGTATAGATACGATAAATACTGTAAAGTGAATGCTCTAAAATAACATTATTGACGTTATCAGACATGCCTATCTTAAACTTTGGGAAGATAAAATCAACGAAGCGAGAAAAGGAAGATACAAGCTAAAAACAAACCGAAAAAAGATGTTCTAAACACACACACACACACATACATACATACATACATACATATATATATATATATATATATATATATATATATATATATATATATATATATATATATATATATATATATATATATATATAAATATATATATATATATATATATATATATATATATATATATAAATAAATATATATATATATATATATATATATATATATATATATATATATATATATATATATATATATATATATATATATATATATATATATATATATATATATATATATATAAGTTAGGTGTTGGACTAGTGATCAGTAGGTAGCTGGTTCGATTCCCGGCCAGGGCACTTTGGTCTGTTCTTAGGCCAAACAGTTTATTCCATATTGCCTCAGTCTACCCAGCTTCAAAATGGGTACTTATACAGCCTCTGAATATATCTCAACATTGAGTGGCAGGTTACGGTTAACTTCTCAATGATTTGAATAATATTTCGGACTAGTGCACTGAATGTAAACAACAATGCCAACATATCAGATTTTGGTGATATCCGATTTTAAAAGTAATGGTTTGAAATAAGCGCCAGTTATGCAAAAGAGGATTCGGTATCTCAAGCACCTGATGAGTTAGAGACATGATACCTCGTCTAGCAAGATGATGCTTATCTCACCATGACTATAGACTTAAAGAAGTGACATGCAAGTAGCCACCTTTCCCTGATATTCTAGAACTGGCCAGGGAGCTAGACATATCCCATACCTGATAATTAAAAAATTCTAACCAAAATGCTTAGTATGGCTTCATTTGGATTTTAAGATATTGATAATAGCATGGTATGTTTTCAAATGAAGCGCAAGCGCCTCCTGCAGTATCATTTTACAGAGTGCAATAAAAAAAATATATTGCACTCACCCAAGTGCTATATTTGTTACATATTAGTGCGTAGATGATGAATCTTATGCAGCTATGTATTTTTTCCGAATACTAAGGTGCAGTTTAGTACAAACATATCATAACTTCAACGGCACAGAAAGTTCGAATACGTAACACGGGCAAATTAATATTGAGAACATGTCCCTGCCTTGAAAGATATCATGAAACTACCCCCAGGAAAAGGTTTATGGCCCCATGACAGAGATGATGATGTAGTACGCTGTTCGTGAAATATCTAACTTGTCGCCGTCTCTCAAGATCTCGAGAAAGGTGGAAGGCGAGAGTGGATGTAGTGAGCTCATCATAGAACCACGTCATGATGCCAGAATATTTCCTTACACGAAGTCAACAGAAAAGCAGGGCTAGGCAACAAGTAGCAAGACATTCATCTTGATAGGCATGTCACCCTGGACAAGTTAAGGGAGTTTCGCTCACACCTAGAGGAAAAATGTACCCGAGTGGAATATTACTTTTCGCGCGGACCAGGATACGATACATCAACTAGTGCAAACACAACCCGCAATCTCTCTCCTTCATTTGGCACGTTCCAGGAACGGCGTCGGCGCCCGGGTGCCGTGAGATGATGGATAATTACAGGCCAGTGCCTGACTCCTGTAGGTAATGAGCTGGTGCGCACCCCGAGGGGGGGGGGGGGGGTGGGGGTAGATTCACGTGCACCATCCATCACGGTAGTGGACAGAGGTGTGGACACAACAAGAACAAAGAACATGCGAATCCAGTGCCCGTTCCATTGGCAAATTAATCTGTTTAATTGGTTTAACATGTTGGATTTAATCAATACTATCATCATCATCATAATAATAATAATAATAACAATAATAATAATATTAATAATAACAATAATAACCATCATCATTGTCGTCGTCGTCGACCTTTTAAAAATCTGCAGCGATCGTCATATTGTTTCGTCATCAATTGAATTCATTGCAAGATTTAGCAACAACAGTCAAACGTAAAGAACCTTTACTTATGATTCAATTCAGAGCGTAATTGCAGCAACAGTTGGATCACGAAACTACTATAACACTATTGGCAATAAGTTTTACTCCGGCAATACCAACAAGATCACCATCATCCTAATCATCATTTCACCATCATCGTCGTCGTCGTCGTCGTCGTCATTCAATAATTCAGACATTATTAAGAATCGTACTTTTAAAGTGAGATGTAGTAAAGGTTTGGTGTTCAACATTCCTCAAACAAACGTAACAATAACTA
>OZ012684.1:71860894-71908394 GCA_963942565.1 Maea johnstoni | reverse complement strand
ATGCAAATTTCTTTTCGGCACGACTTGAAACAATGTGACTCTGAGGTAGTGATATTTGTCTAAGTAGTTGTATTCATCAACAGGTTTGAAGCCGAACTTTACCTTTAAGATAATGGTCAGTTTTAGGCCTGGTCCTGTCCACAGTGGATCAACCCGTGTAGTGGATATTTAGATAGACGGCAATCAGCAGGAAGCTGCTTCTACAAATATCATCTGTGATGATAAGACAACCCGATGCACCGGACCTACCTAAATATATCCTTAATATCTCTCTAAAGTAAACCTTGTCAAATCAAAGCGTTTCAACGAGTTCCTGTCGGCCTGCTCCGCTAAGAATCGTTACTCAAACAACACATGTTTCTAGACTGTATAACATTTTCTCGCTAGGTGGCGCTAGTGTTTATCGATACCAGAGCTTAATCGACTTTTCAGATATCGATTGCACAAGTGTATCGTAAGTTGTGTGCAAACGGTTTATATCGAGACCTAGAGAGGAACACCACGAGTTCAGATGAGCTAAGTAATTACACATGGGAAGATCTACACACTACACTGTACTGTTTCCCTTGTGGCGGAGAGCTAGATCTGGATATTCGTCTAAGTCATAGATACATCACAATTGGCCTACTATGGGCAAAGATATTTTCATTTATGTTATGTCTAACCGGAAAGGCACGGATATTTAAACTTGGTTTCGTAGTGGGCAAAGTTTTGGTGAAATCTTTCTGACAAAAGTATGCGTGGAAAATATTTGGAGGCGGAATATTAGTCAAAACACTACTAACAACTCCCTTTCACTTATTTTGTTATAATGATTCTTAATTTTTAAATTATTGATAAAAATATCATAGACACAGACGACAAGCTCGTAAGCACTGATGGGTTAACGATGACCATCCCCAGGGGGGGGGGGGGGGCACTCAGGTACAGAAGGGGGCCGCACCTTCGTTACGTATTTCGCGGAAGAAGGGGTCTTTTTTATGACCTCCGCATGTCCGCGATTTTGTAAAAGAAGGGTACTTTTTTGTACCCAGGTACGAAGTATGGGGTCAAAATCCCTTTACAATCCACGAAATATACGCGGCTCTGACGCCGAGTGACTCCTGAAATGACTCAGAGCTTACGAGTTTGCTGCCGCCACTTGCTGCCGCTAAACAAGCAGAGGATTATAAAATCTTAAGTTAAAATACGTGTTCCCGTTCATCCAATGTCAGGTTTTTGGTAAAAGAAGGGGTGTTTTTTTAGTGGAAAAAATCAGCGTTTTATTAAAATAAGGGTGCTTTTTTGGCCAGAAATCAGTGCTTTAGGGGTATTTTTTAATTTTGATAACGAACGTATGTACCCCCCTAAATACCCAAGTGCCCCCCCCCCCCCCCCCCCCCCGGGTGACCATCTGTGCTCTAAGTTTATACCTTTAGGAGTCCCAGTGTTTCAACAACACCTAATAAAGGACCAGTATGAGTTGTCATCGGCCGGGTCAAGAGGGAGAGGTCAGCGGGGTCAGGAGTAGGGTTGGGGTGACGTTTTCATATTTAATGACCACACGCTATGATGGATGGGCGGAAAGCGTGGAGCTCGTCAGTCACATGGCGGCGGCGGCTTGTGCGGCCCTCTCGAGCTAGCGGCGGCGGGCAACTCGGCCGCCGGCTCGTGCACACTCATACAGGAAGCGGCAACATTCAAGGTGGATGATACCACTTACCTGAGAGGGCTATCCTCGCGGTTATCATCCACCTCTTAGCTCTTACTTAGCCATCGACCGGGAACATTTATCCAAGGGGCGATTTGCGGATTTTGCTTTTTTTGTGCTGTTGAATTTTCTATATAATGATCGTTAAATTCGCAGTTAGTTTTATAGTACATCGCACATACATAGGTTAATTTATATCTCTGGTTCAGATGATCTTGGGGATGTATCATGTGTGCAGGATTTTTTGTATAGATAAGTTGTTTTTCTTTTTTTTGTGAAAGTTTCGTGGAGGAATTATCTGGGGGATATATCATGTTTGCAGGATGTTTTGTATCTATAGAGACGTTTTTATCTCTTTTTTGTGAACTTTTCTTGGGCAAATGTTCGAGTGTGCACTTACTGTTTGAAGAAGGTGACCACAATGAATCCTCGTTGCGAATGATATCAACGGATTCCTTCCTAAACGGACACCAAATAAGTTTACATTACAGTGTAAATAAACATTCGGTGACCATTAAAACGTGCGCCAAAAGTATAGATGTTTATCCATCATTCCTAGCATCGGCAAAGATCTAGCAGGACTAGTCATATCTTTTTACGAACAAAAGAATCTTATTGAAGATCTGTAAAGGAGAATTGTTAATCAGTTCCTAACTAACATCTCCCCTTCAGACAGATGAAATAACAATACAGTAAAACCTCGGCCCAAACACATAGGGACCAGGGCAAAGGCGTCAGGGGCTGTTCACATCTCAGAGGTCTAATCAATGTAAAAGATACAAATGGGGCCGGAGAATTGTGTTCACAATAGAAGTTGTTCACATCTTCGGGTTGTTCACAGTGAGAGGTTTCACTGTATACTTTCAAATGGATATTAGCATTCAGACGACGATTTTCATTGCATTGGGAGGTCTTAACATTAATTGTCTTTAAGCAGGCTGTTGGTGCAACTATTAGGCATTAGCAGTACGGTAACTGCAAATGACTTAGTTGCACCAACAGCCTGCTTAGAGGCTATTAACTGGCTAAGATGGCCGCCCCCAGTGCCTCTATTTAGTATCTATTTGGAGGTGTTTGAACAGCAATATACTTCTTGTATGAAGGTTGGCACTGGTGGAAACTTGGGTTTAAGTAGAGAATACCATAAGAAACTATTTGGGCCTCTGTGTTATACATGGTGGAATTGTCCTTTAAGGCATTCTGGGGTTTATAACAGCTGTTACTAAGAGTTAAAATCCGACTAGGAACGAGGTATCATGTCTTGGATCTATTTATCCCATTGCTTGAATAGATATGGGCAAAAATGTCCAAGTACAGAAATGTCATTCAGATGGAAATGTTAATCGAGACAAAGCCAACTCGTTTTTATAAGGCTTGTTTCTAGAAATTTGGTGATGTAAATCTCAATATTCAAGACGTGTTGTTGAATAGTGAAGACGTTCACGTTTAGCAAATACTATTGACAGACTAGAACCTAAGAAACCTTGTGAAACCATCATAAAGTTGAACACCCTTAACTAATTAATGATATAATCTTGCAGGCAAAAGCAAAGTTAGGAGAAATTGAAGAAATGTTATTCAGAACAATATTGACAACTCTCTTTGAAATATTCTATAAGGTCATCCTTAATTAATACACAGAAGTATTGTTCCAAGCAAAAATTTCTTTAGGCATGAATGGAATATATCAGTTTAAACAGGTATTTAACTCACGAGGGTTCTCATTTGTACAGAAAGATTGAAATACCATTTCTTTTAACACACTAACTTTCTCCAGCTACAGTAGTTTTCAGTTTACAAGGTGATAAAATTGGCAGTTTTCACTCCATTGAAAAATGATAAAATTGTATCTTATTTTCAGCGGAAATTGACCCTTTTGTTTTGATTGCCTTTGACCATGTGACCCGGCCTTTCCTCCCAGACCAGGGTAGTACAACCAGTCGCTAAACCAGGTATTAAATCACGAAGGTTTTCATTTATACAGAAAGATTAAAATACCATTTCTTTTAACACACTGATTTGTTTTAACTACGGTAGTTTTCAGTTTACAAGGTGATAAAATTGACAGGTTTCACTCCATTGGAATTTGGTTAAATTGTGTCTTATTTCCAGCGGAAATTGACCTTTAGTTTTAATTGCGCTTGACCACGTGACCCGACCTTGCCTCCCAGACCAGGGTACAACAACCAGTCGCAGCACCATCCTTTTCGACCTTGTTCATTACATAGCACACTCATCCATCATCGGGACTAGTTACTAATGTGACTCTTGGACTAAGTCAACTCGCACAGTCTGAAAACGTGCAATCTACACTGCGAAAAAAATAGCACTATATGCATACCGTGAGAGGATACCGCGAGTATTTGGTTTGCCTGAAAAGTCAATTAGAAGGGCGATAAAAAATGTATGAGAAAAGTGGAAATTCTGTGTTCTTCTTGTACTTGGCTTGGCGATCGTGGGTGAAGAGCATAGACGCCTACTTGATGGGGACTGCCAGTATCAGCCGTGGGAGTAGACTAGCTCCTAGTCCGTGGAATGATTATATTCTGCTTTAAAATTCCTATATGTGTTACCGTCTCTATCTTTTATCTCTTGCCTATAGATGTTACTTTTTTTCTTAAAGTAACATAGGTTGGCGCCTGAGTCTGGAAGAGACAATCATAGTCATGTTTTCAGTTCTCCAGTTTGAAATATGATAATACAAACAATCGACTGGTGGCCGCGTATTGAGCAAGTGTAGAACTGTATAAGGGTATGGTAGGGTACATAGAGAGTGAAATCCACGCATCAATTCCTATATTATTATTTCTTGTAGTTACCCTAATGCAATATATCGAATTCATTGATAGGTTTGAATCTATAAATAACTGGTATATCAAACACACGTAATTTCAGGGGAGGATCCAGGATTCACTAAAGGGTTATTTCTGAAAACCTCTCCAGGGGTCAATTTAGTTCCAAAAAGTGACACTGGTGGCGCCACTAACAATGATTTCTGATAATCTCACCAGGGATCAACTGCAGAAAACTGAAAAGTTAAATAAAGGATTTCAAAAGAGAAATAACAAAATATTTTATGTAGTTAGAGTAAAATTGTATTTCATTATCAACATTTCGTACCATGCGCAGTGCGCATGCTCAGATGACGTAGCAGACTCGGTAGCTGCCGTACAATTTACTAAACTAAAATGGTAGTAGAATTTTACTGGAAACGTATTTCTGAGGATTCGGCTTATGAAAATAGACCGTTTCACCTTGATAAAAGAACTGTTTGTGGTAACACTTCCCTTCTTTAAGTCATTTCAAAGGATAGGAAAATGCCTTGAAACACGGATTTCAACCCATTTTTTGACGAATTTATAAGGGTGGCACCAAGCGATTTGACCCGGAACGTGAAAGTAGACATCTTTGGCTGTATGATTCAATAGAAATTAAGGTAATTACTGAAAGTCGGCCCGCTTCCATTTTTCACTTAAAAATTTGTTGTTTTAGTGTTTTGGTAGATTACAAAAGACGATTGTTTCATCGTGTTTGTGCGATTGTTAGCTCACATTTCCGACAGTTTACCAGCTTGTCGGCAACTACCGACACAGCATTCACAATTGAATTAGCCCGTTCACATGCACTTTGAAAATATACCCAACCATGAATTACAAATAATCATAATTACATATAATTAAGGAATATTCCAAAATGAATCATGATTATTCATTATTCAGCCTTAGAGGAATATTTAGATTCGTTAAGAAATATTTATTTGTCATGATATATGTCGCGTAGGGGCAAAAGTTATGCATATAGTATTATTTGTGCCCATCTATGTTCACATAGTCCAGAATTTGAAATATTAATTGGTCTTACACAGATGGATTTCAATTCTAGTAGATTGTGTCTATCCGCCTGAGTGATTGGTGACGTAATTCACGCGCGTATTTAGTTGTCCCGCATTGGCTAACGAGGTGATAGTAGGCGTGGCCTCGCTTACTACAGCACGATCCTAGCGGTGGGTCCATCGTTACTATGACCGGGAATGTCGATAATGGCATTATCATTTTCCACATCGGCAATCATACACAAAATCAGATTGGAGCTCAGTATCAGATACAAGTATGAACTCCTGTTTCAAATGATTTTTGCAATAGATAAATACATAATATGATATAGTACAAAATTTAGAATATAATACAGAATTTAGTAGATAATTACTAGACGAGCGGCATATCCAGAAAAAGGGCTCGGAATCAGGAGTTTAATGTCCCATAGAGTCATACAGCCACAACATACCTCATATAAAAGCTTATAATCTCTTCATTTAGAAATACTATGTTGTGGAATTCGGACGTGGTCAGGTTTTTCCTGTAAACGCCCTTACGTAACATAAAGTTGACAAAATGGGAAAAATATCAATAAAACATATAAATATCAATAAAAGTTGTATTCCTGTTCACACACATAGTATATTTTGCTATGCTGGTCAACTAATCAACAGGTACAAGTACCAATTATCTTTCAGAATCACTGTATTCCTAACATTGGAAAAACAAAACAAAAAAACGTCTTGAAAATGCCATTTTTTGCTATTTTTGAAAAGGTTTTCACGAACTTTAAGTTTTTTAGTAGTCAAATGAGTACAAAAGCAACCCATATTTATACCTAAATTACAAGCAACCTGTTATCTGCTTAATAAAACAAAAAATAGCTCCATTGGAGGTTCGAGCGTGATGTTATGGGACATTCTTTTTACCTACCCCTATCCTGAAAAAATAGCCGAAAAATAGCTTAAAATGCTAAAAAATATTTTTTGAATATGAAATGTTCATTTAACTCATGTTTGGTACCAGCAATAGTTTGAACATGACAAAGACTGATTTGGCTGAAAAAACTGACTGCCCAGTTGCCCGGGACAACCAGATTTTACTAAATTTGCTAAAAATGCAGTTTTAGGCTAGAAATCAGAGTTTTGAATGATAATATGACTACTGAAAAGGTATGTAGGTATTCCATAATATAAATTAGTCTTAGCTGGATACATATCAATTGTTTTAGTTCAGTTCACCCCTATTCAGAAGGTAATCTAGGAGGCTCAAGGTCAATGAATGTAGTTTTTGCTATAATAAATGTGGTAAATTAATGCCAGTGTGTTATCTTAACACAGTCAGAAGATCAGGATAGACTGCTGTTGGGTTCAACATGCTGGGGCTAATCAAATAGCTATAGATGGCCCAGTTGCCTGGTACTATTGGATTTTACCAAAATTTGCTTTAAATCCAATTTTAGGTGTCCGAAGTCAAGTAATTTTAAGAAGGTGACCATGTGTGTAATATTTGACCTCTTTTGTGATATGATTTCGGTTTCCTGCTGCTTCCATTCTTCTTGCTTCATGATTTTGACCCTTCAACATATGTAAGGGAGCCCCAGCTATTATGAGAAAGAGAGCATAGGACATTTCTTGTGCCACATAGGACAGTTTTGTGCCATAAGTCATTACTGGCCTAAAGAGAGACAACCTTTGATGAGAGAGAACATTCAAACCATAATACCCGGTTATCAAACACACTCCATAGTTCCTCCAATCTGCCTGAATGTGCACAGAAGTGGATAACTGTATTTCATCCCTTCACCAACTAGCTATTTCTGGTGAACAAACATCCAGCAGTAGGTTGGCAGAAAGCATTCAAACTACATTGTCTGGATATCAAGCTCTACCAAACGTTGACCTCAGCGCAACTCTCCCAAGAACCATAACGATGGGAATCTGTTTCCTATGCCTTCTCCCCTGTTTTCCTCAACCCTGAGAGGATTGATACCTGTATCTAGTCCAATCTACTACCATCAACCCTCAACCCTTGTCTTGCTGAATTATTGGATGTAACCTACCCTACCAACTGCATTGTTTTTAGTACCTGGGGACAAAATTGACCATTTAATAGGGATTTTAGGGGCACAACTTGAATTTTGAGGAGTTGCCCAACTTCCCATGAGTCAAAATAATAGGGGGAGGTCTTTGAAATGGGGCTGCTTTGGGTCATGTACAGGCTTTGTGGGGGTCCTATAGCCATAGAGTAACTCAGCAGAATGGTCATTAGCAGGTCGGCAAGTGCATCCGAATATTACCGGGCTAAGCACAGTAGGTTAGTCTATGTTGAGGGTGATAGCTGACATGGAAATCAAGTATGTAACATATAAAGATTAAGAGTAATAGATGAGTTAGAGGTGCTCACCTGTAAGGCTGGAGAGCTGTAGTTTGTATGGGAAAAAGGTATCTTACATTTGGGCTTGGGAGTAATATCTGGAATGGGATATAGGTACCCCGCATATAAGGGTTAACAGGCATGTAACCAGAACTATATGAAACATGTTCATACTCAGAATATGTGATTTCACGTATAGTCATTTCTCTTCCAAGCAATCATCACGACTTGACTAAACCAGGGAACAGTATGTAGGTCTTTGGTTAAATGTTATGCCATTTAGAGGGTTAAATGCCTTCATAAATACCTGAAGGTTGTACAAAAGTGGCTTACCATCAACAAATTAGTATACAATGCACACGTCGATCGGTGTGTATCAATGGGTTGTATTGCGTAACACCAGAAATCCCCTCCCCTAATTAAATTTCGGTATCTAACATATCGGTAGTGTATCGCGTTCTTGTGTTCAATGTAATCCCTGAGCAAACTTCATTACTACCTTAACACCGTTTAATATTGAGAATGGTCAGCTGGTCCGAGGTATAATGACCCGCTCCGTTTGCTCTTCGGCCTCCGTCAGGTAGATAAACCACTCTATCCAAACGCGACTAGATGGCCAAACATACATCTGATAGGCAGCTTTACATATAAAATAGCAGCCAACATAGCACGAGTGGTATGCTATGAACTCTTAGTCAAAGTCGTTCTGTAACATGTATACTTAGTTTGAGTGGTATTCTGAATTCTGGATTTAGCACACTCGAGTCTGCAGGGCATATGCTGAATGCAAGGGTTTTCTATAGATAGATTGCACCCAAATATCTCTTTTGGATTTTTGTGTTCATCTAAACTTTTCTTCTATTTTTTTTACTAAGCCGTGACTGGCTTTTTGTTAATGGTGCAGGAAACTAGAGTGTCGGGGAAAAACAACCGACTAACCCAAGTCACTGACAACTGTCTTATATGACTCTTGCGATAAGTGAACACTTGGTGTGCGATGCTTTAGCCATTATGCTGGTGGTGGCTAATTTGGCCAATACAAAATGATGCAAAAAAACAACACGAAAAATTACTGAAACCCTGGCACACGGTTACTCATCGGATAGTGCTTCGCGAGAGCTACCCAATGAATGCCAACATGACAGGGTTTAGATGGTTTTCAAAAATCGTTGCGTCCTAGTGCTTTGGACGAAAGTAGCCTCACCATTGGAAGGGTTAGATAGCCCTGCAATGGAGGTATGCCCCAGGCTTCTTGGAACATCTGAACAAAAAGTAGGGAGTATGACCTAAACATACTGTTCTCATCTTAAATGACTAACATTTGAATTAAGTAGTATGTTGAAATGAGCAGAGATTAAATAAAAATAAACATTGAGAAAATCGTGTTTTTTTAGAAAATAAAAGAATAATTTGATAATTTTGGATATAGGTTGTTCATACTTTCTATGCGTAGGATGAAGCAAAGTGTGCGTTTGTTATATCTAAAACAAAGCTTGTCTGCTGCATATTTAAATTGAAGTCACGGTTTCATTACTGTATTGATGGACCAAGCCATGAAGAGGGTAAATGATACGTATATTGTCAAGTCTACAAAAGCTCTACATTCGGCTTGTGATTGATTTTTGATCTGAATCAATATATCATCATCAAGTGTGGATCATGTCACCACATAAATTGACAACATGGACACACCGCGTATAGGCTTAGCTGTCTATAACATACCATACGCTCTGGGCAGGGTCGTTGAATTACATTACGTAATTCTGCTTATGGAATTTGAGTAATTTAAGTAAATTTCATGCAGTAACGATGTACACTCGTATATGAAGCACACTTCTTATTATTCTGCTACTACTAACTACTACTACTACTACTACTACTACTACTACTACTACTACTACTACTACTACTACTACTACTACTACTACTACTATCCTCCTCGTTCCACGGAACTGAAAGTGGCCATACATTCTCTGAAAGGAGACACTGTTTAGGTTCTGCCATAAACACAAAGTTTGATTTCCAATGAACCGGGCCAGTATGGCCTAGTTTGAAGGGGGGTGCACAAACAAAGTGTGAAGTGATTTCCCTGGCATTAGTATAGTTGCGCACTGTATCTGTGCGTGCGGAAGGGCGCCATGAACAAGCAATAGTGGCCCGAGCATGAGTCAGGGTGCAGGCCCCTGGACCCCGTACCCATCCGTCACAGCACTGTCACAAAAACAAACTTCAAACAACTTGCGCTCAAACAACCAATAGACACCGAGTAAACTCTTAAAATATATCATTTCACTCTGACGTGACTGTCCTGTATAGGTTAATTAGCATTGCATTTGTATCTTGTGGACTTAACTGTAACTAAACTCGCCACTGTGTTGGCTGTTGTTGAACTAGGGGGACTGTGGAGAGATGAGGGTGCCCAGCTAAGCTGCCCTGGGACCCCTCAAGCACGTTACGGCTACCCCGTGCCCAGAATCCTTGGCGCCCCTTATCATATAGGGTCTGCGTCTGTCCAAAAGACCCATGTTGGAAGAACCTTGAAATGTAAATCAGTCAAGATTAGTTAATACAGCGGTTAGTCGCCCTTGTTCGCTTAAAGCAAACTGTATCCGTCTCGCGTTTCTTAAAGCCGCAGAGTTTAAATGCATTTAAGACATTCAAAGCAAGTTTCACCAGTGATACAATCCTAGTATGTTAAATCTCTCAGAAATACTGTTTCCAGTCTCTCTGTGACATCTCAAATACATCCACGTCCTCCATGACCGTGGTATAGAGTATCTAGTATACCATTGTAGTTATGATATTATTGTAGGTAAGTATCTAATACATCATTGTAGTGATGATCAGAAATACACATCCTAAATGAAAAAAAAATGATAAAAAAAACTTTATATGTAATCTTGATGTATCGAAATCATTATGTATTTTTGCAGGATCATAAGCCCTAAAGATATCATACTTAGTTACACTAGAATAGTAATGGTCACTTAGAATTCAAGGACTTATCCTTGTTGGGAAATCCAAGCGAAACTGGTCTTTATAGTTTTTCACATTTAAGAAGTATGCTTCATAAACGAGTGGACATGGTTTCTGCATGAAATATACTTAAATTACTCAAATTCCATAAGCAGAATTACGTAATGTTTTTCTCATTTCTCAAGTTGAGAAACCTTTCCTTTTCAATATGAAAGTGTTTAAGAACTGGATTTGGAAAAATCAAATGCATGACTCCTACCATCCCTGCCACTGATGAGATGTCCAGGCTGGGCATCTGTGGTAGGTCTAGGGTTATCCTGCGGTGGGTTGCCCTGATGATTTCTGTTAACCTGGTGTTTGATCTTTGAAATGAAGAGGAAAAATGATTTCGCACGACTGTCAACACTAGCTCCATTATTTGTTACTCCATGCCTGTTGTAACTCGACACTACAATACTAAAGTCTATTTGCCATCGCTTTTCACCGATCAAACTCAACCTGTTTAATCTATGGCTTGGGACAGTCATTTGAAGGAAGTCGAGCCCCAACTCTCAACAGTCTGTAGTGGGTGCCCATCCTAACAGGGGCGGTTAAGTGCGTTTGTCTCTTAAGGCTCCCACTTCCTAAGGGGATCAGATTCATGCGAGAAAAAATCGTTTTGAAATTAAATGTCAATGCTCTAAATTCCACCGACATTAACAGTAATCTTTTCACTCACAGGGGAAAATCTTTTTGTCGAGGAATCGACGTTAAAATAGTGGCCTTTAATCCCAAATGTAAAGTCTAGCTTATGATGGTGAGGGCCGGCTTGTGACAGATGACAAGTGCTCACTTTCTCTGCATGTGGGTTCAGGTAAAACAATATTACCTACACAAACGGCACGTTTTAGGTGTCCACCCGACCCTCGAGCACTTTTGCTACTCTTCCCTACCTCTGACTGAGCAGCTCATGAAAGGGCGAGCACGACGAAACCAAACAAGGAGTTTACATAGTAGTCATGTCTGTGTGTTCACTACTTGTTTTCTTTTCCAAAGACTACAATATTATGTATACTTTTTGGCGTCGCTTTCTCCCGGGTTGTCCCAAAACGTACTGGGCTGTTCGGGGTGAAACCCCAAATCTCACGACCGCCACCCCGCCTCGACTACCCCACCTAAATAGCACTTTGAATATGATTAGTAATATTAGATAGACCAAAGATTTGTATTTCGACTTCAAACGAATTGCTTGAAATTGATCCGTAATATATGCGACTTCATACAAAAATGTCCAAAACACATGTATACACCTGTGGGCATGCCAAATGGAATCCCTTTCGTGGCAATACCTGTGGGAAATAAATATGTACGTTCAGTTTCATTCTTGGTTTGAATGACAGTTAAAGAAACTGAATCATACTTGGACAATCACGCTACAGACCCCTGGTACGCTACGTGGTTTAGTCTAGTGATGGGAAGGGGGATTCGGTATTCAGCTATTTAGATAATACAACTGAACTCATATGATACTGCCATTTACTCAGAAGTAAATAATGGTTAATTTGCAAACTACGTTTAGGCATATGCTTTTTTTCTGAAAAACACGTTCCTATGATAATCAAAACAAAGGGGAAATAGTACATTCGAAACATTATGAAACAATTCAATCGGTAACTTTTTTCAGAATTTGCATTGGTGCTCGCTTTCAGTTCTATCTCCTTATCTTAAGCCCCTTTTACACTATGCTGGCAACTTGCTCGCAACGTGGTAGCAAAAAATGGTTGCGGGGGATTGCCACCACATTTTTACCCCCATAATTTTCTATTGAATCAAGTTTGTACAATGTATTTTTTATATCGAAGATATAGTCAATAAATACTTACTAACTCACTTATTGCCCCCCGTCGCCAATGGTCGCCAGTACGTTGCCAGCAAAATTTCTGCTAGTGTAAAAGGGGCTTTAGATGGAGATCGACATTCGTGATCCTTATATAGTCCACCCTCAAGCTGTACCAATATGATGTTGTGACTCAGCCTTTTCAATGGTGAGATTCTATATAGGCTAGCGGCCAAAACCCTGAAATTTGGATTCTGTTGCACCCCCCTGTAAGTAAAAGTTTGACACTGTAGGCTGATAGGTACATATATGTACTTCATGAAAATACTTTGTCGCGGGCCTGCGTCATGGTCAGTAAGGAGATACTGGACGTCAAACTGACCACTCTCTAGCTAAATGCTTAGCTATTATAGTGAGCAGGGGGAAAGGTAAACCATTCACAGATCTTGATAGGAGTGGTCAAATGTATAATGTGACCCCTCATTTTGAAGCAGAGACACTGTTCTTTAAGATGGTATGAGACTTCTTGTCCATAGTGACCTTTCTCTTAAGGTCAAGGTCATGAAACGAAATTTCTTTTTAGAAATTGGCATGCTGGGAATGAAATGAATGGAGAACTTTTTTAGATACTCCTAAAGTTTCTTTTTATTCATTCTAGCTGTTTGTGTATGTACTAATATATCTTACCAATAGAATTTATATGTATATGAACCATTTTATGGTCAGATTAACCTTTGGTCCACTATTGACCCTAGGTGTATGGATAAATGCTAAGCTATTATAATGAACAGGGGAATAAGTAAATCATGCATATATCCTCATGGGAGTGGTTAGCTGTATAATGCCACCCCTCATTTTGAAGGCCACACATTATTCTCTAAGATGGTAAGAAATTTGTTGTCCCTAGTGACCTTGGTCCGAAGGCCAAGGTCATGAAATCATGAAATCAAATCTTTTCAAGAAATCGGCATATCTTGAATGAAATGAATGGAGAACCTTTTTTAGACACTTCTTAAGTTTCTGATTATTCATTCTAGCTGTTTTTCTATGTTGAAAAATATATTACCAATAGAATTTACATGTATAGTAGTCATTTACTTGTCAAACTAACCTTCGATGCACCATTGACCCTCGGTGTATGGGTAAAATGGTGAAGCCAGTTCAATACTTGAAATGCTTTACACAGTCAATTGTGCTATATGTGCGTGATTATTTAACCTGTATTTCAGTCATTTAAAAAAATGTTCATTTATTAACATACCTGGTGACCTTGGCCTAGATAATTTATCTGTCCTTCAGGTCAAGGTCAACAGAAAATATAACTATCGAAGTACATTACTGGTCATATCTTAAAGCTTGTGAAGCCAAAGCAATCACTTCTCTGACAATCATAGAATAAAAATACTCTACCCTGATGACAATCGGTTGGCGCCATCTGTGCCCCACCATCTTGAATCCTCTTTAAATTTTCAGCGTTACCTTGATGACACATGCCTGACAAGCTCTGTTGTTCTTCACAAATTTCGGCGTTTTTAGCACACATACACCTTCGAAGTCAACTCAAATTAGGAAGTCAGTATTACAAGAATCTGTAGGCTCCCTTTGAGTTTAGCTGATTTCATAGATTTTGATCTATAATTGTTTGTTTTATTTGTTGAATCTCATTATCTCAGAAAGCAACATAATGGATTACAACTCTATAAACATGAGTCCCTAGAACCATTTAGCCTGACACTGCTCTGTGGAAGGCATGTTGGATCATCTCTCGAAGCCAGTATTTCATTTATATATGGAATATATGGCAATCCAGTGTGTCTGGGAGGAGTGTACCAGCTGGGCTCTGTGGTCCAATGACAACAAACCATGAACCCATCATTGCCTGTGTGGGATACATCTCACCTGCACACCCACAGGCCAGTCCTGTGAGGGAACATTTAATGGCGGTTCACAAGTCTAGGCTCAACACGTGTCCCCTCAAAGCTTTGGCAGAGCTGGTGGGAATGGTCCTGGATGTTAAATCTGTGAGGGCTAAATCCTCTAAGGGTTCCGCCTCCAAATAAATATCTAAGAAGACCAAGCAACGGGTAAGGGCGCAGACCTTAGCCAAATTGGCAGTCCCTCAGCTGGCTGTGCTCCCGAGGCTAATCATTTTGGACACCCCTGCCATGGCGACTGCATCAGCACTAGCAGTGGACTCCCTGCCCAAGGGGCTATCAGCAGAGGAAGAGAGATCAGTGATGCTCACGTGGGCTTAAACTCCTGAGGTTACTTGACTACTCATGGTCATCTGCTCATGGTGCTACATCCTGCTGTCTCACAGATTCAGACATCTTGTCCAGTGCACGAGGAGGACAAGGAAGTGCTTCAGAATAAGGTTCATGCCCAGGATAACGGCTCCATCAACTTTGATATTTGAAAAGAGGAGTTGGCACCCAATTTGGCAGTCTAGGGAGTGAAAAGGCTGGACTCTGTGGATATCAATGACCTGGAAGGGGATACCTACATATGGAGGCAAACTTGTATGTTAGAGAACGCTCTAGGAATTCCCCCCTCCCCATTACCCTTTCAGTGTGTTCACCCAGCCAGACAGACCACACTCGAGGTGGTCAATCTTCACAAATTGTGATGTGGAGGAGGACCTGTACCTCACTGGATGGGTATGCCTTCACCTGGAAATTTCTGGTGGGCGGCAAAGGATGGGGAGGAGTTTGCCACTATCAACCACTTGCCAAACCTCCTGCTTAAGAGGCAGGCATTTATCACACAGGCCTTTCTACATGGAGGAGGAGCTGCTGGCGGTTGTGCCTTACTAGTGCCTTTAAGAGGTATTTCCAGGCAAAGGCTGTGGCCGACGTCATTGCGTAATTATTAACCTTGTGTAATATCAGGATCTCACTAAAACGCAGGCAAAAGTTCAGTTCTGAACTCAGATTAGGATCCTAAGGCTCTAAGCATAAGGCTTCTGGGTCAGCCAGACCTTCGGGTGGGGTAGTCACCTGGGTGATAAGATGGCTTCCGATATCTGGCTTAAAAAATGGATGGTAAAGCACATTAACTGGGTGGAGCTCCAGGCAGCACAGGTGAACCTCCAGCACTTTGTGGGATAAGTCCAGGGCTGGGCAAAGTTTAATCGGACAATTCAACCATGGTATCCTATACAATCCAGCAGGGTGGGACTCATCCCCAGACCCTAAAGCGGTTGCCGACATCGCCTCCAGAGGTAGGAGGGAATCTACCCAAAGAGTTCACAATGCCAGGCTTGCCCACTTCTGGCGGTGGTACGCGGCTAGAGGTCTGGACCGCTATTCTGCCCCTGTGTACCAAATAGCAAAGTTTCTTTCAGACCAAAGCAAGATGTGTAACCCGGTCATGGGATATTGCACTTCTATTAGTGCAGTCCATAATGGTTTTGGGAATGGCCTCCAACCATCAGGTTCTGCACACACTCATGACTGAAAATCATGGTCTGAGAATTGAAACTGACTTGGACTTCCTTAAGGTGCTAGATCACTTGCCCAAGGCCCATTTGAGCTTATGAGCAGGGCCTCACTGCAGGATCTATGGGTCAAAATGGCCTTCCTTATACAACTGGCATCAGGCCGCAGGGTTGGCTGGTTATAAGCTAGTCCCATAGATCCCAGCCATTAATGGAAGGAAAATGGCGGCTTCCATTACTTGCCAGTTTTAGTCAGTATTTTTAGCAAATCTCTCCAATCACTATCCATATGACAAAGTTCACTGCCCAATTTGGGATTTGTAAAGGTATTTAGAAAGCACCAAAGCCATTTTAAGGGAACGATAACATTTCATCCTCTCAAAAACCAAGGGATGACTTAAAAGAGGCTATCGATAGTGTGAAATGACAATTATCGGTTGAGCATCCAAGTATGGGTTTTCGTGGCCATGCCACCACTGCATTTGTTTGCATGGGGACACTGCTTCAAGATATGAGCAGGTAATGTATTTCAATAGTAATCAGTAAATTATCAATAATTTACCCATTACTTACAAATACGTACCTGTTCATATCCCAACCCATTCTCCCCTAGCCTTCATAATGCTTAAAGGATAAATCACGAATGTAAGGGAATCCAAGATGGCAGGACATAGATTGCACCCCCTAGGCCTCAGGGTAAAGTAATTTCTTTATGATTGTCAGAGGAGAAATTGGCACCACAAGCTTAATATATGAATGAGTAATGTATTTCAATAGTACTATTTTCTGTTGACCTTGACCTTTGACTGAAGGTCATGTACATTATCTAGCTCAAGGTCACTAAGTTTGTTGATAAGTAAACATCATCTGCACCAACTGATATACCTACAGGTTAAATACTCACACACATACATCAGGATAGACTAAAGCATTTCAAATATTGATCTGAGTTCGCCATTCTTCACATACGCAGAGGGTCAATAGTGCACCAAAGATTAATGTGACAAGTAAATGATTATTATGAATGTTAATTATATTTGTAAGATATTAGTGTACATAAACAAACAGCTAGAATGAATAATCAGAAACTATAGGAGTGCCTAAAAGGTTATCCATTCAATTCATTCCAGGCATGCCAATTTCTTTAAAAAATATGATTTCATGACCTTGACCTTTGGACCAAGGTCACTAGGGACAACATATTTCATACCATCTTAGAGAATAATGTGCAGGCTTCAAAATGAGGGGTCACATTGTACATTTAACGACTCCTATCAAGATCTGTGCATGATTTACTAATCCCCCTGTTCATTATAATAGCATAGCATTTACACAAACACCTAGGGTCAATAGTGCACTGAAGGTTAATTTGACAAGTAAATGATTATAATACATGTAAATTCTATTGGTGAGATATTCTTGTACATAAACAAACAGCTAGAATGAATAATAAGAAATTTTAGAAGTACCTAAAAAAAGATCTCCATTCATTTTATTCCCAGCGTGCCAATTTCTTTAAAAAATTCTCGTTTCATGACCTTGACCTTAAGACCAAGGTCACTATGGACAACAAGTCTCATACCATCTTAAAGAACAGTGTCTCTGCTTCAAAATGAGGGGTCACATTATACATTTGACCACTCCTATCAAGATCTGGGCATGATTTACTTATCCCCCTGCCCATTATAATAGCTAAGCTTTTAGCCAGAGAGTGGTCAGTTTGACGTCCAGTATCTCCTTACTGACCATGACCCAGGCCCGCGACAAAGTATTTTCATGAAGTACATATATGTACCTATCAGCCTACAGTGTCAAACTTTTACTTACAGGGGGGTGCAACAAACTCCTTATTTAGAGCCCCTACGGGCTTTGGCCGCTAGCCTAATATATAGTCTATACTATATAACGTTATTCACAGTATTCATTTTGATTGATTCATATAACTGAAGTTATCTACCACCACTAACATCACAAAAAAACTCGTATCCGGTCTCAGCAGCGCCATGAACATGTTAGCAACTAACTTTATGAAATGCTTTGATAAATCCGGAATGTCTGTGTAGGGCGTTCGTTTGAACAGAGTGGTAGATCTACTAGTTTTATGCAAATTTAGAGAAAATGACAATGCATAGCAAAACATCGACATTTTGAATGGTAAAGGGGGGTTCGTTTAAAAACCTTGAACCTTGTTCTTCTGTGCATCTAATGCATAGAGGGGTAAATGAATATTTGCATTTGTACAAATTATCCACATATTCCGATTGGTGTTCAGACCTCTACCCACTTTGAAATGTTTCGCTAGAATACCTTCAGCGCGGCTGTGGCGGTTGTGCTGATAACAGCAAGGCATCAGAGAGCATGCCATTACGGTAAGGCCGCTTTTTTCTTTTTAGGAAAAAAATACCTCGTTGATTTTTGTCCCCTCATTGAAAGAAAAGTTAGGAAAGTTGAAAAGTTATTCATTAAAATCTATATTTGTGCATGTTTTATAATAAGAAAAAATATAAAAAATAAATATACACATAGTTTCCACGTTGCTCAATATGCATGGGTTTCTGACAATAGAAACTTGTGTTTAAGCTTGTATAACTGGCTTTTCACTTTTCTTTTCGCATTGATTTCGGGAAGAAAAATCTTCCTAAAACAGAAGAAATGGCCTAATTTGCATTTCACGCCTCGCGCCGTGGCAAAGCGGTCGACCTATAATCAACAACGCGGCTTAGGGGGTTGATATTTTATCAAACGTATATCACACTTGTGTTAGGATTCATAACTAGACTGGAAAAGTCAGTCAAATTCAAATAGAGGTGACAGAGACACCTCAAATGAACATTTGAATACGTTTGAATGAATAATGATTCTCCAAACTCGTCCGGATTACCTATTTACTTATCTTTTAATAATATGTACAGTGGATATTTCAGAAAATGAGGATTACTTAATATAACTAAACGTATATACGAAAAAGAATAATAAGTTGCTTTTTGCCCATTTCTCAATCTAGTACATTACCTCTAATATTTAATATTCGTTCCTAACTTTTTAGGTTTTATATTCAAAAGGCCTCTAATAGTCCAAGCGGGAAGACATATTTCAAACATAGGAACCTTTATATACGACAATCGCCTATGATTGCTAAGTTATTGACTCTTTCATTTGGTTAAGGAAATCCATATTTAGAATCTTTGCAGTTGCCAAGCGATTTATATAATTCTTACAGAGTCGTCTTCAGGTCGTACAAAACAAAATGATTAGATATGTTTTAAACTACTCAAACAGAACACACTTGGTAGCCAATGACTTTAATGAGGTTAAGTGGATGAGCATTGAAAACAGAATAAAATATCTGGCCGCAAGCCATGTATTTAACTGCATTGATGAACAGGCTCCAGGGTACCTTCAAGTTTTTGAAAGAGTAAATGAATGCCACCACTATAACACCAGACACAGTGTTAATGCTCTGATTTTACCAAAGGTTGGATCATATGGTATAAAGTCCTTCCACTACATAGGTGCCAAAATCTGGAACTCTTTGCCAGACGAGATCCAGACCAAGTTCAAGTGAGATGCAAAAAACATTTCATGTCAGTCCTTTCTGAGTCATAAGAAGAAATTCATCAATTCTAGTCCGAACGTTTGTATTATACTATATGATATTGTTGTTATG
The DNA here is from genome assembly GCA_963942565.1 of Maea johnstoni. Lineage (NCBI taxonomy): Eukaryota > Metazoa > Annelida > Polychaeta > Spionida > Magelonidae > Maea > Maea johnstoni. The sequence continues at coordinate 71,888,618 of OZ012684.1, read as the reverse complement.
TCAAGCTTGAGCAGTGGAGTTGATCATTATATGTGATGCCATTGGACTCTGGGCAGACTGGGACCACTATGGAAATAAGTTTCTAACTTTTAGTGTATATATCCTGTGTCTGGTTGGAATTCTATTACATAGCAGTGAATGACTCTCCATTTAGTCACCGTTATGTATGATTTTTTGTGTGCCAAATGCTATGTAATACACATCTTACTAGACCGAATAAAATAAAATAAAATCAATAATTGTTAAGTAATCTATATACTAGTATCTATATGTAATCTATATATAATCCCATATCTAGTTGTGCTGTAAATGAGCAGGTAGATCCTTCAAGTCTGAATAGAAAATTTTAATCGACTTATTTTGCTTTTGAATTACACAAATTCTGAATCATGTTAACTTTTCATTTCTCGAATACTGGGATCCGCCCTTTTCATAAAGATGTGTTTCGTGGTTCTTTAAATAGATGGCGCCAACTATCAGTGAGATGTCTATGCTGACATCTTTTGAGCAGATGCATTACTAACTTATGAGAAAGTGCGTCAGTTCACCGGTCTGTTATTCAGGGGAGAGGTGGACCCAGTGGACCGCGATGCAAGACATTTTGCAACCGTGAACGGGTATTTGGGTTAGGATAGATTTATAAAACAGCACTATGGAGGGGCGCTCACAATCGCAAATGTAAAAATGTGTTTGTGGGATTCGTGCGACAAAAATTGGTGGCCGGCGCACGGATCTTTGCGGGCTAACATATGACCTACTCCTATTCCGAGCATTGATGCAAATAAGATTAGTAACGTATACGTATTATTAATGTTCTAACTACTACTGATTCTACTGCTATTCAAGTTTTTGAAGAAATTTTAAATCGATGAATGGCAACGGGGTTTATTAAAGTTTTAGTCGTAGCAGTGGGTGGGAGCTTGTCCACCCACTCTAACCCAAACTTGCCCCATGCCTGATTTTGTGATTAAACATTTAGAAATATTTTACTATTTCATTTGAGCAAGGATACTACAAATCTTCTAATTGAGTCATTCTTAGATTTTATAGGGCAGTTTATCTCATCATAAAACGCTGAATGTTATCAAGAACCTTTCAAATAATATGTGTATTTAGATTTGGAGACCATTCCACACAAACAGAGACGCTAGACTGTTCATTCTCCTGAGAGAATTTCCATTACAACTTTATGAAAGTAGTTCAGTGACCTATTTACATATTTCTTTTGGTGGGGTGGGGGTGCCGTGGGGGCCTGCATTGGCTGCGAACAAGCTGAAATGGTCAAGTTTCGAAGGCATCCTCATGACAAGACCATCGTGCCAGTAGATCATGTTCCTAATCAGTCATGCCTTTAGATGAATTAGTTTTTCGGAACTATGGTTGGATGCCATGTGTCGGCAGTAGAATGGGTTTAGTAAGGGGGGGGGGGGTTGACTGTAACGTGTTCGTGTTCGGCGTTCATTTACACTACAGGTCTGTAGTGTAAATGAACGCCCGCTACGCGTCGCCACGGTCGCGTATTATAATATTATAATTACTTGTGACGTCATCAAAACTGTAAAATCGCTAATTTCACTGATTTAAAAAAGGTCATTTAATTTCCTGAAAGTGTATTCTTAGTACAATTAGTCCATTGAATGTATCCATGCTGTTTGACCAAAACAGAGTGGACGCTATCATACATAACTGGAAGAACCAAGTTTTCTGTAATGAAACAATCCAAGGCGTTCCACAGAGGCATTCGACGTGTTTGAAGCCGCCTATCGACGGGTTACGGAACCTCGCGTCCAGCGCCATATTCAAGACCCCTAAGATAAGATTGATACATTGGTAACAGACTTTTAAGTAGCTTTCCCCTTTGAACGTTTAGTCAACTTATCCAAACTATTTTTTGATTTGCAGTAGTGGAAGAGGCAAGTAATCAACCAAAAGGTAGAACCCTACTCTATAATTCGGTCATTTTTAAAACTTGAAAATCTGGAAACTGAGTAAAATAAAGACAACGGCACTCATGCTATTGTATAGGTTACATCTCATGGTTACCGAATAATAATAAACTTATCCGTAAGTGGCTATCTTTATGTGATGTGTCACCCTTAAAGAATGTGTCTGGCTGTGTTTCGTTTTTTGGCAAAATGTCAAGACTCACCATTTACTTGAAAATCAGACTACAGTCGGATCATTCATGTCTTTAGTAAGGTCCAAGGTCCAACCTCCACAATGGACTTGCACGATGAGCATTTTCAAAAACATTCCTGAATGTTCCTACTAGGCTCAAAATTACCAACAGCACATGGTTTACATCGTAAATGCCTATTTTCAGGTCCTGATGTAATTGAAGGTACCTGTGATGTGACGTTGTACCCAGATAGGGCCCCGTTGAAAGAGGTACTGGGAGGACAGTATAATTACAGAGAAGGGGGAAGGCAAGTGTTGCGGCAAGGCGCTAAAGGCCGCAGGAGGAATAGAAAGTGGCAGTGTAGTAAGGATCCGTGCGCCCAAAAATTAGAGTGGCGGGCGCATGGATCCAAGCCCAAAGTACAGGTGGAAGGTGCATGGATAGGGCACTGATGATCACGCGGGGACGTGTGAAAGGGCAGATAGAAGGTAGATGGGTGGGAGTTGCATAAAGTAATGCCTTATAGTTAAGTGCTGGACTCATGTCAGGAGTACCACATAAGCCATCAGCGCGGGCTCACGTGGGAACAAGGACCAATCAGGGTTCTCGCATCGATTACATTACTGAGACACCTTATCTCCACCACCAGCTGGGGGTGCCCAAAGCACCAATTTCTGGCCTATTAGCGGCTATTAGTTGACATTAGTTGAGGCTTGCATGTTCATGTTGACCGGCTGGTTTCGAATCCACTTGTGTTTGGTGATCTAAGGTAAAGTCGTGTGCAGCAAGTGTGCATGCAAGTGTCCTTCATCAACAGATATAAATTAATACTTACACCCATTAAACTTCACAGATCTCAATTTTTATATGAAGGCTAGGCATTACTTGCATCCATTAAACTATATATTTTCTCGAAGAAATTCCTAACTTCACAACTGTGGAAATGTTTATTATAATAAATCAAAGATAAAAGATTGTTTTTAGTCTAAGCCCAACATAAAGTCATCGGCCCTTATAGCGAACGGCAATTCAGGCAGACGTCTTTTTTGGGATCAACGGTTTTGAACAACAATTAATTTTAGCAAAGTTAAGTAAAAAAAATAATAGAAATAAAGCCACCGTTATTTTGAGTATGAAATATTTCTAAGTACCACACGAAGCACTGGGCGGGTGGAAAAAAAATTGCACGATCGATAGATGGAATCGAACACGCCACCCTAGGATCGGGAGTCGACTGGGCTATCAATCAGGCTATTCCTTCTGTTGTGTGAGTGAGACGGAGTGAAAAGAGAACCATATTGATGAAATCCCGTAACTCTATTTGGGATCGTTCCTAGTATTCCGAGTCATTCTTGTCATTTACGTGACTGACAGTCGTAGTAGATCTTTGTTAGGTACATGTACCACTATTAAAGCCACTTTTATCAATGACCCCACACATTTACATACGGCCCGAAACTGATTATGACCTACCTTCGTCACCTTTGGTAAATAACCAAATCAAATATGGCGCCTGTTGTCTAACTACTGCCAGACGGCTCGCCATCACCCGAATGTCGTTAGAACCCAATAAGGAGCGCCAAAATAGCTGAAAAATTGTTTTTGATCTTTTAATCTAATGCCTTTTCAAATAAATAAACAATAATAACTATATCAATACGCCTTTACATGTCGTTAACTTTGTGGCATCGCCAGTTTCGCAATCCAATTTTCCTAGTGCTATGAACTTGCTATTCTGAGGTTCAATTAGTTACATCTGCTGCCGTTTCACTTTTGGGGGCGCTTCGCGCTGCATGAACATTTGCGTCTAGACGGGGTTCATATCTGTCTAGTTCTAACACATTGGCTTCGAAGACTGTATCGTTATGCACTAGCACTTTCAGCCAAAAAATAAGATGAATATATTGGTCAAAATGATCTAGCCCGAAGGAATCTGCATTGACAAAGCAAACAGTCAGCAAACAGCTCTCTAGACCGTGCAACACTAGAAATTCGCTTGGTCGAGATTCGTGGCCAGTGATCACTACTCATGTGTAATCATTTATTTTGATACTCATACTCAAGGGCCAACGAGGACAGCCGACAGCGCCACCACATAGAGTTCCACCTTAAATGCATTGTTGCTTTCATTGGTTTCTCGGAATTGTCACTGGCGTCGCCACCGGTCTTAAAACCGCTAACCAATCAGCGCCTGCCAATCGGCACTGAGAGAAGCAACATGGCGACCACCGGTGACTCGCTACTGGGAAACATAGCGCTAAAATTCAATTTTAGCTTTCAGTTCTATATTGTTACAACTTTACTATTATCGAGAGTAACGAGTATTTATGGAAGAATCGACAGACCTCGCGGCGTTGCCCTCTCAAGTAAGTAGGATGAACTTTGATAAGTTATTTCTGGTGTCAAAGAGGTGCGTGAAGTTCATCATTGATGACGTGCCTATCGGTTATCTGAGCTGTCAAAGATAAACTCGTTGTTTTTCATGGATCTTTTAATTTGTCATGCTTGGTTTGTGAATTGGTATGTATAGAACATCAGTACAGACAATTGACAACGTGTTTGTAGTATTTCAAGGGCGTGCAACAAAGAGGCTAGCGTGTTGACAGAACATTATAAAAGTGTCCCCTATTATCGCTCATGACTGTCAGTTTCATAAAATCATGTTCCTCTAAAAGTAAAACATCTAGACGCATTGGTTCTAAAATTGATTAATTGTATAATGTGCATTGCATTATTTGACAAAATACTAGACAGGGTGTCAGTTAATATGACGCTGGCATGGCCAGGAAGCGAGCGCAGCTTTGGATTATTTCATTTTTTTTTTACTTCTGACCAAAATACAGCATTGATTGACCGTAAATTAATGGCATACAAAACATTACGATTTTAAACTATCTTAAAATTTATATTTCGCAACTGATTTTGACGAGAATTCAATGGCCAGTGATATGAATTCTGGCGGTTCTATCGATCTAAACCGCATTAAAATTGACCCACGGACAGGCGAGAAATTCAGTTTTAAATTGGATATAGTAGCGGCCACGGCGTGGTATGGCCAGGAAGTGAGTCGAGAATTAAGTCACGGACGGGCGAGAAATTTAGTTTTAACGTGGATATACATGTAGTAGCGGCCACTTTCATTCATATTTCGCAACTGATTTTGACGAGAATTCAATGGCCAGTAGAATGAACTCTGGCGGTTCTATCGATCTAAACCGCAATGGTCAGTAGAATGAATTCAGGCGGTTCTAAACTGCATTAGAATTGAATTGCATTCATATTTCGCAACTGATTTTGACGGGAATTCAATGGCCAGTACAATGAATTCTGGCGGTTCTATCGATCTAAACCGCAATGGTCAGTAGAATGAATTCAGGCGGTTCTAAACTGCATTAGAATTGAATTGCATTCATATTTCGCAACTGATTTTGACGAGAATTCAATGGCCAGTACAATGAATTCTGGCGGTTCTATCGATCTAAACCGCAATGGTCAGTAGATCGAATTCAGGCGGTTCTAAACTGCATTAGAATTGAGCCACGGACGGGCGAGAAATTAAGTTTTAACGTAGATATACATGTAGAAGCGGCCACTTTCTTTCACGCACGTGCATTCATGCATTTCATCCAATGGGATGAAATGTAAGTGTTTGGTATTGTTGTACTGCACATTACGTCATTGTCGACCAATGAAATCGGTCGTTACTTAACCTACTAAAGATTCCTCCAGAACGGAAGTGGTCCGCACGTTGCCTCGCACGTTGGACGATATTGTTGTCCCGCACGTGGGACGGTGACAACTTTCTGGGTCCGTGTATGTATTTCTTATAGTGATAGTGACGTCATATACACTCATATACACACACACTCAATTGACGGATTGCGAGGCTTCGCGAAAGGCCTACGGCCTTTCGAGCTTCGCTCGCTATAAACAGAAGATTTGGTCAAGTTCTTACACTTATGATTTATTTATTGGTCTAAATGTAATTAGGCCTAGAATAAAAAAAAGTTTGTTTTCATATAACCTAGTTAGAGCAACTCTAACAGTGGCACCGGCCGATGTTACTATATGCTATGTCTATTGGCCTCTACCACCATTAGAGATCCAAGCATTTATAAAACGGTGCTTGCGCTGAGAAAACTGGGCGCTAATATTCATAGGCTTTAACAGCCCCCAAAACCAGTCATGTTTGTATCCTACCTTGTTTATTTGTATAATTTTGACTTTATTTTATTCAAATCGGTTGTAAGATGCCTGTTTGCCATAATTTAATCCGCTTCAACTTTTAAATTGTGGCAAACAGGTATCTTACAACCGTTTTGAATAAAGTAAAGTCAGAATTATACAAATAAACAAGGTAGGATACAAACGTGACTGGTTTTGGGGGCTGTTAAAGCCTATAAATATAGGGAAGGAAATTCATTTACGGAAATTCATTAGCATGCTAAGATTCAATCAGTAAAAAAAAAGATTAATAATTTGATGTGGTCTGCAAGAATCATTTTCCCTATTGGAATTATACTAGTACACTTTGCTAGGAATTATAGTAATATGTCTGTTTAATTCAGAACGGCTTACTCTGCTGTTTCTGGGAGGTGAATCATCTTGGAAAGATTCCATCCCAACCCCAATTGGTGTGAAAAGGAGGTGTTTCCCCCAGGAAATTTGCAGTGGGGAGATTTTTCTAGAAGATTTGCTCATTTAATTTTTACATATGTTCATTTAGCTTTATAGTGCAACATTGACTTTAATGTATCAATGATATCACTGTAAGGCCAAATAAAAATAAAAGTACGCTTCAGGGGACATGGCCAGAAAAAAGAGGGTAGGTAGGTAGGCAATTTTTTTTTTTTTTTATTATTATTTTTTTTTTGAAAACACAGCACCTGTATCACTTTTTTTTTTTGAAAACACAGCACCTGTATCACTTTTTGTATTATTCTAACCTGTGGAGATGCAACTCCCTGCTGCCACGGAGACAAATTGGGTTATCAACTTCAGGGCTCGATGCTAACTCAAAAAGTTACTGGCCCCGTAGGACCATTAATACCTAGAATCTACTGGTCCTGCCAAAATTTTACTGGTTCTACAAATTTTTCTAGTAAATGTCAACTATTTACAAAGTTTTTTTTTGACATAACAAGAAAAAAAACACTGCATAAAATTCTCCAGCAACATTTATTTTTATTTATTTTATCTTCATTTATTTCAAGAATAAACTTTTTTTATTCATGTACAAATGTCATGCATAAAAAATATCTTAATGCACTTTTCAGCATGCTGTTCAATGTGTATCACAACAGCATTAGGCATATGATGTGCCTGATGAGCCAAAAAATAATGTACAAGATTGTAAAAGTAGGTTTGGAAAGTGTAAAAAAAATGGCAGCACTACCTTTGGACTAAGATCATTATCAATCTCCTTTTTTAATTCTTGTAAGTGCAAGACCCCTACCATGAGGCACTCACTAACCAATGTTTGTAAAAATAATAATAATAACAATAATAATAATAATAATGATAATAATAATAATAATAGTGCTTGGAGTATAAGTGAAAACATTTCCCTTTAAGACACAGAAATGTAAAAGAGAGAGAGCAATCATACATCACACATTGAATTATATTAACATACCATGTAAAAGCTGGTAAATGTGTAACATATTTCAAAAGATCAGCCTTTAATTACCCTCCTGTCTGAAACCCTTCCATGAATCACACTGGTAGTTATCCACATTCCTAACCACAAAGCTGAAACACACAGCCAGGAACGTGTATAAAAGATTGGCCTATCAGATGACATTTTACGACATTCGGGTCATCGGCCCAGTTTGTGGTACACCACGTGGTATCCATGTTGACATCGTGGTCGCTACCCAGCACACAGCATTTGACTCTGTATAATATCAGTACTGGGCCACAAACAAAGGCTGGGTGGACACTTATCTTTGCTAGTGACCACATAGCCCTGTGAGTGCGACGATGTCTTCCTGTTATGCTGTTGTTACTAATGACATCTACGCCCTGACTTCCTCCTATTGGGGTCTTGGTTGTGTATTTTACCAACCCGGCGGCGCACAGATGCGCTGTCCAAAACTTACATGCAGTGATATCTTGGCTTCTCGGACATATTTCACTACGGGCTGGTGTTAATTTTTTTCAAAATCAGTGGAAATTAAGTTTTCTTTCGTGAATTTAAAGTCTGAGGCGAGAGAGACCATTCGGAAAATGGTGGACATTGTGGTGATGTCATTGAGCACATGATCGAAGCTAGCCAATGAGAAAAATTCATGAAGTAAATAAAACGATGGCCGACAAAATGGCGGAGCTAGCAGACACTCCGCTTCGAGTTTTTAACCTGGCACAATTAAGTGCCAAGCCAGCAATCGAAATTATCTTTGCTGCCGATTGATGCGGATTGTTGGTACAGGAGCCAAGATGCAAGTAAAGTCGCAGCGCCCTCACTAGAATCGAGCGCACAGACATTTCTACTTTCTTCTACTCATGTTTGTGAAGGTTAAGTTGTGAGCGTTGAATGGGCAGCTATGAACATCCGACTATAGATGGCGCCCATAAACGCTCACGTGAGCTAGTGACCACAGGCCTCCCATAAAACTATCAACGCTCCCTGTGGAGATTGAGCGGGAGATAAATGCAGTCCCGTTTACTGTTTATGGCTTTGATTCTACCATGTCCCGGCAGCATAACAATGAGTGCGGTAATAAAATTTTCAAGCTCGGAGGTAATTGACAGGGTCGGTCGGGTCCCCGGAATCTTGATATTAATTTTACTTCTTTTTATTGCAGAAGTTTCTTTCTACAGCCCTGGCAGAGATTTTGCCTGTCTAGATGGCTCAGCAACCATTCCATTTAATCAGGTCAATGATGATTACTGTGATTGTAAAGATGGTACAGATGAGCCAGGTAAGTATAAACAACAAACAGTGTTTACACATGCCAGTTTTGAAAGAGACATTGAAAATCATTTCGTGTTCCCTCTTAATGATTGAAGTTTTTCATATGTTGAATTCATTTTTAAGGTGCAAAAAGCAAATGCATATATGGTATTTTAGAATCAAATGTTCAATAGTTAGTGGGTGAAATTATTTAACAAGTCAGGAATCCCCTTATTGAAATTTGAAATATGCACAATCCAGAACCATCTTTATGACATTTTTGTGTTATTTAGTTAATTTAAATAGCTTCATATATATACACAGCTGGACATGTCATTAGGTGTTTAACAATACCCTGTACATATGCTTTATTTAGGATATAAGTAGAGTAGTGACTGAATATTTCTGAGCTATACCACTTTTAATTTGACTCCTACCAACTATTTATTTATGTCATATTTTCATTCCTTTAGGTACTGCTGCCTGTCCATCTGGTCACTTTCATTGTACAAATGCAGGATATGTACCAAAAAATTTACCCTCATCATGGGTGAATGATGGGAGATGTGGTAAGTAACAGAAGCATGGCTTGGCACTCAGTCCTGCCTGCTTCCATTGCCTTATTGAATTAATGGAGGGCAGGACATGACTGGTGCTAGAATGAAATGGTCTAATTGATCGCTCTTGAAAGAACTACGTGTTGTTCTGGATCCACTATAAATTCAATTATATTGAAAAATACACGGAAAAAAGTATATTAAGACTATGGAGAAATATACAGCTATCCAGAGGTCAAACAATTGACTTCTGTACTTGATGGACTTGTTAGTATTGATGTGATGTAAGACCATTGCATACAGACATTTTTGAATACCATTTTACAAATATGGATGAATACATATTGAATAAAGTCTTAAGTAAAACATTGAAAATGCCAAAATGAGTGCAAGCACAAAACTTGCAAATGCAGGCATTAAGTCCTGCATAGTTTTTCCATTGGCCTATTACTTTTAAACTAGAGAGGTGATGGTTTGACAGAATGTTTGTTTGAATACTTACTATATATATTCTTTATTGACTGTAAAACATAGTTTACAAAAGGTATACATATATCGTCTTTTTTTTTCCTCATATAGAGAACAAATAAACATACAAACAAAAGTAACAGAAAAATAACTAGCTCGTAAGTTAGTGTGATGGAGGCATATATTCTCTGTAAAGCCGGGAATCACATCTAAGCAAATCGAACCAATACTAAAAGGTAACAGAAAAGCATAACGGGAAAATATCTAATGGCCCATGAAAGCTATGACGTCTGCCAAAGCAAGGGCTATTTAAAACGAATTATCTAACTTAGAAAAAATAATGGTATTATCATGAACTTTGAATACTCTAGTGTGATGAACTTAAACGAAACTAAACTAACAATAACTTAAGAACAGGGAAAACTTTAAGTACATGACAGCGTTGGTTCATGAGTTGTTAAAACTGTACTCATTTATCCTTATTATAATAGGCACTATGGCCATGAACATCTTTACAGAAAAACATAAATCGTTAGTATTAACGTGGAAAACATTAGCATAACTATTAGAACTCTCCTACTGTGCCATTGGCAAAAAACTAGAGAGGTGATGGTTTGACAGAATGTTTGTTTGAATACTTACTAATGCATGGGTTATTGAATGCGATCTGATGAAGCTCGATTATAATGCATTTTAAACAATCAGATGACTGGTTCTTTGTCCTTACGTACAGAGGTGAGAATCATATAACAATAACAAGAGCCATATATGGTCCAACAATTATTTAGACTTGAGGGTAAGAGGACTGCAAAATAATAAGAAATAAGTATGCACCTATTGAATTCATTTGCATATTTACTGTTTTAGAGGAATTTTTATCGTTGATGCAGCATTGTTCATCTACATGACTGATAGCTATCAGCTTTCCACTACTGGTCAGACAAAAGCAGTGGACATCTTTATACACAGGAAATAACTGATGTCCTACGCCATTTGTACATACCCGTTGTTCTATGCCCAAATGGCCAGTTTTGGGCCAAACCAGTACAGGCACATAAATTGATAACTGCACAAGGATCATCTATTGCTACGTACCTGTACGATGCTGCTGAGCTATCCCTATCAAAACACCCGCATAAGCCTCTATTACAGGTGCAGTACAGGCATGTTATTCTTATGATTCCTGTATGAGCACTTTCTATGAGCCTACAATTGTACAGCAACATTTTCTACAAGCCTCTTATACAATGATCATAAGAGCTTTTTTTTACATACATTATACAACATCATTATATTGCAATGGCTGTACGTTATCGTCAACTTTTTCCTGTATAGTCAGATAGCCACCGTCTGGGTTAGTCTGTTTTTTTTCATTGATGAAAGCATTTTATATGTGTGTGTTTACATCCCACCTTGTCTCTTTCCAGATTGTTGTGATGGTACAGATGAGTATGATGGACAGGTGACATGCAATAACTCCTGCAAGTAAGTACGCTCTCCACAGATAGTAACAACAAGCTATTTTCCTAGAACTAACGACTAAAAGGAGTGGCAGTTCATGCCTATTTTACTTACATTTATTTATGAAAATCATGCATGTTAATGTCTCAGACTCTAACATCCTGCAAGATTTTTTTTTCTCCCGATATACCAACATCGAATAATTTCACCTAGGAAAACTTTCTCAAAATACCCCTGGAAACATAACTGTATATCATTGTATCATATGGATAAAACAATAAGGATTACCAATCTTGATAAATGTAAAGCCTACATCTGTATTTTTTTACGATATTGTCTGCCTCCGAGTGCTTAGCACTGTCAGCTTAGGCAATTTTACTTATATATATTGAACCTCCTTGGCATGATGACCAGGTAGCAATTTAGTCAATTTTCATGTATTTTTAATCCAATACAATAAGATACTTCATCAATACAATATATTTCCCCATTCAACATCAGTTTTTGGTATCGTATCGAGTACCGGTACCTATCAGGACTCGATATTAAGGGCTGCCATACTGCCACGGGCATGTAAAAAATTTCAAAATAGCTGAAGGGCAGGTGCCTGCCCTACATGGCAGGTGAGACTTCATCATATAACTTCAGAGATACTAATAAGGGAAATCCAATATCTTTTAGCAGTGCATATAAAGCTATAGCAAGGAAACAGTTTATCGATATAAGTAAAGTACATATAGAAAAGTCAATTTCATGTTCATTCTATTACACCTTTTGCAGGGCAGGTCAAAATTGTGTCGGGCAGATAGAAATTAAAGTTCACTTGCCCTACTTGGAAAGTGTCTTCAAAAGTTAGTGTTGAGCCCTGCCTATCCTTATATCTGGGGTTTTAATTGATTGTGTTTTATTTTCAGGGAGATGGGCAAGAGCATGCGGGAAGAGCAGGAGAGGCAGAGAAAACTCCTAGAGGAGGGCTATAAGATAAGGCAGGAATACAGCCTGGCGGGAAAGAAGGCGAAACAGGATAAAAAGGTAAGCTGAAGTCTCCCCAAGCTCATGCCAATGCCCAACTCGCAAAAACTGACCAGTACAGTGATTGAGTTTAATGGTCGTTTAGGGGCATTTACCCCTGAAGCATGTGATTTTGCAACCAGATTTTATATTATAGGAGCAAGATAATTGGAGTGGAAAGTAGTATGAAGTTAGTGGCGCTGAGCGCATCAGAGTGCAAAGGTTAGGCAAATATGATAGAGGGCTTGACCAGCGCCAAAATAGGGAGGCCGGCGCACACACCCATGTTTCAAGGGGTAGTTATGGTTATGGCCAATTCAGCAGTTATTTCAGCATTAGCAGTAGCATGGTCAATTTATATTTATACAGGCATTTCAAAATGGAATTTTGAAGATGTACTTCATAATACATTATTCTGTTGAAGAGGTGCTTAACCAAGATTTCAGCATTACAGAGAGCAAGCATAAATTTTTGCTGAGGTATCAATTTGCTCAAGTTGATCGTTTGTCATATGACAGCTCCTATCTTGGCATGAAATATTTTCTTTAAGTCTTTTTGGTTTTATTGATTGGATCAGAGGGCATAAGAAAACTGATGATCTAATCAGGCCAAACCAGATTGTTTATCAACATTGTAAATAGGTGGCAGCACCATACTAGTTGATCTGAAATACAAGTGAGGTTGAAATGAGACGTGCAGCCCCACTGCTCCTGCATTCCTTAATATGTATGAGACTTGAAGAGTGTCACGTTTCTCCATGCCTGCCTGCCCAGCTGAAATTCCCATGGTAATCAAACCCACTTACAGAGGGAGGAGAGCAGCTTGACACACCAGACAATTTATGTTCTTGTTCAAAGTTTTTGATGTACATGCAGAGAGGTATTTCATGTGTAACATCAGATAACCCTGGAAGGATCTGAATGGTTTAAATTTTGAAAAATTAGGCTTGACTTTGAAGTTAACCTTCGTTGAAAACAAAATGAATTAACTTGATAAAAGTGTATGAATTCCAGAGAAAACCCCAAAATACTTGCCTATCCAGAAGGAACCCTATTTTTCATGTTTGTGATAAGGGGTTGTGTTGTTGGGTGTGGCTTTCATGAATAAAAAAAAAGAAATAGATGTTCAAAGCAACAGATTCTATATCACAAACTCAAACTCAAGGAGTATCCATTTAGATTAGGATAATTTATTACAAATATATTCATCAGTCATACAGATATGTATACATCTCTTGGAAGGGTTCATCTTAACCCATTACCACTCAGAACGGCCAAAACAGGCCTGACAATTTTGGTAATATTTTTCTTACAAAAGCACTTTTTGAAAAATATTTCAAAGAGAAATGTTAACCAGAAGTCAAACAACAACTCTCCTTCAAATATTTTGCTTTATTCAAAAGATATTTTCAAAAGTATGAGAGTAGCAGATGCCACTTTCTAGAGAAACTGTAAGTGTGAATGGGTTAAAGGCATTAAGTAAATGTTGTATTGAATAACATATTTAACCTGGGACTTCAATTGATCAGTCTCTGGTTATTATACCTCGTACAGGTCCACTAACAGTATACTATATACTTCTATATCTATATCACAGGCTGCTGGGCTTTTGTTATACAAAAGTTAAATACTTGAAGTATCAGAGATGAATAGGTAGGCAGGAATAGTATCAATGATGATAATAGTTTCAGCTAATGTGGAAATTAGGCGATTTAGTTGTAAATATTTGTGGCATATATATACATCAATTTGGGGCCACTGGGTATAGGCCTTTAAAGGCTTCATCATATATCCTAACTGACACGCTAAATCAGTTCAATCCTTAACCCAATAATTCTCTCCATGACAAAAAACTAGCCTGGATATTTTGGTGAAATCTTTCAGGCCAAAGCATAGACATTCATTCCCAAGTTACTTTCATATATTCAGGGGACAATTTTAGAGGAACTCATAAGCAAGAATGGATTGAAGTACTATTCATATCCTCTACTAGGAGCATATTTAGACCAACAAAAGTTTAGAAAAAACCATGATTATGTTGATTGGGAGAACATGATTACATGTAAATAGTTAAGCAAATCCAGATATGCACTTTGCCCATGCTTACATCACAACACATATTCATTGCTAAAAATCAAGAGTACAATGGAAATGCATATCGTTCATAACTTGGGGTCAGTTCCAACAAGCAAACACTTTTTAGTAGACCTTGATTAACATTAGGATGATCATCCCAGTGTTGTTTGTAATCTTATCCTCTATACTCATCGCTCAATTGGGCCTGAAAGCTAGTTACTTGAGTAGAAACAAAAAAGGTTTGGGTTTTATTTCATTTTATGAAATATTCTTATTTATTAAGAATGTGCTTTAGGTTAAGCATTGTACATCCTTAGTCTTTATAGAAACAGTGTTATGGCACCAAATATGTTTAAAGCTATGAATAGCCAAGAAGTATCAACAGATAGATAAAGTAAAAATCAACTTCAACCTGCAAAAGATATTGATTGTGAATGGTTTTGTCAAGTTGAAAAGATTAATGTTGGCACCAATTTTCAAGTAATCTAGATGGTGAAGGTACATTAATTGAATCAGCTGAATTTAAAATTAAATCAAGATGGTAACATATATATCCTCTAGATATTTTTAGAATAAAAAAAAGCAAATAAGTTTGAAAAGATATATGTTGATTAAATTCCTAGAGACCAGATTCTATACATGAAACTGATGTTGCAATCCCAGGGTAAAGTCAAAGCAGGGAAGCTATCACCATCGTCTTTCAAAGGCTTTTCAAATATTTACATCACAAATCATATGACATATCTCCTGGGATGTCACCAGAATATTAAGTTATCAGATCTATTTGTTGTTTATTTAGTTGCAATGCTATATGCTACTCCTACAGATGAGTGTTGAATTAGCCACAATGGCATAAATGTGACGAAAAATGGGATTCCAAATTCCAAATTCCTAATGAGTGTTCATTTATATATCAAAAAGTAATAGGAAATAACTTGCTGCATAATGTGGAGTTCCCCCCTGGGAACTCAAGCTTATTCAATTACTTAAAAGCCTTTGACCATGAACACACATGATAATGTCTAGCAAATTATATGTATGTTATTTCATATCATCTGAATCTGCTTTCGAAAATTTACACTCTAGTTTTTTACATTCACTGTCTGTGAATCATTATATGTGAGAAAATCCATTCGCTTTTCAATTGGACAGATTGTTACTGTTTCTCTGTGGTCTAGTGGCACTTCACTTGAAAGCTTTAAAAGCTTAGCCCTTTATTGAATGTATGTAACTCACAGGGTAAGACATTAAAACTTATTCTTGTTGATATGTACACCTATCATTTCAACAAGTAGTAGAATTAGATATTGATTGTTGTGTCTAAAATTGAAAATTACAACAATACTGCAAATAATGTTTTTTTGTCTGGGCAGTCAAACTTTTCTATTCATTTGTCCATGGTTGACCACTTCCAAATCTTAATGCAGGCCCTACCCAAGTGAACACAAGAATTATATTTCTCTTGGCGTTTTAGCATACTGTAGGTAATATTCGCATACATATTTCAAGTAAGGATGTTGGATGCCTCATAAACCAAATCAAATTAAAATGCATCGAAATCCCTCATTGGATTATCACATATCAAGACAAGCCATTGAAAGTTTACCGAACATTTGAGCTAGTCAATCACAGGTTTTCCACTTGTAAAAATGAACAAGAAATTTAATTATGGAATAGTTTTCCATTGGTATTTTTAAATGGCACTTAGTGGTGAAACGTCATTGTCCATAGAAATTTGAGTTAAATTCCTTGGGTTTCTCGCATAGCTTAACTAAACTGAGTTGAAGTCCATCATAGGTTTCTCGCATATGAAGCTGAAGACGAAGTTACATAGGATGTCGTTCCACTCGTAGTTGGTGGGGAAGTGCATGTTGATGCAGTGCTCCTGGCCGTAGTGGTTGTCGGGTTGATGGATGGTTCGGTTGTTGATGTGCATGGTGGACCAGTTGGTGTAGGTGAAGCCTTTGTTGGTCTTGGCCCACACGTAGTCTCCCTCCTTAGCAATGTCATTGCCGCTGGTCCAGTAATCAAGTCTACCCAGCTCTGGGGAAGAGGGATAATGATAATAATAATAAAGATAATAATGATAATAATGATAATGATAATACTAGTAATAATAATAATAATGATAATAATAATATTAACAATTACAATAATACTAACTATGATAATAATGATGATGATAATGAAAATCATAGTACTCAGTATTATCATCATTTTATCTCGTATATCATTGTTATCATCGTCATCATCATCATCATCATCATTTCAATAAGTTTGATGAACCTCATGACTCTAAATTTGAAATTGAAAAAAAGCAAAACGCTAAGAATACTTGTTTCTGTTAGGCAAAATTGCTTAGTGACTGATGCAAACATTTGTATGAAGTTGAATAATTTGCAATAGACTTAGAATATACAGAAATATCATGTTTCTGAAAAAGAAGATTCCTTAATTGCAGTGGTTTATATCAAGGGTGTCCAAGTATAAAATCCTGGAGCACCACTACATTTAGTGACATATGTGCAGCAAATGGTTCATAAAGTATTTGCAGATGGCAATAACAAATGAATCTTGATATTAGTAATGATACCAGTAGATTTGACTCAATCCATAGACAATGAGTTCAGGTTTTGATGAAAGCTGCATCAAAAATGATACAAGCAAAACTTTCTAAAAATCATTTTACTGGCTTTGCTCCCTTAAAGGTTGACATGTTTAACAGTGCTGTGTATGGATTTGACCTGGCTCACTTTTTGAAGCCACTGTCGCAAGTTGATTCAACGGTGTGACAGTCATACAAACCTGTTATATGCATGTAACTATAGAAAGATAAATTACCTTGTGAATTACTTTTGATGTGCTGCATGATGAATGTCTGCTCCTGGCTTGATTCTATGGCCACTAGGTGGGCACCCTGTGTCATGCAGAACGTCTCCGCTTGGTACCATTTCATGTAGCGAGTCACAAACAGGTAGCAGGATTTGAGCTCGTTATTGCGCACGTAACCTAAGGGACAGCCGGTATTAGGGTCTGAAATGAAAAAAAAAACAGTTGATGAAAGATGAGGCCAGTGTTCAAGCACACTCACACACACACACACACACGTCTTGCCCCACAGCCTGAGGCTGACGTTTTCTCTCAGAAAAAAACATTCTGATATATCCCAAAATATAAACAATATTGCTGTTGAAATACTGAAAAACAAAGTCATTGATATTGACAAGTGCCACTATCAATGATAAGTCATAATAATCTAACATTTATCTCACAGGGGTCTAACAATAACTATATAGGTATAGTGTTCTGGTTAGGGTTGCATACCGTTAACACGAAACGGTACGATACCGGTACCGGCACTGGCGAAATGGTACCAGTGGTACCGGTATCTTTAACAGCGAAACGGTGCCTCTGATCTCCCAGGCCTGATCGGCTTTTTTACGACGTTCGTGTTGCTAACAAGTGTGGTTCCATGCCTCAATTCTACAACAACAATCAATAGTAGAATTGGGGAACAGAACCAACGATTGAGACGGACATTGACGAAGTTAGCCGAAGCAAATGATCGCCACCACGCACTGCGAACGTGCGTGGGATGTCACATTGTATCGTGTTTCCCGCCGAATGCTATTCCAGACAGCGTGTCTATAACTCTTTCGGCGGGAATCAGCACACAATGCGTCATTGCCGCATCGGATTGGCCGTAACAAATTGATTCATCTAGAAAAACGAAGCGGTACTCAAAAACGAAACGGTGCCTTTTAGTACCGGTTCTCAACGAAACGGTAAAATACCGATTCTTTTCGAAATGAGTCTCGGTTCCTATCGGTACCGGTATGCAACCCTAGTTCTGGTGGCTCCTGAAACCTGCTATCCCCACCCTAATACCCACAAGCATTACACAAAATTACATTCCTCTTGGTATTCAAATAACCAATGATGTGAGCATATTATTATTAGTCATCCTTGTTTTGAAATTGATACACAGCAAGATGTCTGCGAGAAGGCAGTGATATCGCACAATGCTGTCAGACCTAGTGGGATATTACAAACAGAACGCAGACATCCACCATGGACCAATTTCACAACAAGGATAACAAATTTATCATCAGCTCCCTATCCCCCCCCCCCCCTCCCCCTCCCACATTGATTTTGAATCACAAAAAGCACAAGTGGCTGATTATATTGTACACATATTGTTTAAACACCTAAAAACAATTACTAGCGGAGTTGTGACCAGATGACTGTTGCGACCGCCCTTTTGAAATCCCTATGTTGTTATGGAATGCACCCCAATGGTTGCTAGGCACCACTGGAAGTAGTATAAATCTACTGGAATCCTAACAATAAACGCATTGTAAAGATCCCAGTAAAAGATTAATATTGGACTCCTAACATTAACAGTTATTGAAAGTAATGGAAGAAGACCAATTCATTCCAGTATAACAAAGAAATTTGACCAATCAGCTGCTAGAATCAGTGTGGAGCCGATGATAATAGATGTTATAAGTCAAGACATAATTCAGTATCATTTTGACTTTAGTTTGATTGCATTTCCACCTATACTTTTATCACATTATTGAGGCTACTTAGGTTGACATTTTACCAGTCCTAGAGGCCCTGTTTATCTTATAGCTAAGGCTAGTTGGCTGGCTGACAATTGGCTGTTCATGCAACTATAATGTTGAAATACATTCAGACAGAGATATTGCACACCCAACTTTGTCTTAACACTTTCATGTCAAAACTCCCTTTCTTCTTTGTTTATATCTCTATCAAAAGAGCATACTTCAGGAGATGTTGTTCTGGAGATGTTGACATAAATCTACAAACCACATAATCTATAAACCACAACTCCCCTTCGAAGTTTTCTGAATTTATAATAAAGTCTAGGGTTATTATATTATGTGCACTTGGCCCATTGTACAATCTTATCCATCTATGAACACCAGGTTAGATCTAGTGCTCATGAATCAATGAGCATCAGTAGGCATACACACAGGGTTGGTACCTGGTATAGAGTGACGACCGGAACAGGCTAGTAAAAGCCATGTTGAAACTACCCTACCCTTTCGGCACTACAGGGCTTGGTGTCTACCATCAATAGGTAAAACACTGTAGAGCAGGTGAAAGTTGGTAGACAGAAGACCTTACTTGCTGTACAGGGCTGGTGCTAATTTCAAACATTCTGAAGTGCAAGTGAATTAAAAAGTCCCTATTTATTTTGGTGCAATTTAGAAAATATATATGGGTAGAACATAACTATGAGCTTGACACAATGGAATGGCAAGAATGTTTGTAAGACACGGCTAAATAGAATGGTACATTTAGACCCATTTGGACACATGTAGGATTAGAACTATGATCAATATTCCATTTAAGGTATCCATAACGAAGTAAAAGATTTCTCAATATCCATATATATCTTTCCTGATATTGGGCATGATGCATAAATCATTTTTGAAGATTTTTTTTGTCCTGAGCTTGATAGCAAGCATATTGGGGTCAGCTTTTGTCTAATTCATCTAATCAAGGCCTGGAGTGTCCAAAAACATCAAAACAATTTTTGTGATATTTTTGGTCAGAGTAAGTTGCAGGGAATATTCAAAGGAGAAACCTAGCTTGTAACATTACAGTATTCATATTGCGGCAGTCTAATAAATGCATTTCTGAAGTCATTTATTGAATTGCGCACCATTATTTGGACAGCCGATCTATCTGCTAGTATTGTACAACATGCTGACATGATAGCTTGCACTCAAGATCAGTACGCAAAAATAAAACTGTGCATCAATGGCAGCTTTCAATTAGGTTTTTTGCAACATTTTGCATTGGCCAAATTAGTCACCTGCAGCATAAGGGTTAAGAGTTTGATACCTGTAGTCTGAAGTTGTTTTGTAGTTACCCATAAACTGTTTAGCAGGGTAGGAGGATCCAAGTAGGTCATGCATGAAACTCTCTAGTTGCCTGCCCTGTCAGACATGCTCTGTGCATGTACCACAAAACATATGCTCTGTTTGATATGACCCATGCAGGGGCCTTAGTGTCTGACAATGTTTGGTCTTCTAGCAGCAATATTCTTTGAAACCTTCATAGAAGTTCACTTGATAGGGAATGTACACTTTTGCAGGTGAAATAAGTGAGAGACATGTCTCTGGATTAACTGAAAATTATTTAAAATTCACATTTTAAAATGACCGTTATGTGCTTGGTATTGTGGCATCATGTCTGTATGAATTAAGCTATTCTGAAATTATAGTATGCATTCTTATATTTTGGAAATTTGAATATGGAAATGCAAAGGACCTGTTGCATATTTTCTGTTTCTCTAGCCTATCATAACTGAACACATCCAAATCCTTCATAAGCTGCAGAGTATACCTCTAAACACTTGATGTAACTTACAGGGAGCATGGACTGTATTCTCATGCTGGTGAATGGTGTTGCTGTTGATTCAGGGATGAATGAGGAATTTATAGTTACCTGGATCTGTCAATGGACACACCTCATTTGACCTCAATCTGTCCTGTGCACTAGGATCATTCAAGCGCAAACAAAATGCTCTAAGATACTAAAAAAAACTTGACCTATCACAAAATCACACTCTCTTTGGAGGTCCTTAACCCCTTGCCTTTGCAGAGAGAAAATGGGAATGGTAGCATTTTTTATTTAGGATTTAGTGGTTCTTATAGTACATTTGTACATGTAATACTTCAAGCTAGAGTGAGGTTTGAGCTCTATTAACTATTAATGCATAGGTAATATCAAACAGGGTATATGTGTTGCTGTCAAACAATCCCGACTGCAAAACCTGCATTAGCAAACACCAGCTTTTTATTCACAAAACAAACACCATCATGGCTATGAGAATGCAAGGTTTTTTGAGTACATGTAGTTGCATACCTGTATTTGTGAGTTTCTCCAACTCATTGACCTTGTTTCCAGCAACCTCTATTTTCTTGACTGCGTTCTGTGTCTTAGCCTCTAGTATGGCAATCCTGTTTGTCAACTGCCGGTTCTGGGCGATAAGTTCCTTCGCTGTCACCTGAAGCTGCTGAACTGTATATTCAAGTTGAGCATTCGACTCCTCTAAGGCCTTGGTTTTCTTGCTAAGTACGTCGTTCATGTGGCAGTTTGTTAAGCCGTCTTTGGTGACGGAGATGTGGTAGGATCCTGTTTCCTCATCATGAAAATAGCAATCGTTTTCAGCAGAGGTGCTCTGTGACATAGAGTGGGCAGTGTAGAGTGCAAGATACTGCACCAAGTAAAGGCTCCACATCCTGCACTGATACAGGTGCTGCGTTATATTCCGTGTCTCAATTGATGCTAATCAGGTCACTTACTTTTCACCAGCCTGTCTTGTTCAAACTTTATACTGAATTACATTGTGTCTTGTGCTCTCGCTACAAAACTTTTGAAGTCGATGTCCAGTGCACTATCCAGTAATCCAAGATACTTTTTGCAAAGGGGCTGCCCGTTTATTTTGTCCTGAATCTTTACTAGCGTCGCAGCAGCAGCTTTGAGAGCTCTCTCCCTGAGCGCTGTGCTGTGCTTCTCTGCCTTGTGAATCAAGGGCCGCCTGGTGAAGTGACTGACAGCACACACCTGGCAGGGCGCCCCTACCGTATGCTCTAATAATAACTTCCAAGGTACTGCACCCCGGTTGGCTGGAAAGAGTGGGGAAAGCAGGTACCCATTTACCTCAAGTATTAGGCTTTGGCTTTATTGAGTTATTGTTATGGAGGTATATTAGTCCCTTAATTATCATGATTTAGGGGGCCACAGTATTTTCTGAGTGCATTTACAGTTAGCAGTGGTTGGCCATCCCAAACATCCTCAGTTGCCAATTTATAGGAAAAAATCTTGGTGCATTTATGCCTTAAGTGAACTATTCATTTATAAGCTTAAAAGGATACCAGAGATAAATACTAACACTCGCCCACTCGCCAATGCGAGTTTTTTTCAAATTGGGCGTGTTAGAGTCGAAATATACTCGCCCATTGGGCGAGGAATCCCAACCCCTCATTTTAAAAATTCCCACCCCAAACCCTCGTTTTGACAAATAAAAATAAAAAAACAAAGAACTCACGTGTCGTGACTGTCGTCGTCTTGTTTACATCCCCCGCCATATGCAACAAGTGCGCACTTCTTTCTGCGCATATAGGGGGTGTTTGCGCGATCTTCGGCAATGCCAAGTTGCCGTCATGGACATGATATATTTCCCTATTGAATACATCGCACGATCATGTCCAAAGATCGCGCACACACCCCCTATATGCGCAGAAAGAAGTGCACACTTGTTGCATATGGCGGGGGATGTAAACAAGACGACGACAGTCACGACACATGAGTTCTTTGTTTTTTATTTTTATTTGTCAAAATTTCCATTTTGCCTCAACATAGCCCTGAAAATGCAGGAGAATGCATATCAGAGCATCTAAACCCTTGAGCGGCCCCCAGACCCCCTGCCGCAAATTGAGTTATGAATACCTTAATGTACCTTAATGAAAAAACTATGATAAAACAATATTGTGTGCATAACATTATAGCCAAAATGGATGTGTTAATATATTTGATAAATATATATTTTTTTTCAGCTATGTGAGGTAATGCAAATCACCATAAAACCTAGATTAAAAATAATAATGGAAAAAAAAGTCTACTGAGATTTTTTCAATAGGTATAGAAAAATTGTCTCGGTTTTTTCCATTATAAACAGTGTACTTGCATGAAAGTGAATGCTGAGATAAGCTAGCAAACTCCTAAAACTAGGTCTAAGAACAAGGGTTGTGAGCACATGTGTTTTGTTTTGTAGGCTAATCTAGGACCTCTGCAAACTGATAAAGATGAGCTGGAAAAGAAACGGGAAGAATTAGAAAGTAAGTAATTACATTTATGGCTTTGTAAAATTGCGACTACCAGTATTCAGATGACTCTGGGTGCACTGGGTATATTATGTTCAATTAATTCTTGTATATGTGTGTTTGTGTGTTTAGTTTAAAATGTGACAATTTGATTTTGTGGACCCATTCTATAACTACAGAAATGTTGATGGTTGCAATCACTTAAAACTGTTTGAAATTTGTGTTTAAAGTAAAGAGAACACTAAACAATCAGTGTTTGATGCCAATTGTAATTATTCATGTTAAGTGTATGTTTTTGTAGAGTGGTACTGGTACGAAAAGTATTTGTTATTTTCTTGCTTACCCTGCAACTAAAAATGCAATCTTTCAACTCAGCTTAATCAGGGTATAAACATTTGTATTTGGCTAGAAGAAATTCATCTGTAACTCAAATTAGATTGTCCAAATAGGCAAAATGCAAAGGGAATTCGGGTTGACTGAAAATTGATTTTTCAAAATGTGTGTCCATTTTCTATATCAATAACAACATTTTTAATAACAGATAATAATTGACAAAAATTCAGTTACTAGAAATATCTCACCGAACTTTGTAGAGATCAAAGAAGATGCAGAGGTTCCTGAGAAAGAAGCCAAGGATAAGCACCAGAAGGCTTGGGATGGTAAGAGAAACCTTTTTTTATCATTTTGATTGCTGCGTAGACACGTTATATAAACAGTTCGACAATTTCTGTAGTTTTGTATGCAGGTAATATTGGCAACAGAGTATAGTATATAGCATTCCTATGTCATGTTTAGATGGTTGTGAAGCGATGACCATTTCCCCTAGTGCTGTTTCAGCCATATTGGTAAGAGCAACTTAACTTAACTTTCTGGTACCTATGCACCCTGTTTCCAGCAGTTCCCAAATTTTGTTAGTTATTCGTAGCAACATTATTAACTCATTCATTCCTGTGTCACTCCAAGCATATTTCACTCTGATATAATATGTCTCTCTAAGAAAAGAAAACATGTCAGGGAGACATATTTCATAGGCCAAGAAAAAGATATTGTTTGTTTCGTGTAAAGGTCTGAAAAAAATAGGATAGGTAGGTCGGTAAAAAAATTCTTTTTGCATTATTTAATTGTCAAAAATGTGTGTTTTATGCATGATTTACGTTGATTGGGAGTTGGGAGGGTCAAAAAAAAACTTTAGGGTAGGGATTTTTTCGAATAAAAACTTGTTGGGATAGGGTTACAAGAAACAAATAACTTTTCTTCCCTTATAACTGATTCATTGGCATTTTTTTCATCATGTTCAAAAAGTTAGTATTTCTTGTCAATCTTCATAAAATAGAATGATACAATAAGGACATGGATAATTTTGAAACTACATGCAACTTTTTTTTAACAATATGCGACCCTACGGGGTTATTATCCAGTACCATATACTGGTTTCAGGGTTTTGAACATTTCCCTTTCAGTGCATCCCTCTATATTAATCTATCTGTAAACAGGCTATCATGTTACTTCACGATGCAGCGAAATGATGACTAAGCGTATTCAACCTTCCAGAGCATTTCTGAGTGTAATGAACCAAGACAGGGCTGTTTGAGTGACGTCTCCTAAGATACTCCAGGCGCTCACTGAATGTATACAGGAGTAGGAATCGCCACCTTTAGAATTTTCAGAATATGATACAACTTCAATACTTCCTTAATGATACAATATCTAAGGAATATGATAAAGGATACTTCCTGCCTCCTTGGCTTAATTTTGTTAGATTTGCACTGTCAACTTCAAATATTTTGCTAATAAACAGCAAAGCGCCTACATGAGGAGATGTCCTGGTAGCAGTACGTCAATAAGCAGTTTTAATACAACAGATCTCAAGCTATACAATACTCTTTCTTATTTAATACTGATAGTTGGCATCGTATCGAGTATGGATACTAATCCCTATCCAGGAGGGCTAGAATGGTAGGGATTCTTTAAACACAGTGCTCCTGCTATTCAAGGGTTTGTCGAGTGTATCCAGGAATATATTGCTACCCATAATGCAATGGAAAGGACTCAGTAATACAGTGGAACCTATCATCAATCCAAAATGACAGCTAGGGCTCCTGTGATTATCCTGGGTTCATCAAATGCACCTATGAAGGCAAAGTCTACCCATAATACAGTCCAAAAGACTGTATTAGATTATTTAAGGGTACTGGCATAAAAACGTTGGTCTTTTGATAGTAGTAGAAAGCAGTATCAACTTTACTGATCTCATCGCTCAATGGCCCAATGATTATGTGTTTGTGGTCTTAACTCTTGTGAGTCCAAATTGTTACATTCTCCACAAATATCTGGTTCCAAATTGTAATGGGGGTAGTCTGTGGGCTACCATGGGTTAACGTGCACCCCCCTCCCCTCCCCAGGGCTGTACCACCCTGGTATGGTTTTGTAGGCAGGAAGGTGAGGATCATGAATCATGATGTTAACATTTCTCAAACTCAAATGAACACCTCATTTTGGGGCAATTTCTCAAAAATGACTAAAAATGCACACTTTTTGGGATTTCTTTATGAATTTTTTTTTTGAGACAGATAAGTCAGTCTTGGCATAGATATACTTCAGGTGATAAAGATGAGGTATGAGCGTGAACAGATGTGATAGATGACCCTTGGCGGTCAATTTTGATCGTTTTTGGTCAGAAAATGGTCGAAATCGGGTGTTATTAAGAGAAATTCTGTTCTTTTTGTCCATTTTACACATTTATTATACATACAATGCTGCATTTGGAGTTTTAGAAAACTCCCTTAGAATGTCCTGGTCTAGTGAAGTCATTGTTTGATATGTGTGTTGTACTGTGTGTATACATGAGAGATTGTAAACAAGACATGACAGCGATAGGCAGTTCTAAGCTTAAGAAGGTGTGTTAGGTGCCCTGTGTTACTTTTGTGTTCCAAACATAGACAAGCTCACGAGTTGACCACTTCAACTCGAGCTTGGCGAGCCTGCCCCAGTGCACGAGCCACTTGAGTTTGTTAGTGGTGAGTGCAGCTCTACTGATTATTGATCTATGATCTCTTATTGAACCACAAAGAATGAAGAAATTCAACAGAACTCCATGGCTCACCTGATGATTCACCTAATCAAAAAAACCTGACAAGTGTCTGTTTGCATGGCAAACCAGATGATTGGGAAGATTAAAAAGTAACAAATTATCAAAATATTCCAAAATTGTTCCTATCATATGCACATTTCAACGTTATATACTGACAGCAGTCATTTCAACACTATTGGTTAAGTTATGTCAGCCATGTAATTTGTGCAAGCAAACACAGAATGGAGCAACATTAATACAATTTCAGGTAAAAGGATCAAACTTTGCCATGAAAAATCAAATTTATTGATAATCATTAACAACATTTATATTGGGTATAGATTCATACTGGTTTTCAGCATCGCTTGATCAGTATCATTTTAATTTCAAGGGTGCATATATACCAGATTTAATGGCTGTGTCTGTGACTGCATTTAACTATGTTCTTAACCTGAACCCATTTGAAGGTATTCCTATCACATAGTCCTGCATACCAGGTAGATTCTTTCAAAACAGCAAAAAAACAGAAAAACAGGTAGATTGTATTCAGGTATGCGCAGCAGCTGCTTAAGCTCCTAAGCAGCCTTTTGTGAAACACATGATACCCATAGAAAACAAACAGCAGAGCAAAAGATATAACTTAACCCTCATGCTGATGGTGGCTAATTTGGCTAATACAAAATGATACAAAATACCTAAAGAAAAAATAACCGAAACCCTGGCACATGAGTACTCCTTTGTGAGTACTCATTTGTGAGTACTCGGCAAGAGCTATCTAATGAATACCAACACAACAGGGTAAAGATGTTTTTCGTAAGTGTCCTTGTGCTTCGGGTGAAAATAGCCTCAGCATTGGAAGGGGTGTTGTATGCTGTACTGTTTTAACCTCATTATTTACCCTTTCATCACCTCCTGATGCTCATGTCTCTGGAAAGATATTGTAATGGAGAGAGCAAGTTCTTTAACCCATTAATGCTTATAAGTTCTTTATAGTTTGTGCTGTATATCTATGATCCTTTTGACAATTATTTTGGAATAAAAAATAACCAAATATTTGAAGGAGAGTTGTCCCTAGTGTTCTAACGAAAAGTCCTCCTTCAAACACTTTTCTCAGTTTAATTGGCTGCTTATGGTCACTTTGAGCATTAATTGGTTAATAATCTCTCTCTCTCTCTCTCTCTCTCTCTCTCTCTCTCTCTCTCTC
>OZ012684.1:71695003-71860694 GCA_963942565.1 Maea johnstoni | reverse complement strand
ACAAATGGTGATAATGTGTAAGAGTTTTTCTACAGTTTACCTTTTAAATCTTTTTTCAAATTATGTATGTAACTCTTACAAACTAATGATACTTGGGCTGACATCTGGTGAGGAAAGGAGCTACTACATTGTGCTGAGGCACACACACTTAAATATTTTCAAATTTGGAATTACGCCTATTAAAGTGTCCAAATATGTTGATGGAAAGTTGCGGTGTATTCTTATCTCAATAATCAATTGTCTCTCCTGGTCACAATAATATCTTCAGATTTATGAGGATTGTTTTGGGCTCAACAGCCATGAATATGAATGGGTAAAGGCAGACTTTTTTCAAGGCTGTATACTTATGTATGACTGTATTTGAATTACTCTTTTTTTAAAGCGAAGTATTTAGTTTTAAATTTTAAAGATACCTAGCTATAATATACTTGTTTCATTTATTTTACAATCATTTTTGCAAGCTTATTTTTATTTGCTTATATGATATATGTAAGTTTCTTTGTTTCAGACCTCAAGTTCTCTGTACATCCTGGAATGTTTGTGCAAGTGACTTTCTGCCTAGATACTTTGTCATTTTGAGAGTGTTTCCCTTATTTGACTAAATTAGTCCTCTTATTCTACGTATCTATTATTTTTCAGACTCAGTTCCCTTAAGCTACAGTGTAATAAGATAACAAGTCTTAAATTTCTTCTAAAATACACCGTGACAGTTTTTACATTTTCAGATCTGTAAGCTGGTGTTTGTTCATGTTTTTTATGTTTCTACTCCAATATTCCACGCGTGCCTACTTGTATTCCAGTGTTAGTGCTGAGGAGTTGATGACTCACGAGGAACTGGATAAAGACAGTGATGGGGCCGTGTCCCTTGAGGAAGCCAAGGTACATGCATGAAACAACAGGAGATTACCATCGCCCCCTCCCCATCCCCCACCCCTCCAACCAGCACCTCATCCCCCAAAATAGCAACAAAACAATGAGTGGACAACAAACAAAACCGTAGCCTCATTCAAAAGATCTGTCCATAATCATGGCTGCATGCATTATAGAACTCTCAGTGATTGATTATACTATCACTTAAAATTTTGAATTTCGATTATCATCACTTTTGCTGCCATTAGTGAGGCTAAATCGACTAGCCAAGCAAATCAATCGACTCAATACAAACCCTCATTCATTGTTCTGCTAGTACAAGTTTCATGCCCTTTTGAGATCAACTTTCACATCTGTGCGACACCCTCTCCTTACGATAGCTATTTAGGGAGGTTTACAGGTATCGTCTATATCACAGACTCTCCAATGCCTCTAATAGCTATTTTCAGGGGTTTCCAGGGATGGTCAACCAACCATAGGATGTCCACTCATAATGATGGCTATTTTGGGATGTTAGCTGGCCTGGGGCCATGATTTCTAGGTTCCTGGTCTTGTCTTAATCCCTGATAATACTGGCTTGCCTTTGTAGAGTGTCTGTTGATGAAATGCAGGCCCACAGTGAGTTTGACATTGACTCAGATGGCACTGTCTCCTTCGATGAAGCCAAGGTATATTCTATCCTTAATTCAACGCCAAATCCTTGCTATCAACCAAACTACATGCCTACCCACTCAACTATTCTAGTTAAAACTTTAGACAGATTCTAATCTAATTTCATGAAACTTTTCACTTATCTTTAACAAATTTGCTTCTCATGAGCCAGCTATTCTTACTATGGTGGAACCATCCATTCTACCTAGTCTCTGCAAAAGTCCAAATATTTCTAGACAAATTTTTACAAAATTTTCAGCAATGCTTCTTGATGTCATTCCAAAAGTCAGTTAATCTGTGAGAGGGCTTACATGACTGAAATTTGATTTGATATAAGCAACTCATATATTCAATATTTTAATAATTTGAAGGTTCAGATTTTGGCTTGTTGGCCAAGTCAGACAGATTTATTCTTGCACAGAAGTCAATAAAATTACTTGACAGCTGACAATCACTTCTCTAGGTGCTTTCTTTGATCTTAACCTAATTTAAATGTCAGTAAAGTATCTACTTTTAAAAAAAATCAAGGTTCATTAAAAAGCTGCAATAATATGGCAGATATGATGAAAACATGTCTGGGTGCATTTATAGAATTTTATTTCAACTACTTCCTAGCTATTCAATGAAGTTTCTTTCATTGATTATCATTGGATTTTTTTTCACTTTCCTCAATGCTTTCTTTAGTAGTAAAGCTGACTTCCTAGCTTTTCTTCATTGAGTGAATACTCCTCTGTTTTCACTTTGATTTATGACATTTTCCACATTTTCTGTGGTTGGAACACTGCTGAAGAAAATCACATGCAAAGTTACGAGTGTCATCTTTTGTTAATAAGGCGACGGTTAATAGATTTATTGGTTCCTGTATCCGCTGATCAAAGTTGAATAGCCCCGACTATGAAATAAATGTAATGCCCCCACTTTATTTTGTGCTCTGCCGCCGAGCTGTAAGTAGGTACACCGAACTTACAATTTTACCATAGAAGGTAACAAAACTTCAAAAATACAAGAATATGAATACCTGAGAAATACAACTTAATAATAGCAATGCAATACAGTATTGTTGAAATGCACCATCTTATCAAAAATCATTCTTTTAATATACTTGTTTAAGTATGTATTTTAATACTGGCCAAAAATCACTTTCTGTTTTACCCTGTTTGCCTACTTTGATTTCAATGTGATAAAAAAAGAAAAGAAAATCTACTTTATTTTTAATAATCCCCCTCCCAACCCTGTAAAATTGGTCTGGGAACCAATAAATCAAGTAACCGTCGCCTAATGTATATCTTTATTAACATATGCCCAAGGTTTCATAAGGAAAGAATAAAAACCATTCTGAAAAAGAAATATTAAATGCACACAAATCCTTAATCATTCTTTTGTTTATATTCTATTTCCTTTTTTCAAAACTGATCAAATATGAAGTAAATAATCTTTGTATCATTCTGTACTATAAATGATAATTTTAACAATAACAAACCACTGCTAAGGTATTTGTCAAAGATAACCCAAATATTCTTTTCTATGAGATACATCCTGCAGTGTTTCTTTAAGCCTAGCCTGTCATTGAAATAATTATCCAAACTTGTACATTTTATTGCACTGGTGGGGACACTATAGCTCAATTAGTCACTGAGATAATCAAAACTTTGATATATTTCACTGTTGGTAGATGACGACACTGAAATAATTTCTAAAAAATATAGAATTTTTTTCACTATTTGCTGATGTTGGTGCTGTAGGCTAGTGAATCATTGAAATAGATACCTCAATATTAGTTAACATCACTATTGTATTAGTAGATGACAATGCCAAACAGTAGTAATGAATTTGTGATTGAGGTTATTAGCTCTAATTATATGACAGTTTTACCCTGGTTGAGGTATGAAATTGGAATTTTGATTTTTGTCACTCTTCAGCCATATTTAGGCTAAATGATAATTGGCCACCTATAAATGGTGGAGGAAACCAGAGTGTCCAGTGAGGGCCACTGCCTAACCACAATTCACTGGCAACTCCTCAATACCTGGCCAGGATTCAAACTCAGACAGTAGTGAGAGATAGTTAGCAGTCAGTGGCAATGCCTTCGACCACTAGGCTATACGGGCAGCCTACCCCTTGTTGATCTTGAATATAAATTATGAAATTCTCATTGCTCTACCAGATAGTGTATTTTAGGGTTATTGTGCATGTAAGGTATTTTATTACTGTGTGGTGTATTTTAGGGTAATTGTGCATTTTAGTTATTTTGTTACTGTGTGGCCTAGTTCCTCTCCATTCACTAGTATATCTTGTGCTTGTTCAGGAGTACCTTGAGGACAATGACCAGCTGGACCAGACTGCCTTTGTGGTGAAGGTGTGGCCTAACATCAAGGAGATCTACAAGAAGCCGGAGTCTCAGCAGGAGGGTGAACAGGAACCCAGCGAGGAAGCGGTGAGTGGACTTCAACCTCGGCTCTTTCTCTCTAAGCTGTTGAAAATTTACCCTATTTTCAAAACTTCAAAATCATCTCCCTACTCAAAAAATCCCTGTATCTTCCCCTGAGGTTATTGATCACAGAGCTTTTTGAGCCTGTTTGATATAAGCTAAAGCATAACTGCCTGTGGCTGTATCTCAGGTGTAGTGTCTATATCCTGTAAGTATTTCTTCGTGTTTTGCACCAAGTGCATTGTGTGATTTGTCTCTGTTGCAGCATCCGTCCACTGATGACATGAAGGATGCCTTGGAGCCAGTATGTATGCTTTCTGCTCTGACATGTCATACATGCATGAGGTGTTGCTGGTTTGTGCAGTGAACATTCCTCCCTGGTGAAATGCAATAACAAGGCCAGTTTCTCCTCATAGTGGTGATAACAATCAGGTTTAACAAAATTATTAGTTATTACATAACCTTAGTACATTTATACTACATTACATTTCTTATCCTTGGCGCAATGCAGTTGAAATTTTTCAATCCACGGACGTAATGAAAAAAGATGCTCGCTTGTGGATCGGAGGAGGAACTGGTGAGAAGGCATTTGATCATGCTGCAGTACTAATCTTAAAATACATTAATGCCCATATTCATTGCTGCTCACACTCTCTCATGCTCATTAACCCATTCATACCCGTATCAGCCAAAACTGCTACTAGTCAAGTAGATCTCCAGGTATGAAAGGGTTAAGCAAAAAAGTGTTCTTCATGTTATCCAACCATGTTTTTCAAAAGTTTTGGAACATTATAGATCTAGTCCATTTGCGAGAAATATCAAACTTTTTTTACCCAGTTCAAGGCATTCTAAATGACTAAGGCAGGAAAGAGTCTTACCTCTTTATTTTCTGGTATGCAATTCAGAATCTTTTCATTCATTTGACCCATCTTACCAACTTCCTATCATCCTGTTTCTCGAAACATCTTTTTTGGCCAGACATTTCACTTGCTTACCATTTACAAACATAAAGTCATATGATAATGAAATTAGTGAAAGTGCTAATTGATGATTTTAAAATGATCTATAATGATTTAGATTACTGCTTATAAAGTTTTGATATCAAGGGAATATTGGTAATTAATCAAATGATAGGCAACAGGTATTGTATAACATGTAGAGGTTTGGGGTGCCTAGGAACATGATCTTTTGGAGGTATCATTTATTTGCTTTTCAATCAGAATACAATACATTTATGTGCGATTGCTTGCTTTATTTTTGTACTTTTATTTTTTATATTGATTTATACTAGCTTACTAGGATAGGCTTTTTCATACATTTTTTCAGATTCTTGTTAGTTAATCATTGCAATGATTTTTTTTATAATTTCTTCTTATTTCATTTTAAAATCTTAGAAGGCTATCATGCCATCTTACTTAGATTTATCTTTATGCTTTTTTTTAGATGCTGATTACTCATTTATATACTCATTTTTATTTTGTGAACAAACAGAAGTTGTATTATATTGGCTATATTAGAGGAAGCGGGATTGCTATGCTTTATTTCTCACGCATATTTTGTCATTATATGACTATTTTCAAGTTGTAGAAGGCTATTTGCTAGCATGGGTCAGGGAACTACATTTTATTACCAGTATAGTATGATCCTCCTAGGGAATACCAGATAAACAATAATCTGACATGGGGCGCCAGGCCTGTTAGAATTTGCGTGTACTTCAGATGACTCAAACCAAACAAACACTTATGAAAGTGCTTGCTGGCAGGTGTTGGACTAGGTAGTAATAGTGTCAGTGTTCAGCCAATGGCATTCACTCAACCCAATCTGGATATCTTGATGTGCTATATTTGCTGGGCTTAAAAGTTAATGCCTACAGCAAACCTAAGTAAGAATTAGTTTTTTTTCAAAGTGGCTGTTTTAAAGGAATGCAGTGGTACCCTTCCTTGTACTTCTGGCAGTTGTATGCCTCTGAAGGGCAAATTCAGACAATAGCCTTTCTGAGGGACCTGCAGGTCTCATGTGATCATTGATGACCACTGCACTGTCAGAAGTAGCAGGAATAGCAAAAAAAGTAACAGGACCTGCAGAATGTGAAAGCAGCCAATTTTGGGCTTGCTAAACAAAAAGTGAATCTAAACCTCTTGTGGGTGGTCAGAATAGAGACCTTATGATAGATCAATAGTGGCTGACAGGTAAAAAAGTGACCTTATATCTAGTATACAAATAGATGGCCAAAATTATCTACTACCAATCCCTAGAGGAATAACTCAAGTTCCTGCCTAGGAAAGTAATTAGAACTTAGTGTTTCACTTGAAACTTTTGACACCCATTAGTAGCCTTAGAAATTCAACAATTGTAGGAAGGAACTCTCAATGATAATTTAATTATGGTCTTTGATAAGCTCACTGTATGTGCATGTAGCTATTGCATGGCCCTTGCTTATTGACTGCCTCGCTACAAGATCAATGTACTAACATTTTCGTCAATCATGTTATCCTATTGTCCAGTAGTTCAATGTGTAGTTCCATTATGTCAAGCCTTCATCAATATTTGTTTGGGGTTTATGGGTCTTCTGCACTTAGGCCCCTGATGATATGTCATGATCCAGGTTAACACACCAGAAACTTCCAGATTTCTTGTTATAACAAAAATATGAGTTCTATATTTCAGATTTCTGGTATTACTAGAAAATGAGTGTCTTATAAATTCATCAAGTTTGCAACTTGTCCAGTTTATAAAACCTTATGTTTCTAGGTCACCTATTTGAAGAAAGTTAATAAACATAGTAAAATTCAAATAAGGTATCATTTCTCAACATATATGCACAAACATAGAAAAGCCAATGGGCAGGGTGAATATTTATTTGTTTTCAAATAGGCATGGCAACATGTTTTGTGTCCACCTTCACCAGTCTCAATACCTGGTTACCCAGGTGTCCATGAAACCCTGATATCAAACTGTTTTACATCTGTGTTGCTGGTTGTTGAGCTTTGGTTTATGTGTTGGTATTGTTTGTGTATTTGGTTGCTTCAGGACAATGCAGTGTTGTCAAGCTTTTCCTCTCTGATGGCCCATTAGTGAAACTTTCAGTTAACTCTTATAAATTGCTATTCAAATGAAATGATCCATAACTGTGGTTATATGTGTACCAGATAATTGCTATAAGAGGTGCATTACATAGACCTACCAGTATTTGTTCTTCTGTGGAGGAGCTCCTGTGCCTACCTGTTGATGTGATTTACCTATAATTGGTGATTGTGGAGGTGTGCCTACCTGTAGTTACCTGACCATGGTTTCCTTTCCTTCCTGCCTCTCTCTCCCGCCGCAGAATCCAGTGGAGGACAACGAGGAAATGCCAGATGATGAGGACGCAGGCGAGGACGACGAGGTGGGCAACAATGACAGCAACAATAACAACAACAATCAACATCACCATCATCCTCGTGGTGATGATGATGATAATGATAATGATGATGAAAGTGATGATGATGATGATGAAGATAATTATGGCGATAGTTTTAATAATGATCTTGATGATGATGGTGATGGTGATCATGATGATGATGATGATGATGATGAAGGATATGGGGCACCTGTCTTACCTCCAATGGTAGCATCTATTTCTCATGGTGCATGCCAGTGTGCTGTGCAGCATGGGATGAGGCTAATGATCCCTCTAACGCCTAACCACTAATCAACTAACACCAAGAATGAATTACAACTAGCTTCTGAAGTAGTACAGTATTGCGGCATTTGCTCACTATTCGCTGTTCTTTTGTCAAAGTCACCTGGTCAGCATCTTGGTTTCAATTAGAACCCTGTGTTATATCACAAAGTAAAATTAAAAAGAAATGGATGTGAATAAGCAGGGCTCGACATTGGTGCTTGCCCCGTTGCCCCGGGCAAGTAGAACTTGTAAATTATAGCTGTAGGGCAAGTGAAAACTGTATCTTGCTTGCCCCACTGGGCAAGCATGCTGTGTATATTTCGGGTTTACTTTTGAGAATGTGTGCAAGTTTTGTGGTCTGGCATCCAAGCTTGTCCTAGAAAATATGCTTTCATTCGCCAGCACCATATTCTATTTGGTTTTAAATGAAACATTATAAAACATAAAACTTTTCAAGGGCAGGTGAAGGTTTGAGTGGGGCAAGTGAAAGTCGAATCTCACTTGCCCTACTGGGCAAGTCACCGCAAAAGTTAATGTCGGGCCCTGATAAGTATACTGTACTTTCATTTTAATAACATTACACCTAGTAACGTGGTAGTCGGAGAATTGCCTATGTTAAAGGTACAGTTATGATGATGTAGAAGTGGATAGGTACTGTAGGGCAAAATACAAGCCCAGGGTGCTAAGAGTGGGCTAGTAGATCTTCTTTGATATATCAAGGATTTTACTTTTCTTGGGTATATATTAGAAGTGTATACCATCAACTTTTTTAAATCTCCTTGTTTTGGCGTGTGCGTATGTGTTTGTATGAATGGATGTATGGACACCATTTTCTACATATTTAGATTATTTATTGCACTTAACGATTACCAGCTTTCGAAGTATATAGAAAAGCAAATGCACAACCTATTATAGCGACTTACATTGAAATCTGGTAACCATTCTCAGAAAAGCAAATGAACAACCTTTTCTAGAGAATTACATTAAATTCTGGTAACCCTTCTCAATAGGTGGTTGAACTTCTAGGAATTTTGCATTAGTGTAATTCCTGATGTGTATAACTAAATATGGTTTAGTGAGAATGAGGTTTTGTATGTTGAATATCCCTCTACAGGTGAAGGAGGACAAATTAGTTTTATTCCTATGGTAGTGTAATATGGTTTCATTGGAAGTGCAGCTGTGTTTATTCTCTCATGAACCAAAATGCAACAACAATGTTAGCAGACTTGACCCGGCCTATAATATTGAGAAGAATAGGCTGTAAAATATTATCCCTTGTTGCCTTAGGTGGCTAGCAGTAATATATGGGAAAATGGAGCTAAAAATTAAGCCCAAGTGACCCTGAAATTCATTTGAAATTTAGCAATACCACCTGATGACATTTTCATTTTATTGATTTTTTGAATACCAAATATCTTGTTATTGGGTCTGTCTTCTGGGTATTTGGGTAGGGTGGCAAATTCCCGGAGCTTCTAACCCTACCAGTCCACTATACCTTTTTGGTTGTCATGAGATCCTTTGATAAGACATCTTTCTCTATCCCTTCTCTCTGTTTCTCTCCCTCTCTATCTCTCTGTGGTCCTCCAGCGTAGGCGAGCCAATCTCCTTGAGAAGATCTCGAAAGTCAACTGGAGTTCTCTGACTGTAGAACAGCAGCGACAGTTAGCTAAGAGGCTACATGCGCGTGGGCGGCCGGTGGTATGTAACCAGACTAGTCCCCCTACTACCCTACACCCCCCTATGGCTGCTGGAGGGCTGTGTTGTTGGTATGAGTACACTAGAAAAATGTGTGTTTCAGGTCAGCCTACCCTTTCTTTGAAATAACACAAGACCTAGAAATTTTATCTACATTTTCAGGTATCGTTGCCTGTTTTTCTTCAATTTACATACATCATTATTTACTTCAATATCTGTTTTTCATCAATTTACATACTTCATTATTTACTAAAATATCTGTTTTTCGTCAATTTACATACTTTATTATTTAATTATGAAGTGAGCAAAAAATCATATGCATAAAATCAAACCTGAGATTTTAGCAAATATTAGAAAATACAAAATAACCATATTTTTTTTGCTTTCTTTAGTTGGTATATCCTGTAGCACACCTTGACCTCTTTGTTGTCTCAATATGTAGGCAAGTTTATGTGTAGTTGATCCTACCTCTGTGTTATCATGTGGCAGTGCACTTAGACTTCCCTTTGGATGGTTTTGACATGAGTTATGTAATGCAATAATTAGGGGAAGTCTGTGATGTTGGTATGTGGATGTTGTGTCACTGGTTGTTATAGGAAATTGGGAATTATGGATGCCAATGACAGCAGCCCTCCGATGTATGTTTGTTAGGCTGCATGCAAGCTGCTGGTCACTATTGGTAATTTGTACCCCTCTAATCTAACCCCCTTGGTTCCATGGGCGCAGAAAAGTGTGTTGTTGGATCATTGATATGTGTCTCTAGCTAGTCAGGTCTGTATGTAGTTAGTGAACAATTTTCTGGTGGATGAGGACTTGAGATGCTGAGATCCTTATATAT
Source organism: Maea johnstoni (assembly GCA_963942565.1). Lineage (NCBI taxonomy): Eukaryota > Metazoa > Annelida > Polychaeta > Spionida > Magelonidae > Maea > Maea johnstoni. The sequence continues at coordinate 71,850,548 of OZ012684.1, read as the reverse complement.
CTCTTAAACATAGGTGGACTTCTTAGTGTTACAATTGCTGTGTTGCTGGGTACTTTCTTGGGATACCCTGCGCTGATACCCTGAACTGCAGTGATTCTTTTACATGTTCTCTCAGCTTTCTCTCATAAGTGGCACACTTTTCTTTTTGACATGACATTGTTCCAGTCATAGCAATTATATGGCAGCAATCCGCAAGGTTGCTCCTTTCCCCTCCCCCCCCCCCTTCAACTCTTCCTCCTCCTTTACGTTCGCCTCTTTCTCCTCCTCCTCCTTCTGCTCTTTCATTTTACTTTCTTCATCTCATCTGGCTTGTTGCAAACCTGCATCTCTGCTTCTAACCCATGTATTTCCCAAGTACCACATGGTTAAACGATAGTAACCATTATTTGAATTATTTACATGTGTTATGAACAAAAATGCTTCATATCGTTGATTCCTTAGTAGTCAATATTGTCATACTTTGTCGGGATGCTGGTATTCTCAATCATACATTAGAAGTCCGTCGAAATGTGTACTTCCTGCATGTACATGTAGATACCACATTATATCATTGTTGTACTTACCTTCAACATCATTATCTCCATCATCATTGTTGTAGTCATCATTCTAATCACTAATTGACTTTACTGCCTAACAATTTACCCATGTTTGTTCAATTAACAAGCTCAATGCATCTTGTTGCATGTAAAAATATGCATAGCGCTATGTTGAATATACTGGCGTTATGTAGGAGGAATATCTCTATGTCTCTGAATACACAGTGTAAAAGGAATGAAGTTTTCATTATTTAAAAGTAATTATTATATAATTGAAATATGTTATTAAAAATCTTTTTCATACCATTGATAAGTTATTAGCATTAGTGGCATATTTTGGGGGATGACAGTTTTTTCAATCACATCTGACAGAACATGCATAACAAATGTACAGCAATGTATTTAACCCATTCAGTTTTGAAGGTCTTCATTAGAAAGTCATGCATCAAATAGTCAGGCTAGAATGGTAATGAGTAGGCCTTTCAAATTCATCCATCATATGAGACATTAATTTGTAGTATATTGAGTATTGTTAGTATAACTTTAGTCACTTGACAAAAACCCTAGTTATGAATAATACTGTGTTAACTTGCTGTGTATTTACTTAGTGTATATTTGCTCACTGTGTATTTACTTACTGTGTATTTACTTAGTGTATATTTACTCACTGTGTATTTACCTATTGTGTATTTTTGTTTTACAGCCCAAGGATCCTGAAGAGGAGACCAAAGAAAATGGGGATCAGATGCCAGAATATGATGAGGAAACCAAAAAAGTTATTGAATGTAAGCATTTTGAGATGAGATATTTGAGAAATATAGAATCACAAAAAACAGTTTGCATAATTTACCTTACTTTTATATAATTCTACTTCATTGTTCATATTGGCAGATTTTTTTTTAGACAAATCCTATTCTTGGGAGTAATCATTTAATACAATTGAACTTTAGACAAAACTTGATCTGGGGATAAGACATGAATGAATCAACCTTTATTGACTGTATTTTTCATATACAAAATATAAAAAATAATTTTTGACATAACATAAAGAGCTTTAAATTGTGTAAATTAAGTATTTTTGTCTATATCACTCTTTTTATTGCATTGCACTAAATAAAGAAGGGATTATGACTACATAAAAAGTGTATCATATCATGTGTTTGATGTTTTTTAGCTGCTGATCAAGCAAGGAATGATTACAACGATGCAGATTCCAAGTTTAGAGATGTAGAGAAACAACTCAAGTAAGTCCTTGACATTTTGGCTGATAGGCTTTACAAGGTATTGTTTGCCTTAAAGAGGCCTTGTGTCTTAAATGAATATGCATCTGTAGTTTTGATATCGCTATATTAGTTTACCAGAAACCTTGCTGTACTCCTTTTTTGTCATAATCTGCATACATAGTAATTGTCACAACTATCAGTGATTACCTCTGATTTATCATTTATTCCTGTCCAGTAGCATTGGCATCTCATGTATGCTGTCCCTTCCAATACTGTGGCTACTTTCGTCCAAAGCACGAGGATGCATTTTGGTATTCACTGAATAGCTCTTTCTGAATACCTTCAGATCCCACGGTTTTAGTCATTTTTCAGGTTTTTTGCATCATTTTGTATCGGCTAAATTACATTAGCCACCACCAGCATAAGAGTTGATTGAACTCAACATGTGTTTTTCAGTGACATCAATAATTTCCTGGGCATGGATCTGGGCCAGGAGGAGGAGTTCTTCCCCCTGAAGGACAACTGCTACGAGTACACAGACAGAGAGTACACCTACAAACTCTGCCCCTTCGACCGGGCCTCACAGAGATCCAAGGACGGCGGATCAGAGACAAGTCTAGGGTAAAGAAAGATTATACAATTATCAGGATCAGGATTTGGTTTTTACATCGCTTTCAACAGCTTAAAAAGTTAAAACATATCATGATGAGATATAAAACCAGAACTGGGAAGATATTACCCCTCTTTACGTACAAATTGGATTCAAGGGGCCTTGGTTCAAGGTTCAAGCAACCTAGACGGCCCTCCAAAAAGCCACACATTTGCATAACAACCAGGCCAGCCTACTAATGGGGATCAAGCGTAGACTAGATCAGACAACCTCATGCTTGGGAGTCAGGTGTCCTAACCACTAGGCCCCAGCCAATGATAGGGCAGTGTCCACTTCTTAATTTCACTCAATATTGCTCTGTCTTATATTTCAGCCATATTAAGACTAAACCTTGACAGGTCAGTTATTATAGGTGTAAGAATCTTAAGTTCAGGGGGAAAACCATTGACCAACAAGTCACTGGCAACTTTCTCAATTTTTTCAACAATTTTCAGTTATGAGAGGCAGGGAGCAGTGCCTTAGACCACTTGAGTAGCAGAATAAAGCTACAAATTCTCAAAATATTATAGGAAATTGTCGGTCGTGTTTTGATATATTTTCTCCTTAAGATTTATTCAGCACTCTCTGAGGGCTAGGCTATATTGATATAGTGTTTATAATTTATTTTCTGTTGTGTTTGCTTGCAGTACCTGGGGCCACTGGGCTGGTGGAGATGAGAACAAGTACGCCAAGATGAAGTATGAGCACGGCCAGAACTGCTGGAACGGACCCGACAGATCAGCCACAGTAAGACACCCTACAATAGTGCTGAAACCACTTAACCTATCTAATGCTAAGGCTACTTTCGTCCAAAGCACAAGAATGCAAAGACTTTTGAAAAACATCTAAATTCTGTCATGTTCGTATTCATTGGATAGCTCTCACTGAGTTTTTTTAGATGAGTAACCATATGCCAGGGTTTCAGTAACTTTTAGGTTGTTTGCATCATGTTGTATTGGCCAAATTAGCCACCACCAGCATAAGGGTTAAGATGCTAACGCTTGGAAACTTTTGGCAAAAAGTTTTTATGCAAGGTTTTCCCATCTTGGGGGGTTTCATTTCTGTAGTAGAATACCACACCTACAAAGAATTACTGTATTAGATGTAAATGATTATTAAGATATGAGATAGAATTTGGAATTCATTTATAATTACTCTCTCTGTCGTATTTAGGCTAATTCGTGACTAGCCAGTTATAAGTGGTGGAGTAAACTTCAGTATCTGTCGAAAACCACTACCTTATCCCGAGTTAACTGGCAATTTTCTCGCAAGGCCCTGATTAAGATACAGAAGAAAAATGAATCAATAAGCAAGTAAAAAGTTTCAAATTTAGTGTGAGAAAATAATGTTATATTTGCAATATTGCTAGGAAAGTAATTGAAGAACTCAATAACTAGTCATTTTCTTTAAATCAAATCTGAGGTACCTATCCCAATAAGAGGGTCACTGTAATACTGGCCAGATATTGTGTCTTGACTTTTCTCCATTTTAGATTGGTCACCTTCTCTGTGTTATGAGTACCATCTCTACCTTCCTTCAAGTCTCGATACCTAAAAGAAATGTACTCTACAACTTTTTACCCTGGGACCCTTGGGCTATTTGTAAACATGCCAGAGGGCCTCAGGGAAGATCCTTACCATTGGACAGAGCTACCCTCTTTGAATAAAGATTATTATTATCAATATTATTATTATTATTTTTATTATTATTATTATTATTATTTTTATTATTATTGTTATGTCTATTATAGGTTATAATCAAGTGTGGTGCCGAGAATGCCCTCCTGAGCGCCAGTGAACCCAGCAGATGCGAGTACCACTTTGACTTCACCACGCCAGCCGCCTGTGTACAGACCCTCCAGCCACAACAGAATGAGGAGCATGACGAGTTATAGCCAAATGACAACAATAAATAATATAAAAAATTGAAAAAAAATAGGAAAAAATAATCTAAAGAAAGAAAATGATAACTATGCATGTGTATTAACTTCTTTGTTAAGAAGCATACCGGGCAGGGAGAGTTTATGGAGTTTGAGGAAATTATGGAGTTAGAGAAGAAAGAAAAAAAATTCTGAATGAGAATTCGATAAATATGAATTTAATCAAGGTACTATAATTTAGTGTCATCTTATCATTATTTGTAAAAAGTTGTTACTCTGTTTAAATGTTTGAAGAAATTATGGAGTTAGCGAAGAAAGAAAAAATTCTGAATGAGAATTTGATAAATATGAATTAAATCAAGGTACTATATTTTAGTGTCATCTTATCTTTATTTGTAAAAAGTTGTTACTCTGTTTAAATGTTTGAAGAAATTATGGAGTTAGCGAAGAAAGAAAAAATTCTGAATGAGAATTTGATAAATATGAATCGAATCAAGGTACTGCAATTTAGTGTCATCTTATCATTATTTGTAAAAAGTTGTTACTCTGTTTACATTTTTGATCCTTGAGAATGGAATGCATTAATTTTCACAATGTATGTCTCAAATTGATTGTCTTGTATTTTAGCTCATGACCGAAAGTTGTACTCCCAAGGGTTAAGATGAAATGTTTGGGTTTCTACACAAAACTTAAAAATATGAAATAAAAAATGCAATTTGATAGATCATTATAAACTATTGAAGTAATGAAATGATAAGACGAGCGAGAATCAAGGAAGTTGTTGAAAAACTAAAGATTTCACAACTTAGTTATTTGGTTAGGAGTTGTTGAAAAACTTCAGATTTCACAACTTAGTTATTTGGTTAGGAGTTCCATCACCAAAAGTAGAGGAGTATGTCTTTCATGAAATCAGTGTAGTAGATAGTGTGCATTTCATCCATGTAGAGTGTGGTACTTCTAGTAACTTTCACTCTCTTAGTAACTTTTCATTTGTAACTTGCAGACTCATATTTTGTCACATGGTAATTTTGACATTTCAGATTGATATAATAATATGGGATTTTTTTATATACTTTCTGTATCTGCTGTAAATTCTGGTGCATTCCAAGAAGTCAAATGTATCTGTGCAGAGTTGTCAGTTGTTGATTCCAAAAAGCATATTCACAATTTAGCAATATGCAATGCACTTTCAAAAACTTCAGATTTGTAAATGATATAAGTGTGATAAGCATGAATGAATAATATGATTATGATAAAAATCATCTTGTTGCCAAAGAAATAAAGTTGCAATAAGAAATTGACAAAGTCATGTTGCGTTCTTCTTAAGATTAAGTAATTTGTCTCTTGAAGTTGACCCTTTAAGATAAAGTTGAACCATCTTGCAAGAAGAGGCAATCTCTTAATTGGGGAATTGTTAGGTATTCATTAGAAAAGGGAAAATGTTACTCCATTTTCCAATTTCCAGCTGTTCATTAAGTGGCGATCATACGCAATAAAAGGCAATTATTCAAAAATTAACTTTAGTAATATTATTTATAAAAAAGGGTAACAAAAGTCACAACTGAAATCCTTTTGTTCGTTCTAGGGTATACCTCTTTGTAGACATGACACCCACAAGATATCTGTACTTAATATTCCCCTTAAGATGACAACAGTGTTGCTGTTTTCTTTTTTAGCAATGAACATGACTAAGTGTATATTGTATCACTCTTTCTCTTTGCATAGCAGTATCAGAGGAGGATGAAAATTGGGAAAAAGTAACTACACATTATATTACCTGCGTAGACGCAAATAGTTTCTGACAATACAAGATAACCCACTCGCTTTCTTGAAGAAGTTCAAAATCGTTTGGTACTCAATCTAAAAAATATTTGACTTCAATTTGTCATTGTTGTAGATGCGCATAATATGAAAGTTGTATTTATTGTATCAGTTTTGGCTGTATCTACATACTAGTATTTAACAGATATTCATTTACTTCTGAAAAGAGTGGAACATATACATTTTATATATTTGTGATCCGATGATTACTTAGTTTGAGTAATCAACTTGTTTGAAAGGTTGCAGCTCTGGAATTTACAATCCCAGGAATTTTGGAACCCACTGCTGGTAGTAACATCATATTTTGATGTTTATGATTTGGAAACAAATTGTGCCACAAATGACTAGCAGACATCTACATCTATCATTCTTATTATGCCAAAAGGGTTATATCCTACTCTACTTAGATGTGCATTTCATTAAAACGTAGTTTTTCTCAGATCGTTTTTTCATTAGAGTACATTTTAATTGTCAATATTTTGGCCACATTATTAATGTTCTTACTCATATTTTAGGTTGTTTTGAATTTGAATATGTGTGTACACATTTGGACACTTGTAAGATTGCAGATGTATTAAAAACAAAGTCATTGACATGCTAATTCACCTCTCTAAAAATGTGTTTGTCAATAATGTTTCCTAGAATGCTTCAAACATGACAATGAAATGTGACTTTTTCCATACAAACCTCATGCGATTCTATGTGGGTGTAAGAAGTGGATGAGACGATTCCTTTTTGAAGGGACTTGGAATGGGGTAGGGTAGCCTTAATACCTTTTAAAACCTAAATAATACCATCTGGGATGGATACATAAAGGGTCTAATTGAGTAACATCACTGAAAATGGGTTTTTTGTTCTTAAGATAAAACAACTATTCTCTTCATTGTTTATTGATAGTCTCTGCAGTTGTATTTAAGTGTTGGTCATGTTAGGTTGGCTGACTGACACTGATCCTACCCTTATTCTCTCCCAGTGTTAGTTATATCCGAATGATTCTCCTCTCTCAGGTATCATTTTCTCACTCTTGGCACAACAATTCTGATACAGTTGACAAGTGTCAAACCATCTACTCTATCTGTATGAAAATCTTGTAGGAAATAAACAGATAAAACCCTTTCCAGTATGTTGTATTGTTGTCCATTTCTTAGTGTTAATAATTAAGTACTTGTTGTTGATTTGTAACCATGATTGATTGTGGTTATATTTGGGAATGATATGGTTTTGGAAGCTCGTCAAAATTTTAAGTTGCTTTAGAAATGAGTATATTGACAAAAGCGCCATCTATAACTAGATATGCTAACCAAAGCAAGGATATAGATCCAGAGTGATTCACTCAGTGCCATACCGTTTGTACTAGCCTTCAAAAGCTGCTGGCAGACCACTCATTGGTCCTCCGAGCATCTTTTGGATTTTTTCTTTTGTTTTCCCATTCTACCCAATACAAAAATGATCCACCCCTTAAAAATGATATCTCCTGAGATTGTCTGTTATATCTGAGATGAAGCGACAGTGTGTCTCAACTTATACCCATAAAACCTGATATATGAACCTAAGGCACCAAAAGCGCTAGTGTTCACATTTAGAGCTTTTACATTATTGTTTTGTTCATGAAGCCTAAGATTAAGATCTGCATGGATAGGAAGCCACCAGATCCTGTGTTACAGGTCACAGCAGTGGATTAACTGATATACCCCCCTTGCACCAAATAAGCATGCCCTATTCTCTTCAACCTGATCCTTAACAGAGATATACAGACTTACTATGGAGATATGAGACAGCTAACGATAGCTCCTAGACCAGTCAGACACTATTGTTATGCAAATGAGCTCTTATCTGTACCCCACTCATTTCCAGGGGCTCAACCGTGCATGTGTACTGCTCTACTCATCACCACTTCCTCTGTATACCACAGGGTCTTTTGTTTCCTGATTGGTGCCATACAGGTATGGTCTGATTAGCATCCTGTCTGCTGTTAAGGTCTTACGACACTTTTAGAAATCTCAGTTTAATTTTCCTGAAATTTTGCATAAGGAAAGAACATAGCACAGTGATCCTCAAAACAACTTAAAATCATGGGGTCATCAACTTAGTTTTTTTTTCACAGATTTTTGAAAAATTAATGCAATTTATGTCACAAACATCACTTTCTCCGAAATTGGTGTCTTTCTTTGCTAGATTTATCCCTTCAGAATACTGACACTGCCTGAAATACTGTTTTGCCATGTTAAATTATTTTTTTGCTGTTACAAAGGAATTATTGGGCAAAATCAAGAAATTCGAGAAACAAGTTTTTAACCCAAAATTGATATAAGTCAGAATTGCCTAGTTTAATTTTCACCAATTTTTGTCTACACTATCTACACAATGCTCTTAATAAGAAGACACAAAGAAAATGATAGGTCATCAGGTTAGTTTTCGAACCACAGATGGTCAAAGTTTGTGAAATAGGACATTTTTGGGGCAAATTTTCATGAAAATGTTAGAAAAGAGTTACTCAATAGTTACTGTTAATGCCCATACTTATATAAGATATTGTTAAGAAAGGGAACCCCACTTTATACACATGGATTATCACACATTATTCCTGAAAATGTGTCAAAACAACAAATTCAATGAATATGGAAATCACTGTAGCCAAAAACAAAAAACTCATAGGATACTATTTATAATAGGCAGGTATAATCAGAATTGGTACATATTCAATAAAATTCAATTTCTTATCAATAATTCCAGTGACGTCAGGTAAATTGTAATAAATTATTTTAGTTTGTCCAATACCCAATAGGTGTCACCGGTATAGAGTATCGTAAGACCTTAACAGACAATCAGAATTACGTTCTTGGCATTTGATTTCCAGACTAAGCACAAAAGTGTCATTTTAGCTTGGAAACCTCAAGTTTTTAGGTGATGGGGTTCTTTTACCACTCAAACTTCCAGATAGTCTGGTTCCTCCAAATCCTTTTAAGAATACCTAACCACTAGTCACTATTAACCATATATACCAACTTGAAATTGTTGGTTTCTCATGGAATTATACTAGCACAGAAAGGGAAATATACTGAGATGACTGATGTTTAGTTATATTACAAGTGAAGTAGAGTCCCCAATTGAACCTCCCAAGTACATGTATTGCAATTACGCTAACATCAATTAAGCAAAGTAAACAAAAGTTCTTACCTTCATCCCCAGCGTGTCCCTATATTTCAGCCTCTCTAAAAGGTAAAAGTATCTAGCGGTCTCAAGATACAACTTGATATGATTATACTGCTCTGAGGTACATTTTATATTATAAGTCTCTGTCTTTAATGACCGGAGTGCTGCACTAACTATGCTACTGTTGCTGAACAACCAGCCGTAGCACTCGCACTGCACACTGGGCCTAATGTTATTGCATGGTACTTGACCTCAGGCGGCTACTCCCCTGTATCTAGCTCTCTGATCATGTTGTTAGATGGAGGAACATACTCTGTATCAAATTCTATCATGTGACGTCTTGTTGTCCCTTAATGGCCCTGTTGAGGTAAACCTAAATGAATATGTTGGTCCTAGTCACTATTTGAGGTGTCAAAAATGTTTGTCTAAAGTGTCACTGTAAAATAATTCATGAGCCTGTCCTAATCTCTGATAATCTCATTTAGTTGTCCTAATCTAGTCCATGCTGACTTTTTGATAAAATCTTAGATGAATAGACACATGTATGATCGACATTTGTGGTAAAAAAAATATTTTAATCATTTCGGGTTATGGAAGTACGGAAGCCTATTAGGACCACTGAAAATTTTAATTTATTTTTAAATTTTTTTCCTTAGAAATCCGAAAATCTAAAAAAAATAAATAAATAAAAAAAAATTGTCTCAAGATCCTTGTTCGGATTTTTTTTTTTTTTTTAAATATTTTTTTGTGTTCTGCAAAGTTAATAATATAGATAGCCAATCACTGCCTCGCTCGTGTAGCCTTGTCAATCACACTACACGCGCGTGAGGCAGCGCCGGCAGTGGCATTCTTGTCTGAACAACGGATAAATACACGTTTTATCTACATATAATTTAGCCTGTGTTATTTTTCACTCATCTGTATCAGTATCTGTATAGCTGATAATGCTCCTTAAGGAGAACTGTCACAGCTTGAACAGGCATACAAACACACACACACACGCACATACATTGTCGGGACTCTGCGAGCATCAGATCGTTCTGGTTAAGACGTAGGTGACATGTCAATCTGCGTGCAACGCGCTGGGCGTGTGTGTGCTATAGACCAGGAGACTTGCCCCCCCCCCCCCCCCCCCCCCACCCCCCTTCAGGCTGTCCGTACCGTTCGCCGTGTATAGGCGAGGCCCGTCAGAGCAACAAGCATAGGGCCGTAACGTTACGGCACGGAGGGTCTGTGTGTGTACGTGTGTGTTTGCATGTCTGTTCTTAATAAGTCAAAAAAAAATAATTCTAAGACCGCTTACAAGGTCCACAATTTTTTTTTAAATTTTATTTATTTTTGCTTAGAAATCAGAAAATCTTTTCAAAAAAAAATTTTTTTTTAATTTTATTTTTTTTGCTAAGAAATCAGAAAAATTAAAAAAAAAATTTTAATTTTTTTTTTGCTTAGATATGAGAAAATCTTTAAAAAAAATTTTTTTTTTTTTTCTGATATCTAAGCAAAAAAAAAAAATTAAAAAAAAAAAATGTTTTTAATTTTTCTGATTTCTAAGCAAAAAAATAAAATTAAAAAAAATTTTTTTTTGAAAAGATTTTCTGATTTCTAAGCAAAAATAAATAAAATTTAAAAAAAAATTGTGGTCCTTGTAAGCGGTCTTAGAATATTTTTTTTTGACTTATTAAGAACAGACATGCAAACACACACGTACACACACAGACCCTCCGTGCCGTAACGTTACGGCCCTATGCTTGTTGCTCTGACGGGCCTCGCCTATACACGGCGAACAGTACGGACAGCCTGAGAGGGGGGGGGGGGGGGCAAGTCTCCTGGTCTATAGCACACACACGCCCAGCGCGTTGCACGCAGATTGACATGTCACCTACGTCTTAAGGTTCCTGAGTGTCATCAGGTAGAGAATATCATCGCCACCTGTCATTATTCAATCCATATTCTGTATTATTTCAAAATTTACAACTTTTTTTTCGAATGACATATTCTCATTAATTACGCAGTTGATGGTTACTGTAGGTTCATAGATACCTTAGGGATGTCATTGACTATGCCCAATAAAAAGTATTTTTTTGATTTTTTACTCCTGAAGATTTTTACAGGCCATAACATTGAAAATTCTAGTGAGAAATCTTGTGTGTGGAGGCATGGGAACCCCTTTGATAGTAGTGGACATACCTCGCTGATCACTCCTGAGCACTCGAAACAAAAGAGAGTTGCACAAAGATACACATCGACGATCTCAAGACAATGGCTTGTGGTCAGGATGCTATAAATAGGTGCTAGCTATGAGCACGTGAGGTCACCAAGTAAAGTTGGTGTGGAGATTTCTAACTAAAATTTTCAACGTTATGGTCTGTAAAAATCTTCAGCAGTAAAAAATCAAAAAAATACTTTTTATTGGGCATAGTCAATGATATCCCTAAAGTAACTCTGAACCTGCAGTAACAGTCACCTGTGTAATTAATGAGAATATGTCATTTGAAAAAAAAGTTGTAAATTTTGAAATAAAACAGAATATGGATTGAATAATGACAGGTGGCGATGATATTCTCTACCTGATAACACTCAGGAACCTGGAGATACACCTAGTTATAGGATTATGCTGCTTTGAGGTGTGTTTTGGGACAGGGCTTTTAACTGGCTTGCAATGGTACCCATCACCTTAACCAGAACGATCTGATGCTCGCAGACAGTCCCGGCAATGTATGTGCGTGTGTGTGTGTTTGTATGCCTGTTCAAGCTGTGACAGTTCTCCTTAAGGAGCATTATCAGCTATACAGATACTGATACAGATGAGTGAAAAATGAATGAAAAATAACACAGGCTAAATTATATGTAGATAAAACGTGTATTTATCCGTTGTTCAGACAAGAATGCCACTGCCGGCGCTGCCTCACGCGCGTGTAGTGTGATTGACGAGGCTACACGAGCGAGGCAGTGATTGGCTATCTATTTTTAGTAACATTGCAGAACACAAAAAAAATATTTAAAAAAAAAAAAAATTTCCGAACGAGGATCTTGAGACAATTTGTTTTTTTTTTGTTTTTTTTTTAGATTTTCGGATTTCTAAGGAAAAAAATAAAAATATTTTTTTTTTTTTTCAGTGGTCCTAATAGGCTTCCGTATGGAAGAGCCTAATCTCTGATATGAATATCAGATTCCCTCTGTTGTTCTAGTACTCTAGTCCATGCAGACTTTTTGCGAAAATTGTACATGAACAGACACATGAGTGATCGACATTTGTGGTGAAATCTAAAAGATTTCTAAACACTATGGGTTAATACACATTAACAGGATATAAAAGTGTTCTATATATGTGATCCCCTCTTTTCTCAGAAGAGCTGCTGGCATTTTGATTCTGAGACCACTCCGTCTGTAACGAGTGTGTTCATTATCATTAAGCCCTAATATACCAGTCTCAGAGAGAAGCCAATGTTGTTTCAAGGCATGCACCAAATGCCGTGCATATTGCAGTATATGGGGTGCGAAATGAATGTAGGGATATCCTATCACTTCAACACGACACTTAGCCTAGCTACTAGGCGTTATTATTTTATCATACTATATATGAAAACATATAATATATGTCTACACCTACGTAAGGGCTGTTGACCTACTGTTGGCCATTTAGTTCGCACAAATGCCACGCGAGGGGGTTGTACTGGCAGTAACCTTTTTCTAACCCACCAAGCGTACCGCAGTGCCATCTATCAACAAGGGATGACATTTACATATAGCCTAGGAAGCAGGCTACCCGACCTAACACAGAGCACACCTTATACGGTCACCTGTGATACTCGCTCTCGGGTGATTACAATTGTTCTGGAGGTGTTGTCTGATGAGTGGGTTTGCAGGGATTGCCAGAAAATAGAGTAGCTATACATGGTACTGTCGGATTAACGAGCTTCCCACTTTCTAGCCATACCACAGCCGAGGGAACGAACGAGCTTGGCAGTAAAGAAAAAGTGTTGGAACATTATTACTGGTGAAACTAACGCCTGTCTGAGGCAGGTGTTCAATTTTAATTACTCCCTATTCACCACAATGTTCATCCTGCCCATCCCACTCCCCATCCTACCCGCGTTTCTCAAGTAATTTGCGGCCAAGAAATAGTGCGTATTTCGTCGGATGATAGCTATAATTTAATTATTATCTGCTACGTAAGGTGACGAGAGACTCAGAGAATGAAAGGCGAAAGTGGTGATACGTGTTTTTCGTTAGGCCATTTGATATAACTGTCTGCCTTTAATTGAATACAACCCTCATTGTTTGTGATTATCCTCTCTCTGATAATGTGGGGGCAATTCCTAACTCCTACAAGACTATATAGATCCGAAGTTCTTGTTTTGCTGATATCTAACTTAAAAATATCTTTATAGGGGAAAATTAAGGATAAGCGTTAATCAGGACTCAACTAGCAATTGCCTTAAACTGTTTAAGTATTTTGTCCGGGCATTTTTTTTTCAAGTTACTTGCAAAAGAAGCATTGACCCAGCCGAACAGTATGCTTGAATGTGTTAAATATAGAACAACTCTATAGCAATATAACATGGCCCATTCAGCTCTGCCTTTAGATATTAAAAGAGAACATTGGGTCGTGTCTCTGCCAAGCAAGTAGACAGACATCCCACGTGAGTGAAACTGTCTGAGCATGTCCTGCGCAAAGGTTTTTATATCAGGAGTTCACTTCTCAGAACTTTCTCACTTTTCTAGGGAGGTAAAGGGCCACCCAGTGTGGGCTGTTGTTATAGGTATAACCTTTTTGTAAGCATTTAGTCGTGTAGTCATGTTTGCTCATATTTTCTCACTTGGCGCCGCCAACATAGCATTGAAAAAACGCTAGAAAAAGTATCATACAGTGTCATCTATCGGCCATCTCTTGTACTATTCTGGGAGTCCATATTTCAAACATATTTGATCAGGGGAAGCTGTAGACCCGGTTTGTGTCTCTATCCAGGCCAGCTGTTCTTAATACTGACGTCTATTTGGCCTTCAGAGACACGGTACCACTGCATTGTAAAAACCTGGCATCCACTACGGTGAATTCACCGTAGTGGATTTCTCGCGTGATAAGTCGAGTGTCACGGCCAGACTTATACCAATGAATTAAGTACATCTTTGACTAGAGTATTTGCCCTAAGTCGGCAGGTGACAATGGTTGAAATGTTTTATAATCTTAGAAAGAAGTTCTGAAGCGGCAATTTCCGCCATTTTAAAATTCCGATGTATACTTAGGCCTCACTAATCGAGCACTTGCCAAGACATTAGGAGCGTCTTTTCGCATATAACAGACGCTCCTAATGTCTTGGCAGGTGCTCGATTAGTCAGGCCTTAGCATACATCGGAATTTTAAAATGGCGGAAATTGCCGCTTCGGAACTTCTTTCTAAGATAATAAAACATTCCAACCATTGTCACCTGCCGACTTAGGGCAAATACTCTAGTCAAAGATGTACTTAATTCATTGGTATAAGTCTGACCGTGACACTCGCCTTATCACGCGAGAAATCCACTACGGTGAATTCACCGTAGTGGATGCCAGGTTTTTACAATGCAGTGGTACCGTGTCTCTGAAGGCCAAATAGACGTCAGTATTAAGAACAGCTGGCCTGGATAGAGACACAAACCGGGTCTAGGGAAGCTGAACTCAGCAGGAACAACTTGTATTCCATATACTTTTCAAATGTTTCTTCACAAGATATTCCTTTGTACCAGGCCACTTGCACTCTGCATTCTCTATGTAGGGTTGGGTTGTCTGGTAATACAATTCGATCCTCGTTAAGGTTTCCTGAAAGATGAATGTACGGGGAACAGCGACGGCTTGAGTTCTAGACTCTCTTCCTGCCAAGCCTGGTGATAGACTAGCTCCTAGTCTATGATTTTTTTTTATTAAATTATGCTTTCCTCTGTTCTCATTTCTATCTTTTGCTTAATGTTTTAGGTGTTAGTTCCTGTCGCTGGTGATAGATGGCAGCAAGGATGATCATACTGGTTTAGTCAGAATCAAGAAGCTGGTTTACTGGTTAGCAATATAAGAATTGAATTATAGTGGTAGGCACAGTTTAGAATTGTTGAAATTTTCCTGTGAAATATATGGAGATAAAACATGTTCATGGCTTAGGACTAGACTACGACGGATTGAGTTCTCCAAGCTCTTCTTACCACATGCATCTGGTGATAGACTAGCTCCTAGACTATATATCTATTTTTTTATCAAATTATGCTTTTTTCTGTTCTGGTCTTTATATTTTGCTTAATCTCTCGGGTGTTAGTTCCTGTGGCTGGTGACAGACGGCACCAAAGGTGTCACACAGGTTAGTCAGAACAAGGAGAATCTATGAAGATGTCTCTGGTCAGAATCAAGAAACTGGAAAAATCTCAACGTGGGCCAACTGTAGTAGACACAGCTTAGAGTTGTCATAGTTTCCATGTCAAATACATAGAGATGAAAAACTTCTTGGCCTAGCACTAGGCTAACCTGGTTTGAGCTCCGCAAGAAAACCGTTATGGAGACATTGCAGATCCGGATATCATCACGATCGCGTTGCTCCAGTCAGTTCTCACTGGTGGTAAAGTAGACTTACAATCCTAAGCAAAATTAGATGGCAATTAAAAAATAAAAATAGCTCACGGATGTGTTTCCTTTTTGATTGACAGCAACCCTTTAAATATTTTGATCATCACATGTTTTATTTTTTGGGATATTTCCCCAGTTATAAGATCATTGTGGCGACACAGGCACGAATAGGGTTAAGGGTCGCCGCTGATTACAATTCATGTAAAGACCACGGGATGACCTTTTATTCCGCCGCGACGTGTCTTCTCCGGCGAAATCGTCGTTTTGACATTTTGTGACATTTCGCTTAAATTCTGGCTAGTAGATGACATTTTCCGGTTTCCTCAGATCAATTGTCTCTAGTTGCATGCGTTCTCTATCTCTCGTCCTCTTGATGAGTTTTGCTCGTAGTCGCACAAGACGGGAGAACAGAGCCATCTAACCAATCTATGGGGAGGGGTATGGTCAGTAAATCTAGGGGAGGGTGGATCGACTACTTTGGCCAGTATGTGCCCCGGGAACGGCAGACATAATACTGTTGAAGATCTGTTAATGGCAATCTCATATTTAAAAAAAGAGTGCTTTATCCATATATACATTCAATCCGCAATCAGCAGGCGGGGAAGTCAGTCAGTTGTTTTGCTTGATATTTCCTTTAAAAAACTACTACTACTACTACTACTACTACTACTACTACTACTACTACTACTACTACTACTACTATAGGGATCTGCCGTGGCCTAGTGGTTACAATAGTTGGCTCCCAATTGTGAGGTCGCAGGTTCAAGTCTCCGCTGGTTCCCCATCAGCTGGTTATATGAAAATGTGCGGCGTTGTGGATGACGGTCTATAATACTTCTGCAACTGATAGGTTCCTTGGAACGATTCACGATTGGAGCGAGTTTCTTCCCGCTCACGGTTTTCTATCTCGTCGCTATGTTACCTATATGTTGTTGAAAGCGACGTAATTACCAATTTCTTCCTTACTACTACTACTACTACTACTACTGCTACTACTACTACTTCGTACTTTAGAACTTATATGACAATGAAACTAATTTAAATTTATTTTCTTTCCCCAATAAACGGGAGTGAAAATGAATTTAGATTTATTTTCTCTCCCCAATAAACGAGAGTGAAAAAAAATTTGAAATTATTTTCTCTTTCACATTTGGTCCATCGTACACGACATGTCCATGTGTAGAAAAGTACCTTTCCGTTATACTACAGCAAAATTTATCATGCATACGTGAAATCCTATTGAAGTGATGTCGTGATACATGTACCTCAATTTACCTGTTTAAAAGTTTACAAACCAGGCGCCTTCATTATGAGCCATTGTCTCGTCTTGACTCGCTGCACCCATTCAAAACAATATCATACTGCTGATCAGATAGTGTGAAACATACTTGGCAAATGAAGCACGACTCTGGATGGATTCTGTATCTATTATGTTTATCATTTTTTCTCCAAATGATACGTTATTCATGGTAATTAGTCTGTTTTATCAGGAAAAAACATACTAAAAGTATATCACGATATACGATATTACATAACAAATCACATCATCCTACCCATGTCGTCACTTTTTCTACTTTCGAGCTAATCTCTATTGAAATGAATGTAAACATTAGACCATTCCAAACATTTAATGTTGAATTTGAAAGTGGGCACACAATACTAGTACTCGTTAATAATAGTTTACTGGAAATCTTGTGTGAATAGCTAGTAACGTGGACATCCGTTATGCCTTCAGGCCATGTTATGTGTAGGTGATAGGCCCAAACCCCAAGACCTGCCTGCCTACATGTAAGAAGTTCATCTGTGTGCTGGCAAGAAAGAAGGTAGACTTGCTACAAGTCTATGATATCTGGCTCTTTCACTGGTCTGATCGGAGTTGATTTCACTACAGGTTTAGTTCTGAATAAATCCTCAAGGGTGACACACTAGAGCTGTGGTCTGTATCACATATAGTGGTTGGGGCATTATACCTAATACAGCCTGAGAACCAGGCTAGAAAGAAGGGTACAGCAGGGCTTGCGCTTTCGGATATACCTAGCCTAGATTTCTATTTTATAGGCTGTCATTAGTATTTTTTCTGTCATGTTGTTATATTACCTGGCACCAAATAGTCTACGTGGCCATAGTGGCCAATTTAGTTTACATTTATATCACCAGGGGAATAGAGGATTCAGTTTGACTATGAATAGAACCTCTATAGATAGGAAGACCAGGTGGTGCCATCTATCTACCATACCTGATACTACACCGCACTGCTTGGTCAGCACAGAAGGGAGTGGCAACTCTTTGGGGACTAGGAGCCTAGTCTAGGATATACCATGATGTGGTGATGATATAAATGCTGCAGAAAAATCATTGTGGGCGATTTATCTTATAAATGTTGTTGTTTAACCATACTAATCACTTTTTTCAATTCACCTGTTTATATGAAATATACATAGATGACTGATTTAGAGATACATTCAGATGAAAAAAAAATGTTATCAAGGAGATTTAATTACAGCAATTTCCAATGACAAATTAGTACTCAGACTGGATCGGATGGCTTATGCATATATGCATATGAATATAAGTCTTTTCAGTGATGTTTTTTTATGACATACGTTTGTTCCAGCGAGCTGTGTGGCCACCAGGCGCCAATTACCATAAACTTACATCAGGCCCAGTGCGTAGCGCGAGTGATACGGTTCTTCAGTGCCCGTTTTGCACTCGGATGATTAAGGATCAGGCTAAAGAGAACCGATCATTCATATTGGCTGCGAGTAGGGTATAGCAGAACATACTGCTTGATATTGCTGTATTCATATAAGATTAGTTTTGTTACCTGGAAGATGCATGGGGGGGGGGGGGCAGTTACCATACAATCACATTTGGCTCAGTGTGCAGCAGCCGAACTCGGGCCATTAAGGACCGGGCTAAATAGAATAGAGGATGCTCAATGGCTGTGAGCAGGGTATATCAGTTGATTCACTGCTGTGACCCGTAACAATGTCCACACAGCGAGATCTGCTGGCCACCGTCCATCCGACGTTCGGTACAAGATTGTGTTAATTTGGATGTGTGTTCAAGTTAAATGGAGGTCTGTTTTGACATGACTGTCTTTTTACGCTGGTTTTGGCTAAATTGCTTATATCATGCTTCTTGGAATAGTGCATTGTTTTGCTTATATGTCTTATAACAGGCGATGAGATATGCGGGGCGCGACTACCTACCCTTTCATGTGTGTGTGTGTGTGTGTGTGTGTGTGTGTGTGCAGAGGTGGATGGTTATCGTACATTTCCCCGCTGTGTGTGTGTGTGTGTGTGTGTGTGTGTGTGTCATCACCTGACGGAGGAATGAGGTTGCCTGCTCCAAAGGTACTAATAGCATACCATCACCCAATAATTAATGGAAAAGGTGTGCCCCATGTCCTTATAAGCGACTGCCTTGGCAACCGTTTGCGTAAGAGTCCATCTCCATGGCAATAACGATCACATTTTCCGAATTGTTGTCTTTCGTCCCCAATAATTGTGAGAGTCGTCGCCACGCATCCCCCAACGAAAGGTGAGCTTTGGAGAAAATCGCCACGTATGGTTAGTGGTCAAATTAATCAGAATGGTGGCCAGCATTTGCCCAACTGGCAGGTGGTTGGGGTATCAACCTCTACTCCACGTTGCAGATGCGCCTAGCGACAAGTCAACGTCTTGTCTTGTAGCTTAGATGAATAAAAGAGTGGATATGTAGCGAGAGACCAATTACTATATGCGCTATATAGTGAAGGTCTGGCTATGTCAGGGGTCTCGAATTTGACCAAAGTGTGACGTCACTAAGAGACAAAGACCAAGGAGGGCTCTCGTACCGTTTACATTGCAACGAAACTTGCGCACCAACATGCGCAAAACACGACGTTTGGACTATTCGGCGCAGCCAGTTTGTTCAGGTTGACCGGTTGGTCTCATACTCACTTGTTTTTATTCATCTAAGCTTCTAGGCACGTATATACTCAGTGTTGGGGAGATGGGGGTTGGGGGACGTAGACAAGAGGTTGACAAACGGTTTTATATTTTCACCAAACACAAAATATCTAGAGAATTGCAAGGTAAGGGTAGGTACCTTACATAAAATCTGAAAACTCGCTTCAGGGAATAGAGCAATATCAAAAATGAAAATCCCTTGTAATTTGCTGCAACGGACTGCTGCCTTACCTTTTTATTTCCAACTCCTGTGCTATATTTTAGTGTTTGTCATTCTGAAATTTCATGATTTAGAGAAACTGACAGGTTACAAATGAAATCTCAATTTCTGCATGGGAACTGGAAATACTCTATTGCAAGTAGACCCCAACTGGCACCGATCTTGCAGGGGCATTGTCAAACCCTTGCCGAGGATTAAGCCTTTCGTTCACGTGCTTAAAAGGCGGGGTCATCCTGGTGATTCCTTCACATTTTCCCCACTAGGTGGAGCCACAGTGAGGCGGTCCGGCTGAGCATGGATGCTTATCGAGAAAGGCAACGGCATCTATAGGCTGGTTCTCAAGCGAGTGAAATTTGTATAATGTCACTGTTGAACTATAGATGGCAGCACAGCCACAAGATCTATAAAAATAACTGAGAATACCCCATGTGATACAGTTGAAATAGAATAGCGTTACTATACTTTGCTACTAATACATCTTATGTATGTGGTTTTTACTGCAATACAGTATGAAACATTGCCTCGTCAGGGAATCTATTCAAAAAGCGCCACTGAAAGTTTGGTTTAATTTCTTTTATCAATACATACTAGCTGTTACTTTTCACGGTCAGTATCGAAACATCGAAACATTACTATACAATACGATAGTGGTAAGTACCCCAGTGCATCTGTAAAAGAGATGCAGATTGGGAGAGAGAGCGTTCTTTCTCCATGGGTTTTCCTTATTATTTTCCCCTACTTCATTTCTCTTCTAACGATCGTGATGTAGTATAATTGTATGTGTTTCCTATACGCCTCTTTCTCTTATCTCTCATCTCCCTCGGTGTGTGTGTGAACAATGAGGCCCGTGACAGCTCGCTGACAGGTGCTGTGCGTGCTGCTGGCACATACACACTAGATGTAATCTCCCATAGCGGGAGGATGGGGGTACCACTTGTCAACGAGTAGCCTTCTGAGACATCGAGAAGAGGTAGTAAAATAGACTAGCTGCTAGTCCAAGGAATATAGAAAACGCCCCCTTCAAGATGCTTTATGAGAGGATGGGGGTACCACTTGTCAACTAGTAGTCTTCTGAGACATCGAGAAGAGGTAGTAAAATAGACTTGCTGCTAGTCCGAGGAATATAGAAAACGCCCCCTTCAAGATGCTTTATGAGAGGATGGCGGTACCACTTGTCTACTAGTAGTCTTCTGAGACATCGAGAAGAGGTAGCAAAATAGACTAGCTGCTAGTCCGAGGAATAGTGAAAAAAAACTTTCAAGACGCTGTATGGGAGGATGGAGGTGCCACTTGTCAACGACTTTTATTTCCTGTTGAGACATTGGGAAGAGATAGCAAAATTGACTAGCTGCTAGACAGTAGAATATTGAAAACGCCCCCTCAAGATGCTTTGTGAACGGATGGGCCATCATCATGATCGGGTTGCCACTTGTCAACGAGTAGCCTTCTGAGACATCCAGAGGAGGTAGCAAAATAGACTTGCTGCTACCCCGTAGAATATTGAAGACGCACCCTTCAAGATGTGTTATGGCTTTCTTAGACATATAGAAGAGGTAGAAAATAGACTAGCTGCTAGTCCGTAAAATATTGATAGCGCCCCCTTCAAGACGCATTACAGAAGGATGGAGGTGCCATATGTCAGCAGGTAGTTCTCCAGGTCTGAGACCTCACGTACTGTCGGCTCCGTAGACTAGCTGCTAGTCGATTGAAATTTAATAGTATAAGTCTACTGTAGATGCAATCTCCCATCATGGGAGGATTGGGGGGTGTACCAGTTGTCAGCTGGTAGACGGAGACTTACAGGTCCCACAGGTGGCTGTGTAGACTATATGTTAGTCGGTTGAACAATTTAAACGTCTACACTAGATCCCATCTCCCATCGTGGGAGTATGGGGTTACTAGTCAACAGCAGCAGGTAGTTTTCTCATTGACATTGTGCACAGGTAGCAAATATACACATGTAGCCTAGTACTGAATAGAGCTATTAAATCCGTCCACGTTATTTCGCTTTATCTGTATGTGGGATCTGCAATCGCGACAGGATGGGGCCCGGTTGACACTTTTGAGCAGGTAGTTTCCTGTGGGCCCTCGTAAATGGCTGGAAAACTAGACTGTGTCACTATCTGCTAAATATGTTGAACAATTGAACATGTTTCGGTCCTTTTTTTTTCTCTCTTTGCCTTTTCTGTCTTTGCAGTTCACTCCCAATTGAATTTAACCGAGTCACCCACTGAGCACTAACCTCACTGCACCGGGCACTCATTAGTTTGAGCGTATTATATGTATTCCATTATGTTTGATCAGAGATGGATATACTTACTCCCTGGTTTGATGATCGGGTGGCATTCGTGATGTATTTCTATGGAGATTGACGTTCCTGGTTTACGTCATAGTTTTGTCCTGAGACTATTACAACTGGTATCTACCTCTTCGCCGGTACAACATGGGACCACATAAGCCGACAAATTCGTCTAAGAACTAGTAACTAAAGGATTTTTAAAAGACCGATATTAACAAAAGAAAACTTGTAGTCAGCGTCATGACATGACGACGACTCTGCGGTACCTTAAAATGTGTTGGTTTTTTTGCCAAAAACTCTCGTTGGTCTTGAATCAAACCAACGAGGTAGATCTACCTTTCTATTTAAACGAACCCCCTCCCCCATACAATTTGAATCCCCTCAACAGAGTCAGTTCTCTGCTGAGAAACGCTCATAATATCTGCGATATGGACTTATCCATCCTTGGTGAGTGCGACGTCGATGGACCTTCAATCTCCCATGCTTGGAGTGCGCATCAGTAAATGAGCATTATGAATATCCCTATTTCATAAAGGGTCGTAAATCGGGGTGCCTGGAGCCGGCTCTGGATATCGTGACGTCAATGGCAAGAACACAGGTTGTTGGTACCTAATGAGACATAATTGCCTTATGATAATAACCTAGCCAGCATCACTGTGTCAATGCTGCCCGCTCCTCCATGAAGATAAGATGAGCGGGTTGATGAGACACCAACCAAGGTCTCTATCTGGGAATAGTACTAGATCTAGTAGTATTGAGTTACTCGTCTGGGATTATATCGTTTATGAAGCATAACGGAATAAGTGCAGATCGTTAGTTTATCGTAACTTTACCTGATACCCTAGGTTAGATCAATGCTACAGGAAACTGGAGTGCCTGGGGAAAACAACCTTCTATCCTTGCCACTGGCAACTGTTTCGCATGACGTAAGGACTCAAACCACGGACCCGGGACAGTGGTGAGACACGGCGAGCGTAATGCATTGGACCAACGGGCCAGGGAGACAAAGCTGTATACTCAGTTACCTTTCCATTTGCGCAGGGTTAATTTCAGTCCTGTCCAACATTGACCCGACGGACCCGTCTCTAAGTTATCTTCAATCTTTAACCCTAAACCACTACCTTTCTCTCACCCTCTTAAATCCTTGCTACAATGCAAGGTCTCGCTCGTTTGGACAAGGTAGGCTACCAGGTCAAATAAACCCCGACCCGGAGGAATACCAACAGAGAAAATTAAATTTCTTTAAACCAATACATTCCCTGAATGCGCACAGTCTGACAATCATGCAAACAGTTCGTAATCAAAGGAAAATCCTTTGTTGTATTTAGGAATAAAACTTTAAAACTCATTCAAAAAGTTAGTATAATCTTAGATGAAAAAACAACAACAATTGGATATGAAATCAGCCGGTCAACCTGAACAGGCTAGCCTCGACGAGTAGCCCAAAAGTAGTGATCTACGCATGCTGGCGCACAGGTTTCTCTATAATGTAAACGATAAGAGCCCTGATTGGTCCTTGACGTCAAGCTGATGCCAGATCTGAGACCTCCTGGCATGTCCAGCCCTTCACTATAGCGCATATAGTAATTAGTTTCTCGCAACATATCCATCCTTTTCTTCATCTAAGATTGTATTTAGGAATAAAACTTCAAACACCATTCAAAAAGTTAGAATAGTATTGCTTACCTTGTTTATTTCTTAAGTTCCAAGTAGATGTATGTGTGTGTGTGTGTGTGTGTGTGTGTGCTTGTATGTGTGTGTGTGCGTGTGTGTGACTTCAGTTATACGGAAGGATTAACCAGAAGGGTGGGGATGTAACGAGTGCCGTTTATAAGCAGTTGGAATACATACTTACAATGCAAAGTCAGTCCCGCAGGAAACTCATTAAACGCCAATCAGAGTTTTTCCGTTAGGAGTTAAATCGCTGTCATGGTTGTCGCTCTGGCACTGGGGAATTTAAAACCGATTCCATTATCTTATCTGCAGACTGCTGAGGGACCTCGAATAGCATGCATCAGTGGACAACATAAAAACGGTTGAAAAATCACTCTGGATTATGTTTTTTGGCGGTAGTTGATGAAACAACGGACTTCTTCGACTAGCCAGTGTTTTTGAAGAAGGTTATTAGTCTGCACAGAGGGATCCGCCATGTCCCCGTGGGTTAGACGCCTGGCTCTCAACCGTACTGTCCAGGGTACGAAATCGTGACTTAGATAACCAAGATCCAAGATCGTGACTAGCCAGTTGTATTAAACAAGTGGAGGAAACCGGAGTACCCGGCGAAAACAACCGCCTAAGCCCAAGTGGCTGGCAACTTTCTCACATGCCCCGGCCAGTTGTACAAACGTGTGGCACTGGGCGACAGTACGTCGTTAAAATGTCATGTCAGCGACAGTTCTATAAAAAACACGCACATCTTTTTTTTCCAGCCACAAAATAATACAATACACGACATATCCCATTTCTACGATGGTGCTGGTGTGAAAGGCGGAACAAATTTTTAAATGGAAAACGGCAGAAAAAATCCTGCTGTTTTTTGAAAAAACGGTGGTCACAATTGTACAAGACAAAACATTACATGTCCCATTTATACGAGAGTATGACGCCAAACGCGACGTATCTAATTTCATCGTCAGTGGGCCACAAAATACGACTAGTCCCACTCCCGTGAAAGCACGACGCAGCATACATTTCCCATGTCAACAGCAGAAGAACGCTACGACATACGCAATGTAAAACAATTGCATAACCTTTTACTTATTCACCCTGTGTAGACGCCTCATCACGAATACGTGTCAGGCCAAACGATCAAAATAGCTTTGAAGGCGTTTTGTGATATACAAATTATTGTTTTAAACCTCGTGATATACCTGTCAGGTATATTGACGGATCCTGATCATGTTCCCTCGTGTACTTTCGTTCTTGTCTTGTCTAGGATCATTCAAATATAATTATAAATTGAATTGTTTGAATTAGTGCATAATGTAGTATCCTAGTGTCTAGGTCCAGCAAGAGTTGTCGAGGTCCTCAGAATGGACCCATTACTACACGATACGTGTACTACTTTAAATAACTGACGGCTACGTGAGTACGTTCCAGCCAGTCTACGCAAAAGTTCGCAAGCCGCCTCAAAGATGGCAGCACTGGTTGTCTATGCAAGCCCGATTGAACTCCACAGGTGCTGGTATTCATGTAGGCAAAGTCAACTGATGAAAAGGGAAATAAACAAATTAACGTTGGGCTAGTAAGCACCAATGTTATACAAAGAAAAAACATAGGAAACAATTATAAGCAAACGAATGGAATGATTTAAGAATTAGAGAGAATGATAGCTCATTTATTAAAATGCCTATTCGCACAGTATCAATCATTTCAACTAACACGGAATTAAAAATTCTAAAAAATTGAAATAAATTAGAACACACAATTTTTCATTTATAGGATTAGAAAAACTAATGAATATTTTGTTCGCAAATGGCTGTTTCTAAAATGTAAATAGTGTCGGTCATTCGTATCTAAAATTTGACATTAAGTCAATAATCAAATGTTTGTACGACAGTCATTCATCTTATTGAAACCATACCTTGAAAATAATGTAGTCAATTGCATGATTTATAGTGGTAGTGATATATATGTAGTCACGTTCCCTAGACACTAAGAAACTTTAGCAATTAACCTGCATTTGATCTTTGGAAGGATAAATTAACAATCCATATCCTTTTCGTGATGAGCACTTAACCTGTATTTTGTCCTTGGACGCTAATAGTTGATTATTCATCTCGACTGCGATGAGAAGGCACTCCATGTGGTACTCTTTCGCAACGTCATCCTATATCTCAACAACAATATTATATAGGTCTCCCTATCAGCGCTGGAGTCAAAGCAGGCCCAGAGGGCAAACCAATTCGGCGGGCTCCATGACGTCATAGGCCGAGGCTGAACGTCACGAAAATACCATGTCCACGCCCCCTAAAATAGTGAACGGGACTGATCGGCGTAAACATAAGTCGAGATGCAGTTTGCGTTCTGTGTTGGTGTGTGTGTCCTCGGTCAATGATGTTGACATGATGTTTGAACTTAACTGTTTTGCTTTCATTTCCCAAACACCTGACTACACAGTGAAAGAGAGGCACGTCGGGGTCATGGGGTCGTTGTTGTGGGAAGATCTAAAATGGGTGTCCCACAACTTGAATTCAGTATGCATTACGGCTTCGCTGTATTAACTGTTGTCCTTCGCCACGCCGAGTGGCGTGACGCTTTGGCATGGCTTGACGCCACGCGGCCGGGCGGGGGCAACAAGCGGCATTCAGTGAGGTGCCTCCTTCTGCCCTTAACTGCCTTGGGGTACTGCCTTCAGGATGCTGTTACCAGAATACGCGCCCCATTTAACAGTAGCCATACAATCATTCGAGCTACTTCTTGATGATGCGTTTTAAATTATTTTTTTAGAATAGTTAACAGGTGAAAGGTAAAGGAATATGTAGAATTTAAAAAAAACTCATCTATGATCTTGCAATATTCTGATTCCTGGAAAATCAAATTAAAAACTGCGCAAAAAGACTGGCGTGAGTCTATGTATAGATACTTGTAAGCACTGTTGTAAACGTGCTTGTGGTTAGTGGCCGACGATGTCGATGACCGTGACATCCGTCAAAACTTGGCGACACAAACACAAAAACCAAGATATCTTTATCTTTATCTATCTTTCGTGACTAAATGTTTGTCCTGATGCTCAGTACAAAACACGTGGAATATGTTGACTGTTTTTCGCCTGGTTTTAGTGCCCTGGTTTACGAGCTTGATATAAATTGGGTCCTAAGTCTCTCGATTGATTACCTGTGACGTCAGCAAGAGATATCGTTATACCACCTCATTTGATCTACGCCGATGATTAATCCCCTCGCCTATATATTATAATTTCGGGCGTCAAACTCTCACTAGAATCAATGAGAGAGAAGAGTCTTAAGTATCTTTACTTATTTCAATGCTGAATATACTCAAACAGTGGCGAAGAGATTTGTTTTATTGATAAAAAGCACCGGCAAGGTTGCAGTCAGCCTGCTACTACAGTGAATGGACTCGCCTGCTTTGCTCAATTCTGATTGGTCGAGAGCGCTTCATTGTAAAATAGAGTTGAGCACTCCGTGTACGCTTGTGATACTGGAAGTTGCGTTGGGACGCGAGGGGCTACATTCAAACCATCCCATTAGCAATCTTCTCGAACAAAGTATCAACGTACCACGCTGCATCACCTAACCACACACATCCGCACTCTCGGACCTACCTCTCTCCTGGTCGCATTTTACTCGTGAACGGCCTACAAACATGGAACATAGTAACAGCACTGCAACCTTTTCAGAACCAATGTGCACCTCTGCATCGGGTTCCCCCAGCAACAACGATTCGGGAAGTCTACACTTACAAATTTGCCCAAGTACCGGTGGCAAGTTCGATGTGGAAGTGGCCAATCATGAATCTATAGATGGACTCAAAAAAATCATTGCAAAAAGACTCAAAGTACCAAAAGAACGGATTAGCCTTTTGTATAGAGACAGGTAAGTGGTGCTAAAGTTTAAAGGTCTGTGGGAGGGTATCTCATGGCCATGCCTTTTGTGAGGGCATGGATAAGGGGCTTCATCTTTCACTTACTTTAGTAGTTATTTTACTAAGATTTATCTTACATTTCTGTGATTCACACTTAGTTAAATTCAACACATCTCTAAGTCTTTATTAGTGAAATGTGGTATTAAAATATTGATAGAGTACCCTACTAAACCCACCAGTGTTCTTTAAATAGAGATCTCAAACCAGGGCAAATGCATAGATGGCTATTATAGTGAAGTTCTTTTCCTTTGCAGATTATTAAAGGATGGAGGCTTAGTTGAAAATGGTATTGGATCTGGTTGCAGACTTACACTACTTCCAAATGTTGAAGCTGGGTTGATGGTAGGTATCTTTCTTTTCTTCTTTTTTCAACTCTCATAGTCTTAATTACGTCATAGACGGGGAACCCTCCTTGCTCACCATTCAAAATGACTGATGGGCCGCCTGACTAATGGAGGACTTTCCCCTCCTCATCTTTGTTTTTGCACTGGGAACTCTCGGTGAATCATCCTGCTATTCCCACGACTGAGCGACAGCTGATACTCGAGCGAAGCTGCAGCGAATTCGACTTAGTCTAAGGTTCAATTGGTCTCCTGTTCTGAGCATATGGTGAGAGCACGAAGCCCACACATAATTCCCACTCTCTCCCACCTACTGCATACCAGCTGCTAGAAAGACTGGTTTACTTAAATTTACACTATTAATAACCAGCATTGAACTCAGTACCATGAGGACATGTTTGCATTAAAGACCCCCTCATTGAATTTCAACCATTTCATCATCAGTGTATGCTAAGCACCCACATGCCCTTTCCCTGTCAAATTTCCACTCTGTAACTTTCCTGTCAAAATTTAATTATCTATGAATAAATATATAAACTGATTCTTTATTTGCAGACTCAACGACCAGATCACACAACTGTAATGCAGGCTTTAGAGAACTTATCAGAAGGCCAGGTAAGTTTGCAAGCTTGGTTTTCTCGGTTCCAAAGAGTTAGGGGTGGCTTGATACTAGCACAGGGAGCCTAGCCTATTGACGTCAAATATTTTGCTCCATCGAGCCGGTCTCATTCATGGCTTCGGCTGTGTGTAAATACCGGCATGTTATGTGCCGAGTTCATTTCAG
Source organism: Maea johnstoni (assembly GCA_963942565.1). NCBI lineage: Eukaryota > Metazoa > Annelida > Polychaeta > Spionida > Magelonidae > Maea > Maea johnstoni. The sequence continues at coordinate 71,821,498 of OZ012684.1, read as the reverse complement.
GGACTTTTCATGGATCGTGGGCAACATGTTTGTGAATGAGAAAGCTTGCGTTTACTAACCCCCTAATATCACTGACTTGGCAGGTACTGAAAGCAGGGTTGTATGCCAAGAGATTGGGTGGTGGCGTGGTATTTCTGCCTGAGTTCAACTCGGTATCTATGGAGGGCTGTCTTTGTCAGCTCTGTGCATCTGTTTCCAGTCAATTCCCATCTCTGTGCAGCATCTCCCAAGCTGTTGAAGTATGTGCAATTAGGGTTTCCTCTGGGTCAGCTGCAGATAGCATCAAGCAGGAGCAGCTTGGTGTGGGCCTTAGTACAGGCAATTACAGCCAGTATATATACATAGGGGATTACCTCATTGACGGCCACAGTGGAGACAGGACTGCCAAGTTGCAATCCCAGCAGAACAAAAACCCCAGATGCAAATATTCAAAGCTTAATTGCACTAGAGCGGTTACTAATTAAGCTAGGGTACACATTCACATGCACAAGGTAATATGTACCGAGTGCAGTGTAATACCCTCTAGTTGGTTTAACCCATTCTGAGCCAAATAACCCTAGGGGCCTGTTATGCACACCATTTTGTAAATGGTAGAAAAAGAGTGAAATGAAAGTGAAGGCAATCTGTTATATTTTGTACTGAATTCCTTCAAGATTCAGGTTTGCTTATAACTTTAATATGGTGCTCTCTTTGTGAGCCGGCTGCACTACACATGTGTCCTGATCTTTGCAATTAACAATCAATAGAGAGGAACATTTCCTGTGTTGAATACCATGACATAGTTGTGATGACAACGAGATTTCTCAATAAGCAGAAAATCATGGCATGGTGTATCTAGGTTGACAGGATGATCAAGCCTAAGATACGGAGCTTAGCAGTTGTGGTATTGGATGTCAGGATGTTTCCTTTAATTAATCTGATTCTAACAGGCACAATGCTGCATGCTGAGGCAGACAGATAAGTAAGACTTCATTAACAAGTTCTTAATGCAAAACATGTTTTTGTTTATTTTAGAGGCTTAAAGTATGCATGTAAAGTATCTGATATCAGTGCACTGTTCTCAGTGACTTAAACTTTCAATGATGTTTATGCTGTTCCTGTGTTTGATTTAAAGTACAATACACTCCGTGAAGTTTTGAGCAGTATGGCTTGTAGCCATGGGGAAATCTAGGTACACTGATACATAACTCATTTATTTGTAGACAAGTGGCAGGGTATGCTTGTTATCTGATTCTAAGTATTAATATTAGGTAGGGCCAATCAGGGTGAAGTTCATAACAGCTCCTATAATAGGCTCTTGTTTGCACAACTCCCTAAACTGATATATCTATCTTTGCACATACTTCAGGAAAGCGCCACTGGTGCATTCATTGTATTAACTGAAGTAGATTGCATCTGTAAAGATAATCTATGTCTTGACAACCTAGAAAGAAGCTGACCATTCTTGGCCCCACATGGATGATGGGGGTTTTTAACCCTATAGGAATATATGTCAGAATTCCTTCTTCACATATGTAGATATTCAGGCCTGGTCTGTTTATCATCATATGTGTGTTAACCCGTCAGCATCTGAATTCTGAAATGCACATTTGGTTAGACATTTTTCACCATAACTTGTCAAATTGAGTATTATTTGAAATAAACTTGAAGGGGTTGAGAAAGGCAACATGATCTACTACAACGCTCAGTCAAAATTGTGAAGGTTACGGCTTAATCATCAAGATATTTCCTCATAGACCTGATCTTGTAGGTGCCAGATGTGTATGGGTTAAAGCCTCGCACAGTGATGCATTGAGAGCTCGCCTGCCATGTTGGCTGATACCCATTTCTCCCGCAGATGTAAACACTGCACGGAAACCTCCCCTAGGCAGACGTTGATAAACATTTCCTGGTATAGAGGCTTATACAAGGAAAGGGATTGGGTTATTTTCGGTTTCTTGACCTGTCAAGGTTTTTGATTTCTTAAACCTTATCTTGTGTGGTACCATGATAGATAGTATCAAAAAGCAGAGGTGGATGCTTTTTCTGACATTGGGTTAGTCTCTCAAGAAGAATGTTTTTTTTTTCAGAAATACTCCCTTACTCCCCAATAGTGTACATATACCAGAATACTGATAGAATCATGTAATGTAAAGAAGTCAATATAAGAAAAAGAAAAGGAAGGTAGTTTATTTTGAATGATAGTCCTATCTCCTGCCGAGAGATCTAGATGGCCTTCCCTTGGTCATACAAGGGAAGGGCATCTGTTGATGAGGTCGTGAAAATGGGGTTTATTCCTGAAAATAGACCATCCCACCTACCCTACCCATTTGGTTGATACCGCATTTTGTGGTTTGTGTGAATAATTAATGGAGAAAAAACTCTGCCATATTTTGATGGACAGAAAATATAAGTTCAGTGACCCTTTCAATGGTCTCCTTTCAGCTATGGTTGATGGTACGTGTGTTGATTACAATGCTGTTTTCTAGGAATAGTGAATAACAACAGTAGGAAGTGGGTTTTTTCAATCATTGCATATGTTTTCATTTTAGTTGTGACATTCCTGCTTACTTCACTTCTGTTTCAATCAATTGTCATTTTTTGTGATGTGCTTTAGAGAACAATGCTTGTCTTATAGCCAACTGGAATGATGGAGCGTTCCTCGGGGAAGAGGGGGTTAACAGATTCCTCTACCACACTGATTATGGTGCTCCAAGCAGCCAATCATGGTAAAGGCACTTTGTGGTTTTGTCGCAGGCAGGTTTTCCCAATGACATCACGGGTCAGAATGACCCCATGCCTTAACCCGTACCTATCAGAAACTGGATTTACACCGTTTTGACATTATGAGTCGCAATATGGGTGTGATTGCAATAACACGTGGGTGATTTTGATGCAGTTGAAGGTGTTCCTAATAACAGTGGACCGAAGAACAGCAGCTGTGGAGTGTTATTAGCTGTCACTGCATCGTGTCACCTAAATATTCCACTCACTGCTGCACCGATATACTTAGCCTGCTTGGCATTCTACGCTGAAGCTCAACAATATTTATCTCGAGCATCAGGAAATTCCCTCTTTCTGCTTAACTGTATGTGGGTGGGTGAAGTATTCCCTAAGCTTCACCACACTGCGGTCAGTCCAAAAAGGTCAAGGTCGCTGCTTTGTCCCATGTTTTGTGTTAGCATTTCCTATTATATTTGTACCCGAGGGCCCTTTCCACATATCAAATGGCTGCCGTGATATGTTTGATGAATGATGTCATTGGGCGTGTGAACCGCAGGGACAGCAGGTGAATTTAATCAGAGTTCATATGAGGAGAGTATAGTATGTCTTCCTGTGCTAAAGCTTTTTCAATGCACTGCAAATGATGTTTGTAAATATTTAGCGAAATTCCAATATGACTAAATAGTTTATAGACAACCTTTTATGGTATTGGCTTGGTGTGTAAATACAGTGAGGACTTTGACCTGCATGATGGTAAATTATGTGTATGCTATTTGTCATGACTTGCAAGTATTCAAACAATCTTTGTCATCATTTGCCTTTCCCCAAGTGCCACAGGTGTAGAGCTCAGTGGTGTGTAAAACTGGGCGTCACCACATTTCGTAGGGAAGATGTGGCCAAATGAATTGCTTTCATCGAAGCGGAGATGAAAAAATGTCCTTTATTATATAGTCACGACACAACTTTCTCAGGGCCAACATATTAGGGTGTAAATTTATGCTGTAATTGTACTTACCTGAAGCCGATACAAAGTAATATGTATGTAGATAGAGGTGACCCTTAGTAGGGTGTTATGCATTGATTCCACACCTACAAAGATTCTCGGAAAGACACCCCACCCAAAGCTGTTGCTCTATAAAGATCCCATGCTTTTATTGGCTGGTTATTGGAGAATCTTTCTGTTACACTTAGAAGTGTAATACTCGAATTATATAGTAGTTATTACGTTTGGGCAACATTTCAAAATACTTAACTTTCAAAATACTAAGCCCAAGGAGAATTTTATCTGATGTGGTAGGAAAAAAAGACATTCAACAGATGAGGTTTGAAAATCTATTGGTGCACATTTCTATACACTTACTTTTATTTTAACTCGAAACTCTTTCTCATATTGCATATTTCTCATTCATTATGGCCTATTTAGTATGTAAAGAATAATAGCATTTCTATATGTATACCAGGGTGTGGTATGCATGCTTATAAGGACTGAGTAAATTGGCTTTATTTTTTCACAGCTATTCACCCCATTGTTAGCATAGGAACTAGGCGAACTCTTTGTATGTACATATATGGGCAGTAAGGCACATATCCCTAGTACTAGGCTACTATTAGCGTGTGCACCACTTGTTGAGCTGACAATCGTGTGAAGGCTAGCTGGGGGCGATGTCCGTACTCTGTCTCATCTGATAAGAATGTTGTAGTGTGGAGGATAAGCGCATGCAAGAAACTCTATGAGTTGTGTCTTTTGATTCAAGGTCATTTTTCTCAACTTTGCCGGTTTCAGATGCTTTCTGAAGTCATCTATCCTTCCTAAATTATTTGCCAATATATCACAAATCCGTCACAACTTAGATAACGAAGTTAACTCATCATAAGGGGAGGATGGGTTAACATACATGTGTCTCATAAAAAGCCCATTTTACATGTAGAGATATGTAATATCTTAGTAATCACAGTATTTTTCAGAAATGACAATCATAACCTCATCTTTAACTCGCGTTCAATTTTGTTGTAAGTTCCTTCTTACTTTCAAGTTTATTTTCCACATTATAATTAAATCCAGATGATGTTTGGCTAGGAGATGTCCAGGCATGAATGGGTTAAGGGTAGGTGGGTTACTGTCATTATGTTGGAAGGGATGATGTATGTGTGAAAGTAGGGGATCCAGGATATGACGTCTACTTGTTACAGTTGGGTGGGTTGAGATGAATGCAATAAGCGTAACTAAGAGAAAAAGAATGTTTTCCACGTGGACACAGTCTCCCTTCAAATGATTAAAACCCTTTGAAAAATGATCTTCCAGAAATGAATTTGTCCACCTTCATGTAAAGGAATATTCAACAACTTTGAGAAACCTGGTTGTATTTTGGAGAGTATCACCAAACCATTTCCTCATTCTGATATAACAGGCATTCTAATGATTCAATGGAACTAACGCCTTTAATTTTGTTCTTTTCCATAGTAAAAAACATCACATATATCAGACTCTATTCTAAAGTTCCTGCATATATGTATTTTATTTTGGCAGGCGATTCAGTCCAGCATTTCCTACAAACCAATTTTTGATTCATTCAAATATAGTTGTCTCACAACGGCAGCATCAGTTTGTCAGTGTGACATTCCAGTATAAAACGAGGGAAGTTATATATCATGGGTAGAACAGGATACTGTGGCATATAGGCTAGATGTGGTTTAGAATTAGATGTTTGGGATTTTTGTGGAGAGGTCAAACAGGGTCAGGTCATTGAGTGCTTGATAACCACAGCTAGGCCTACTGTCACCACTTTTTCCTGAAGCAAGAAATAAGCACCAGTCCTAAGAATAAATGCAATGTGGTTTCTCTAACCCTTACACCGTTGTTTGGAAAAGTACACAAACTTTGATATCCTTAAGTAGTACTTTGTCAATGCATGAAAAATGAATTCATATGGAGTATGGAGTACAACTTTATTCATCCATAAAATTAAGTATGGATATTGTCAATGAGAGGATGATAATTATACTTTTAAGATGGCACATTAAAAATAAGTATCATCCTCATTTAAGGATTTTATTCTAATTTGATGGTAATCACAAAGAGGATGTGATATAACTAATGTCGCTGTGACATTTACTGAACATCCTTTCATCTGTTTTCCTGGTCACCCATGATTAGGTATTCAACTTTTAGATGAAGTAAGATGTGAGTACTTTCCCACGTAAAGTGGGCATCGCCATAGTGTGGCTAATGTGCTGATTGAGGGTTGTGGTCACTATCTATGACCAGACATTACTTCATATATGCCGCTTTGATTGTTCCCTACACTCCTTGATCCACAATTACATCCCATTATTCATGTAAGCGGCTCAGGTAAAACCAGGGTGTTCACAGAGTAAGGTGTGTGCGTGGAGGAAATTGGTGGGTCAGGGAATAGCCTGAGGACAGAGTATGGGAGGAGAAGACTAGCCCACCTGAAATCTAAGTCTTTAATGGGGTAACCAATTTGTGACGGGATATCTTAGCAAGCATTGTCTGGAACTGTGATAATTAGAAAATAACAATAATGCTCAAACATTCAAAAGAGGGTTGTGGGTTTTCAATATTCCTCTATCAAATATTTAAAAAAAAATGCTCAGTTCACATAGATATAAACAAAATAACCAGGATATAATTAGATGTTAGAGGCTCAGCTAGGTTAAGCCTTTATCCCTGCATGTTGGTGTACTTGCCTAACAAAAACGTTAGAAGGTTAGAATTAGATTCTGAAAGGGTTAAATATTTCACATTGTATGCCTACCTCAAGCTAAAATTCCACAGCACTGGGGTTTGCTCACCTGATCTGTAGAGGTATGAAAGGCAAATAGCCAAAAGCATTGCGCATACCTTTGTTACTATTAAAACAGGAAGTCGATGCTATTCAAAGACTTGCTGTTCACTGAGAGTGTAACAGGGTCATTTTGAATTTAACAATAGTTAATAAAGCTGATATCCTTTTCACCGGTTAGGACCTCTGTTTGTATTTAGTTCCAGTAATTGTTGACAGTTTGGGGCACAAAGGATGTCATTATCAAGCTTTTAACTAATTACAACTGTTCTCTAAGACAATAAACATGCCATCGGCACTAATTGGGTTCTCCTGCTTAGGTTTATATTTAATACAAAGCTTAGGTACAATGGGATTTCAAGAACTAGCTACCTTCCCTCACCCATTTCTTCCTCAGAGTGATCAGACAAACTAAATAAAATATATCCGATTTGGGCGGGGAGGAGGGATCGTAAGTATTTTAAGGAAGGAACTCAAACACAAAGAAAAAGTTATGAATACATTGCTTTATTCATCTCTAACAGTAGATGATGTGAGTTCTAATATATCATTGAAACAAGTGTAGATTACTCATCATCAAGGATAATTGAGATGGAGAGACAATTTGGGACTTGATTCTACCTTTATTACTATAGGCGCACCTTCTTGGTCCTTTGATTAATTCTATGCCTACCTACCTACCTGTTGGCCCACCACCGTCCTAGCTACACCTGCCCATTCATTGTGTGGGTTGCATGCCAGTGGGCTTTCACTCACAGCAACAGGTTAACCACAAGTTGTGTGTCCTCATCCCACTAACATTGCTTTCATTCAGGATTCAGATAATGATGAATTACTACTATTATTATTATTATTATTATTATTGCCTTCCTCCTCAAAACGATAGTCCAGAAAATGTCAACTTCCTGGGCATGACAGGTTTGGGTGATATGGGCAGATGATGTTCATGCGTTAAGGGTAGGACAGTCTGACCCAGACTGTCATGGGGAGTTCAAGAGGTGTCTTCCTCAGACAGGCCTCCCACTGCTCCTTCCTTGCTGGGGGGAACTGGGGGATACTTATAAAACTATAAAATTAGTTTCAGTGGGTTACTCAATAAAGTGATTGTCCATGGTAACAGCATGTTCATAGAAGTCAGCTGTTTCCTAGTTGGGACACTTAATGAGTCAGTGGAGAATTTTTGCCAACTGCCCCCTCCCGCAAGAAACTAAAATTTGAGTTAAAGGATAAATGGTGGATCCCCGTCAATTATGAATTTCCACTTCATTTGACCAATACAGGGACTATTTTAGGATGTTTTGGTATTGTTATGAATCCATATTTGGTATTTGTTCAGGAGGAAATAACCTAAAGCAAGAAATTATGCTAAAGGTGAGGTGCAGTCCACAGCAAGCCCATAAGCCTGTAAATCAGCTTTCCCCTAAAAATACCTTTTGTTTGCTAAAATAGAAGATATTGTTTATTTACAAGGCTATAAAATCACTGCTGGGAATGGCGTAGTTCAAACCATTGACGTAGAGCGGCGTAGTAAAGCACTTTAAATGCCAAAACAAGAACTCCCTGGTTCCTTGTGCACAATAGAAACTGAGCATTGGCTGAATAATGGATCGGTCCCGAAACACCTTCCATCAACTCCACAAATCTCTGTCAAAACAATGCTCATAAAATAATCAAGGCTTGTAAGAGGTAGTGGAAATAGACAAAGGGAAATCCTCTGTAAGTTTCTGGGTCAATTGCTTGGACTTCAGACGTTTGGAAAAGAGGCTGCCGGCCAGCTGAGTCTTCCTCCCAATGGTGTCGGGTCAGCTTAAACCCGGCCTGAATACTAACACACACCTCTCATGGCTTGCCCTAATTAAGTTTTGTGCTTGTCGGATTACCCGGGAGACCCCCAGGAATATCTTCAAACCAAACAATTCTTCCAACCCTCTTGATACTCCATGGATTATTCATCCCAGACATCTCCTGGCTGCCACTGTAGGAAGGGGGCAGACTGGGTCCAGCGGGAGGGGAGGGGGTAGAAGTCTTCATGGGATATTCATCACGGCTAGGCTTAGGGAACATGTATGACTGGGAATAGGGTGGCTCTGGTGCTGTGGGTAAGCAGTTCTCAATGGCTTTTCATTCTCCTTCAGGGCTAGACATGTGAGATAGTCCTATAAGCCACAGCAACTAAATCTTTAAAAATTAGTGGGTAGGGCTAATAAAACCTGGGGAGTAGTAGTAGCCCCATTCAGCTACTGTACATTTCGGGAAGTCTTATGTTCAACAAAAGCACATGTTTAGGCCTTGTGTGGGTAGTCAAACCCTGTCCTTAGAATAATTATCCTGGACAACAGGACAGGACAGACTGCTTTGTTGGCAGTCATGTCTTAAAAGCATATGGGGGCATGATTTCACAGGCTATTCATTTGGTTATATTCTCTAGACTTCAGTTCTTGCCTGTTATCAGTTAGTATATGTGAGAAGTTAAGAACTACAAGGGAACTATCTGGACCTATTGGTTCGGCAGAAGTGAGGAGGGTTGGCCTAGGCCGTCTCATGGAAGTATATATCAGTATTTTATGTGTGCATGGAAATCTGCTGGTTGTACTGTATGTGTGCACTTGTTGCACTGCCTGGTAACAGGTAAAGTACATAGTGAGATGCGTGCCTTCAATGCATAGGCATAGAGTGCTGATTAATTGATTACCTGGGAGCTAGTGTAAATACAGTTTGAATGGCAGTGTTTGTTCACTTCTTACCTCCAACTAAACATACATTATTACCTGTACCACATGAGTATGTCCTTTTCAATTAAGGTGTTTAGTTTTCACTGCATCATGTGTTACTTTTCTCTAACTCAGCCTAATCAGAGATGTACATTAATTTACCTAGGTTATGTACATATGTATCTCTGGCTTAAGGTACTGTGGTAACCTGTTGATGTACAGAGGACATATATAGTTTTCAAATTTGAAGTATCGGTATGAAGTATTATTTCACTAGATTTCATCTATTACTCAAACATATCATTATTTTCAAACTGTTTTTGGCCACTAACATAAGTATAAACCATTTGATACAGTTTGTGCCTCTTTTGTTCAGTGTAATTGGTAGGACTTCTTGCCCACTTTCTTCACATGCATTATTTCATTTCAAGTTGGTCATCCTGTTCAGATTAGGGCCCTGGGATGTGTGAAGCCTCCCCTGCCAGGTGTATCAAATTCAGCTTAGTTCAAGGTACCAGGCATCCCCCAGTGTGCATTGTTCAGTCCTTTATGCACCTAAACCCAGCTTTCTACCCTGAAATTGCCATCCATGTCGAATGACCCAAGCAGACACTGTTGTCCTGTCTGTACCCTGTTCTCCTGCTGCAGGGTCCTGTGCCCTGTTGCCCCAATCTCTGGGCCTGTGGGCTATTTATAGCCACCTCTGTCTAGCCAAACTTGAGCAAATGTCCCTTCTCACCGCAAAATGTCTGCTTAATGTCTTGGCAGGGTCTGCAGTGCCGGGGTAAGTGGTCGGATAGATCACAGGCATGACAATGTAGTGTGCATTAGAGGTGTGGGAAGGTGGGACTCCTATGCAAAATCTATTGCCTTTGTCTCAGGCTTGACTGCCTTCTTCGGGGTCTCCCAAAACCCCCAGTGGGCAAATGGCCGCTTGATGGGCCATCGGTCACCCCAGAAAAGGACGTTAAGCATTAAGATTAAGACAGATTTATACTTAAATTGCAATTTTCCTGACACTTACTGAAGTAAGCGTTGCTCATAAATATTTGTTTATGTAGGGGGCTATTTAAATGTGGTGTTAAAAAACTATCAGGCATTCTAGGCACTTTGATGAAACATCATTCACGATTCAACTTCGTAATGTGCACTTTATTTATAATTTGACTAAGATGAAAGACTCACTAAAACTTAGTATTGATCTCAATTCAACTGATTCATTTACAATCTCACAGATGAGGAATATTTCAGTACGACATAGAGGAAAGAACCCATAACAGCAACTGTCCATTCAGTGAAAAGATAGATTTTTCATGTTTTCACCAGCAACCAGTGTCCTAGACATTGTACACTTGCTATTTCTATGGTTTAAATATTACAAGTATATGGTTTAACTAATGCCCTTTCTTTCAAATATGCCCACTTCACACTGAGTTACTTCATCCATATTATGGGGCATCAACTCCAAATTTCTTTATAAGATGTTAAAACATGTCTTTCTCAACTAGTCCAATGCGCTGCAAACATGTCACTTTCTTCATTCTTATGATAAACAGTTCCACTACTCTGATATCCTTAAACCACCCCTGTGCATGTAAAATGAAAAGCTGTTGCCAGGGTCTCCCCGCTGCTATGACCACAAGCGCTCATGCCTGCGCTCATTGATTGTGTTGCCAGTGGAAAGGCAGCCACATCAAACACACCCTGGCGACGCCCACTCGCCTCCCTCCCTCCGCCTCTGGAGACAGGAATCCCCCGAACATAAGGCCTTCCGCATCCACCGTCCTCCGCCAACACTCCAGGAAGTTGGACAACTCCATCGCATGATGCTTTCTGTGGAGGCCTTCTATTAACAATCGGTTCACAGTTGTTTCTCATGTCTCATACATGCAAGGATACTTCTGAGATATAAATGCAGGGCTCAAGTGTTCTCTTAAGGTCTTTAAATCTCTAGGGGGTTCTACAATGGTGTTTTGATGAAAAAGATTCATTTGTTGTAATAAAAATGTTGCTTTTGAATATAGTCAGAGGCTACTAGTATGCAACCCATTCGCTGTTGATTTCTGGCTCATATTAGAGATATCCTAACACTTGGTTCTCAGGACTCCACCAACCTCCAGCCTCCCTCCCCTAACTAAAAATCATGATTAAACAGCCTTGTCCACCCCTAAACTACTCTGTAAGGCAGTGTCTCTCTGCGTAATTGTATTCCTTGGTAATGAATGGGTTGATTTGCATTAGATGGTCCTGCTGCCAAGTGAATTCTTCTTGCATCAGGGAATGAAGGGGTTAATATGCATTAGCGGTCAGTTGGACTGGGCTTGTTCTAGGTTATAAAGGAAAACTTAAATAGGAAATCAGTAGTATTCAAAAAAACAAGGTTGCTCCTTGTTATTTTGTATCAGGGAACTTAGGTGTGAACATTCATTCGAAGTCAATGCTGCACTGTTGGGCCAGACTAATCAGTGTTTTCTTGTTCCAGGGTATGAGTGGCTCAACTCAAATTAGGAATTTGTGGTATTCAAAAAGACAAGGTTATTCCTTGTTTTCTTGTTTCTGTGTGTGAAGGAGTTAATTTGCATTTGGAATCTTGTATTTTCAATTAGAAATTGACACATCAAGTCTGATGTGAACAAGGCTAGTAGTTGTTCTCTTGTTCCTGGTTATGAGGGGGTTAATTTGCATTTCTAGGCTGCCCTGCTCAGTAGGATGGGGCTTCCCCCTCGGTTCCAGAGCATGTCCCTAGCGCTGGCACTTAGTTGGTATGCAGCGTATAGTGCACAGAATCAATTTGTGGTTTTCTCGTAGCCTCTCTGACACAGTCTCTTGGCAGGAGAGCTGCTGAGCCACTACTATGAGTCATCGCTGCTACGGTGCGCTCACTTCTACCTCAACTCTAGCCTTGCTACTAGGCATTACTGTGTTTTACTTTATTAAATATAAATTTATGCCTGCAACTATGCTACACAAGGGCTTGTGGCCTACTATTGGTCATTTAGTTCACACAAATGCCACACAAAGGAGTTGTACTGGCAACTACCCTCCTAGCATACTGCAGTGCCATATATCCACAAGGGATGATATCTAAATATGGCCTAGGAAGCAGGCTACTACTGAGCATACTATTGGAATAAGGAAATGACTTTGGTTATGTTTTAAGGGGATTGTCATAGGTCACAATGCAAAGTGACTGCCTAAATTGAGAATACAATCATTTCCTCTTCTTTTCAAACTATGCCCAGGTAACTATGTTGGCAATACTATGGTAGCTTTAAAGAGAGCCCTCTCCAGGCCATACAATTGTAAAGCAACCAACTGCCGTTTTGATGGGTATCAGGCTGATCTCATGCCTGAGAGCCAACCTATCATTGTGAAGTGGATGGTTATCAATAGGAAAGTAGGTGAATACTATGCCATTTTCCATTATAGATAATTGTACCATCAAATAGATAGGTATTGATTCCATCACCAGTTTTATCTTGAATCGTGATATTGGTAAGCAGGCGATGTGCATGTTACTACTGAGCAAAGGTTAGAAAAGGTTACTATGGGATTGGACTGGCCCAAATTCCTATCTACCCCACTCACTTGTCATGCAAATTGATGAAGTGAGTATCCCTAGTCAACTTAAGTATGTTGAAGTCTCTAAGGTATTAGATGGATGGCTCTTATACATGTATGTGAGAGATCTTGAGGGATAGTTCTATCCAACCAATTCAATCTAATTTTAAACAACTTTAAGCAAATTTAAGGAATAAATCTCTTTCTTTCTGTAGATATTAAATGTAACACTAACTATTTCAAGGTATTTTTGGGAGTAATATTGTTTTAAGCATTTGATATTTTTATGGGCTTACTGTCATCACTTTGCAACAGGATACCTTTTACAAACTTTCATATTTGGAAAAGAGATCTGATCTTGAAGTTGATACACAAGGCTGTATGTTGTTGTGTTGTCAGCCCTAATGTAAATAGAGAGGGAAAACAGCCTGAGCATAGAAGTAGAACATAACAGTGTTCTTCGTATGCAGACATATCCTATCTTCGGGGTTGTTTTCTGCTCCACTGCTCCCCCTCCTACGGGCCCAGACTGATGTCTGATCATATGTGTATGCACTGTGTTAACCACGATTGATCCCCAGCCCACTATTCTTATCAACAAATCAATTACATAAGCACTAGGCAGCAAACCCTGTGTAATTTCAGGTGGGAGTAGTATCAGCAGTGTACATATCAATCGTGGACCCAATGCAAACAGCTGACTCACTCGTCACTACTGCGCCTTGGCCTACTAGCAATCAATGGGTGTATTGCGGTTATTAGTGTACACACATTATACTTGGAAAACACACACAGTTGTTATGACAAAAACCTACACATCAAATCTTTATCACTCTGGGGTTGCTAAATGGTGCTTGCCCAACATGTCATGCTTTAAATAGGAGCACTATGAATATGAAATTTAAAGAAATTGTTAAATAAAATTGCAATGTTTGCATTGTGAACATTATAGACTAGCGGCCAAAAGCCCAAAATAGGAATTTTGATTACCCCACCGAGGAGCTCTTTTTATTATTATGAAATAGTAAAAACCTGTATGTAAGGGGTTGATTATGATTTTATCATATGTAACTGCTCAGAGTTGCCATGTCAACAAAAAAACTTCTTAGAAATAAAAAATGTTTTTATGTACTACCATAGAGAAGCTAAGTTCAGCTGAGTACATAAGATTTTTTTACCTGCTGTCAAGTACTTAGCTCTTTTGGTCAATGAACATTTTCAAAACGGACTTACTGAAGTAAACACAACATTCTGAATCTCTTTGTGCCCGTTGAAATCAGGTGGGTGCACGTGACGTCTGCATAAGGGCACATCAGTATCTTTGCTAGATCTTTGTTCTCATACTGACGTGGGCTGCTTATGATTGTTAAAACTATATTCCCACTGCAGTGGATGAACCAATTAAGGTAAAATTAATGGTATTTTCCATGAAAATGCATTTACAGATAAAATTGAGATATACATTAGGCAATTATTTATGATTAGTGATTACATTGCATAGTAGAGCATTATAAAACAAAGACACCTGAAAAGGTTTAACCAAATCTGATGACACCAGAGCATAGTCTTAGCCAACATGGCTCCTGGGCATCAATTAGACATCCAAACCCTCAAAAATCACCCCTCACAAGTCACAACACCAAATTTTTTTGTGACAAATTTCTTAAGATGTCATTTTGAAGCATATTTACAATTGAATTCTTTTAACCTGATTATAATATCTTGACATAAAAGGATATCATGCCTTATTTTAATAGGTAAATATATGTCTTAGGTTGAAATCCAAGTTTATTGTGTGGTTTAATTGCCATGGAAAAGAGGATGTCAAAAATTTCACAAATATGGGCACCCAGTTTCTTAATCCTGGCTAAGACCCTGCACTAGAGTGAGATATTTTGAGAAATGACCATGCCAGTGTTCTAGCCAACAGCTAGGACATGTATAGCCATCCCCTAGCTAGCTTGGATGATGAAGATGTGTTTGGAGAGTCTCCACATGTTGACAATAAACCAATCCCCGTGATGGTTGACACAATCACTGCCTGTGCTGTCATATTTCAAACTGCCTTGATGTGCTGTTTTGGTATTTGCTTGACATTTAGAATTCCAAATAGCACACTGCATAAATACCAAGATTTTGTATGTTTTAAGGGCAACTTGACCTTTAGCGAAGAGACAGGTATCTAGGGGCTTAGTGGTTATTGCATTGCGGCCGAGAATAGAGACCGCAACTCAGCACCTATTTTCATGTCACTGTCGATTAACTGCCTCATTATGTACTTCAGAAAGCATTTATTTCCTGGCATTTTATATCTTTGCTAGCCACCAGTCTCATTAAATTCCTAGGGACCCGCAGCTTGGCGATAAGGATTCAATCTTGTTGTTGTCATTTATACAAGTGGAGCCGTGAATAAAAAAATCACCACTGGTTCTATTTGCCTTGACAGGATAAATGTGTAAAACAATCACGGTACATTTAGTGAAATGTGTAGCCCAGCAATGACATTATTTGTACGAGAACTGTGCAATATTGTTAACTCATTTTCAATGAGTGCACTCAATATCTGACGCAGAAAGGACTTGTCATCTTCCCTTTAACCAAAGCCCACCCTGCACAGAGACGAATGAATAAGCATGGGCAATATAACAAAATAGTCATTGAAGATATATCTTCGATGTGGCATACAAGGTTGCCATTCTGGAATTATCAGATTACCTGGTATGTATATCACATGCTATTCTTAGTATTCTATGACAATGTGGGCATGCAGTCTGACATGACCTCAGGTGGCGTGGAAGCCAGCGATGTCATGAGTTGACAGGCCATGCTTTCAGCCCACTGTGGATCAACCTTAAGGTGGCCGATTAGGCTAAATCCCCAGGCAGCAGGGAGCAGAGAGCTGTAACCGCAGAATTATCTTATATGGCCAAGTGCACAAAAGGTCTAGTCTTTAAAGTCATGTCATGGTGACTTTGCAGTCTGTCTGCAATTTTCTCCATCAAAATAAACCTCCAAGAAGCTCACTTGATTTTTTTTTGCTCTAAAATCCTTCAAAAAAACTTATTTCTACAGCTACTAAAAGGAATAGCATGAAATGTTTATTTCTAAGCCTTGTTACTGATAACAGGCACAATGGCTAACATGGCAGCATTTCTATGTTTCATGTGCTAACCAGTCCTGAAATCTCAGTCATAGTCAGGCTGCTCTGCAAAAAAAATGATAAGTCTTGCTTGCACAAATTAGCAATTATACATAGAGAGCAAAGCATTTTTAGAGCGTTAAGCCATGAAGGGCAAGTAACTTAAGTAACATTTTCCCACTTTCTATATATACAAGGTAGTTTCCCCACTCTATTAGCTTATTGCACAAGGATTGGTGCAAAAAGTCTATCACGAGTTTGCATTTGAGGCATGACAATGCAGTTAACAACTTTATATGATTATAATTGCTAACTGTCATCTTTGGCAAAACTGACATCTAGAAATTAACATTACGCGTCATTGCAGAATCTGTCAGTAATCATTCATCAAACATGCGCACACACATAGGTGTGACCCTTTCTTTATGCTCATTGGTCAGTTGCAGAGATGCAAGAATTCATTTATAACTGAGGGTGGATTTTAGGGTATTTGTATTGCCAGTATCTATGTATATAGTAGATATCCTGCTCCTCCTTGCTACAAGGCCATTGCTATGACATGTGCTTGCCAGGGTGCTAAATGACAAGTTGTTTGTCTCAGCCTTGGCCCAAGGTTGACGATCCATCAGTACCATGCCATGTGTCAGTGTCCAGGCTCGATCTTCCAAGCTCTGTGTGTTGATTTGACAATCTCTGTTATCTCTGGCTGCCTGTGGTGATAGTTTATAGTAATGGTAAATCAATGAATGCTCGCCTTCTCCTTGCACTGGCACCGGCCATGATAGTACATAAGAGGTCCATGCCTGTTCAAATGTACTAGTCATACACACAGCCATACTGTGTAAATATCATTATGATATTTGCAAATCACATGAAAAAATATATATATGATAGTATATTTGCTCTCTCTCTGTCTCTCTCTCTCTCTGTCTCTCTCTCTCTGTCTCTCTCTCTCTCTGTCTCTCTCTCTCTCTCTCTCTCTCTCTCTCTCTCTCTCTCTCTCTCTCTCTCTCTCTCTCTCTCTCTCTCTCTCTCTCTCTCTCTCTCTCTCTCTCTCTCTCTCTCTCTCTTTCATTCCCTCTTTCATTCCCTCTTCTCTCTTATCTCTCTCACATTCACACACACACACACACACACACACACATACATACAACAATATGAATTCATGTATGAGGGGTACTAGTTTTGTTACATCAGAATACCAGCAGTGTGTTCTTCAGCAGCAGAGAGAAGAGATTTCTTTGCCAGATTTGTTGTGTAGGACACCAGGCCCACTCACAGCACCTAAGCATTGTCGCGTTGGAATATTCTGTGGTTTGTCGGTAGCATTGATTTATCAGCTGATGGTGGTAAAGGCCAGTCAAGACTCACACTGGGGAAATTGTGTAACATGTTAAGTGATTGGGTTCCTTTCCCCGGGTGATTACTTTGATTGCAATGCATTTCCCCTAGAAAGTTATTGCTGTATATCTTTCTGATTAAGCACTGATGGTTGCCAGAGAGAGCACTGCATATGGAGACTGCATGTACCGTGTACCTTATAACAGCATGGTTATTGTATCAGTGATGTTGAAGTTATTTTGTGGAATTTTAGGGATATTAATTTGTGGTTTAGATATTGTCATAAAACAACATGGATAACTAGGTCTTGATTATTTTGCATTTAATGCATAGTGTTTTATTGGATTTTTGTTGTTATTTCAGGTGAATGATTTTCTGGCCGGAAGAGCACCTTTAACGTTAGCAATGAGACTAGGAGATCACATGATGTTCGTTCAGCTACAATTGTCGACGACTCCACCAAATTCAAAAAGGATAGCATCAAGCAGGACCTCTTCTTCGACACAGAAACCAACCAATCAGCGACCATCATCAGCATCTTCATCAACGTCTAGTCGAAAAATAGAATGTCAGCGACCTGTTCAGCGACCTGTTCAGAGACCTGTTCAGCGTCCTGTTCAGAGACCTGCTGCCCCACCGGCAGCAGCAGCAGTGGCGCCACCTGCAGCTGCACCTCTACCAGCTACCATACTCGACAGCTCAGCTCTTGCAGAGGCCAGTAGGAATTTATCTCAAAAGTTAAAAGAACTTTCAAAAGCATCTAGCACACCGGTTAGTATCTGGCTTAAGCTAAAGCATATTTTAACCCATCTATGTCTAGCATCTTATATAATAATACTCCTGAAAAGAGGATAGGAATCGAGCATGAATATATATATATATAGTATTTTGAAGGAGGCTTGTAGATTTTTCTTCTGAACATTTTACGTACAAATATTTTTTCCAAAATTTGCTTTGATTAGAAAGATATTTATAAAAAAGAGTCTGGCCAGTTAAGGCCAGCAAGGCATGAATGGGATACACTCATTAGCCCCTGTCAACGTTCTGATATAGAGTGAAATTTCCTCTGATCTCTGCATAAAACTCCACCATACAATTAATGGAAGGGCGTGGCTCGAGTTGCACATGTAAAGGGTTAATAAAACAAACGTAAATCACAGCCCTGGCATGGGAAAGAAGTAATGGAATGAAATCTTTATGTGAGCACAAAATCAATCCAGCTCTTTATGCAAGATTCATCTTAAGAACATGTCTTTAACCTGGGGAGAAAGAGAGGTAGAGAGAGTGTGTGTGTGAGGTTCTGTGTCCTCTTGGAGTCCTGATCGGTTCCTTGCATGTTGGGCGAGCATCGATGGAGCAGGGTTATCGCACCCAGAGGAGTCTTCAGGGCATGTTGAGGCACTGGCTGCCCACTTCCAGGTTCAACTCTTCCACTCTCTAAATGAAGTGCCTGCTTTAGATGTTGTGGGAGGAATTCACCCTGCCCGGCCTGCCTGGCTGAATGACAGCTTCTCGATTTTCTAATCACGCCTGCCAATGGCCACTAGGTGGAATACTTTTATCCATGCAGCGCACCACCCCTCCCTTTATCAACATCCAATAGTCATCACCCCATCTATACCATTGCTGTTTGATGCAGAGAATTTGGTTCTGGAATTCAAAAAACCAACTGCTTCACCTTTATGTTAAAATAGATGCTGTCCTCTGGAAGTGGATGGAATGGAATTGAATTTAAATTCCTTCCTGTTAAACTCAACCCAACCCTATGTGTGGCAATACCAGTATACATGATGAAAAGTTGTAAAAACCCTGAAAAGTGACTGAAATCTTGGCATATAGTTACTCATTTGAGAGTACTCAGAGCTATCTAATGAATACCAACAACGTTTAGACGGTTTTCAAAAATCTTTGCATCTTTGAGCTTTTTGAGAAAGTAGCCTCAGCATTGTAAGGGTTAACACTGAGTGCCCGATCCTGTGTTGGCAAGTTGGGTGTTGCATCTATGGTGATAGCACACATCTCTCACCCTGTGAGTTAGTGTGGGTCTAGCAGGCCTCTATTCCCCACATGATAGTCATGTGAAGGAGTGTTGTGATGGCTCCTGGCAGTCACCCTGCATCTCCTCAGGGCACCGAGGCAAACAAAGGAATGCCATGTCTATTTATCCAGAAAGCTATCCTGGCAGGGGATCACATCTACAGTATGGCTCAATGCTAGTCAGCTTTGAAACCCGGGACGAACATCACCAAGAAATTCTGGCATCGGCTGTAGAGGCATGCTTTCCTGCTACCAGTTTCCTCTAGTAGATATCAGTGCAAATACTAGATTTACTAATTGCGCCTCCATTTCCATATAGCAAAACTCATTAGATCGTCTTTTCCGTATATGGTAAATGATGAATTGGGTAACTAATTGTCTGGTTCTGAACTGCCGGTGCCTATGGATATCAATAACACAGTGAAAGAGACGTTGAAGTCATGGTGCTGCATAGCTTATAAAGTGGAATCATGAACCAGTGAATGCCTTGGTATTGACAGCTCCCGTTCTCATTAATAACTTGTGAGTGAACGATCACAGATTATGCAAAGTCGAATTCTCAAATGAAATCACAATATGAACTGGAGCTCTGCTGTTGCCATGACGACCGGCACACTCATCATGTTGAACATTGATTTCAACATACTTTAATTGATTTAAAATGACACCCCATGTGGTAGGCAAGCTGAGACAGGGGAACCCCTGGCCTGGCTGGTGAGGGACAGTTATGATGATGCAGAGTTACAGTAATCTGCACATATGCGTGCATGCAGGATATTTTCATGGTCAGGTGCCCTTGATGTGACCTCACGTTCATTAAATTTGCTATTTGAATCAGAATCAATTTTGGTCATTTTTACCCTTTTAAAGCAGGTCACCCTACTAATGGCAAGTGGCTGCATTGGAAAAATCCAAATAATTCTGTATGTTGGAATATTTCATGCTATATTCTTTTATTTAGAAACATTCTTTTTTTTTTCTAATCAATCAAAAAGATGTTTCCTGAATTAATGAAACATGGCTTAGTTAACATATGACATCATGGTAGGTCTTTTCTTTTTCGAATCTATTTCCTGAATATTTATTCCATGGCTTAGTTTATGTTTGATTGAGAAAATTCCCTTCAATAGCCCTTACAGGGGAAATTCGTTATTCATCAAGATATCACCATAGTGATCAGGGTGTATTTGTGTGCTTCATGCATGAATGGGTTAAAGCACATCTGAAACTATTAGGTCTTGCATTGCATGATGAGTAAATGCAGCGAAAATTCCCCTTAGATAAGCCTGAACTCACATGTGCACAAGTTAGACACCCGACGGGGCTGTCATGTTTGACGTATCACCAACATTGATTGCTTTTGATTGGCGTAACATGTTCGCCCTGTCATAGATATTGTTAAGAATGTTAAGTACATGCTGATGGAAGGCCAGAACTAAAGACAAGCAAACGACAACTCCTCGTTTGAAAAGGTCATCCTTCACATTAGGCAGATCTATGGTACTGTTGGATAGCCGTTTGTGGTGACAGCAAATGGGACGAAATTAGTTTATTTGGTCCAGTAGGAGTTGGCGATGAAAAAAAATTCTGGGCTTTTGAAGGTCAAGGTCATGGGAGACTACACAGACATCGATCTGGCACAGTGTCCGACTAACCAAAACCTGTGTCATCGAAACTCACTATGGGGAACCTGCCTCCCCTGAGCCCTAAACTATTATGTAAGTTGGACCATCCCCCCACCCACCCTAAAGGTCATTGAAACATTCTGTATGCCATTTCGCTGCCTAGCAATGGATTCAGTGCTCTGAGGAAATGTCATGGCCTTTCTCCCTTTGAACAGATGCAGGATCGACCTGGACCAACCCGCTGCGTTATGCGGTCGGTGATTGGAAGGTCTGAGCCGAAATTATCCCGTAATCACTGCTGTGCATTGCCTGGCATTTAAAGGCCGCTGGCGAACTGGGCAGTGACATCTTACATCAAACCGTCTTACCGAACACTTAATCTTTGCCTCCTTAGGGTGCCCTGCTGAACTTCGTGAAATATCAATTTGGTATTTACCCATCCTGGCCTGGCATTTAAAGAGCCCCAGCCCCACCCTATGATGGGTAGTGCCTTGTGGCTTGAAGCAGCATCCATTAGTCTATGCACTAGATGTAGACCAACATTGTACCAGTACATATTTCATGGTGGCAATTTCAACCATGCAGGTGTAAAAGTGGAGCCCTTTAATCAATCTTTTACTTCCTGGTTATATACTTGTACCAGTACATATACATGTACTTACACTATATCATGATGGGAGTGAGTATTAAAGTGCTTTTCGTGTGTGTGTGGGGGGGGGGGGGGGGGGGGGGGGGGGGGGGGGGGGGGGGGGGGGGGGTTCTTCCTAAGCTTTGAAATATCAGATCCCCTTTCTTTGGTTTAAGTGATTAAATAGAGTCAAGAGGATAGAATGTTTTGAAATACCATCAACCTTATGGATGAAAATCCTTTCATTAAGAAGTATCATTGATGCAAATGTGATTAAGTTTATTTTCTACTTGGATTATTTTTTATTTGCTTGGAAAACCCCCAGTCACATATTGATAACAAGTGACATGTCATGAATGGGTTGAACTTAGCATGCACCGGTGATACCCCACTGGCCAATTGAGGATGTGCAATGTTGCAATGAGGGTATTGGTATATCACAATTAAGGTACTTCCTGTTCAGAATTGGATAATCATAGCAGCATCATAGGTTCGTAATATTCTGAGTACTCATTCAGTTATATTGTTGAAAAAATGCACAGTGACCCTCCCATACCAAGGTGGAAAGGGTGCTATATCAATTATTATTATTATTATTATTATTATTATTATCATTATCAATGTTATTATTATTATTGTTGTTATTATTATTATAATCATTATTGTTATTAATATTAAGGTCTTGTAATTGATGTTGTTGTATATTTCAACTCATGTTGTCTATTTCAGGTGCCTGAGGCTTCAGCGCCCCCTGCCCCAGCTGTGGGAAAGTCAGGTGCTATCATAGAGAGTATGCACCACCATGGACAAGGGGTCTACTCAGGGACATTTTCAGGTAAGTGTTCAGTTACCTGTATATCACACCTAGCAATGACCCTCACACAGAGCAGCCTGCTGTTTTGCTAAAAAAGGATATCATTCAAAGGAGTATGCAATACTCTGAAGTGAATGGCTTCTTAGAAGAATATACCAGATTTTGTAAGGGGGCATTTCACAATTTGCTTTGGTTGTAAACGGGACAAAACGCAGACTTAAGAGCAAAATTGCTTTTAAAAGGAATTTACTCTAATAAATATATTTGCTACAATCAAATATATTTTTCTCCAAAAATGTCAGATTTTGAGTATTTGCAAATGCATTTACCATCAGGGTGCTCTTGTCTTGTATGGGTTTATTCCATCACTGCCTACTCAACCATAACATCCAAGTGTTGAAAGAAATCAAAAAAGTCTATATAATGAATTATGATTTCTTTTCGTGACTGGCCTACTGTCTCCTGTTGTTTCAAGATGTGTGTAAGGTTTGTAGCAGGAACAAACATGCAGCTGTCTAAGTGATTTCTGTATTATTACATCAGGGTGTGGACTATCAACTTGCCTAAATTAATGCACATGCATAACATTTTATTAATGCATTCGACAGGCCGTACCAGTTAGATAGATGGCACCTCCTCTGGGTATTCTCTACATACACACAGCTAGGTTTTGAGGAACAGCAGTATTGTCAGTTTGACCCAGGTCAAGTATGTGCGTAGGCTCAGAGGGAGGTTTGGTGCTGCAGCATTGAGGAATAACTATGGGAGTAAGGTTGACAGTTACAATAATTTGAGCAGATACAGCAGTTAGGAGGGGGTTCTGTTTTTTAAGTGAATCATTTTCAGCCTTTATGGAGGTTGTATTGATTTGATTTTATATGGGAAAAAGAATATATATATATATATATATATATATATATATATATATATATATATATATATATATATATATATATATATATATATATATATATATACATATATATACATATATATACATACATATAATTGTTTCTGTTTGATAGAAAAACTCTGCTTATACACTTAAGATATTGAATAGCATTCTCCACTGGATTTTGATATCACTTCATGATAGCTTACAGCTTATGGCTGATTACATGGACAATTAAAAAGGGTATGCATTGGCACCCCTGCTTGGTTCAGAAGGTTATGATAATGATAACACAGGGATTACTCACTTCCTTTCTCTTCGGAATGAGCTCTGCTGATTTTACCCTTCTTTCAACACAAGATTGACACTCCTTCCGCAGTGAACTGGAAGCCTTGAAAAGTGTCCATTGTCATGTGTGTGGTTTCAGCTCAGATACATGGCCCGTGGGGCTTAGTTAGGCTGAGTGCCTGACAGTTCAGCCCATTTCAATACAAACACGACAGAAATAGCCCGACGCTTAGCTACTACTGCCAACCTGCACCTAGCCACCAGGCTGCAGAATTTGGAGTTGCATTAGTGCAACTGATGAATAGGCAAAGTATCTTAAATTCACAAGTTAAACTTTGTTATTTGTTCACAGTATTACTTGTTTACTTGCATATGATATTCAAAATGAGGATAGGTGTCAAAGATCTTTATGGTGGCTTATGATTCTTGTGTTATCCAAAGAAACAGCTAATCAACATGTAGCAATTACGGAGGGGGATTCGAAGTTGCTATAACTCCTTTCAGGTGTTAAACTTTAGGTCGAAGATATTCTTTGATTTTGGTTAAATGCAAGACCTAATATTTATAAAACATAACACTTCTGTAAAAAGATTCTTTTTTTTTTCATAAAACCGAATTGATTTTGCAGCAAGCCCTCAAAGTTTTAGTACGTGAAAAAACCTACGCCTACCTTTGCTAGGTTGTGGGCATAGATGGATGGTAGAGGGTTCATTTCTTTGAACTAGTAATGCATTTTGCTGTGGCGGTGGCTAATTGGCAGCATGTTTCAGTGATGTCTTGATTAAAGACATTGTCTGTATTAACGAGATCCTTTAGTGGCTTTGCGTTGCTGCTGCTGCTGACACCAGCCTATCAGCAAAGGAGAGTGTGAATCGTGAAGTGTGGGGGCGTAGTATTTCAATCACCCGACCAGCACAGTACATGCATGCCTCATACAAGTGAGCACCCTAAGTTGTGCTATAATGCATTAGTCGAGTATCCTACAGCATCTCAGTAGTCCTGGAAATGCCCCAAAGAGGTTCAGGCTTCTTGTGGAAAATCCTTTGAATACAAAAAACCCCATCAGCTGTGCCCCAGAGCAGCATTCTGCTTATGACTATGTGGGTAGGGGCGTGACGTGAGGGAGCTTTGAAGTGCTGACTCGAGGAAGGAAAGTCTAATTAAACGCTGCCTGGGGAGGCTGCTTGGGTTTGTGCAAAGACGACCCAAACAACGAGGAGGGCCTCGGTCCTAGATCATCTCCTCCGCAAAAACAACAAAGAGCATGTAGTGTTCTGTGTGGGAGGAAATAAGCAGCATAACAGCGGCAATGCTGGCTACTGATTTCTCTTCCTCCTTCGGTGATTTGGCCCCAGCGCTAGTAGTCCACTTAGATGAAATGAAGATCAGAAAGACCTGTGTGCACAGCCAGAATCGCTGAAGAGGGCGTGCAGCAATCAGCGATGGTAAAACATGTGCATTGGGACGGAGATCAGTCACGCCTACGTAGAAAAGTAGAAATAAAGCTTTAAATCAACCCATAATCCATGATCCTATCACCAAGCGAAGTTTTTAGCACAAACAGCATCAAAAGACAGTATTTGATATAAAGCCCGGAAACATTAATCCTTTAAAATTTATATCAACCCACCCATTCACGATCATATCACCTAGCACAAGTTTATAGCACAAACACCATTACAAAATTAAAAGACAATATTCGAAAAAGCCCGGAAACATCAATCTTTTATAATTGATATTAAAACAATCACCACATTCTATATCTCCAAGTTGCTTCCTAGTTGCTTCCTCAATATCATGAAAACCATTCAAATATTAAAAACATTCTGTCTGAATGAAAGATGATTCTTCGTCATAAAAAATCCCCCCTCATTACTTTATCTCCAAGTCACTTCCTGGTTCCTTCTTCCTGTGTGTGACATAATCTGATAGATTGGAAATGAATTTGCCCGCCTGTAGTCTGGTATCATTTTACCTGATCAAAGTGCCACGGTATTGCAATCTGTGGATGATGCCCTGATTAAGGGACAAGGATACTGCACTAGTCTGTGGCACCCTATTCATTTGTTGTTGCTCCGCCTGTGAAGGTGGGTAGACAATTTATACTGTCTACTGCCCTCGTGCAAGTCTACCTCAATTCCGATAGTTTCCTGGTTGGCCCTGCTTGATAAACAAGTGATGTAGGATATCAGGTAGCAGAACCTGCACAGGTATTGTCAGTTCAATGGCCACCCATATCAAATACATCCCAGTGGCATCAGGTATGCATTCTTTTAACCCATGGCTTCCCATAAGGACCATGGTAACCAAAAATGTTTGTATCTGTGTTAGACGTAAATAATTTTCTTTATGTGTTAACCTGGTAAACTTTTAGAAAAAGTAACATATTTCCCTAGTCTTCACTTCCATGGTAAGAGTATTCACAAAAAATGTGCCATTTATAAGTCCCGACAAGGAATTCTGTGTATGAATGTGTTCAGAAGTTGATACATTATTTGGTAGGTATGTGGTGATGTCACCTGATCAATTCTCTTCCTTATTAGACTCCATATCCCTTTGTGTGGGCAGTTTCCACTATAGAGCTGCAGATACCATCTTGTACAAGATGAAGCATGGTAAAGGTATGCGGTGATGCCCCTGGTCAGTTCTGTACCTTCTTTCACGTTCCATTTCACTTAGCCTGGGCAGTTTCTTACAATAGAACTTCAGATAACATTTAAGACAAGATGAATCATGGTAAAGGTATGCGGGGGTGATGCCCCTGGTCAGTTCTGTACCTCTTTTCATGTTCCATATCACATAGTCTGGGCAGTTTTTACAATAGAATTTCAGATATCATCTTATAAAAGGTTAAAGCATGGGGGAGTTATGGGGTGATGCCCTGGGTCAGTCTCTACCTTTTGACCTTCCATTTCCCTTAGTGTGGGCAGTTATCACGAGAGAACTTACAGATATAATCTTAAACTTGCTGTAGTATTTCATAGGTATGTGGTGGTGTCATCTGATAATCCACGCTACCTGAAACTCCCCTGGTCATGGTGACACCCAGCCCACCAGTAATACCAAGACAATTAAGCCTTAACAGTGTAGTGGTGGGCAGCTGTTCTATGGTGTGTGGGCATTGGAAACTAGAGAGAGATGAAGCTTTATCTTACCTGGGTCACTGCAAGAGAAGGGTATCAAGGGAATTAACCCAATCATGCTTAGAGTGCAAAGCTTATCTCGCACAAATATATTTATCCTGAAAACCTGAGCAGCATCAACCAAATTTGTGTTCCCCACTCTTAGAAGTTATCCCCCTTTAAAAATGACACAGAAAAACCATACAAACACAAAACATTTGCTGTTCAAAGAGGTTTTTGGCTAAGTTTTGATCATCATTTTCTTTTCAAAAGACACTTTCAACAGACAAAGGTAATTAGGGTCTTTTCATGTTCTCTGGGTAATAATAGGTTAAGGTGCACAGGTACGCTGGACAGAGACGCCTTCACACTTGGCTGAGCGGTCCTTGGCGTTTTCGAGGGCAGATGTTGCAAAGAAGCAGGAATGTCTTTATGACGCAGGAGCCTGAGTCTTTAAGGAACAGATGACCTGACCTGTCTGTGACATATGGGCGCCACTGGTATCCTAATCACATGTGCAACAACGGCAAGCACGCTCTTTGCGCAACATATAGCTGCTGTGAATGAGCCTCTAAAACTCCTCCCCATTATCACCTATCACATATGTGTGATGGACCAAAATGCATCATGACCCCTTTATTCATTTATAAAGAAATGTTATTGCCATATGTTCACCATTCTTAGAAGTACATGGATCATGTCCATCTGTTCTCTTTCAAGTTTATGAAAACATCTATTGGTATGTTACATCTGAACCTTCTTTCACTGTTTTTGCATTCATCAAGTCAGCAATACTAATGCGGTATTTTTAAAGATTTTCACCAGCCTGCGTTTCACCAGTCCATGCAAAATAGGATTGACTGACGAAAAAGTATCAATTTTTTTTCATGACGTGTTTAAAGTATATCATGGAAGCTTTTTATGGTAGGGTTAGTTAGAAATGATCATGTAGGAATTCCTGTCATACAACGAATGCGCTACTTAATACATATAGCTGTAGTTAGGCTTTATAGCTATTTTTATCTGATTAAGTCCTCACATCCCAGGTAACATCATATCAATCCCTTCTTTTGTCCATTCACCACATTGCTACGGGAGCTAGATGATCCCTCCCTCCATCCCCCTTCTTCTCAGGTAGTACCTGGCAATCAGGTGATACCTGTAATTTAAGGTATTGCCTCTGTGTGGCTCCCTTCAGCCATGTCTCATTACTGCACTATTAGCAGTTAGCTGAAGAGGGTACTACAAGGAAATGGGAGATATTCTGGCAGATATTAGTACTAGAGTGGACCCTGGTATTGTCATATGATACATGTATTGATATCTAAATATAGAACTGATAACTATAGACCTTGATGGGGTTTCCATTTATATATTAATCTCCCTATCCAGGGGCAGTTCATTAATGTAACTGTCTCACCTTGCAAATTTTAACTTGAGATTGAACTATGGCTGTAAATAGATTTATTGAAAATTAAACACATGATCAATAATTACATGATCAAAAATGGACCTGGATAAATCGAAGTATATGTTAAGATCTGGTGAGTGGTTTACATACCTGAATTATGTAATAAAAGGGTTTTAAGGGGTAGGAGAAGAACACCTATTAAACAGGTATTGTGAAATTGATTAGAACAGCATGGAATATCTCTACCTGCCGCTGATCAGCTAACTTATAGCAGTTACAGTTTCCCCAGCCCTCATGCTTGAACTTCAACCGTGTTACCTGGTAAAAACTTTGTGCATGATCTTAGTGCTTACTATGTGGGAGTGTTATCAGGTAGGGACTTTCGTGCATGATCTTGGTGTCCCGCTAGGGAGCTAGCTAGCTGCCTGTCGTGTTTTTAGTGCGTGGTATCACGACAGAGGAAAAATAGCATCTCAAGGTGCCCAGATAAGCTTGGCAGGCTTAGCTGTAATTTACAGGGCATGATCGGCTGTTGGGAAGAGTGTGCAGTCGTGACCCATTAAAAGTTCGCTTTTTGTGCCCTTCTCAAGCTTGGCCAGCTCCAGACAAAGAAATAGGCATTATAAACTTCCTACTGTTGTAGGTTATCCTAAACTTCCCTTATACCCTCCAGTGTGTTGAAATAACTACCACACACAAAGCATTACTATTTCATTGTTAAAGTATTGTTTTCTTTGATATGTTGGTTGAAAATCAACCCCCTCTGTAGAAACACCACATCCTTTGAAAGTTTTCAACCCCGCTTCCCGGAGTGGGCATAACCCAGACTATGCACCAAGATGAATTAGGCTTTATTCAAACCTCATTTAACACATACTATGGTATCGATATTTGTGTGGGTTTTGCACTGTATGTCAGACTTAGAGGTTTCCAATAATACCCAAGGACAATGGTTGCTCGGTATTCACATGCGCTATTAGTAGCACAAATAACTATAGCTACATTTGTTAGCATTTGGATTACTTAGATAATGGTGTGCCAAAGATATCAAACATTGTGTCTATTTCAGTTAACTCATACTCATTCATGATGCACCACATCTTCCAAAAAGCATGGTGAATAAATAACTATGTATATGTAAATTCCTTGTGCAAGTATATAGGGTTCAAGATTTGGGAATCTTGCTTCTTTTAGGTATTGCTTGATAAGTTGTGTTTGATGGGAATGGTCAAACATTACGTGATGTATGTAGCCTGATTTTTGGCTGCGAGTGATACAATATACCACAAGTAGTGCCATCATTACACCAAAGACAGCAGCATTGTCATTCACTGCAGAAAATCTTGTTCAGCTCTAGTGGCTCTGCCTAGTGAGCAAACAAAGACTGAAATGTGGGCTAAAGTTACCTTGGGTTAGACCATGGTGACAGGTATTTAACGCTTACTTGTGGCAAGTCTATACATGATGGTGATGGTATGATAGCGTATAAAGGGTTCAGCTATGGCCTCTACCATTGGTTCGTGACTCACCACTGCACACAGGTAAACAGGCTATTCAGGTGAGATTCCTATACAACTGTTAGCCACCACTGACCAGCAGCGCGTCTCAAGCATTACTTATAAAGGGTTCTGCTACGGCCTCTACCATTGGTTCGTGACTCACCATTGCACACAGGTAAACAGGCTATTCAGGTGAGATTCCTATACAACTGTTAGCCGCCGCTGACCAGCAGCGTGTCTCAAGCATTACTTAATTGTGCTATTCTAGGAGTAGTGAGTGAGCGCTGGGGATTACGGTCTGGTAACGCCAGCAGGGTCTGTTGTCGGCTTTTATTATGTGCACTAGGCAGAGAGGAGGATCTCCTGAACCTTAGATCATGCCATAGCCACTTAACCTACACGTACAGATGAGGCTCTTTCTTATGCCTCCCACCCTTTATGCTAATTGCATACCTGATCGATGCATTTAGGGTGCCCCTTAACCCAGTCATTGCTGTGCCACCTGGTGGCAGAGATCTGAACTAACTGACATACTAGCTAACTTTTATTACACATTTTATCACATGATTTTTGTTCAACCTTATTATAAAGTACTTTGATTTTCAAAAAAAATGAACATGAATTTTCAGGAAGATACACTGATGGCAATTGAGAAGGAGAGGAGATATGGATTATCTAATGAATAGTTTGATTGATTGATGTATGGAGTTTGAGAGAAGCAGACATGCATGGATTGGCCCAGAATGATAGTTGATTCAAGATGTACAGGAAATTGGCATTTCATGGCTTTTCTTTCTATGAAGTGTTGTGATAACACAGAAGAGTTAAGAAAACAGAGAAAACTGCATCAGGAGTCCCGCCTCTCAGTCACCCATCCCGGCTTTGTTGAGAGAAGAGCATTTTTAATGTTTAGGTGATCATGGTTGGCTGCCTATGTTATCTGACACTGATCCCCACAGAGGAATGGGAGGCATTGATTTTCTTTGTTGGCACTGAGGCGGCAGCGCTAGCCTTCTCCACCATACATCTCTGTGGCAGTCTTCTTCGTGCCAGGCATGTCACTTGTACAAACCATCACCGTGACCTTTCTGACCTCCCCATGGCCCCACAGGGTTGGGCTGATTATCGGGTAGGGGTGGCAGGGTGGTGGGAGGCATGGGGGCACACCAGGCACAATGAAGGGTTGTGAATGCTGACTGCCCAAGGCAGTCCACTGGGCATGCAGTGGGAGGGGTTTCCTCATATGCTTTGAATGTATTGCATCTTTGTCTGAGCCCAGGAGTTTTACTTACGTTTGCAATTATGGAAATCATGGCATTTTCAATGTTCTCTCATGGAAATCTTATAGATTCTCAGCTACAAGCAAACCTATAGTTTTCGTGAAATGTCTATATCAGCTGATAAATGACATCATAAGTGTTTTCTCTCTGCCAGTCCTGTTGGTAGTTAAATTTTCAAACAAGTACCAGATCTTGCTCTACACAATATAAGCGTCGCATGTTCTCTGGAGGCTTGGGGCGGAGCACCCAGAAGAATGAGGAGGAAGAGGATCTGAAGGGGAGGCAGTCATTAGAGGAGTAGTGGCAAGGATTATTAGCTTGTAGTGTAGGTGTGTGGGCGTGGGCCCAGGCCGTGGCTGCAGTCTACACACTCCACTACTGCTGCTGCCGCTACTGCTGCTGCTTATCTTTGTATATGTGTACTGTGTATGAGGTTGAAAGTACGGGCATGGACAAATAACTATGAGGTGGTGCAGTGAGCAGTGACAGGGCTAGACTAGCTGTAAGCAAAGGTTGATGACACAGCATACTACCCTAAACCTCTGCTGTAAGTCATTGCTAAAACACACTCCTCCATGATCACACATAGCGAGACATTAGTTCAGGCCTTAGCTGCTACATAGTTCCTATCTTACCCTCAAGGTGGAGCTATAAAAGCAGCCACCTTGTTAGCTTTTTTTGCACTAGTGACTGCACTGCCCTCTGTTGGATACAAGTGACACTAATGGTTATTGATGTACTTGTATTCACTGGGTCTGAGATCCAGGCTACAACAGAGGAGGTTGAACAGCAACAGCGGCACTCAAAGCTGCGTGGGATTGTTGACAGGACACTTTCGCGATGTATTCGTTGCCCTCATGCGGGAGAGACCTGGCGTGATTGTGTGGGTTGAAAATTTGCAGCTATAGTCATCGTATTAGTTGCTGCAATCATTAATCGCGTCCAATTCAATTGGATGATTTTGTGTAGGAGTTTGAGCATTGACCCACCTCTGTACATCCAGCCCATCATCCGGCAATCAGCCGGGAGACACATACTTGAGCACTATGCGGGCCTGGACATCCCAATCCAGGCCTGAAGGCTACAACCAACCCACACCTAGGGGCCCAGACCTCATAGTTACTGCACCAGTGCTCTCTTGTTGCATTGCCTGGAACCTGGTACTAGTATATTCTGTGAGCTGCTCTTGGACCCTAGCAATTTTTAGTGGTATTTGAATGTTTGTGCTTCTTCCCTTAACAAAGCTTTTTTTTCATTTCACCAATGGATATTTTTTATGCCAAAGGTTTCAAGGATATTTTAAGGATGTTTCAAGCAAATTATTCCTCAAGAGAATGTTTCACTAAGTTTCTAATGCACACTAGAATATGTCCTACATGAGTTGCACATGCCACACATCTTGAAGTGTGCATGGTCTTTTCATAATCTTTTCACACCATACTTCATAAATTTCTTTCTCAAATTGACCAGCTGCAGAAGCTGTTCTCGTGGCATAGTACCATAAAACTCCCATAGGTTGTACCAGGTGGTCAGATGATGTGTGTGTGTATGTATGTATGTATATATATATATATATATATATATATATATATATATATATATATATATATATATATATATATATATATATATATATATATATATATATATATATATATATATATATATATATATATATATATGTATATATATATATATATATATGTATATGTATATATGAATATATATTGGTGATACATTAACATTGAATATGTGACAGTTAACCTGATTGTTTGGCTTGGCTTGATCCAGTTTTAATGAAACCCATCTAGCCTGAAGTATTGATATCATGCTGGAAGCAAGTCCATACTGCAGGTTATTAACATTTGATTAATGGTTAGTGAGTTATACAAGTAGGTTACCCAGAACTCACTCTGTACAGTGCATGGCATGGAGGTAAACAAGTTCACAGAATCTCCCAGTGGGTCAATAGCAGAGCGGCTAGCTACCCCAGGATGCTGTAAAAGTGATCGAGTGGGCGATGAACTAGTACCGAGCCTGCTGCATTGAACCAGTAAACTCATTCCAGGAAAGAGAGTAAATAGTTTTACTCTCAACCGGAATACCTGAAAAGAAGTCATTGCCCTTTGCCTTAGTACTGACTGAGGTGTCAAGTCCTACACTCACTATGAACTTGGAGGCATCAACTGGCAACATTCATTCATTCCTAGAATGAGGAATATATCAATATTTACCATAAAAACTGTACTCTGATATAGGGAAATATCTAGTACGAAGATATGAGGAATATTCTGAATATCTATTTCTGAATTTGCACATTTCTTCATTTGAATTTTGTGTAGTGGAATATGTACAGTATGAATCTCAATATGGAAATGTGCTTGTAGAACTCTCTCATCATGGGACTTATTTGCACTCACCACTACATTCATTATACTCATTTGTCTCATTGTATGGCGAATACCACACCATTAGTCAATTATACTCAATTGTATGTTAAATACCATCACATTAGTCAGGATGACTAGTTTTAGGGCTAGGTGTGTACTGCAGCATCATGTGTGAAGCGTCATGCACTCTCTGCATCGTGGCTAGACAGCAGACAGAAACTCTGGAGGCAAGCGACCCACTGGACTAGTGGGCGGTTATCCCAACTAACCGCAAGCCTTTCCAGCGTTCTAGCCTAGTTTGCCGACTGCATTGTCTGAGAGAGCCAGACTGAGCTGCAGTACAATAGGGATAATCCCTGTACGGGCAATCTTATCATTGTAGTACCTTTTAAAAGAGTGCTCTAGCCTAGTTTGTTGACTACGTTGTCTAAGAGAGCCAGGCTCAGCCGGAGTACAATAGGGATGATCCCTGTACAGGCAATCTTATCATTGTAGTACCTTTTAAAAGAGTGCTCTAGCCTAGTTTGTTCACTGCATTGTCTAAGAGAGCCAGGCTCAGCCGGAGTACAATAGGGATGATCCCTGTACAGACAATCTTATAATTTTACCTTTTAAAATAGTGCAGAGTCCCTGCTATGTCATTTGAGGTCGTGAGGTACTTTGCACCTGTGAGAATAATTAAGACAATAAGTTTGTTTCTGCACAATGGTGTAGAATTGTCTTGTTTCCTACTCACTTGTATTTGATAACTTTATGATAGACTGATGAGAGCTATGCTATATATAGCTATGACTATTCTTATAAAGCTATGACTATTCATAGTATTGTTAGGGCTTGAGCTCATGAATGCTGATGAAATGGTTTCTAACAGATCAAAGTTGAGTACACAGCAGTACTTAATTTAGTACTGAATTTGCAGTTTGTGGGAGAGTTATCTTCTCAAAGCCTCTAAATAATCATGTCAAGATTGATGATGATGATAATAATGATGATAATTATAATGATATTACTACTACTAATAATAATTATTATATAATAACAATAATGATAATAATGATTATAACAATAATGATAATGCTTTGGTCTTCTTTTCATGAGAGAATCTCCATTCATTAAAACACTGAATGACAACCCCTGGCTCCCTCTATATATTGACCTCAGAACCAGCAGGTCAGGTGAGCCCCACTGTAGGTGTGTGTGGGTGGAGGGATGCCAGGACAAGCTGCAATTAATATCACTCTGGGCCAAGTTCACTCTGAGGTCACCTACTCCCAGCAAACAAGGCCATACACCAGCATGCCACAAGCATTTATATGCTACGCATGGCGATGTTGACTTCCCATCCTAGCTCTTTGTGTGCGCGGAACATTCAGACAACATGTTTGCAGGATCCTGTGTCAGGCTCCTCCAATTTGTCACTTGTCAGATTCCTTTGTACAATCTGCTATTGTTCCCATGTTTGGTTTCCACAGGCCTTGAGCTGGTGAATGTTCTGCATGTCATATGTATGTATGGGGATATGATTTCATTGAATTATGAACACTGTCCAGTTATTTGGGCATATGGTGTCCGAAGATTTAGAATATATCCCACAATTGTGAAAACCATTAGTGAATACTAGCCTTATTCAATTTTATCCTACTATTAGAAATAAATATCTGAGATGAGAACTTCTAAAAAGAGTACTTGGCACACATTTATCATTATTAATAAATAGAAAGTCCCCCTTCCTCATTTACCATGCAGCCCTTTCTGTTTATGGTGGTTACCATATATGGGCAGTCCTATGGTGCTGGTGGTATGAGGACATGTGTGTAGTGGAGAATGGATGCTAACTTGTTTGCCTATCAGTGCCACTCTGGGTACCATGTGCACTAGCCTGGTGTTAACCTTTTGCCAAGCTGTCACTCCCTACCAACAACCGCTGATGTATCTCAGGCTGGGATCGACACTCACCTACTTCTACATGCGTCACAACCTGCCCTTGTTGGGATGACCTGGTGGAACTAGCCATGCAATAGATATGATACACTAGGCAAAAACACAACTTCTATGTCTACAGGCCAACTGCTCATCATCAATTATGCTAGATCAAAAAGGTTTCACAGAATTGATTTCTGATGTTTATCACATTGATGCATGTATTAGTATCCTGATTGAATCCTTATAGTTTAGACTATTAATATCTGTTCTTTGACAATTTTAGGTTCACAAAGAGTACAACAACATTATTATTATTATTATTATTATTATTATTATTATTATTATTATTATTATTATTATTATCATTATTATTATTATTATTATTATTATCATTATTATTATCATTATTATTATTATTATTATTATCATCATTATTATTATTGTTATCACCATTATTATTTATATTAATATTATTATTATTATCATTATTGTCCACCTCCTCATCATCATTGTTATTATTACAATTCTCCTTCAAATATTTCGTGAAATTATGATTTATTCAAAAGTTATTTTCAAAAGTATCTAAGGTCCAGACAACTCCTGTCTAAGACATAACAAGGCATGAAAGGGTTAACTAAAAGATTTTCGAAGGAGAGTTGTTAATTAAGTTCTGATCAATATTTCTTTTTGAAATATTTTGCCCAAATGCTCTGGCTGAGAACTCATCAAAATAGTGAATGTGTTTGTGTTGACAGGTCTGAATGGTTTAACCCTTATGGTGCTGGTGGTTAATAATAACAAGTAAAATTCCTGCAAAGAATTTAAAAAATGGCTGAAACCCTGGCATATGGGTACTCATCTGAGAGTATTTAGTGAGAGTTGTCCAATGGCAGGATTAAGATGTTCTCAAAAATTGTTGCTTTCTTGTGCTTTGGACCAAAGTAGCCTCAGCATCGACAGGATTGATGCACATGTTTAGAAAGCTAGATTTGCAGACCCTTCAGGAGGGTGATGGTGAACAGTTAGATAGGGCAAGTAGTACATACCTGGGGATCTGGCACAGGATCTATATCAGTGGTCACTATGGACCCTAATGGATTGCTGGCATAAGAATTGCATAATTTTCTCCTGGCAGATATATTTATAGCCTACTCACCTACGTATTGGTTTTCCTTATTAATTGGGCAGATCAGACCATATTGTCCAGGGTATCTTATGTTTGTGCGTTCCAATTGCCCACGAGCGTCATACTCTAATAAACCAGGCAAATGAAATGCTAAATATAGCTGTGGTCTTTTGTGTTTTTTTGGTTTATGAATAGTAATAATACTGGGCAGATTGCTACTTCTTGCCAAGAATGGAATGGAATCCCTTTCAGAAGCAATCTCATCATTTTGCTATTCTTGGAATTATGATGAAATGGAGCAAGGCTACAGTCTCACCGCTACATAGTATGCCTAGCCATTAGACTGCTTGAAATATATATTTGCTGCAAGAGCTTCAAAGTGATTTTCTCTATTAACCCATTCATGCCTGAATAGCCCTAAAATGACCTGAGAATTTTAGTGAAGACACTGTCTTAAAATCTTAGTTCGAAAAATATTTGAAGGAAAAATGCTCATCACCATTTCCGTTGAACTCGCCTTCCAATATTTTGTGAATTTATGTTTCATTTCAAACAGTCTTGTAGGTCCAGATGACACTTGTCAAAGAAAGCTCCGTGCATGTCATTTGTTCTACCCCTATTATCTCTTACATGAAGAAATTCATATATACACACAGTTTTGTTTTTCAAACATTTTTAAGATGATAACAGTTCATGATTTTCATTTCTGTTGTTGCAGGAACGCTAAATCCAGCACTACAAGACCGAGATGGGAAGCCCAAGCGTAACATTAGCACAATTGTACATATTCTGAATGATCTGCTAGGAGCGAGCCCTCAGTATCGAGCACACATCAACGCGCACAGTAATAGGCATCCCAAACGGCAGCACCGACCATCAGTGCCCACAGTCAAAACAGGTTAGTATTGAAATATCTTATGTATTGTAAGTTTTGTCCTGTATTTAGTGGCACACCTGAAAAGCCACACCTGCTATCCTTCTACTATCAATGTACTATCTCCCACGCGTTAAATGGCTTACTAATACCAACAGTGTACACATATGAATGACCTACCCTGAGTCCAGTGCAGTCCAGGTTTAGTTCTGTATTAAGACCCTAGGAGGAGCCACTTGAGCTTTAGTTGATAACTTTCCAGATACAGGTATGATCTACAAACCCTGACAACTGTGCTGCCATCTATAGACAGATCGAGGCATTCCACCCACTTACCATCTAGTTAAGTAGTGGCAGTATACCTATCTAACTATGCCTCAGGCTATTTACTATCCCTAGGACATAAAACCTAACTCTTATATAAGTCTCAAACAGCTGGGTAGAGATCTAGGATCCTGCCTAAGGAACTCATAGCTGTATGAATACTCAATTAGAATGTGGAATTACTCCCAAAGAAACTTCAAAGTGTCAGTATGGTTTGTTGCATCATGCTCTGTTAACTGTTAGGGATTATGCCCTGGAGTCACTTGCAAGTTTGAACAATGGTAATGTTGAACTGCGTGCATAACAGGTCTTTGTAATTTGAAAGGTTGGTTTGTCTCTCTTTGCAGTTTGAATGGTCAAGGTGTATGTCCACTGCCCTCAAGTTATTCCTATTGGAAAAGATAAGCTGAAAAGCACACAATTTTCAATTGATGTAATGTCTGCAACTTAGTGTTAAATGATCTTGACTGTTTACCATGCAGTTAGCAATACTCTTATGTTAGCAGATGAGGGCAGAGGCGTTCAGAATCTCTTATCCATTACATTGTCTTGGTGCAGGGAAAAAAGTTGTGATTTCTTAGAAAAATCCCATAAACCTTTTGACCCACTCCTACAAAATATGAGGTGGTAAGGTCCATAAAGTGATATCTGTGTATCACATGAGCCTACCTCTTGTCTGCAAGAGTGGGAGGTGCAAGGAGCCAGGCAGGCTTCCAACATAATTGATGGAGTTTTGGGGGAGTAATGACCGTGATCATACTTTGGGAGTAATGTAAAGCTGTGTGTAGGCTGGCCTGGGCCCTGCTGCTAGTGCTTCGCTTCTAGGTGGGTGAAATCGGTCTCTTATAGCTACTGAGGCAAATTAATTAGCCTAATCTTATGCATTTTCAAATCAATTACCGAGTACTGCGCTCTTGCAGCCAGTGTGATCCTGTCCTCCTACATACTCTAGTAGCTGCTGCATGGGTTAGGTTTCTCCTGCACTAATTTCTACTGATTCCTTTGCAAATAACAGCTGAGAACTTCTATCACACTAAAGGGGAGAGGCGTCAAAAATGTTCTTAAGTTTTCTTACAGAATCTTTCGCTATGTTTTATATGGAATCCCATCTTATTATTCTAGAATTTGTTATTTCCCCGCTCACTGCTGCAATGTGAATCCTTCGAAATACTGAGAACTTTTTTGCACCTGATCGCAACCCCATTATTGAGTATTGCTTGCAACCATCTACACCGCTCTGCTTCCCTTTCTATTCCCCCTCTCCTCCATATTGTTTTACACCCCCCACATTTATTTTTATGGTATGCATTCCTCCACATGAATTCTAGTCAAAGACCAAGACACTATCAATCCCTAATCCCTGTGTATATAGCAATTGTATACCAGATCACAGATGAGTTTAGCCTTAACTTCTCACAAAAAAGTGACATCACCAAAAATGATTCATCTTTTTCAAGTAGAGAGTAAGCTTCGAACATTTTCTGCAATATTGCCTGTATTAATCTAACTATTTCTAAAGATGTCAGAATGCCTGTATGCTGGGAGCATTAATGGGTTTTAACCATTCCTCCCCTCTCACCTTGTGCACCTTGAGAATCCCTATTTTATTCTGTGCACACGCGCCAGCCAACAGCCGGTACTCCCCGGCCCGCTAGTTAGCCGCAGACTCAACAGCTCTGTAGCCAGCATGGCAGCTAGAGGTTGCAGGCACATTCTGGGAATATTAAAAGCCCTGCCTGGCCAGCACTGATTGAACCGCCCACTGGAGGTTTAGTTTAGTGGTGTGGAGTGTTCGGCGTATGCTCCCCACACAGGCTGACAGGCGACTACCCAGATAGTGATTTAGAACTACACATGAACATCAGCTTCAGCTTGGTCACCATGGCAACAAGAATTATGTGCTAAATTATCAATGCATTGACGTCATAGAAATCAATGGTGATTCCTCAAAGAGTGAGTCATCGGTCGGCTTTCCACTAGCACCACCGACCCTCGGCCTCCGTCTTCCCACACCTAGACACCTACCTGCCTACTACTACCTACCTGCTGTCTTTGTTTAGCCGCAAGGAGAAAGAGGAGTTAGCGGGATGCGGAATTGGCTGGAGGTCTCATGGCACCAGGAGAACAGCATGCAATCTGTAAGGTCCTATTGCTGCCGTGATTTCCTCCAGTGTCTCGTTAGGGGTAAATCTGACGCTCCCGCAATGCAATTAACCCATATCTGCCTGCAGTGTGCAGTTGGTCATCTGATGAAATTTCTCAAAATAGATGCAATATTTTAAAGCAATTTGGTTGAAGGTTGTTTCTGAGAAATAGACAGGCAACTTTCATTCAGAAATCTATTTCTGTTATGCATTGCTTATAAGATATTCAGGATGGTCACCTGACAAATTAAGGAATTTCCCTAAAATAAATGTTGGCTTTTCGAAGGTGATTGTTCCTAAGAAATTGACAGGCAACTTTCAATTTATTTTGTTTCTACTTAGCATTGCTTTTAAGACAAACAGTGTAAGTGTTTTCTACCCCTTTCTTCTCATCATGGATGGCTAATAGAAACTCAAGAAAACCTTGTTCTAATGCTAATGCAAAAAATATGCAATGAAATGAAGCATTGAAAAGAGGTATTTGAATAGTGATATCCCATGGTGTTTGCACAATGGGCTTCATTTCTGAAGATAAGCAATGAAAGCAAAATAAGAAGTAAAGGACATTTTCTGCAGAAGTAATACTATATTCAAGTAGTATCACAAAAAGGTATTTGTTTGCCAAATATTTACATGTGATCTCCTGTGGAGTGTGTTTCCACCATGCTCTGAGCTTGACAGGGTTATGAAGACCCATGTTTTTGTTTTTGGTGATGGAGGCGGTATTACATCATCAGGTGCATGGAGGGCAAGAACTTATCTGGTTTCTTGTCTTACTCAAGGATGGGATGCTTGTCAGTTTTATAAATAACAGCAGGCACAGTTATTCTAAGCCTCCCTCAAAGAGGTGGATACCCTTTACATTTTGGCTTTCTGCCGTACCTCTGTTTGCATGCACAGTTGGACTAACCTCTGCTCTTTGAGTGAAGTTTTATGCTGCTGATAGCAAGAGTAAATTGAACTTGAATGCAAATCCATTGAAATACCAGTCATTCAGGTATCAGCAGAGCAGAGAGGGGAAAATGTGTTATTTTTGACTCTTGACAATAAACAGAAGGATATTATATAAAACATGTGTTGCTGAGTGGAATTTATGAAAAGGGTAATTCAGTGTTGACATTACAAAAACTATGATTGTCAGTTGTTTATCTGTTTGTTGTTGAATTGACTGCATATGTCATGGCACAATAAAAAAGGATGTCCCTGATGAGCAATATTTATCTTCTTCAGCATTTACTATGAAAAAGCTTTTTAAAAACAATGAAGACATTGGCGAAAAGTATTTCCAGTGCAAAAAAGGTGTGGTAAAGTTAATGCCATGAGTTTGGATTAGTTGTATCAAAAACCACCAGGGGGTTGGCTATCTTTATGATTTAACACCTTCACACTGATAACTTCAGTGGGGGCCTGAACATGATATCATGGCATTCTGTAAAGGGCGTTCAGAGCACACAGAGTTCTCCCCGATCTTTACAGAACCTCAATAGTGATATTTTGAGACCCTCGTCTGAGGGTAAATAAAGGTTAGTGAAACA
Organism: Maea johnstoni; assembly: GCA_963942565.1. Classification (NCBI taxonomy): domain Eukaryota; kingdom Metazoa; phylum Annelida; class Polychaeta; order Spionida; family Magelonidae; genus Maea; species Maea johnstoni. The sequence continues at coordinate 71,780,328 of OZ012684.1, read as the reverse complement.
ACAGGTGCTCTGGTCTGACATTTGCCTCTGTTGCTTGCTGGGCCAAATATAGTTTGGGGTGCCACAGTGAAATAACTCCCGCTTGAGAATAGATGTAGGCAGGTTCCTGTGCTAGCTCTATCTGTGTTTATTGCAAGCGGGGTGGAAAGGTGAACTTGCCAAACAATCCTAACCACTTGACATTTTCCCCAGCTACTCGTTTAACCCCATGCTGGACTTGAGACATTTGTGGTGGGAAAATATTGTAGCCAGCTGGGAAGCACTTCTTTAGAAGCTCCAAGGCAGTGCAATGTGGGTAGCTTTCTTCATGGGCTGTATGCCAGCTTTCCAGGAAATGGAAATGTTAGTTCAGTCAAAAACCTTGGCGGATCAAAATATAGTGTATGGTTTTGTTTTGCACAGCCATTCTGGCATGACGTTTGTATCGAGGGGCATATTTGTGGGTATTTAGATACAGGAGGGGGTTGGGGGTGGGCGGGCACAACTTCCAAGGTCATCAAGCTTGAGACTGGGGAGGCTAGTTAGTAAGTGATACTATATTTAAGGGTCTGGTGATTGTTGACTGAGAACGCCCAAACTGATATTATATAAAAGCTCATTCAATGGTACTGCAGTAGTTCCATTTCTTATAGAAACTGTATAACTTATATATATATATAACTTAGACATTCTCAGGTATTGCCCTGTGCAATGTTCTTTGTGCACGTGTTTCATTTATATTTGCATTGCCATAGATAAGGACTCAATCCAAACATATGTGTTAGAATAGTGGAATGAAACAACAAACAAACTGTTCTTCATAAACCTAACCCCCTAGACTGTTTATAAGGCTAATCTTGATCAGTGTCTGTTTAGGCCCAGCTATGCAAGTGGCAAATAAAAGAACATGAAAAGCATTTCAGGGGAAATAGGTCTGACCTTTAGGACTGAATCCTATATACCACAGCATTGAGAAATACCACTTGGAGCTTGAGCTGGGTAATGGGTCTCCTCTGGTGACTGGGGCTGCATCCCTCTGGGGATGTTTCTCCTGACCACAATCATGCCTATATAATTGGAAAGTGTTGCCCGGTCATAAGAAACTTTTGAAGATAACATAGGTTTGATAAGTGAATTCAAAAACATTTGAAGAAGTGTTGTAGGCTGTGTTAAATTTTGATGAAAACTTCTGTGTTTACGTTTTCCAAAATGTGCCTGTATCATAGAGAAAAAGAATTCAGGCCCTTTTTGGCATTTCTGGTATGAATTGCCAAACCTTTCATGCATATAAATAACATATTCTCTAGATGCTGTAATACTCAATGCTAAAAATAATTACAGAAATTTGCAAAATAAATAAATAGCTTAAAAAAAGTGAAGACAATATTTGTAAGGTTTGAGATCAACATTTCTCATACAAATATAATCAAAAATATGTTTTTTGTTAGAGATATATCTTAGAGATAAACCATGGCTTTCAAGATGTGGGTATTTGTGTGGGAGGGCTCTGAGCCAGAATTGGTTAACCAGCATTTAGTAGTGCACGTTTGATTTGTCGAATTGGCTGCAGACAGAAACACACACAGTCAGAGGCAATCAGCTGTTCATTATTAAGTATCGAAAACCATGGCAGAGACGGCTCAGGTTCCCCAGTTTGCATGTGGCGGAGTCGAAAAGATGGGGCGAGTCTTTAATGCAATCCTACATGTGGATCATGGGTGACAAGTTTGGATCAATACCACTTGATTACCTCTGGCTGCCGTGTGTGGGCGTGTTTACCAGGAACGCCGGCCGCGCTGGATCCCAATGTTGACGAGGCCCGGCAAGCCGCGGCGGCGGCAGCAGCTAGGATTGTTACCCATCATCGCTTACAGCGGAATTACTTCTAGTTTACAAGACATTTACATGCCTTATTATGTGATCCAGAAAAACATTGTGAGTGGGCTTCAGCTTCTTGCACTTTGTGACCCCCGCTGCAGCATCCTCGGAATTCTGCCTTTCGTTAGGCAAAGTAAGGGGCTGTTAGCTGCATACCAAGTAGATGCGCTACTCAGCATGCTTCACGTTTCTCTTCTCTCAGTGCTTAAAGTTCAAGACAAAAACATGCTTCTTTCTTCTACTGACAACCTGACAGTCATTATAGAATTCTTTTTATTATTTTTTCTTTTATCATATATTCTTTAGAATTTAGAATTTTTACATGCACATTTTAACTTTGTTCTCCTAAGATTTTCTTTTGACATTGTTCAAAATTGGTGTTTTTAAAACTGAAAATCACCTTGATGTTACTTCTGATAAAAAAAATCTTTTCTTTATTTATCAATTTTTCCAAAACTTTATTCATTTGATCATAATGTTTTGATTTCTCATATTTCTCATCTCATATAAGGATCACTATGAAATGCTCTCATTGAGCTACTACATACAAACAGGTATCATGTGTTTGCACCAACATGAACTTGTAAATAGATATCTGGAACAAATCAGAAATTGTCCTTGGTTCCCAGAAGGTGATGATGACTCTGTTTATGACATACAATAGTCCTGTCTGCAGGAAGGGTAGCTTGAACTGAATTGACACATATTGCTATGATCTACACAAACATGTATCTGGTGATAGGCAATTGGTAGTGCACTGTAATGTATAGCCTCGTAGGTGTCTTGCAATATGGCACAGTTACCCTTAATGTTGGGTTTAACCCATTCATTTTGACCAAGCACCTGTGTAGGCTCAAGAGAATGCATTATTTTACTATTTACGCGTTTGTGTCTAAAGAATTTGAGTTAGAATGGGTTAATACAAAATCAAATGGAGAATTAATGAAGCACTATGGCTAATCAATAGAAGTACAGAACATACTGTGAGGCAAATGCATATCTAGAAATCTGATTACAGCGAAAGGAATTGATGATATCACAGGCCTGTGAGAAATCTGCATTTGACATTTGCATTAGGCGTCTTTGATTGTACAATTAGAATATGCCAGCATACCATTAGCTGCAGGTTCCATATGGGGCATACTGGTCTGTTTGCACTGTGGGACTTGGGCCAACCTTAAATACTGTATACGGCTTTAATTTGGAGTGCTAAATATTTCGCTACACAGCCCTGCTGGGGGGTATGTGTGCTACATAAGATGTGTGCATTCAAGCACTCATACTAAGCCTTAACCAGCAGGTTAGAGATATGAAGCAGGATATTTATTTGAAGGATGTTATTTTAATGCTATCATGGGGAGCGCAAAAATAGCGAAAATTAGATGACTAAAAAATACCAGTTATACAGTATTCATATCTAAGCCTTAAGTGATAGTACTGCCATCAGATGGTAGTGTAAGCTAGCCTTTGGACTGTTAGTGCTTTTGTGCTGCTTTAGACTTGCTACAACAAGTCAGTGTTAAATAGCTGCCTCGATGATGTACCTTCAGTCTCAGTGACCCAACTGAGTTGATATCAGTTAAATCTTTGGTCCATTTCAATTTCTAAGGGAGAGCCACTAAAGCTTCAGTGCCATCTCTAGTCTGATAAAGACATTACACCTACTTAAAATAGATCTAGGTAGTGACATTGAACCACCAAGGCTATAGCTAGTTTTCTAGGCTGTCATATGTATTTTAGTGGTCAAGGAAGCCACTGTTACCACATTAAGTCTAGACATTTATCTCCTCAGGTGAATAGAAGGCTTTGAGGTGAACTCAGATGTTAAATTTTCTGGAACTAGGAACCAGAGATGTCAACATATTGATATCTCTGTAGGAACTTAGTTGACTTCAGCAGCTAGTGCACCTGGCTCACCCCACGCTGGCTGGACGGGTGGCGTTAGAGGAGTTGAGGAATGTCAAAGGCAAGTGGCTGTGTGTCTCTGCGGCGGGCGGGCAGCGCATGCCGTGAGAGGCAATGACGTAGATAAGACTCTCCCATGCATCCTGATGAATGTGGTAATAAGTATGTTACATTTGACATTTGAGAATCACAAATAGGTTAATGCAAGGATAAACACCAAGTGCTACCTTCAGGCGGCCCCCTGCCCATTCACAACATCAACAAGTCACATTGGCTTTTAACACTCTCCTCACCCAAACTCACACAACTCATATCAACAACAACAACATGTGATCTTTGAAAAATATGAGAAATGGACACTGCTCCCAAAACAAAAACGTATATCCTTCTTGATATCAAAAACAAATAAGCCTAGCAATATTTTCTATCAAAGTGTTATCTTTGCAAAAAAAAAAAAGAAATCGACACTGCCTACTAAATTGAATTCTTTATATCAACAACAAATGAAACCCTAACAATTCTTTCTTCAAATTTGAGACCTTTCACCCAAAATATAAACATAGAGCCTTATAGATAGCAAGAATTAGTATTCTGAACAGTCTTTTCCCAAAGGATTCAGCATTTGATGAGAAATTGATGTTTGTTAGATAATTTATCAAGGACGCACATTCCATATCAATCATGCTTTTGGAGTCATCATTGAATGAATCAACAACTGCATGTATAAGTACCTCTCCTGCAGTGTTTAAATGATTCATCCATTTATTAATAGGAAATATCATACTTCCCTATGCATGGTGAACCTTGATCGACACGCTGTTAGTTGGGTCTCCCCACAATGGATAGAAATGACAGGATAAAGGGGTGGAATCAAGAATTGTTGTTCCGGTCTAGGGAAGCCATAAAGTGGAGTGGAAGAAATCAATTCCCCGACCAGTTTTTGCTGGCACTCTGACATTTTCAAGCATGAGATGACATTTGGCAGACTCTTAGATAATCCCGCATTACAGGACCAAGGCATTGTATCTTTTCACATCAGTGGACTCGGCGATGGAAATATAGGTAGAAACCTCAGATCATCTGCTCCGCCCCAGAGCATTCACAAGAAAGGTCATTCCTGCGGGGAACGCCATTCTTAATGAATAGACCCCGTGTTAGTAGTAATGAATGATAAATGCTCATCCTTTCACCTAGCTAATCACATATCTAGTAAGTGTGATTTGTGTGTTCTTCTAGAGTATGGTTTTCACCGTCATAGGGGGAAGATATCTACATTTTACCAATAGCAAAAATTTAAAATTTTTAATTGCTTCTTATGAATGTAGTTGTGAGAAGCTATAAAGTGTGTTTTATCACTTTTTGTGTCCCTTAAACTGCAATCAAAATTCTGCAGTCAAATTTTTAGCCTAGTTTCCTTATCATGGAGAGAAGGGATTGGAAAGGCGTGTATGTGTTGAGGTAAAGATGTGAAACTGTGAATGCCTAGTGACATTTAATTGTTTGGAATAACACCTGAGGGTTTAGTACTTAGTACTTGCTTCACCATGCCTACAACAAAGCCCTATTTCCTCATCTCAGACCTATCCTACTTCAAGCTCTCCACTTCTAGTGGGGTTGGATGTTTGTACAGCAAATCAGTGTTTTTTCTGCATTTAAAACTTGCAGGTGTGTGAAATAATCACACTTAAGAGCACATCAAATACAAGAAATACATCTGAAGGTTCAGATGTGCTTATTGAATGACTGCACAATTTCAGAAGGGATTACATTCTAAATGCTGTTCTCAGGGAAGTAGGAAGAGGAGATAATGTCAACCTGCAGCTAGAATGTCAGATTGTGACATTTTTGTAGTCTCTCTCTCGATCGACTGCACAATTATCCATTTATAAAGTGAAAGGCTGACATTCTCGTCACTGGTCATAGTTCATGAAATAGTGGGCCATATCTAGAGAGAGGGGTAGGAGGCAGATGGGTGTACGTAACGCCCCAGAAATGAGGTGACATTTAGATATGTGGTATCGGCAGGAAAGAATCTGTGAAGCTCACATCTGTGAATGAATCTGTACCAGTAGGAAGTGGTAAACGGGACTCCCGGCTTGCGATTGGATGGCTAAATGCCGCCACAGGAGAATGACGTCAATCCGGGTTATTTACTGGCGGTGCTTCAACATTATCTGCAATAGCTGCCTAGCTGCTGGGGGAGGGGGGGGGGGGGGGGGTGGAGCAATTCACACCTTCAGTTTACAAAAGCACCATTTATTTCCATGGTGGCTTACCAATATAGACATGAACCTTAAAAAACAGAAGATTGCAGCACCTGTGACTCCTCAAGTATTAATCTGAAGAGATCTCAATTTACTTATTTTCAAGGAAGGAAGGTCGCAGGGACCTTCTCTTCACATATGTCAAAATGTGACATTTTACATGGAAGTTATTGCTACAGGTACTTGGCCTTGCAATACAACCTAGTGTTGGTCTGATTGCCTAGGGTTTCCAGGAATACTTGAAAATGTCACACTTTTTCTATGAAATATCAGTAGCATTTGAGACCGGCATGCAGTGGTTGGGTCTCGCAGTTTATTACCAGATATTCTCGGAATTATATGAAATTTTAGTGCTGTGCGTCAGTTGCAGTATGACAATCTGCCTGCCTTTGATATTTCCTCTCTTCAACGTTATTCAATTACCTGGCTATAACGGAGGACAATGGCAATTCCGGCCATAAGTAGCACCTGCTTTGCGCTGCCAGGGATCCGTTGGCCTTCCCACGAAGGGAATTGTTAATGACGTTTACTGCATCCTCCAGGTGCTAATTGGAGGTGATGCAGGTAATATCAGTCAATTCTTGCTAATGCATTATTCACCTTCTACATGGCTCACAGCCTTGGAGTCTTAGGTGCAGTGAAAAAGAACAATGGAGTAATTGTAACTTGGGAAAGACAGTTTTTAATTGGCCCTGTTTTCCTCTCAGTAGTTCAATTAGCAAGATGCTATGGTTTGTTCAGGTAGCATTTGCTTCATAGGTCAACTGAAAAATAAATTGAATTCAGTTTTTTTGTGTGATCTCTGGATTGCATCAAACGTTACTGATGAATCAAGTCATATCCTGATTTGATCAATCAAGGAAGTTGTATATCAAATCACCAGCTAACAATGTCTAATTATGTCTTATGAGCTCCATGAATGATGATTTCAGACTTATTGCTTATACAAGTGACATTTGGGATAAATTCAGAATTGCAAAAACAATCCCTCAATTATTTGTCTGTGCAACTTCCTGATATATTAATCTAATTAATTATCCTTTGAATATCTTTATATATGAACTGCTTTGTAGATGATGCAGTTTTAATGAAAAAAATATATCGTAGTGATTTTCCATACCTAATTCAAAATATCTCACCATAATCTTGAGTAACCAGAGGGTATTATAGCATGATGGAAGCATAGCATGATGGAAGATAACCAGAGGGTTCCTTTATGAAACATTTCCACTATAAAGAAAGGTCATTATGGTTATAGGTGGGATGATATTGGCAATTATAAACAATGCCAGTTTTGAATAACTCTCAGTTCCAGCAGTACCTTAACATACCTATGATTCATTTTCTTTTGTTTCAGTCGGTATTAATATGCAATTTAAATGCATGGAAGAAAGGGATTTGCATGTCTGTTTCTTCCTCTTCGTGAAAAGCGATAAATAATTGCAACGTTGTGAATGCTTTTGTCAATTATGTCCTTTCCAAGTCACTCCTCTTACAAAAAGATGAAGTGACATGTGAATACAAAATGCATATCTCATGAAAGGGCATCACTCCGCTAGTATTTCCTTATCATGTTGCAAGCGTTATGTTTTGATTATCTTGTCAAATAGCAATCTCTTCAGGCAAGTGACATTTCAGGAAGTCCTGTACTTAGTTATCAAACCATTAGCGTGTGCTGTAGACAATATGTTGGCAGATACTCAGGGGTGAGACAGTATGTTCTCTTGTCTAGGCACCAGTACTTAGGCCCATAGCACGCTCTGGGGGAAAATGAAGGTATTCTAGGAAAACCTTACCTTATAATCAGACATCTCCAGCACATTTACCCAAATAATGTGATGGGAAATAATGCCCTCTACAACACCCTTGGGAAGGATCAGAAAAGGTTCCAGGAAAATGGCAAAAAGGGACATGGACACCCACCCCCACCTTGCAAGAAACACCCACCTCGCAAAATAGTTATATAACCCACTTACAGAGGCAAACTTACTCAACTGAGTAAATATAGAATTAGAACATGCCCTTATTTACAAATTATTGCCTCAGTGTCAGGTGTTAAACCTTGTATTGGAATTGTTTAATCTAAGGGTGTGCCGTTTTCCACTACTACCTGTTTTAATGTGTACTTTTCAGGTGGTACAAGTGCTTATTCATATACTGTGGGTGTCTGGGTGATATCTTAAAATGTCATTTGTCTGTTGGCTCAGACGCCACCCTGACACTTCAAAATACTGCTTTAAATGAGACTGATATAAGCATCTCCATTTGTCTACTTATGTAATCTACAAACATTTATTTCTCTATATAAAAACAGAATTTACTTTTTGAACAGTTTTGTTTTCTAAAACATTACTTAAGTGGAAACATTAATAGCCACTTCATCCCATCATTGCTGCTAGTAAGTGAACCTCTGATTTTGTTCTCACACACTCTTCTTTCTATTTCAGTTGGCAGACCGATACCAAAAATGGCACCCAGTGGCCCTGTCCAACAGAAAAAGGACCTACACAAACAGTTGTCAGAAGGTGAGGCATGACTACCTACATGAACAGATTGCAAAACCTCCCAGATTGAATTGAAAACTTTTAAAAGTTTACCTCATGTACATTGTACTTGTGAGCATCTTAAGAGATGGAGGTGGTGATAGTAAGATTACATTAATTGTAATGGTTTTGGCAGTACTGCTTTCACAGAAGATACTATGTCAGATTTTAGATATTTCTTGAGCCTTTTTATTAATTTTTCATCCTCATGAAAGCACACAGGATTAGCTTTTCAATTTTAGAAAATTATAGCCATCAACAGTTGTGATATATAACTATATATTAAAAAAGGAGGTCCAAATTTTCTTTCTTTTATCCTACCAAAGGTTTGACATCATGTGTTTTGCTATTTCTTTAGGTGAGCATGTACGTCTTTGCCAAGAGAACCAGGCAACCCGTGGTAAGATGGAGCAGCTCCAGGCTATGATGGAGGAGAGGCGTATGAGGCGCAAAGCCCGACGAGAATCCAGGGCGCCCTACTCCACCTGGCTGATGGGCAAGAACATGGAGAGCCTTCACGGCTGTGATGACCAGATGGGTCTGGAGACAAACATGGAGACGTCCCTACAAGAGCAGGTCGACGCCCACGACAGCTCCAGCTATACAGAGCTCAAGCAAGAGACCATCGTCGCTTGAACACATGTGCAGCAAATGATGTTGAGCACTTGTTAGGGTATCCTTAGTGTACCCTTATTTGGTATATAGGGTCCTTGTACCCATGTTTGAAAGGTTGGGTTGCACTCAACCTGAATTTGGCTGAAGTTGGTTCAGGTCACTTATTTGATGGCATACACCATGGCAGGTTATGTTGGAATGGAATGATACATTTTGTGAGGTATTTCATGAATTAGTTGAAACCTTATTGACAAAGATAGGACTTGTGTAGACAAAACACTTGTGTCTAATTTTCTAGCTGAATTTTGTCAATACCTTAAGGCATCGAGGAAAAGTGGAAATGTTTATTTCACTATGTCTGGTGCAGGGGAATAATGGTTTCTTGTAAACTTTCATTGAAGTCGCACATCATAGGAAATTTAGCCTGAAATTCCTGTTTGTTTGATAATGGTTTATGTGAAACGAGGATTGACAGTATTTGACATCGCAGGAATTTCAGCTACTGTGTTATGAATGATTGAAATATTGTGATATCTGCAAAGAAATGCAATGAGGGGTAAAGTAATACTATGTCCTGTGGTTGATGAAGATAGCAATAAGACAATACCCTTGTAGATATGTTCGTTTAATACCTGCAGTTGATATGTTTGTCTTAGTTTGCTATCTTACTCTTCTTATAGATGGCACCACTAACCATGTTATGCAATATCTCTATGGCCAGTATTGGAAGTCACTGTAGTCTGTCAGTGAAAAAAGAATTAAACCAGTAACATTTACATATGTACATATGTGAATCTAATACTTGTACTTATATCTTTAATGATTAACACATGAAATGTTGAGACACATTACCCTCTGTCAGCAAATTGAATTTGCAAAAAAAAAAAAAAAAAAAAAAAAGAAAAGAAAGGAAAAGAAAAAAAAAATGGAAAAAGACAAAAAGACAGAGATGTTTGCCATGGTTAGTGCTGTACATGGACATGTGAGATCTAATGGACTGCTATTTGATCCTGGTGTCCATTGAGATACAATGTTAGGAAATGATGCATGGATGAGATGGGCAAGATTGATTATTGAGAGGTGAGGATAAGCGTGCTTTCAGAGCAGCGAGAGTGTTTGATGGTGTATAGCCGAGTGGCCGGACCTGGAGACGGTTCTGGATTGATTAAGGGACAGGGCTACGAAGCAGGCAATGGGACAGCAATACCGGGTTGCAAACTCCAGCGCTCCTGCCAGCCCTGCAGCTCCCTGGATCATGACGGACAAGGAGGGCGTTATTGTACAATAATAGGGACTAGTTGGGATCTGTTCTTCCACAATAAGCAATAGGGCGGCAGTGCCTCAGAGCGCCCAGTCTTACTGAGAGAGGGTGCCTGAGAAACGGGCGAGGCCAAACTATGTAAGCTAGGTGCCAAATGATGAGATGACACAGAGATGCTTTGAGCCTAGATACAAGTTCAGTTCCGAGTTGCTCGCCGTACCGTAGCGGTTGATGCCCGGACTGGCTTCACTCATGGCGATATTGTACAATAAGCCAGCTACTGGTGAGGCATGCTGGCCACTTCATCGGACGAGCTTCGAGGAAGCAGATCTATTAATATGTAAACAATAGAAAGATGAAAAAAAACAATCGCTGTTTACCTCATTTTTTCTTTGGTGGTATATATATTTTTTCTTATTACTACTATATACACTAGTTATTTGATAAGAGTTCCATGCTATCACTTGTGGCACTAGACCCTATTGCAGTTTGTAATAAAGATGATAAGGAGTGGGCAAGTGATAGGACGGAACACACAGTTGACCTAGATTTGATGACATTTCAACATAGTAAGCAATAGTATTTGTTGGGCTGTTACTCATGTTACCACCACAACATTCATATTTGTTTTCATGTGTAGATGAAAAAGCAGGTTTTGCCTATGGGATACTAACTAAATAGTTTGTGTTATATCTTATGGCAGAAGTAAATATGCCAATGTATATTTCTTCTTGTAGAATCACCTAAGGTATAGAGAAGCAAAGTTTTGTCAAAATAGAATAAGAATGTGTATGTTGCAGCAGGGTGCTATGAAGACAAAAAATTCTCAAAAATGGATCAATCTTTGAAACTAGAACCAATAATAAGGTAAACATGAATTCCAAAGCTGCACACCAAATACAATTTAGGCACGTTTTCAATACTTAAGATATAGCTACATTAACTTCCATCTTAATTTCCAAATGATTTAGTTGTTTCAAGTTACTAAATTTTAACTTTTATACCCAGATTCTCCACTTAACCGACGCACAATTGCAAACATTTTTGCAAGTGAAAAGATATTGTAAAATATAATTGATTTAAAGCTTACCTCGATATTCTACTGAACAGATTATTCACATGTTTAGCATTATTACCATTGTATTGATTATGTACTCGCCTATTTGCCTGACGGCATGGGTGCTCTGGGATGGAATGGGTAGAGAATATAAAGGCAGAATCATACCTAGAAGTGGTTGCAACATGAGCAATAAGCACCAAGATCTTCAAATAATGCAACTTGGGGGATATCTACTTTTTTTTTGTAAAACCCTGATTTACATTAGTTCAATTGAAATGCTTTATTTTATCAAAAATAGGACAAGCACTACAAAGTATGCCTATATTTGAACTTACTGTAAGGGTATGGCTCTATGGTATATACAAGAGCACTGTATATATATATATTTATATATACATATATGAATGCCTTTTTATGGCTATGTTCATTAACCATATGTTGACATTCAGTGTAAGTGTGGGAGTTTGTTTCTGCTTTGCCTAGTGTATGTACATAGAAGCTCTGTACATATCCCACCCCAATCCATCCAAGGATACATTATAGACAATTTATTGACTGATCAAGTGAAATTGCTATATTGGGTACTCCCCTTATAATTGGCAATACCAAGAAACTTTGTCATAGTGTGATAACTAGACCATCTAACAAGGACTAGTGATATATAACTTAACACAATTCCTATAGCATGAGCAAATCTCTATCTCTTGAATTGTTTCGACTCTAACTTCCTTTCCTATTTCTACACACTGTTCTCTACTGTATCCTGTTTGGTACCAATTCCCTGTAGGTCTGTTACTGATGCTTATATTGCAATACTGTATTGTATTGTTATCCTGTAAAATGCATCTTAGAACAAGTCTATTTATCAAGATTGTAAGTGTAGGGCACCTCAGCGTGAGTTGAAGGAAACCTGTGAGTCAGAACACAGTTCATGCATTTGCAAAATTTCTTGAACTTATAAATGTTATTTCACTAGGGTAAATAACTGCTGAACCCTTCTATTAAAAAAAACTTTTAGTGAAATGGCTTTTTTGTGAACATGGAAAGTTCAGATGATATTGTTCTTGTTTGATTAACAAACATTGAAGATACATGTCTTACTAAGCTGAACCATCTGGATACTTACCAAGTATGATGTGACTTTGTTTAGCTCAAATAATTTACATGCATGCTGTGGTTAAATATGATGTAGAGGCTATCAACTTTGTTTTATGAAGTAGGCAATAAATTTAGATTACACACTAATAAGTAAATGAGTTACAAATCAATTGCATGAACATACTGTTATTTGGGTCAATATATAGTAATTATACTGATTCACAGGTTGACACTTCAATTGCTCCCTTCCCTTTACTCTTTCATCAGACCAGTTGTTGTGCACATAAATACTTGATCTATATCAGTACAGTTGCTCTTTCTACCTGTAACATCTCCAGTAGCCACCCTTATTGACTATTCCTTATTCCTATTAAAATACCAATAATGTACAGTAAAGTTGCTTGAGTACTTGTGATTCCTATTGGGATTGTGCAGTTTCTTCCGAAGCTTTACACATTGTAACACAAGCATTCAATTAGGAAATTAATAATTGTACATGTAATTTCGCAATTTATTTGGAAGCTTTTTCTTACTCTTCTAGAATTCTGTATCCTGTATGTCTAAGGTGCAGATTTGACTATCAAAATCACAGTATTATCAACAAAGAGTACTGATATTAAGCTATGTAATATCTAGCTGTTCCTTCTTACTCCTGACTCTTGTACCTTTGTGTAACTGTCTAGCAGGAGATTTGACTTTTTGATGAATTGGAATATGCAAATTGGTAACAAATAAAATTGTGAACTTTTATCAAATATATTGTCTTGTCTTTTATTTTTGCTTACTATTTGTGAAAAAATCTGTTCAGATCTTTCCTTTCTAACCTAGTTCTCTTACATCGATTGAATCCTTGCCTACAAGGAATACAAAATGTAACACACTTACATAATATTTAGCAGGTAGCAAGTGGTTGACAGCTTTAACATCTGGATTTCTTTATAGGATAAGGAAAACCAAACAATTATGTAATCATTTATATATACTTTATTCATACAATAAATAGCCATCAATCCGATTTTAAAAGTGAGTGTTTGAGTCGACTAGGTCCAAATAATATCCACACAATGAAACACTCCTATAATTTCTTTAGTCCATGTACAGTCAGGTTTTATCATGATTCAATGGTACAAAATCTGTAATAATAAATAATTTTTCATGTATATGTGTCACTGTATATACTGCAAGATAGTTCAATGTTCTCAATCAGAATGGATAATATTAATGCACAAGGCAGAGTTATAATTAGTGTAAGCTATCTATTACAGCCAACCAAATTTTAACCACACTACCACAGCGAAACCCACTGCCAAATCTAAAGTTACTGGCAAGTTCCTCATATCCTACTCCAGGTATGTGAGGGAGTTACAAGCTGCTGCTTGGGAGTGGTCGGTGTTTTCCCCCGAACTCTGGATTTCTCCACCATCAACAACAGGATAGTCATGATTTAGCCTTGATGTGGCAGAAAAGTGACAATGAATAAATAACGTTTCTTATCAGTTTCTGAACCTGCTAGAAGGTCAGATTTCTATACATGCTCATGAGATGAACATGATTTCTTAATCATCTTGACTGAAGGGGAATGACATATTGTTTGTACATTGTACAAAGTCCAGCATTCATAAATATTTCCTCCACCTTCTTTCTCTCTGAAACCTCAACCACTTGGAAGTTATCCAGTCTGCAAAAAAAAAAATACAACCAAACATTTTATTCTGCTTCACATATTTTTGATGAATAATACACTACACAATTAAACAAGAACTAATAGATCTCTCCGATATTACACTAATGAAAGTGCTTGTCAATGTGCCACATCACAAATTAATCTAAATAAGCATTATGTGCTTCAACATAATAGGGTACTTTGTTTATAGGTGGCAGCACCATACACAATCATCAAACAGGATAGGTGGTCTAGGCGAGTGAACCTCGGATATCTATGTATGAGGAAGTCCAGATAAAATTATGAGCCAGCCTTTTTTGAGTCCCTGATCATGACTTCCAACCAGGGTTTTACCTAGTATGGGGGTCAAAACTGAGAAATTATGAAATTTGGGGGGTCAAAAATCAGTTTCCCAATTTACAAGAAAAATCGTATCAATCCTATATGTAGACATAGAAAGACAAAGTTTGCTTCTTTAGATCATTTAATAAGCCTCTTGTCTTGTATAAATAAAACATTTGAAAATTTTCCTTGGACAAAACAAATACAGAAAATCTGGTTGTTTTTTTGCCAAAAATCTGGTGTTTGCCCTTACTCCTGGCTGGGTAAGTCCCCGCTTCCAACTATGCAATTATTTTAAGTGATGAATGCTAAGTACTGATATCAATACCAAACAGCAATTGTGTGGTAAGCTCAACTGTTTCTCTCAACAAACCCATACCCCCCCAGAAAAAATGAATAAATGAAAATAAAAAATGAAAGCAAATTCCTATGTTCTTTTTCCATGTCTATAAATAATTGTCAGCAACACATTGATCTTACTTTGACCTTTTTATCGAAATAATAATTAATACTGTACTTTTCTCCAGTGATATATAACAATATTTTTCCCTTATAAGTAGTTCATGTGTGAAACAATTAACGTGAAATGTCTGTGATTAACAAATCAAGTAACTAACAGAATGGGTTGAAAAGGAAAAAAGTTTTTTTGAAATGCCAATGCTTTATCAATGTAACAAAACTCCAAAGAATATTTCACATTGTTCATTTTTTTAGGAAAATTATGTAGAATTGACCGAAAATGTCTTTCAATAAAATTTGGGGTCAAAAATAGTTATTCTGGTTATTTTTCATACTATTTTGGACTCCTAGACTAAAAAATCTAGGGGCCCACAGCAAAATCTAGGGGCATATGCCCCCGGGCCCCTGGGAAAGTCGAACCCTGATACTTTGCATAGTATTTTAATTTCCAGGATTGAATAAGTATACAGGGCTTGACATTAAGCACTGTCCCGTCGTCCAGGACAAGTGATATTGACCGCCGGACAAGTACTTCTGTTCAGTTACTGTTCCGGTTGACCAGTGGAATTATCAGACGCATAATACTTCGGGTGATCACAGGTCCAGTTAGAAGTCCATTGATGAAGAAAATTGGCTCTGATCTACAGGGAATCGATGAATCTATGGAGATTTGGGAACCTATAGCCCAGCAGTCCTCCTCAGTTACTAGCTGAAGCCTGACCCCTAGTGAGGCCGGGCAAGTAAAACTTAGCCCCGGCAAGTGAAAGCCTCATGGCACTTGCCCGCGGGGCAAGTGCCTCAAAAAGTTAATGTCAAGGCCTGAGTATAGACCACTAAACTGCAAAACCCTTTTACCTGATTTCCCCGACTGGTTCTTCAGCTAAAACAGACATCATCCTCTCCTTACAGCTCCGCCCTTTTGAGTCAACATCCACACTCACTGTTCTTTGTAGATGAATGTATTCCTGAATATCAAGGATTCCATTATCGAAACTGTATCGGTTCATATGTGTATTCACATGGACATGCTTAAGAATACAATAAATTAAGAGTTCTTCATAATAGGAGAGCTGGGGGACTCCTAATTAGTTATATCGAATGGGATAAGGCTATAAATACATCCTGTATTTTGATTACAACTCAGTAAACATAGGATTCTAAAACAAAGTTCTCACGCAATTACAAAAAAACCTGATACATAAATCAATAAAAATGTTTCCAGAAATAAAATCAATAAAAAGATGAAATAAATTTGTAAGATTACCACTCTTTTTCTTGTGGGGTCGAGGTAAGCTTTAAATCAATTATATTTTACAATATCTTTTCACTTGCAAAATGTTTGCAATTGTGCGTCGGTTAACTAGAGAATCTGGGTATAAAATTAAAATTTAGTAACTTGAAACAACTAAATCATTTGGAAATTAAGATGGAAGTTAATGTAGCTATATCTTAAGTATTGAAAATGTGCCTAGAAAAAATGAGACACATCTTTTGAGGGGGCCTTAATCTGAGATAAGTATAGGTTCTAAACAGAAGACCAATAAGAGAAACTAAGAATTGACTATGATATGGCATTCACTTATATGTGAATGGATACCTACCTTGATGCTATCACCACAACCTTGAATAAGAATAAGAATGAGTTTTCCTTGAAAAATAAGCCTTCCAGCAAGTCCAAGTTTCTCTGTCCATTTCACGATGGTTTTCACATATTTAGCTTTAGCTCTCATATGATCTAAAGCTAAGAGACACGTATAGACACTGTCACTGACACACCCTGATGCATCCTCAAGTGATTTTGCATCTGAATCTCTTTCAGATGGCAACTTTGTCGCATAATCTTTAGCATTTTGTTGAACCCAAAGTGCCATATCCAAGAGCATGGGTTCACCCAGCAGACTTTCAGCATAGTTGGTGAGGTCATGTATGATTCGATTAGATGATGTTCTTGAAATGCATGTAGAACTTATGGAAAGTCTAGGTGTTTTATTAGGGTAACTTGAATCCAAAGTGAAAGTCACCCCCACAGGAAACTTCTCAGATGAGTCAAGCCCTTGTTCACATGGAAGATTCAAAGCTAGTGTCTTTACTGTGCCAGTGCCATCATCTGTTGGGGAAAAATAAGGAAAACTGACAATGTAATTATGAATTTCATAGTAGATCTAAAGGTCTTTTCACACATACTTGCCCTGAACGAAAAGCAATTTTTCATTGCCCTGCAAAATGTTCTTCTTTTTATTTACTTTGGGAATCTTATGAATTAGAAATGACATATTTATGAACTTCTACATGTGCCATATTAAATTGATACAAAATGAAAATGATCAACTTTGAATTAAGCAAAAGTTGTTATATATCCATAAGGATCCAACTGCAATATGAATGAAAAGGGTTTAACCAAGCATAACCAGTGATAAGACTTTTTCATGTAGAAAGTAAGTGTCGGATAGAGTAACCACTATATACCAAATCCGGCAATCATAATGGCTGAGTCAGAGATTGAAAACTTTTTTTTCTCATTTTTTTCATAAAGGAGCACATTACATGTAAAAATCAACTAGGGATGCCCTTTTAGGAATTTTTATACTGTGATTTATATTTACAGCTTAAGCTCTAATTAAACTGTATAGAGCAAAGCTTGGAAGGACGCAGGCCCTTCGCTAAGTGAACTCATAGGAGTCAAGAGCTACATGAAGAGTGCCTAATGATGATCTGACGAGTCCAACATACTATGGCCTTTGAAACCTTCAACCACTTCTGCATTTCTGTACATGCTGTGGAGGCTGCCATTGATCACTCTTGAGAAATCTCTGTTTGCATTTCTTTTTTTTTTTTTTTTTGGTTCGCTGTTGTTTGATATGATTTGAGGTTGAATAGGTTTAGGGATCCGAGTTTGCAAATCTTATTTAGATCTTACTAAAGTATTGACCACAAGCAATTCTGGCAATAAAATATTGTGGATGTACCATCTTGTGGTTTGCGCACATACTCCTGTGAGGTTGTATGTTTAACTTTAATTGTAGCTATTGTATCTGTATTTGTGAATATCCAAGCTTCGCTCTCTTTTGAAGCCATGCTTCCTTGTATTACTTGAGAGAATGATAACTTATCAGGAATGTTGATCATCAGATATGCAACCAGCAGATCTTGCTCAACAGCCTTAGCTAGCACAACTCCTGAAGCTCAGGTGTTGACGAGAACCAATCAAGATGTGCCTCCAGGTTCTGCGCACGTGTGTGAGCAGGGAGTTTCTAATTAAGTTTGTATATCTCTGGCGTGAGCAACTTCCTTTATAAATTATAGTGTATAAAACAAATACAAGAGCCCTCATTTGTCTGTCTCCTATAGTCTGTCTGACTCGTGTTTGGCAACCGCTTTTCCCACTTTTTTGGGCAAAGCATTTGAGTTTCCAATCCAAACTTGGCAAATCTCTTCTGCGCACTACTACGTGTATGTATTACTATAAACATACGTTTTGTCTCAACTCCGCAATATGTTGATTTTGCTCATTAGGACCTATTGTAAAATTTGCCCATTGCTGCAGCCAACAACACAATCTTGCGTGTTTGTATTGTTGGCAATTGTTGGCAATGGGCAAATTTTACAATGAGACCTAATGAGCAAAATCAACATTTTGCAGAGTTGAGACAAAAAGTATGTCTATACATACACGTAGTCTTAGAAGACCAACACATGGAATGGAAACCAGCCGGTCAACCTGAACATGCTAGCCTCAACCAGTGTCAATTAATAGTCGCTAATAGGTGCTCTGGGCACCCCCAGCAGGTGGTGGAGATAAGGTTTCTCTGTAATGTAATCGATGCGGGAGCCCTGATTGGTCCTTGTTCCCACGTGACCTCGTGCTGCTGCCTTATCTGCTAGTCCTGGCATGAGGCTAGCATGTAACTATAGGGCATATAGTAATTGGTCTCTCGTTACATATCCATTCTTTTCTTAATCCAAGACGTAGTAGTGCTCCAAATAGGTTTGCTAAGTTTGGATGGGAAACTCGAACGTTTTGTCACAAAAAATGGAAAAAGCGGTTGCCAAACTTGAGTCCTGAAGACAGACTATAGTGACGTTACAATGAGGTGTGTCCAGGATTTCATAGCGCTTGTGACGCGCAGCGTTCATTTCCCTTAGAAACTGGCGCCAAATCGTGTATGTGATACAAGCGTGCCACACAGCATTAATTACATAGTTTGCAATACACTACAGGTAGAAGATTGCAGCTATGTTAAGAGCTTTGCTCGTCGTCGAAGCCATGCTTCATCATATTATGCCCTATGGTAATTGGTCGGTGGCGACCAATCCATGTTTTATTCATCTAAGCTGCTACTAAACTGAAGACATTCATCTAACCTCTTGTCATTTCAAATTCCCCAGGAGCACAAAAGATGGCTTCCAAAGCTGCAAACTCTTCAGAGTCCATCCTACATGACTAACATGTACAGCTTCTCAGCTAGCTGGCATTTTGACTGAACTTCACAACATTGGGGCAACACTTTCTCACAAGAGTTAGCAGACGACCACATTCACTCTACTATAGAGCACCCTATTTTCCATATTTCATGACCGACATTTCAACCGATACAACTGCCTTCTGGCACATATTTACCTAAAATGTCATTTATTTTTGTCACCGATTATACGCCGGTCACAAAACGAGCGTGCTATTAGTTCCACATTTTACCGCTGAGTGGCGCTGAAGCATTACTTCCGCTATGGCATCAGACAAGCTGGATCCTGAAACCACTCCGTACAAAGTCAACGATATTCATTCTTAATCATCTCTGGGGACAAAACACTTGCATGGAGTTAGCAACCACTATTCCCACAGACCCAGTTGAATATAGTGGAGGAAATGAACGGCCTGTCTGGCTCTCTATCATTTGCTTGATGTTCAACCGGAGAACTGCTGAAAGTGTTCTTGGGTTGTTCAAAGGAGGGCTAAACATTGCCCTTGTGTACAGTTCAGTGACAAGACATGCAAAAACTACCTTATGTCTATTTTTGTTATGCTGTTACATGCGCTGTTGAGAATTAGTTCAAACATTGATATTCAGTCATGACAAAGTAGAATGTGATTTTGTGGTAAAAATTTAAATTTTTTGTAATTTTGGTTTAACTTTTATTTTGTTTATAAAAGCAATAACCAATAACTATATATATTGAAAAAAAACATCTGAAGAAGTTGCAAGGTACTTACATCAAGTGAAAGATCAAAACTGACCTATTCAGAAAATATTTGTAGTCCTTAACATAGGAAAATGTGGTCTATGTACTTAGTATCTCAAATTTGCCAAAGGAGATGTGGCCAAATATCATATCCCCTCAGAGCCAGTATCTTCAGGAAAGGCCCGTCACAAGCTTTAAGGCTGCATTCATCAGATGGCAGCAAGAGGTTTGGAAGAAATTTGCCCAACCAAGTTTGGAACAGCACTGCTACCAAAAGGAACCGCATCTTACCCTTGCTGTGTAGGAAACCGGTCAATCGGAACTTTGGTATCTTAAATGAGATACACAATGTTGGTAGATTTCAAAGGATTTCTTTTCCTAAACTTCAAGGCTTTCACACAACATCAAGGCAAAATATCCCACCAGTTATCTGGATGATCCTAAAGCCAATGGCAAAGTTATCAGCTATATTAACTGGCAGGTAAGATTCTGAATCAGAAGATTCAATATTTAACCAATAATGCTTATTTCAAAGGTGCATGATCTATTGAATATAAACCATATTAATTAAGTGATTACGTGACAGGCTGTCACAGGCAGCTACTGTTTTTTTATTCAGGGTAGACACTTTCAATATAATTTCATTATTTATCTGCAATTACAACCATATACAATACCATTGGAAAATTATCTTATTACTTTATGTACATATTTTACTGCATGCATGCAAAGTTGTAGTCTCCAGCCCCCAGGAAGCTTTTTGTTTTCAAGATACAAAAAGTTATAACATTTCTATTTGTTTTGCATCATGTATGTTCTTATTTCCAGGGGATTTAGAAAGTGGTGGCAATCCCTACCAGATAAGAAGCGTCAATACTTTTGGGAAGTTATCAAAAATTCTTGGAAGGAAATTGTAATGGTGACAGGAGTGTTTGTTTCACTATTTGCCCTAAACTACTATGGCCACCTCCAAGAGGCTCCAATTACAAAGAGGAAAAGATTCATAGCTTTCACAGAGGAGCAGTTTATGTCAATAGTTGATTTTGAATGTAAACAGGTAGGTAAAACACTTGCTTTCTATTCATACCACATCTGTAAACATGGGTCTTTCATAAAAGATACTAATATGTGTTCAAATGATTTTTTTCTTGAGGATATTTTCAGATTGGAATTCCATAGGAGATAACTTGTTCATATTCAAATATAACATTGTTCATAATGGGATAAATAAAAGTCATACACTGTAAATACTTAAATTGGAGTGCATAGATGGTGTTTGGTTGGTACGAAAGATGCCACCCAGAAATTGGGCATGAATGGATTTAGATAAGATAGTCTGTGGTTTGTCAGAAAGATACCAATAAAATATGGACATAAATGGGTTAATGCATGTTTGTTGTGATTTCATCTACAAAAAGAGACTGGAACCATGTTTTTTCAGCATCTAGAAGAAAACAAAGATAATTTACTTCCTGAAGGGCACCCTTTGCTAGAGAAAGTCGTCCAAACTGCAATGAAGCTTGTGAATGCCAATATGGACCTGCCAGAGATGAGAAAACATGAGTGGACAGTTGCTGTAGTCAAAAGTGATGAGGAGAATGCATTTGTGTTACCGGTAAATACAAACTAAATCATACCAATATTAGTAATGGAAATAATCCTGAGAGATCAGTCACAAACCACTATTCAATCCAATCAGTTCCAAGTATGCCATTCACAGTGAAAAATATTTTGATTTTTAAAATACCTTAATCTTCCAGGTGAAAAATAATTGTTGTTTTTTCTGAATTTTGGGGGTGGCCGGTTATGAGAAAACTTTCGGCGTAATTCATTCATGGGAGACCACTATACCAAGATTACAACCACATTCATGTTTTTACTTAATTCAAATAAAGCATTGTATCCTTACACAATGTAATGTGATTTATATCGGGGTGAAAAATATATGTTTGAAAATGAAATTTTAAGAACTGGTTCACAAAAATTGGGTGTTCTTAGGGGTGATTTTTGAGGGTCTAGGTTTACAAATGATGCCCAGCCACCGTACTGGCTAAGACTTTGACCCCCAGCCATCACACGGTTAACAAACCTTTAAGAAATTGCATGAAAATCAAATTTTTCACGAAAAATATTCAGGACGGAAGCTATTGCCAATGAAAAGTCAAAAGAAATGCATCTACCACATCATGGAACCAATTTTATTTAAGTGAATCGGTAAATAACATATGAGGCAAATAGAAAGTTTTGAGTTTACAACCAAAATCAAACCAACCAATATTTAAATCACCAATGATGAAAATAATTAAATGGGAAATTTCACATAACGTGTGTAAATTACTTGGTCCTGTCAAATCTTTTTTATACTTTGAAGGTAATCTATCTTGTGTTCAATGTATAGGACTGGTTATATACATGCATTATTCATTTCAGAATGGTTATATATTTGTATTCACTGGATTGCTAAAACGACTGAATAATGAGGATCAATTGGGAAACATCCTCGGCCATGAAATGACACACGCATTACTTCAACATGGTGTAAGTTTTCCGAAACAATTTTTTCGTTTTTACTTATAAGATTAAATTAACGATTGTTATAACTTCCTACTTTCAGTACTTTGATTTCCTTTTTTCCAAGTATCACCTGAATTTGTAATACCTTGAAAAATATTTGACTTGATAACAATACAGGAATTCACACAATTATTAAAGACAAGTTTTAGCTTTAGTTCTGTTAAGCATTTTTCCTTCAATTATTTACCGGTTATATGCTTTTTTGAACACAAACACTTTGACCGCAGATCCTTGGGTAACACTTTCTAACCCATTAGTGCTCACAGCTGCAAAATGTATCCTTGCAATTTTGGTAAAATCTTTCTGACAAAAGCAGACCTAAGAATATCTATGAAGGAGGAATGTTGTAAATCTGATCATTACCAACAACCCTCCTTCAGATATTTTGTTAACTCATTCTTAATTTCCAAGTTATTATCAAAAGTATTTTACATCCAGATGGGAATTTCAAGAGGAACTCTTTTTCATGGATGGGTAAATTGGGCAGCAGAGACAACTAAGACTGAAAAGAATGTGTGGTGTACCATTCACTGATCACCTTTCAAAGTTTGTAATCAATGTAAGGCAGCTAAGCTAACTGTGGTAAAAACTTTCAAGTTTGTGGGTTATAGTGGGGCGGCTAAGGCACCATTTTGGGCCAAATCGTGCACTTTTTGTTAAAAGCGTGAAACTTGGCAGAAGTATACTTCCATACATACTGATTAATTCTGGATATGGATCCACCGCGCTGGACTTTGGATCTACCTATTTTTGGGGCATTTTATCAAAAAACGTATATGAAAAGAGTGAAAATTGTAATAACAGCTTTAAAATATTTTCCTTTGGGTAGAATGTCATGAATCTTTCCTGAGAGGTGGTGAATAGCACAACAACTAAGACTATCTATAGTTTTAGTGATAAAATGTTTCCAAAAAGTGTCATTTTGAGGCATTTTCCTGAAAAAAATGCTAAAAACGGGCGATTTTTGTTATACATCCCTATTAATGCATTTGGGCTAGTTAGAGTAATCAGTGCTATGCAAAAATGTACTGAACACCAGGTTAAGTAACTGAAATGAATAAATAGTGTATTAGGTACTCACAAAGGTCATGTATTTTGGGGTATTTTGACTGAGAATCGGCTATTATATGTGTATTTTCATACATAACCTTCTAAAACCTCTGGTATCATGCCTAGGTTTATGGAAATTAGCAGGAATATACCTGGACTTCCACATTCAACTTTTGATAAGAAACCTCTATGCAGGTCATCTATGCCACACAGTTTTAGGGTTGTTTTGCTAAAGAAAATGTGCAAAAAAGCACATTTTTTGTAATAATGGCGTATGGTCTCGGGTCCAGAATAGACAAAACTTTTCAGTGAAGGGGTAAATGGAAAGACACGTGATTGCAAACCAATGCCATAAAAGGATGACTTAGGCAAAGACATTTTTGGTTATTTTCATGCAAAATTCTAATATTCTAACTTTAGACAACAAAAGCTTTAGGCAGGTCACTTTTGGGGTCGTTTTCCTTCAAAATTATCACAAAATGCACACTTATTTAAGTTGTTTTCTCTTTGGTTTAGAATAATCAAACTTTATTAGTGAAGTGATAAACGGCAGGAGATTGAGTAAAAGTCACATAAAGAGCAGACCTTAAGTCCCCATAATTGATATTGACTTGCTTGAATATCAGTACTTAAGCAGGAATGCACCTTGACTGACTGACCTTCCAAATTTTGATATGAAACCTGAAAGGCGTCTCATATTTCACCCCTTTCAGGGGTTGTTTTATTTTTTGTTTTACTGTTTTACATTTTTTTGTGATAACAATAGTAAGATATTTTCCTTATGGTATAGAATAATCAAACCATATAACTGAAATATCAATAGCAATGATGACATTTTAGATTGATCCCAAATGCCATAACAATTAAATCAAGTATTGAACAAAATGTGATATGGCCATAACGTCTTATCTACATAGCATTACCATGGCAGTAATTTGCCTAGAATCATTAACATTTATGTAAAGTTTATGATCGATCATCTGTTGATCTAAACCTGCTTATCACTGTAAATAAAAAAAAGTTTGTGTTATTTCGCAGTGCAGTTTCAGTACTGGAGAACTGGTGATATTCACTTCATTTTATCACCTGACAATTTAGGCACCTGATCACTTCATTGTAGTATAAACTGCGCTGTAAGTAAAATGAGGCATCCCTTAGATTAAACAAAGATGGCAGTGGAATGCAGAGATACTGTGATATTTCAGCACTACAGAACACAAAGGCTGGTGGCTGTCTAGAGGAATAACGTTTTTGTTTACCAAAGCAACTACAATCAATAGTGATTTCATTAAAAGAAACCTACTCATTTTAAACTTTATTTAATCATCGGCCCATAACAAGTGAAAATATCATAAAACCAATGATTTTACTTTATTGGACATTTATCTCTTATCAAGTGATTTCTCATGGTGATATTATTTATGATGACATACTATGAAAGAATGACTTTTTCTCTAAGTTCGGTTATAGTACTTGGCACTTACTTTCCAAAATCTAGTAGAAGCAAGACCTCATTAGAATATGATAATACTATAGCTGTATGTTGAGTGTAGCCACTCTATAGTATTCATGAATAACTTATAGTTTAGGTCATTTCAATAAGAAAGGAAAAACCATTTAATATTAGTACATGTATTAGATATGGTACAAGTGTTTCATGGGTCATGTTTTAAATGTGGCTCTTGTCTTATCTTAAGACTTGATAAATTAGCATTGGTCTCTTAGGGAATAAAGGTAACCTGATTGCATTTTAGGGGCAACGAGCTGGTGTTTTAAGTATATGATTTGGAAGTACAAAAAGATTAAAGAATGTTTCTTATAATAAGACCTGGAGTATCTTTTGAATGTGAGTCAAAAAGAATGTGTAGTTAGCTTTCTTGCAATGTGGCTAATGGCAGTAAGAATCATGTATTCAAGAAAATAGACGAAATTTTTTCTAAAATCTTTGTAAGTTGTTGTTTTGGGTAAGCACAACTTAAATGGGTAGGTGGGGCTGAACGCCCCAATATGTTAATGACACAATTTGTCACTAATCAGCCCAGGTAAATAAACAAGTGCAGCAAGTATATTAGGAGTGGTATAAGATTTAGTTAGGGTATTATACATGACCCTGGATTATCAAATATCAGGTATCATTTATTATACATAGGACCCTTGAGCCCTTCTGTGCGCTTTTTTGTTTAATGGAGTGATGCAAACTATTTTTAGAAGAATATGGTATGAATGGTTGTATCTGAACTGAGAGTTTCATTAGAGTGAGCACTTGATTCTGCTATTTATAATTGCTATTATCAATACAGCAATGTGCCCAATAAATGAAATTACACTGGTTTTTTCACCACTGACATTCCTTAACAACAGGTCTAATCCGCTTTGAAGAATTATATCAACTCCATATGAAACTATCCTAATAGGAAAGATAAACACATCGCAACAATATTTTTACCACAGTCAAGGAAAATAACCCCAAAATAAACAACCCTTATAGATAATTAATTAACTTTTTAAAGGGATACTTAAATGTCTATGATTCTCTGTGCTTTTTTCCAAATGATGCCAAAAGATGAAGAATGCCCACCCATGTAGAATGTCTGGATTTGAATAGAAACAAATGACAAAATATCCTCATTTTGGAGAATTTTGCATGAAAATACCCTCTATTGTCTTTATCTAAGTCATCCTAAGCCTTTATGTCATTTGTGAGCAAGCACATGTGTCTTGCCATTTAACCCTTCACTGAAAAGTCAAGTTTATTCTGGACCAAATCATAAGCCGTTATTACAAAAATGTGCATTTTGTGCTTTTTATTCATGTTAAACAACCCTAAAACTGTGTGACATAGGTGGCCTGCATACAAGTTTCTTATCAAAAGTTGAATGTGGAAGTCCAGGTATATTCCTGCCAATTTTCATAAACCTAAGCTTGATACCAGAGGTTTTAGAAGGTTATGTACGAAAATACACATATAATAGCCGATTTTGGGTCAAAATACCCCCAAATATATGACGTTTGTGAGTACCTAAAACACCATTAATGCATTTCAGTTACTTGACCTGGTGTTCAGTACATTTTTGCAAAGCATTAACTAAGTACTCTAACTAGCCCAAATGCATTAATAGGGATGTATTACAAAAATTGACAGTTTTTAGCATTTTTTTTCATAAAAATGCCCCAAAATAACACTTTTCGGAAATATTTTATCACAAGAACTATAGATAGTCTTAGTTGTTGTGTTATTAACCACCTCTCAGAAAAGATTCATGAAATTCTACCAAAAGGAAAATATTTTAAAGCTGTTATTACAATTTTCACTCTTTTCATATACGTTTTTTGATAAAATGCCCCAAAAATAGGTGGATCCAAAGTCCAGCGCGGTGGATCCATATCCAGAATTAATCAGTATGCATTGAAGTATACTTCTGCCAAGTTTCACGCTTTTAACAAAAAGTGCACGATTTTTGCCTTAGCCGCCCTACTAGTATTACTTCCTTTTTACTTAACTACGTTATAGGTCAGATCAAGTAAATTGAAACCCACCCTTTATATGATTTGTAACTATACTCAGTCTGTGTTATTTCTCTTTGTGAAGGCTGAGCAGGTGAGTTATGCCCAGCTTCTTGATTACCTGGTGATTGTAATAATGGCAGCAATATGGACCTTCATTCCTAGTGATGGCATCGCACTGGTGACACAGTGGTTCTTCAACAAGGTTGTACAGGTAAGTGGCCATATATTACACCCATCCACACATCTCCATACCAAATATAACATGTTTGCATGTGTCAAAGATCCAGGATCAGATGTGCATAAAAGGGTGAAGTGACATAATTACAAATTCTTTTTAATTATTCTACTACTTAAAAATTTATATTGATTATATTCTATAAAATCAAAGGATGTGATAGACAAACAAACATGTTGGCAGAACAGAAATAGAACTGTAGTGAAAACCAGTTTAATCTGATTTCTAATGGTTGACTTGCATTTTGTTTCCTCAAGAAAGCACTGTTTTATTTATACTACCCAAATTAAATCAATTTCAAATTACTTTGGTATAAGCGTAAGAGTGATAAACAATATTAAGTAATAGATTAGAAGAGGATTATTTTTACCCTTTCATCCTCTTTCCTAAAACACACCAGATTATTAAAGCTTTATTGTGGGACTATTAATGCTATGATGTTTAGAGGTTGATTCCTTTCTGTTTGTCTAGGTTTTTATGAGCCTTCCCTACAGCCGAGCGCTAGAGACTGAAGCAGATGCTGTTGGTGTCATGCTGGCAGCTAAGGTTGGTTACCATCATTTAAAGTCTAAATATTCATACTCTGTATCCTTAAATGTAGCCCTCAAAATACAGCACATTTCATGTAATAAACGAAACATTCCAATTCTTGTCTTTTAGTGCTGGATTATATGTATTTCTGTATTTTCTAGTTGAGACGGATCATTGAATCTTGCCTCTTGGGATGATTGTTATTGTACTATATTTCTTATCACACATGTCCAATCATCTAGTGTCACCGATTATTTTATGCACATAGGGATTTATACTCCCAAATTTAAATTGTGTTAACTTAGGATGGTAATGCAATAACCCATGGACGAATGCAGATCCTCATGTCATACCCAAGGTTGGGGGAGAGCTAACTATAACTGACGGTTGGGTCCAGCAAAATGGATCGGAGTCTCTACCAGTAGGGACTGCAATCGCAGTTTCTACCAGCGTTATACCTAGTAGAGACTGCGATCAGAGTTTCGACAGGTAGAATCTGCGATCCTACTGATTCAGAGTTTCTTCCGCAACATATATATATATATATATCATTCATAAACCATTTAGGAAAATGACCAGTGCTGACCATTAAATTAGGGAGATTTTGTAGATATAATAGACATCTTGTTCGGAAATTCACAAGGGAGTCATAAAATATCTATTTTAAATTGTTGATGTTTTATTTTTGATAAACGTAAAATGCGATCTGAGGTAATATTCTAATCCGGGAAGGCTTGTTGTTTGCTCATCAAAAATCCTGTTTGTTTCAGGCGTGTTTTGATGTGCGGGAGAGCAGCGCTTTCTGGACACTGATGAGCATTGAGTCCACCACACCCGATGTTAAGGCGCTTGACTGGCTCTCAACACACCCCTCTCATGATGACCGATCCAGATACCTGGACGAAGTTATCATACCTGAGGTGAGTATGGCATGCCAAAATGATATTAATTCAACTCGCAAAATATCATGCAACTTTCAAAGTATTGTTCAACTTGGTTAAATATATTGTGCAACTTTCAAAATAAAACATTTTGAAATATATCATGCAACTCAGGAAGGATGTATATTTTTGGGGGAACATGTATAATGACCTCAGAAAAGTCATGGGTGTTGTGCCAGGTTGTACACTTTAAGTGGGGAAGTTGAAGTTGAATTAATATCATTTTTGCATGCCATAGGTGAGACAACGTACCTGTGTATTGTCAATTTGTCTTTCTTGCAACTCCTCATCCATATCAGTTCTCTTTATCTCTGTTAGTTTATCATATGTGGTAATTTTTTTCTATGCTTCACTCACTGCTGTTTTTGATGTAATGTAACTTTTATTGTGTAAAGTTATCAAAAGAGTTTTCAATAAGGGTTATTGTAGCCAAGCCTATATATATATATATATATATATATATATATATATATATATATATATATATATATATATATATATATATATATATATATATATATATATATATATATATATATATATATATATATATGTATGTGGCTGTAAGGAAATTGGGTTTGTTTTACTATGCATTGAGAGTTGGTCATTCTTCCATATTCAGACATTGTCACATAAGAAAGAGAATCAGCATATAAAGCAAACATATAAGAAATGGAAATAGAAAGTTAGGGAAATGACAAATTGAAAATATGGTCTGTGTATGGTACCCTTCTAACTTCAGCCGGAAACTGACAAAATTAAAGAGTGATAGTTGTCTGGTAGAGCTAGTAGCACTCTATACTGCAATTGTATTGTTTTGCTGATGCTTGAGTAGTTATAACTTCAGCTAATAGGTGTCAGGCATGCTCAGAAGACTTGGTCATGCTATGTTGTTCTAACCATGGTGATTTCTGTGTATTATCAGGGCCTGATTATAGAACATTGTAATATGCATATTTTCAGTCATGCTTGTCCATTTACATTGACACCTGGTGTCTCGACCTATTATACTTATGAAAACAACTTTTAGAGTTCTGAATAAATTCACAAATACTTGAAGAAGAGTTGTTGATTTTGGTTCTAAACAACTTTAAATACCCTCTGAAAAGTGATCTTGTCACAAAGATATTACCAAATTTATGAGGTTGTTTTCAGCTGCTGTAGGAATGAATTGGTATACCCACAAAATCTATCATATAGGATGTACATTATTTGTTTGTATAAATCCTCATTATTTGAGCTATGGATCATCTTCCCTGTGTCCAACAATGTTATACTGCAGTTTCTTTTGGTCGAAATTCTCACCATAAATTACTAAAAAATTTAAGGAATATTTTCTCTTTTACTTGTAAATTATGTATTCTTCTTTTGTTAGGCCATCAAGGTGCGAGACCAATGCAATTGTAAAGCTCTGCCCAGGGCAGATCCTAGGAAGTCTGCTACCCTGCAGAAGGCTATGATTGAAGCCCATAGGAGAAATGAGGATGCAGAACCAATTCCTGTTGACGTCGGTCAATTGATAGAATTTCCTCGAGTCAAAACTGCTGGAGGCTTACTACCTAAGGCTGTGTTCAAGGTTGCTGTGGGCACCGAGTCAAAGACAATAGAATACACCGAGAAATACACAGCAGATGTTGTAGGTGTAGAAATGACTGAGGAAAGTCCAGCGGGCAGTACTGGAAGCCATGGGCATAAAGAGATTGAGAGAAGTAAAGTAAAGCCTTTAAGCATCAGCATTGAAAGTAAGGAGAGTTCGGAGCTGATGCACCCACTGACAGAAATTCCAGTATTAGACAGTACAGCTGCCAAGCACCAAGAGTTGAGCAGTCCAGTGAAGGAGAGATCAATGGCAGGAAGTCCAGTGACAGGAGGTCCAGTGGTGAAGGATCCTGTAACAAAGAGTGCGGCATAGTAACTGATGAAGGCAATGACTGTGATAAGAAAACATCTGTGGAGAAAGAGACGTAGAGCCAATTCCACCAAGCTCTTCCATTAACAATGAAATCAGAACTCATTGGGACCAGGGCAAAAGTGTTCCCATTAGGAGGTGTTCACATCTCCAGGTTGTTCATAATGAGAGATTTCATTGAATTACATGTCCAAAACCATATGTACAAATGAGTTCAGATAATGAACATGCATTTTATAATGTTCCTGGTGAAGAGGGAATATACTGAAGGGTTTTTAATTAGTTATTATGCTAATTTCTGTAAGGGAATACCCTTAGTTAAGATTGCTAAGTGAAATTGGACCTTGGACAGGATTTTTATTCTAACAAAAAGGAGTCACACTCAGTTGCCTTTGTGCCTTAGTAAAAGGCTTGAGTTTCATTTTAAAGGGGAATGAAAGTTTCTTATCTTGGTCTTAGTAAAAATTATCTCAATATTCAGACAGTAATTTGAAGGAAGAATTTGTGTAGCTGTTGATCTATATATAGTCGGATAAGCAATTAGATGTTCATAGCCCGACTGAAAGAGATGAGCTTGCTAGAAGTGTTTGAATTAAACCGTTTTTTCCCCCAGAACGTTCTTTTGGCCTGACAACTATACAGGAGTTTTAAATCAAGAGACTGTATCTGGATTGTTTGGATTAAAGTTGTTTTATCTCTTGTTCAGAAAGTTAGTCCTCTCAACATCTCTTTTTATTGCTTTCTCTTTAGATATCCAGAGAGTCACACCATTAACTCATTCATGCCAGGAAAAGTGTCACTTGGAACAATGATAATTATTTTAGAATTAAGCAAAAAAATCACTTTTTTGTCAGGAGAGTTGTATGTTGAATTATGATTAACCCTTATACTGCTGGTGGTTATTTTTGCCATTACAAAATGAGGCAAAAACGCTGAAAATGACTGAAACCCTGGCATATTGGTACTTATCTGAGTTCTCAGTGAGAGCTACATTATAAATTCCAACATGACAGGGTTTAGATGGTTTACAAAAATACTTGCATCCTTGTGCTTTGGACGAAAGTAGCCTTAGCATTGGAAGGGTTAACATTTCTCATTCAAATATTTCCAGCAAATGCGCTGTTTTTAGAAGTTCTCACCCAATAAGTGAAGAGGTGCTTGAGTACAGCAAACATAGATTGGCCAAACGCTTCTGAAAGTGTGCCTATGAGAAAAAACTAGTAAAAGATAGAGATGATGATAACCTCATGACAGAATACCAAATTTCCTTGGCAAATATTTGTGATAAGAGAGATGCGCCTTACTTACCCCTTTTATATTTAGTCAGGTGGCCTTACATCAATGTAAATAAAGTACAAATTACTTCTGTGTATAATACATGGGTTAACCCATTTATGCTCGTAGCGCCCAAAACTGCCTAACTTTTTTTGCTTCTATCTTTGTGGTCAAAGTTTATTTGGAAAATATTTCAAGGAGAAATGCTGATCAGAGCCCAACACATAACTCTCTTTCAAGTATTTTGTAAATTTTTGCTTAATTCTAAAATTATTCTCAAATGTATCTTCAATCTAGAAGACAATTGTCAAGGAAATCTCATGGCATAAAAGAGTTAAATTGTTTGGGAGACACTAAACTAATCCATTGTCCCAATTACCCTGTAGAGTTTCAAAGTTATTTGAAGGAAAGATGACTGTATTCTGTTTGACCTTTCTTTCTAGTACTTTAGAAATGCTGATTTTATGAGAGAAATATTCCTATTTAGGCAGGTATTTTTGGTGCTTTGGGGATAACTGGATATTGTTGATTAGTAGGAACAATGTTTATCTTACAAAACACATTCTCTGACAAATGAAGAAAATACTTATTTGTGCAGTGTACAAGTGTAATTTTTATGGTATGTATATATACTTGAAAGGTATGTCAATCTAGGAAATTGAGTCTTAATATTGCAGTATATAAAATGGCACCAGGGTTATTTTCTGTAATTTTACTTGTATTTAGATTAGAAAAAGTAACTCATACCGTGATATATAGTTCTGCATTTGATTCGCTGCCATTTCTGTTTGTGATTCCATGCAAATGCTTTTATCTTTGTAAAAATTTAAGGTATGAGTTACGCAAGAAATTTTTTGTAATAGCACTCATGTTGTGCCTTTTACATTTGAATATGTCAACTAAGCAATGCACACATCTATAGATAATTCAATTTCCTTTTAGTTTATATTCCTGGAGAGTGAGAAACATATCTCTACAACAGGAACTTCTTGTGTGACAGTTTCTTATGAGTTAATGTTAAAACATTTTATATGTTATACCTGTTGTAGAGCGAATATAAGATTAGATATTATCATAGAGAAGGTTATTACTTCTTTGACATCTGACATGTCAAATTCTTCACTTAATTCCTTCTCTTTTTGAGCAGAGTCTGTTTTCCCCCAACCTTCACTCTACTAGTCCCTAAACTTGGTAGGTCTGATGAGTGAGTGCTCAATGGTTTACAAGTTTCCGTTTATGGGAATATTGTGTTAATTTATACCTTTCCACTGACTCCGGAGATGTATTAGATACTATTAGTTATCAACTGTTTTGGAGTATGATACAACTTATATCTCGCAATCAGAGGGCTGTATCACCCGAGGCGCAGCCGAGGGTGATACAGCCCTCTGATTGCGAGATATAAGTTGTATCTTACTCCAAAACAGTTGATAACGAATTTATCTCATGATTGCCTCCTCAAACTTTGAATAGGTAATAAAAATGAACATACATACATACATACAAATACAGGTAGGTTAATACAGGATTCTGAGAGGTTAATACAACTTTATATCATATGGCAATTGACCAATCAAAAGCCTAGAATCTTGCCAATCATGAGATAAAATGTGATACATGTATAAGCTTGTTGATATGGAGGAAGAGGAGTCTGTGAAAAAAACTTGAAAATAAGTTGAAATAATCCTCACTTACAACATTGAAATATTTTTCAAATGGTGCTCCATTGCTTGGAGATTTTGCTTTCCGCCCTAGAAATTGTGCACTGGAGTTGATGTCCAACAACTAGTGGGTTTGTTCCCCATTATTTGTCATTATTTTTACACTATAGATGTTGCATGGAGTATATTACAAGCAATAAATAAAATAAAATCTTAATGATTTAACTATTTCCAATGGTTTAGAAAAACAACCTGCTCATTTTTATGGAAGGCAATTTTAGGGCATGACTGTGTGTTGAAGATGAGTTAATAAATGATGTTAAAAACATCAAAAAAGTACCTGTAGTTTTTTGTCTCAATTGCCTTGCCAAAATTTAACAGGGAGTTCTTAGGAGTCATCTATTAGCACAGTTCCCCACATAGTATCTATGAAACTTAACGTAAAAGGACTGAATATAATTGTGTTGAAGGTGAGTTTATAAAAGATATAAATAACATCCAAGAAAACTGGTCTGTTTTGACTAGGGATGGGGATTGTTGAGAATTCTACGGTTCGATTCAGTTCTCGGTTTTGCTTCTACGGTTCGGTTTTATCACGGTTTCCTAAACGGTTAATTAATGACATTTCTTGGATACGAAACTACGCAATGGAATGCGTGGCTGAACTTGCCTGAACTGGAAAGTTCTTGAAAGTTCCTATATACTAGCTCCCTGGTCACTTTCTCTACGCTCAGAAGGCTTCTGAGCATAGTGAAAGTGGGCAGGGTACCAGACTTGAGAGATTTTGAAATGGCTGTTTGATCGCCGCGCTTGGCAGACATTGTGAGGCCAAGGTAGGTGCTGACAGTTTTATTACGCCTCCAGGAACCCTGTGCATGCATAGAAAACCGAATCGATTAGAGGGAGGTCCGGTTTTTGACTGGTTAACCGCAATGCTCAGGCCGGTTTGAACCGGTTCCCGGTTTCCGGTCCCCATCCCTAGTTTTGACTCAATTACCATTCAGAAGAATACCATTGAATTCTTCTGAATAGTAATTCATTAGCTTACTTTCATGTATGATATTGAAGTAAACAAACCTGATTGGTCTATATTTTACTTTGATTTCCAACAGAACTACTTTTCAAACTTTTGGATGCTGAAATGTAATATTAAATATTAGGAATTTAATTCATCAATATTTTCGCCAATGAGATTGAGAGAGATAGATGGATGGGAGACAACTATCAAAAAAATATCTCCAGGATCCTGCATCCTTACCATAAACCTCTTCATTGGAAACTCATGATTCAATGACCTACCATTAATAGAATACCTCATTAATCTGCCTACTGAATAGGAAAACACGAGAATAGGAAAATTAGCTTAATTACAGTGGCAATATTTGTAAGAGGCAATTAGGCACTTTGGCCAATGCATAATTGGGTGGTCTCTTAAAAGGCATTCACAACGCATGTTGCCTGTTCATCATGTTTAGGTAGGAACCCAGCTCTACTCCTAAAATCCTGCCAAAATCACAGGTGTTTATTCATACAGGTACCAGCTTCCAGTTGCATTCAGAATATTTTTTCACGCAGTTCCTTTGCAAAAAGTATCAAATGTATGAAAATGTATGAGAATGAATTTTGTTTACAAGTTAATTTTTTATTTACTTATCTATCAATTAGCCAAAAGAAATTATGAATTTGCCTGCAGGAATTAAAAGGGATAATAAGATAGAGAGGGGATGGGCCCCATGATATCAAATGTTTGCACCAAGAAAACAGTCATAAGTGCCTGCTATTCTCACATGTAAATTCTTTGGTGTATATGTTCATTTTCAAAACAAGTAAATATAGTCACCGAATTAAAAACCGAAAATAACTAGCAATTAATTTTGGAACAGTTAATTTTGATCTATACATGTCTACCTTGAATGTATCACGGAGCACCTAAAAATCATCTGGAGAACAAGTAAAAATAGCACACATAGTGGAGCATGACTTAGTGGAGAAAATGCTCGACTTGATAGGAAGAACCCGCTGGGTGGAAGGAAGACAAAGACCATTGTTTTACATTAAAATACTATATTTATAGTCAACATAACATGTGCACAATCACAGTGATGCAAGACTTGAGAAACATGAAGCTCCTACAAAAATAGCCTTGATTTGTGACTGCTACAAGCACTACGTGCCCTTGACTGTAAGAGGGATACAGCTGATATAGGAATATACAGTGTAAACATATAAATTAGTATGCTACAACCCCGACCACTCAAGATGAGGAAATTTTGTACAAGGGAGTATGTGTGAGTGTACTGTCAGAATATATACATAAAATTGCATTTGTTTCTCTATAGACCCCATCAGTTGTAAGGAGATGTGATGTAGCCGATGAGTGTTGAGTGCTGGGGGTTGTAGCATATCTTTGGGCAGCAAAAGCAGGCCCTGCTGAGAGAGTACTCTTCAGCACTGTCTTGGTAATCACTGATGCTGTGTGGGGGATATCAGTGGTTTGTATGCATGATGTGCCATCCAATAACTGTAAATGATGCATCTTGAGATCCAGTGATTACATCTTAGCATGCGTACCTTATTATTTATTATACGGTGCACTATATTGATTTCTCCTTATTTGGCCATCTCATATTGAACCAATATTGGAATCCACAAACTAATTTCCCCTTATTCTAAGATATAACATTAATAATAATTCATTTTCTACTATTAATTTTTACATTTAATGAACTTAAAGATACTATAATAATTAATTTTTGAAATTTTACTGCATCTCTTTTAAAGAATTTATGGTCATCAATTCAAATTTATCATTAACATTTTCGATTTTACACTAATGAGCAGTGGGGGGTGGGCCCAAGTTCAGTCTAGGTATCACACTTGTTGGATCAAGTTAAGTTCAGGGATGGCACTGCATTGGAATGTATTTCTGTGTAAAATAAGCATTAACTGTATATACCAAGATAATGCATAATCAATCTCTCCACTGCCCTCACACAATAGTGTAAACTAAAAGACACCCTGAAGGGACAGGGTAATAGGCTAAATATTTTTGCCATAACTGTTTAAAAGTCTGCCATATTACAGGCAAATATGATGGAGAGATTCATCAAAATATCATATATGACTTCCAAGGAAAGTGTACATGCAAATTTTCTTAGATATGGTAAAAGTTTAGGTAAAAAATAAAAATTTCATTTCAATCATCCCACTTTTTTCATTACGCTATCTTTGTTGAAAACATACATTTTCCAATAATTCATATTTTTTTCTTTCTTTTTTCCCCAGTTTATTTATAGTGGGAAAAAATGTAAAATGGAATGTCATTTGTAAGAATGTATAGTAACTGGCCAATAGTCACTTAAATAAAAGATAAATCTGTCGCAGATTCTTGAAATCCTGCAACTACATAGGATCATTCTCTATACTCTCGAGTCTCGACCAAAAGACACAGAAATATACCTAGTAAAAATAAGTAGTATGAAACAAACCCTTTCTCTTCCTCTTCCTGGCCTGTTTGAGGCAGCAATTGCAGTTTATCCTTATTTGAAGCTCAATATGCCATACCTCATCACCACAATGTTCATACATGGAATGTATTGCGTTCTAACATAGAATCATCAATAGAATATGCTACTGGAGAAGGCTTCTTACCTAAAAATGGGGAAATTAGTTACCGGAACCTGCAATAGGGGGAGCTATACACAGTGATAATCCTGGAACCAGCTTGGTCCATTTGTCTTAATATCATTTACAAGAATAGGTAAATACACTTTGTGGGTGAGTTCTAAATAAATTAAGTTAAATTTTTGTAAACAAATATCTAATTGGAATGGAGTGAAATTTCCAATACTTTCTGCTTTTCATTACTGATATGAGGCCTGGAATGTGTAATAAGTACAATTTTGTTCTGAAATCCACAATCAAAGATCCTTCTTCTATCAACCCATTTATACCCAGAGCATCCTTACAAATAACAACAATCTCATTAAATATGTCTTAACTATAAACACTTTCACCAGCTTAGTTCATATAGTTTTTTCTGTAATACTTCCTCAATAACACAACAATTCATACTAGTAAGAGCAAGGGTACTCTGGGCATAAAAGGGTCAAGTTCCGATCTAAAACAATCAGTTTCACCGATAGCTACTGCATGAGAATGACATATCCAACATATCTCCAAAGCCATATTATGCGCCAACACAGGTCAAATAACGGATGCAACGAAGCTGAAAATTTTGAAAAAGAGAACCAAAAGAAAAATCCAGATGGGGATCATCGTTTAAGATTGAGTGAAAGAAAAGTTTAAAATATTTCTTTAGTAAATTGGAAAGATTGAAAAATATACATTAGATGAATTGACTAGAGCTGCTATAATATTGTGCATAACTTTGAGCGTCGCTTCTCAATGAAGGGGTTTTGGTTCTCCTTTCCATCAGCAGCATTTGAGTTTGGTTCGAGGTCGTTTGATTCGAGCATGTGCGAGTTGCGCTTCTGTATCCGATGGAGCACTATGCGGTAGGTTCCCGTGATGCTACTGCGAGAGTTTTTACCCTGTGACTGCTTGAAGTGTTCTTCCGTAATACCCAGGTCGCGAAGCATGTTCCGAGCCTCCACCTCATCCTCTTTTAGGTGGTCGTGCTCAAGTGACGGATTGAGCTCGTAAGGCTCCAGTTCTGGTGGAAAGTCAAGCCCTTCGAGCCAATCAGACGCCTTGATTTCATTTATGGTGAAGCGGTCGTGGGGAACGGGTTTGAGAACACCTCGGATAAGAAATTGGCAGCTGTCAGAGACGTAGGACGGAATGTTGTAAGTGCCTTCTAAGATCAACTTTTTGAGTTTGGCCACAGTTTCGGCACGGAATGGCATAATCCCTGTCACCATGAAGTACAACATGATTCCTAAGGCCCAGATATCTACATGTGCACCGTAATAGCTCTCATCCTTGAAGAGTTCAGGTGCTGCATAGGGCGGTGAACCACAGAACGTGTTCAGAGTCTGATCAGCTCGGCTGAATGTACTGAAGCCAAAGTCTCCCACTTTGATAATGTTCGGTGCTGCGTAAAACACATTCTCTGCTTTTAGATCTCTGTGGATGATATTATTGTCATGCTGAAAGATAAAAAGAGAAAGGATATCAATAACAGGATAATGGTACAGAGACATTAAGTTGTTCAAGCAGAAACATTTAGTCCAATTCAATAGATATGATACAGCAGAATAAATTGAAACACAACTTCACAAGTTCTTTCTCCTTTTAACATGTATGTTTGGTGATGAAGATGGTGGTACTAATGATACTGATGACAATGATGGCGAAGATGATGATGATTATTACTATTCTGATGATAATAAATTGGATAGCTCCTGCTGAGTACTCTCAGATGAGTACCCGTTTAACAGGGTTTCAGTCATTTTTCAGGTTTTTTGCATCATTTTGTATTGACCAAATTAGCCACCAGCAACATAAAGGTTAATTTTGGTCAGAACTCCCTACCACGCTACCCAGGGTATTCCTGCTTCAGCTTCCTTGGATACCTTTGCTGGTTATTGATCTCCACACAGCCTGACACAGGTAATGGTGGTGCGGACACCAAGGACAGCGCCAATTACTGTCCTCCAATAATGCTGCACAGCCTGCTTGCCTCTTGGCAGCAGCGTCTTCAGTGCAGAGCCAAGAGGAACGGGAAGCAATGTTCAAAGGACACGGCCTATGATGCACGTCCTCTTAGCCCACCTGAATCAATATCAGTACATCACTGCAATCCTTTGATCTTTACCGTATTTACTAATTGCACTAAAATAACATGTTATGTGCACAATCATAGTGGAATAAAATATTCAAAATCCTTACAAGAAAATGGAACAGCAAAGGTATGCGAAATGTGGTCATTTACAATTCTATAACCTTCAAAATAGCATTGGTTCACATCAGTTTAATAGTTGTCTTGCAAAAAAAAAACACACGGTATCAGCAAGAATAAAACAAACTGAAAACTTCCAGGATGGCAATGACCACTACTCTATCATATTAAGGAAAGCAGAAAGTCCTCTAACAAGATATCCTGCACGGGAATGATACAGGAAAAACTCTCCTTTTTACAAGAGAATTGGATGATGATGATGATATGATAATGAGACAATGGGGATGATGATGATGATGATGATGATGATGATGATGATGACAATAGTGAAGATTGCAGGCTTTAGCATTTCATGAATAGCACAGGAAGGACAAGGTAGTCTTGTGGACTATTATATCCTAGAGACCATAAATTCATGACTAATACCTGCTTGAGTAGGCATGACTGGGCCTTGTGCCAACCACTAAGAGGACCAATGGATGGTTACATAACCTTCTAGTTAATACCAAAACAACAAAGAAAGCTTTTTTCAGCCAAAAACCTTGCCTGCCAAACACTAATCTAATCAAACATGCTTGAAGGAAACATATGCTGAGCCCTTATAAATCTATCTCAGGGGAAATGTAGGTGCTATCCTGGCTCAAAATTAGATGTGTGTGGCTGACAACCAATGCACAGTTTATGAGTGAATGGCCGGCGGCACAGACTGCAAGCTTCCCAGTGTATCTAGGCAGGGCAATAGATGCTTGTGTACATTCTGAATGGAAATACCTCAACTTCCCAGGTTAATGAAAGTATATACCTAAGCAAGCAAATTAAACACACTACTTAAGTAGGTAATAGAATTTACCACTGACAGACAAGGTACTTGACATACTCTTAAGTGCTAATAATGGCTACTTGTGCGTGGTAATGAGATTCCAACATATTTTTTTGGTATGGCAATCGCTGATGGAGCACAGCTTTCAAAGTACCTAAGTCTTCATCCATATCAAGCTAGGTACCACAGTACCATCATTGTGCAAAATGTAAACCAATTGGACTCTAAGGAATTGTTTCCAGGAGATATCCTACCACAACAACTAATTTAGACTTCTGTTACAAAAGGAGATACATGAATAACCCATTCAATCCAGTAATAACCGTCAAAATCCATCAAGCAATGTTCAACTCGCCAAATTAGACTGCATGGCCAGTAGCACCTTTGATATGTTCTCAAATGTATTATTTCATGCAGATCATGCAGGATTTAAAAAAAGCAGTTGGTTTCCATTACAAATCCCAGGAATGCAAAATCTCCTTTTTTATGAATAACAGGAGAGAGGGGGTAGGGTATGGTTGTGGCATAACTTTATCTGACCATTTCAGTATGATGGGGCGTGGGTGGTTTAGCAACAGAGGAGCTAATGGGATTTATGCAGAGAGATGTCTCGATCAATTAATAGAGTTATGGTCAGAATAGGTGCTAATTGCAATAAAGGGGACACACTGCTGCGGATAAGCTGCTGATGCTGCTACCATAGCAACAAGAGGCTGCAGCACCCAGGAACATCATTTAACCCATTTATCACCAGCATCCACGGGGTTCAGGCTTGTACGAACATACTCCATATGCGACAGCTAGTGCAGTACATATCCAGAGTGACATAATTGAGCAATTTTCATTGTTAGCTGGATATGAATGGATATGTTTCATCCAAACCTTTTTGCATAACATTCATTATTGCAGAAACTATATTCATTTTGTCAGACTGCTACGGTAGTATTGGGCGTGAAAGGATTAGTTACACAAAGCCACTGAAACTGCCTGTAGGTTCAGTATTATCCCCAATCGCATAATCGAGCAATATCTGGAGAATATGAAGCATATACTACAGAACACCTGATACCATAATGTATGTATGCATTACACTACTTCCTGTAATTAAAACCAGCAAATCTGTTAACAGTTATTGGTTACAGGTTTCATTTTACTACCTGAAGTGAACAGAAAGTCAACCAGGGTAAAAGTAAATATACATTATTATATTTTCCTTTTTAAACGTATTACACATATCCAACTACACATATTTTCATAAATCTTATACCATGCCAAAAGGCATTGACAAGGTTAGGAAATAAGCATTTCCAATAATAGCTTTAAAAAGGTACACATTTCAAATAACCTACCTGGACTAGAAATAGTTGTGAAATTATGATTTACAATCCGCACTTCCCTGTATTCTTACAACTCATTAAAAAGGGGTATCAATAATTGCTTTATATCTAGCTATCATAATTAGACCAATCAACATAAATGACAACTATTTCCTGAAATAACTTCCTGACCTAATACATTCTGTATAATGTAAAAAAATTATAATTTCACCTCCTTAATTCTCAGTATTCTAATCCCTTAAGGAAGATGGATATGTATGATTGAATATTTATAAAGCTATCACCGAGACCTATCAACATAGTTGTCCATAATTCCTGCCTGAAATGCCTACGCACCATAGAAAAAATGTGAAAATAAGAATTCTTTACTCCAAACTTCTCAGAACTCTCAACGCCTCATCACAAAGGGATATTTATAATTGCGTGTTTTATATCTAACTATCATACTTAGCACTATCAACATAATTGGCAAAAATTTCAATTAGAACTTAACCTGCATTTTCTGTGTGTTTTTGGGCCAATTTCCTGGAATATGCATTTTCACAAAGGCCTGATTACTTAATGGACAACAGCCCTTCATTAATGTATCAACTGATGCAGTTGGCTGCGCGTATACTTATACCCAGGCTGAGTCTACACATTCAACATGAAATTCATAGAAATGCACACTCCCAGATTCAAGATTAGTTCATGAAATATGTAGGGATCTTCATTACATTAATCATGCCCCATTGTGTATTTCTCACTGGAGGAGAGAGTATTTATAATTGAATAAACAGCGAAGCTCATCCCATGCATAACCAAACCAGCCAGATGGCCAGGCTACTGTGGACATATAGCAAATGTGACATAGCTTGGCTGTAGGCCATGGCCAGTAAAAACTGCTAAGGTGAAAGTAAACATCATATAAACTCACTTTTGTGACATATGAAGTTCAAATATAACACTGAATGATCAAATATATGATAAATGAAAAATGACAATTAACTTCTCTGTTA
This sequence comes from Maea johnstoni, assembly GCA_963942565.1. NCBI lineage: Eukaryota > Metazoa > Annelida > Polychaeta > Spionida > Magelonidae > Maea > Maea johnstoni. The sequence goes on along the minus strand of OZ012684.1, from coordinate 71,737,382 downwards.
ACTTGCCAAGCAAGGCAAGTCAACAGAACAGGCTGAGAAAGGAATATCAGTCGGCAGAAAAAGATGTAACAATAGACAGCTTTATCATTAAGCTCTAGAAAATGTACCTACAGATGTACCATACATTTTCCTGAAGTGAAATATGCAAATCCTAGTTCTGCACTTTTTTATGGCAATCAATGATGGTTCTTGGCATCTGCGTATGGTGCATAGCAACTAGTCGATGAGGTTCCCACTTAACATACACAAACAGCAGGTCACTAAGTAGTAGCAATGAAACAGGGAGTGGAGTTTGTGTGGCAACTTGATCAAGGTGCCTTAAACAACTACAGAACCCAGCCCTGATATACCAGTCAATAAGATCCAATTAGGATTCTTATACAATAGCAAATCACTTGTGCTATTGATTATGAAACTTATCGAAATAAAAGGAAATATAGTTACTGTATTGTTCTGCCAGATCATTCAGTGCATTTAATGGACTACAAGTCCCACTCCAGGAAGTCTATGTTGTTGGCAACCCAAGCTCTCATGGTGAGAACACAGAGGGTGTGCACTATTAGATACAGGGCAAGCACTATTTACCAAATGGCTTAGGCCTTCAGGTACACATACCATGGAACCAGAAAATTGTATTGTAAGTTAATCGTCGTGTATCTCTATTGACACAATTTATATTCCCAGGAAAAAGAACAGGATAGGAATTTAAGTTACATGAGACTATAAGCTCCTAGTCCAAGTAAACATTTATTTCAGAGTTGACCAACCAGTGTGGTGTAGTACCAGCAACGACAGATAGATGGTGCCATATGGCCCTCCTTTCTCAAATGAGAAATTATGTTTCATGTATACATGATGGATATAATATGTTGTTTAAGTTCCTACAAGACATGAAAACTCTTAGTTGGCCAGGGAAAATGCTAAGAATAAAATTTCTTGACCTACAACACAGGCACATATATAGGATATATTTGAAATTGCATGTACCATTGTGCAAAGAGGAAAAGAGCTTAATGTAAAGTCCAAAGGTTAAGCCCTGTCTGCCTGAACTTAGCATGTGCCAGGCTCTTATTCAGAAGATTATGGTAATGTTTTTATCATGATGTGATGATTTCAACCATGAGCACTCACAGTGGCCGAAAGTAGCCTGACAATTTTGATGAAATTTTGAAGGCAAAAGGATAGTTGGAAAAATATCCGGAGGAGAAATGTTAATCAGAACGTCACAAACAATTCTCTTTGAAATATTTTGTATTTTGATGTTGATTTTGAACTAGTGCCATATTCTCGGAACATGTTCTAGTTGCCATTGTCCTAAGTATTTATGAAGGAACTTATAAGCATTAATGGGTGAAATATCTACCCTAAATAACCATGATGTTGATTTTCAACTAGCGCCATATTCTCAGAAACCTGTTCTAGTTGCCATTGTGCTAAGTAGAGGCGTGCCATGTCATAGCAACCAGGTAACTACTGGGGAAGTCTACTGGTGCTGAATGGCAGGCACTGTCAATGCTTCTGGAACTGAGACAAGCACACGCCCAGTCACTTGATCACTTGTCAATGAGCCCCTTAACAACATGCTGAAATAAGAGTCTCAGCACACATCAGCTATTTTCAGCCAAATTCCACTTGTTCAATTCTGAGGACAAATGAGAAAGGTGGTTGCAAGCAATCCTGATTGCAAGCAATCTATGTAATCTGTATTTCTATAGCTAGTGCAAAGTTATCATTTATTCATGAATGTATACATTGATTTTGCTCCTATTATGCATAACATTTGCTGAACGGATCATATTTCTGAAGACTGTTAGTGGCAGACGGTAATTGGAATAAAAATTTATTGAGAAAATATCATATATCATATGATAAAATCCTGATATTATAGGTTATTCACACTCATTGAAAGTTGTATTCAACAACAAGAAAGCCATACCCCTTAGGGACCATTTCTGAACAAATCATAAAATATTGACACATGAAATATGCATAGGTGACTGTATTCACCCTTTAGTTATAGAATTGACTGTTAATATGACAAGTTTTAAATAAACTCAAACTTTAGCTGACAGGAGGAAAAATACAAAGAACTAACAAGTCTGTAAGGCGATATATCTCAACTTCTAAAGGATGTACCTCATACCTCAGGATTGAAAAAACAAACCCCTCGCCGCAAATCCCATCAAGGGTCAACACTATTGCTGAACCCCAGACCCCAGGACAGTAAAAATTACCCAAAACAGCTTTGGCCCAGTAAAAACAGATCTCAACCGGTCCTACAGGGCCAGTAAACATTTTCAAAAAGATCAAGAACAGTAGTTTCAGGGAATATTTATCATTTAAAAATTATTACAATATTTTGCTTCATGTTGAAGAAGAAACTTAAACCCTAACAAGAATGCAAAAAAATGCATATACAACTTGGAGGACAAGTAAAACCTTTACAGGACCAGTAGATCCTAGGTGTTACTGATCCTAAGGGAACAGTAACATTTTTATATAGCGTTGAGGCCTGCCCTTATTAAGAAAGGCTCTACCTGCCCATGTGGAGATAACACAATGGCATCTGGAGTGTACACATGTTCCGACTCACATATATGGGAAAATCTTGACAATAAAGCGATGTTTTTAGAACTATCTAAGTGAGTTATCCAACCCATACATGCCTGTAGTGCTTAAAACCTGATCTCTCTAACAATTTTTTTAGAAAAAATTGAAGGAGAAAAGTAAATCAGAAACTATCACTCCCCTTCAAATATTTTTCCAATTCATGCTTAATTTCAAAGTTATTTTCAAAAGTATCACAGGCTCAGATGACAAAAATCAAGTAAATCTCAAAGCATGAATGGGTGTACAATTCTTTTTCAAATAATTTTCAAATATTTCTCTATTTGATGAATCATGTTCAAAAGATGTCAGACCATGTATGTACTCCAGATGCAAAAGGGTTTAAAGAGGATAAAAGAATCACTTACCATGTGCTGTACAGCTGATACAACTTGAGCAAATATCGGTTTCGCCTCATTTTCAGGCATCTTGCCCTCATTTGAAATTTTGGTAAAAAGTTCTCCTCCACTAGCATATTCCATGACTATATGAAGCTTGGCTAAGGTCTCTACCACCTCGTAGAGGCGGATGATATTAGGGTGATGGAGTTTCTCCATACTACATATCTCCCTAGATAGAAGTCTCTGGGTCTTTTGGTCTAACTTGGTCTTGTCTAGAATTTTTACTGCAACTTTCTCTGCAAAGAAATAAAGAAAAAGCATTAACATTGATATACAATAGCGGAATCCTTAAATTTGAATGCATCTCTAACATGAGCACATTTCCCCATCAAAAACAATATTTCTGTTATTCATTTAAGTAGATTTCAGTTATTGTGGCTTCATAACTCAAACACTTTTTTGGGTTATACTCTTTTCTGGCCCATCTGAACTTAAACCTTGTAAGTCCACAAGTATTGTTTCTTCAAAGAGAAGGAACAATTCATCATAATACAAAATTCAAAATATTTGTATTTGTAACAGCAGGAAAACAGACCAGCGACGCCTGCAGTGCCACAAAATATTTCATTTTGGTGATGTATTTCTCAGTAAACCACCTTTGAAAAATATTTAATGGATAAAATTCACTTAGAATGCCAAAAAACAACAACTCTCCTTCGAATATGACCAGCAATGAAATAAATGTGTGTAATGTCAAGGCTACATGTATATTAGACCCAATATTTCTTATCACTTATTTCTATTTATCACCTATGAACTCCAAGCTGCAATGCGATTAAGTTTCCCAAATTCCAAAAGAAAATGTAACACTGTTGTATGTAAAATTATTGTTCGCTTATAAGCCTTTAAGTGGAGTAAGAGGTACTTAAGAGACAGGATAAAGAAGGGGAAATGATATTTTTGGATGCACATGCTTTTATGAAAATTAGTAATGCAGCCAGTGCCTGGTGAAGGAAAATCTACTTCCAGGCTTATTCCCCTGTCAGTTTCAGAATTTCAGAATACCTCTTACTACCTCTGTAGTGCATTCGCGCACACAGCTTTGTTGCCGTGATAAATCGATAGCCTCGGAGAGAATTGCCTAGCACATGCTAGGAGCTCGTTATCACCTGCCCGGCTAGTTATTTGTACTCTATTTATCCCTCACCTGCACGTCACTTCATTTCCCCCGTATTGCCACCTTACAGTACCCCCTCTTTTCAACACCTTTCACACTCAGTCTCTTGGCGCTCGTCAACAGGTGGAGTGAGAATTCACTCTCATTTTATTGCTACCTTGCAAAAACATAACTTTAAACATCTTGCTTAATCTCCTGGTGCTGTTCAATACATGTATGCCACCACCGATGTGTCACCTTTAAGTGAATTCTCAGTGCACACTCACATTTTATTGCCAAATTACAATAGTAGCCAGACAATTTTGGTTAAATTTCCAGGCACTCTTATGAGATTGCAACACTATACCAAATAACATCTTGTACCATATTTGTACCACTGTTCTTGTTGACATGTTGGGAAATGAATAAAAAAGTTAAAATCTTAAATAAAAAAAGATTGCAACAGTAACCGCTTTACTTACTGATATGCACAATTAACATTAGCACAGTAAATAATACAAATAATGAAATAATAAACAATATTAAATAATTAATAACAAATGATAGATTTGATGTACTGAAGAACTGTTTTTGTCTCAGGTAAGCCTCTACTTGGAGAGCCCTGCGTTTGGTAGTAACTACAGGTTACTGGTTGAAAATAGCAAACATACTGACGTCAATTGCCAGGTTGTGTTGATGGGGAGTAAAGCCAAAACAATGTTATGCTGGCAGACATGACAACATCATTGATTTCCTATAGCTTACATATCGTGCAATGTACGGCGCAGACTTGCCTGCGAGGATCAATAGACCTACACCACAGGCAAACAAGCTTCAAATAGTGAGTCTTTAAAAGATAAGATGTTATCAATAGTTTAGGAGGGTGGCAGACTGTCCACCTGTCTTAATCCACTTATCCTTTTCATTCTGTATGAAACACAAAATTGGGCTGAAATTTTCTTAGGCAATTTTGATTTTGTTTAAGAATACTACCATTATCTAATCACAGATTGAACCATAAGCTCTGATTTAAATGCAGGTCAATATTAAGCAATTCCTTTTTTTAAAGTCCCTTCATCATTTTCATTATTTTGTTTAAAAGAAGTTTTTTTTCTATTAGACTTTTAAGCTTTTATCAAAAAAATAAATAAAGAATCTCCCTTTCTTTCATTAATTAGATAGGTACACAATTCTATGATTATGTTATTCCTCAAAGAGGAATGCAAACATATATTTTGTACTCATTTCAGGATTGGTGTCTTATAAAAGAGCCACTCAACTCAGCAGGTGGTGGCTAGGCTGGTTATGTTGTGCGAAGGCTGATGGACAGGTGTTAAGTAAGTACATAATGAGCAGGCATCTGCGTGGGCTGCAATAACAATAACAGGTAACGAATGATACCAGCTCCTGAAATTACGCTACAAACTGCCTGCTCAAGCAAATGCAGCCTTCGTTAGATCTCTTGAAGATGACACACCTAAATTTGTGGCCACACAAACATATATGCATAACTGATGTAAGAACATCAAGAGAATTAAGAACAAAGCAACCCAGTCCATTGCCTCCTTTTATCTGATCAGGTGCATCCTGCTATGGAATGTATGTGGTAAGTAAACGTTACATAAGATGTCATTTTTTCAGTCATCAAAAACAAATGTGGGTACACCATGTAGTATTCTGTTATAAAGCACTCACAATATTAGCCTCTAAAATAAACAAAGCGGAAAATGTCGTATTTTGGCAAGCAATCCACAAAGACCACTATACATATTAGCTTGTAGATACTTTCTACTTGCTTTAACGTATTTTCAGAAATATGAAGCATTTCAAACAAAATAATGCTGTACATTCCACTTGGCATTTAATGAGTAACATTACCTCAAATTTACCTGGTTCCATGACTTTTCATATGTACAAACATATTGTGCAAGCTTCAAACACTTCATTTTTGGGTGTCAAATGCTTTGAAAAAACTAATGATTAATTTCTTAACAAAGCTAGATGGTTTTGAGAAATAATTTAATATTCCATATCTTATTTGGTAATTTACACCACTAAAGTATTTTTTGTTTGTTTTTTGCTTTTTTGATTGTTTGTTTGGTTGGTTTTCCATCCCTGTCAACAGCATGCCTTATGCTACATTATGACAAGAAGGAAATACAAGGTGTGCATATCACTACCTTGAAGGTATTCACCATCAAAAGGTTCAAAGGTGTCCTTCAGCTGCATAACTACCAGATACAGTAACTTTCAATGCTACATATATCAAAGCATGGGGAGAGGCAGTTGTTACTGTTACTTAACTCAATCAAGCCTGTAGTAGCCAAAACCACCTCACTATTTTGGTGATATACCTCAAACAAAAGCATTTTTTTAAAGAAAATATTTGAAGGAGTGATGTTTAAAAACAACATATTTTACCAATTTATGTTTAATTCAAGTGTTCTTTCAAAAAGTGTCACATATCCAGACAACACTCATCAAGATCTATAAGCGTGAAAGCACTAAAAAAGGCATGTCTCTAAGGTATCAATGCTATTGCGGTTGAGACAGCTTTACCAGTGCAACTTTCTTAGCCCGACAAAATCAATCAAAGACATTGATTTTCACCTTGTTGTGGAAACAGTGCCATAACAGTACACTGAGTTAGAATCCAATCATTAGATTTGTCTGGGAGAATCAGGTATACACTCAAGAAATAGTAATTAACTGCTTGCAAATTGGAAATGCCATGGATACTATTCAATACCCTAGATTGGAAACTGATAACCATAAGTTTCAATCCAAAGCCCTGGAATGTAATTAAGAAATCAGAACCTATACACTCCCTTCCCCCTCAGGCATGGCAAGCTTTTTCACAATCCTTTCATAAGCAAAGAAATCTGTTATAATCATGAAATACTGCTATGCCTCAATACTGTTTAGCAGCAGAGGTTTCCTTTCAAATTGATTCTTGCCAGCAAAACGGACTGGCTGCTTCCACATTATCCAGTTGCTGCCACCTTTTTGCCAGTCGTGCCATGTAATGACCACTTGATGGCCCCAAGAAGAGGACGAGAAGTTGTAGTACCTGAATCCCAGCCAGTCCCTTGGAAGGGCTTTTATTAAGATGTGTCCTTCCGAGGGATAAATTCACCTGTCAGTACTGATGGACTGACAGGAAAGTAGACCTGTGAGTTTATGGATAACATAAAAGGGTCAGGTGGATTAGTGTCCGCCTGCACAGTTACCTCATAAAATTAAACCCAGAAAGAAATGCATGAAGTAGTGTTGAAGCCCAGGATGATTTTACAAAATATATAATATATCAAACTAATAGAAGCTTGCATTTTTTACAATTTCATATGATTACACGTGCTTTCATTTTTTGACGCCAATTATCAATTATCGTTTGCTATCGATGATCTTGCTGATTATCGATAGTGCTACTATCATGGTCCAACGATCAATAATGCAATATTTCGATAAATCGTCCGAGCACTATATCCATGACAATTTCAGGTTTTGTAAGCAAATGACCGGGGAATTCATTGAGAACAACTAGGATAAAATTCCAAACTTTCCTTCAAGCGCCTCTGCATTGTTAAGGCACTGTCTGCAGCCCCGTAGCCCTTCCCAATGCCACACATTTGTAAAGCAACTAAGTTAGCCCTCAAATAAGAATTCAGCCTAGGCTAAAACTGAAATCTCGTGCCTGAGAGCCAGGGGTCTCACAACTAGGCGACGACAGACCCTGCACCTATTAATGAGTACGAAAACAACTTCAACTGCCTGAATAATGAATACATCGGATATTGTGGCATCTCTTTTATATTGCGCAGTTATACACAGTTGATAAAAAAAACTATCAATGCTAACAAAGGAACAGGCATGGGGCAATGCTTGAACTATAACAATATCAATTTCACTATATATATATATATGTTCACAGCGGCAGACCTAGTGGATGATAGCTGGAAAAATCAATGCAGATGCGGACGGAGTGCAAGGAGAGGTTCAATGACCGCCCCTGACCAGGGTCTCAGCCAGGATTTTAAGTTCATCTGAAACATCAATCACAATATTTCTACCCATCCAAACTTACCTACTCAGCTACTTAAAATCCTTACACTATTCATATTTACAAGCATTTTGTCTCAAAAAAGGCAATTTATACATTCATGTCTTAAAAGATGGTTTGTAAGGAAAATGTTTGGTTTTAACCCAAAAAAGTCAAAACGGAAGTTTTTGCCTGTGCAAAAAGGTTTTTTTCAGAGAACTGCATGTTCAAAAAACAGGCTGGATGGGTCCTGGCTAAGTCCCTGCATCTACCCCATGTTTATGATTTACATTTAGAATGTTGGTAGACCTCATGGATGATAGCTGGAAAAATTAATGCAGGTGTGGATAGAGTACAAGGAGGGGCTCAACAACTGCTCCTACCCCATGTTTATGATTTGTTTTGCTTATGCTGCTGGTGGCTAATTTGGCCAATACAAAATTATGCAAAAAAACTTTAAAATGACTGAAACCCAGGCAAATGGGTACTCAGCTGAGAGTGCTGAGCGAGAGCTATCCAATGCATACCAACACAACAGTGTTCAGATTGTTTTCAAAATACTTTGCGTCCTTGTGCTTTGGACGAAACTAGCCTCGGCATTGGAAGGGTAAAAAACGTTTGTACTCCAAGCAAAAACAAGACAGCTCCCCCATCTGATACTCTCCAAGGTGTGACAATACCTGCCTGCCATTGTTCTCATCAATTTTGCATCCAATTTCCCTCAGGCTGTAGTTTTATTGAACAAACAAATACCATCTGAGGTCATACAGGATTATGATACCTGAAGTGCAGTGCCATGGTGAAAAGATACCCATTTCAATGTTATTCCTAACAGACACACCAACAGTATTACAACAACACATGAAAACAACTGACTGTCATGAAATGCACCTGCCTCCTTGTTTATTTATTTAGGTACCAGCTAGGTATGATATTTAGATTTCAGGCTTGGGGCCCTAAAAGTTCTTTTGATAAAAATACATAGTCAAAAACAAGATTTCTGGTTATTGTGATACTATTTTTGACCCACTAGTCTGAAAAATCTGATACCAACAGGCAACAGCAAAATCTATTGGCATATCATGTGCCCCAGGGAAAGTTGAACCTTGCATGCTGCTTTTTCAAATACATGATAACTGAATACATGCCTTGGATGTATAGACTGTCTTTAAATGGAACCAACTGAACTGCTTTATGTAACTTCTTTTGATAGCAGTTAGTTGTAAACATCCTTTAGGTTGTCAAGTGAGGACAAGAGGCAATCAATAGTTAAAAAGGCGTGGGTGAATGAAGTTAAGATTGGTACATGTTTGATTGATGCTTGTATAAGAGGAAGGCTGCCTACATGTTAAATTTATGCATTGTATAAGAGGAAGGCTGCCTACATGTTAGATTGAAGCATTGTATAAGAGAAAGGCTGCCTACCTCCCTGGAGGATAAATGACTCCTGAAGTCTACTCAATAAAACTTAACCCATTTCCTCATTGATATGGGTAGAAAATCTTTCAGGACAAGATGCCATTAACTATAAATTGTACATTTTATGAAGTGTATTTGAAACTTGCAGGGAAGGCGTAATTGTTAAAATATGTTAATATACAAAGTATGCAGGTTAGTTACTTTGTATATCAACATCAAAATCTTATGGGCACTAATCGGTAAAAGTTAACTAGTTAAGCATACAAAATCTGCTTTTTTCATAGCAATATCATAAATAACCTACCTTTTGTAAGTGCATGGATTCCCATTTTCACTTGAGAGAAATTACCACTTCCCAATTCTCCTCGAATCCTGTAAAATCCTATGCGTTTGCCTAAAGTTATCTCCTTGAGACACTTGTGATCATTGGATAGATCATGAGAAAGCCGCTCGAAGGCGGTCTTCCTCCGTTCCTTCTTAGGTCCATGCTCCTCATTATCACCACCCTCCAGGATACCACTACTGTACCCCTCTGACGCCGAATCACGCATCTTGGTCGATTTTGAGATCGACATGACTCCTTGATGTTTTACCATGCATGCAATTGATAGTATTTAGACTGGATAATCGTTAGCGACGACTTCACTTCCATGTCAGCCTAATTGTGTGACAGCAATAACAAACTGAGATGATTCCTGCATGCAAGTGAACTCCTGCTGCGATTTCCTTGCTTACGTCAGAGATGGCTGTGATGAAAACATCCTCCCTCCAGCTTATAAGCTAGCACCAGGCTCCTTGTTTTGTTGCTCGGGGAGAATGCAGGCACAGCTCCTGATGTAACGTGTGGTCACTTGAGCGGAGGCACTTACATCTGGAAACAAAAAAAGAAGAGCTGTCAAGATTGCATTAGTTCTATCAATATCAGTACATGTACCCCAGTTTCTATTCACTGAAAAGAACAAGAAACTGTGCTAGATATATAGCTGCTCTAAGACTAGAATTTGCTCTAGATAGTAAGAGAGGCTGGTGTAGTTTGAGGCACTGTTACTATTTCTATCATTGCCTCACGCAAAGCTGCATTGAAGACAGTTATAGTCTTTTCTCCTAGTAGTTGGAATTCATAACCTTAAGGGTTCTTGTATTCTACTTGGATAGTGAAAACACTAGGGAGGTTCATGGTTTGCATTATCAGCTATGTAATAGACTTAGTAGATCCAGAGGGGAGTAATTTTTTTACCATTTGGTTTAGGCTTCAGTAAAAAAACAAAAAACAGACAAAATGTCCAAATCCCTCTTTGCAAGTGATTTACTCTAAATAAAAATGTGAAAGTAAATGGCATCAATCATAAACAACCGCAAATTTCCATTCAAGTTTATAAGTCATGTGCGAATTCCAACCATAAAAAACAGTACAGTACAGATCATGTATTACACTTCCATGCCAACTCTATTAGTCTTCGTTTCTGTGAATCAAAATTTTATGCAATGCTATTTGAGTATCTCAGCCTATTTAGGCATATTATTCCATAAAAAAATTCCAATGTGCTTTTGCTTAGCTACTCCTGTTACTTGTTTTGTTCCTTTCCCTATTATTGAACATGTTATGCACGTCATATGTCAATATCTAAGTTCCCAAGTACAATCGGCATTCCAATAACCTTCATGCAAATTATACTTACCAAAAATAGCCTGCTTAATCCATAGTATCAGTGCCTTTAAGTGTATTGTTAAAGATCTATGCTAAATTGACCAATTACACCCGCAAGATAATCTCCTATATAGAGTGGAAGGCTGCCATGCTGGGTTATCTATAGATGGATACTCCTGATAGTAGCCGCCTGGTGTCGGTGCACTTCTATCCGCCTCGCGAGTAGCAGGCATTATTTATACGAGAGAAATCGTGAGAGAAGGATCAAGCTAGCTGTCCGTGAGAGCCCCCCAGCAAAGAGAATGCGAAGATACGATGCAACAATGAGCAATTAGCGCCAGGTGCCTCTCCTAAGCAAGTGGCTGGGCACGGCTGCTATTAGCACGGCAGTCTGCGAATACCAAGCGCTTCTCCCAGTCGTGACAGGTATAGCTATAGAGCCGTCAATTCTAATTACCATGTGCAAGTAAGCCAAGACCTCCACCAAGAATTCTAAATTGGAGGCTTCCGGGTTGTCAAGGTAACCACAGTGAACTGGCCTCTCCATGAGATCTCACACAAAAGTTTTAAATTAGTATCTAGGAAATTGAAAGACTTCGTTATCAAATAGACATGCACTGAAGTACAAATTGACTTGTGTAATGACTGTGTTCTGAAACTAGTGCATTTCATAGACCTGATTGATAGATGCATACAGTGCTGCAAACTGGTTTCAACCTTTTAGTCTTATTTCTGGGCGACCAAATTTGGAAACTTGGTGGCCCAGGTCAATTTTTGGTCTCATCTCTTGTCCACTAAATTCAAAAACTTGGGGCGACCCAGCAAATTTCAAGTATTTTCACCCCAATATATGTTGGCAATTTGGAGATGCTACTCCCTGAGGAGTTGCCATGGAGACAAATTGGGTCACCGAACTCAGACAGGAAACCCCCTTGAAGAGGCCAAAAGAAAAGGTTGCTGTACCTTGATTTGATCGCCCAGAACAATACTAGGTCGAAGAACCAGACCTTGCGACCATTACTTTGCAGCACTGTGCATATGCTATGAAGCAGTTGATATTCTGATGACTACAATAAACAACAACAAAAAAAACGACTTTCTGCATGCAAAATAAAAGAAAAAAGTCAAATATACTAATGTAAAAAAATCATTGCCTGATGCGTTTATACACATATCACCCCATTGGTGGACGGAATAAATGCAACCGCAAAACAAGAGCGACTTCCCTTGCTTTATCTCAAATGCCTCAAGATTGAACAAGAGTGACGTCAAGGTGGTGTCAAGGCTTTAAAAATGTGGGTGTTCCACGGCCTTCATTTTAAAAAATAATTTCGTGTTTTTTTCTTGTTTTTTGTGTTTTTAAGAGATAAAATTTTTAGGCTTGGATAATGTAGGTGTTCCTTGGCCTTGTTTGTTGTTGTTTTTATATTTTTTGTGTGTTTTAATTTTTGATTTTTTTGTTTCTTGTCTTTTTTTGTTTTCATATTTTTTTGTGTTTTTTCGTGGCTTTGTATTCATGACATATTGTCATATTTTTTGTTTGCCAATGTTTGGGTACATGTTAGTGCATATATGTGATTGGTTAATATTTGGCTCTTTTCTGTTCGTTTTGCAATTTTTCGCTGCAGGTAGTATTCATGGTAAGCTTTTGAGGATATGTATAAGTAAAAGGAATCCTGTGTAAGAATTTTTGTGGCTATTGTTCATCAAATGAGGATAAGTATTTTTCTTGAATTGTTTTTTTTATATATATTTGCATGTGTGTTGGACCACCAACTTGAGGCATGAATGGGTCACCAACTATTTGTATGAGTAAATGTGTCTGAGTCTTAGCAAGTGCCTATTGCATGTCACTGTTCTATATTTAGTTGTTGTCTGTTTATTATGAATTGTACGCTAACATCTAACTATACCTGTGTTGTACTGTCTGCAATGCCTATTTTTATGAAGAGGAGGGTAAATCAACATAATTTTAAATGACCTTTTTTGTTTGTTTTTTATACCTATCAAACTATGTTCTATTAAATAGTTGAATACTGTGCCTCTGATCATAAAGAGTAATCTAAGTGATAGAATATAAATCATGTAAAAGGATTGCTTGAATCCTATTATTTTTTCATTTCGTTGGTGGGGCCACCCAAAGAGATAGCATGTCACATAATTTATTCCATTAATCCAAGCTTGTCAAAGTGGTGTAAGTATGACTGGGTAGCCAAATTAGTAAAGCAACTGAATGAAGATAAATCATGTTGAAACTAATAAAATAATACCACCAGTATCTTTTTGTCGAGTAAATTGCTGGACATGATTTTACCATTTTCCTGTTTGATAAAGTTGTTTATACTACTTTTGCAAAGAGCACTTGTGAAAAGCATTGCAGTCTATGATGCAGTGGGAACAGGAAGTGAGCAGTGCCCCTCGAATAGTCTCAGCTGTCAGCAATTTAAAAAACATGGCTGCTGCCAGGCCGTGTAATGGCAATACACAAAATCTTCCCTCATGGGATCACTGAGAGAAAAAGGAGGACATCATGTCCTGTTCTTGAAGTTTATTACTTTCATATCAGCTGATATGTATGTGAGCCTATACAGCCCCTTTAATTTTGGTTGAAAACCAAATCCACTCCTATTAATCCTTCCTAAGTAATCCTTCATGTGCTCCGGTTTACCATTAAGCTGTGTGGATCGAGACTGTACCCAATAACAGTGAAGCACCGGATACCAGATAGAATGTTCCAGCTTATGTCATACTGTATGAGATCAGCTTGATTGCCAATTAAGAATGTCAAGCTGATGCTGCACCGAGACACTCCTCACAGGAATCTCTCCCCAGAATAGCTCATGCCTCACTCATTAGTGACAGAAATACCCCCTCTGAAGCTACGCAGTTTACGTACTTAAATGCAACCTGAGGCTATATAGAAGGACACACTCAGGGGATGCCACCCCACTTAGAGAAAAAATCAGATATAAATTTCTATGTTGATATTTGGAAACCCATCATACTTTTCACAGAATAACTCATGCCACACTCATTACTCATTAGTCCCAGAAATCCCCCGTCTGATGCTACTCACTATATGCATCTTTATGACCTACAACTGTATAGAAGGACACGCTCAGGGGAGGCCACCCCACTTAGAGAAAATTATATATTCATATATAGATTTCTATGTTGATATTAGGATACCCATCATATTTTTCATAGAATACCTCATGCCTCACTCAATAGTCACAGAAATCCCCCCTCTGACGCTACGCAAAACATGCATCTTTGTGGCCTACTACTATGTTGAAGGATACACTCAGGGGATGTCATCCAAATCAGATATAGATTCTATGTTGACAGTCGGATAAGCATTCTATTTCTATTGGCATCTCACTTCAAGGTTTGGTGTTGATATGGATTTCAATACTGATATCAAAGTCAGATACAATTTCTACTTACATTGTGCTTGATATACAAGATAAGGGGCACACCAATCTTTTAAATTCAATAACAATTGTGTAAAAATTAATTACTGAAAAGCTGAAACATTTTTTTATAATTATCATTTTCAAGTCATTTTTCATTCATTCATTTATTTATTTCGCATCTGCAACTAATGATTAAAGACAATGAACTATTCTCACAACATATTTCTACCCATACTATACTAACTGAACCTAAGATAAGCTACTGTACTCTAATGATATTTCCTTTGTACAGACTAGCTGAAAATGTAACCAGATGCGAACCTATTTTCGAAAGTGTTTATTCTTAACCATTTCCTTTACAGCTATGCACTTCTGGTACATGGCCGTGACCTGACACTTCTGGTACTCCCGCAGAATGTGGAATCTACCCCCTGTACGCAATCTACCGGTGTGGCCAAAGAATATAGTTTAATAGAGATGGACTCACCTGGAGGTTCCTGCCGCTTGATGAGAGGCGGCTAGAGAATGGCGACCTCATGCCTTCTCCTAGCAACACGATGCCATCAAAGAGGAAGCATGTGAAATTGATTTACCTCTTACACATGAAGACCAAATCCTGCATGTCCATCTATCCACTCAGGGGTTTAACCTATTGACTGCTTATTTAATCATCTAGGATATATGCAAAGACCCATAATTACTGGGGTTAGGGGTATATCTGGAGAGTTAACCTGCAATCCTTGTAAATATAACAGGGCTTGAAGATAGCTGGGGCCGGTAGCCCAGGGCTCCCTTCAACTCTCCTCTGGTTCCATTGAATTTCTGCAGGGAGCCCAAAGATGTACTGTTTGATATGTATACAACTTTATGAAGCGTATGAAGATGCAATCGGGCTCCCTGGAATAAAATCTTAATTTTGAGCCTTGAACAATATTTGCAAGCATGGTAATCAAACAGATGGAACATAGAATCAGGAGCAGAAGCATTTGAGTCATCTGAGAGTCGATTAAAAGGAAGACAGCAAAATCAAGAAAATAGCTCCCTGCAGAGTGCAAATGAATTTCACTCAGCTGCCTGCATACTACCAAGTGAGCATTTATTGCCCAATGACAACAATGTACATGTATGGGTTAAATCTTTACTTCATCTTCTTCCGGTTTACAGTGCAAGACTCATATCTGAGTGTAATCGCACTGGGTGCAAAGCGTGAGTGCATTTGATGGACACCCCTACTTCCAGTATACCACTGTAGCTGTATGTCACTCGATATGAAAGCAGTTTTCCAGGGTATAAAGCGTTAAAGCAGACCTGCTGGCAAGGTTGCTGGTGGCGGAATCACAGGTGGCATATTGATTCCATTGTCTTGTGTATTCCCCAGCATCTCGCTGGCTCAGGAAATAGTAAGGCTCTGACCTTTGCCTCAAGGAAAACCGACGTCGGCATTTGCAAAATGATGGATGTTATCATCTGACTAGATCAATGTAGGCAGGCAACTAAGCCTCCATTCATGCCGTCGAGAAAACTGAGCATGCTTTTAAATGTCATGTTATTATGTGATCCTGTGTGCCCCAGTATCAAAACAGTAATAATTCAATAGAGTATTCACATAATCCGGAAAGACACTCCACAATGTGCATACAGTGGATAGCCAGGGCTAGGCATGGTTCATATTGATAGAGTTAAACCTAGGAATATTTGAAAAAAATCTCCTCATATTTTTGCAATATTGCTTCTGTATAGTATATATTTATGACGTTCCCTCGCAGAAAAAAAACTCCTTCAAGAATTTACATACCATGTTTTCACCACTAGATTGATGGCAAATAAGGATCAATTTTGCCAATGTTCAAATTTCCATGGCCTGACCACTGGTCAGTGGTAGCTCAACATGGATCACCTGTGGTGGAAATTTATGCTACTTGTCTATTGATGCATTTTTTTGATGAAGCAAATCACCATAGTGACCCCTAGATTAATAGGTTAGTATGTAGTGGCTACATGATAGTCCTTAGATTATAGACATTAAATCAGACACTTGTACCCAGGGTCTTACCCAGGATTTGGAGACAGGGGAGGGGGGGGGGGGGGGGTAATCCTACCAATATTATATATTCTACCAATTCTATATATTGACATATAGCAAGACCAAGTTTGCTTCTTTACGTCAAGAGAGGGGGAAACGAATGCACAACAAAATGGTGTACAATGTACATCATACACAGATATTCGTCAAAGGTCTTACCTGTTATCGTGAAGAAATGTGTGTGAGGACCATTATGGCCAGAGTGGCTTCTTCATCCCTCAGCCCACTTCAGTCAGGATATAGGGTTCTCGTACCTTCACTTCAGCATCTACTGATTTCACACATTCTCATTTTCATTTCTCATAGTTACGTAGGCTTGACCACTGGACCTAAGTGAATTGGCCCCTGGCGGCCACACCCATGTAAATAGCTCTCTGACATAATGCGAAAAATGGCTGAGTAATAGTGAGACCACCCAGTAAAATAAGTACACTGCCAGGAACAATATGTTGTTATTGTTTGCCTACCAAGCAACCATCCAAGTGTCCAGGGAACCGCAAGCATTTTAACTTATAGATACATCTGCAAGTTCCGAGTAAGGTGCCATGAAATATTGATGAGATTAAGCATTCCTGTTCGCCAGACTGCTCTTTGTCAATCCCCAGAGAGTACAGCCCTTAGGAGGATTATAGGACTGCAGCAGTGCAGGATTGCCTTTCAAATAAGATGGCAAAAATGCATTTTCAATTTTCAAATATACACATTGTCAGGGATTGGCCTTAATGGTTTTTTAGGGCCATTTGCCTATAGAGCATGTGATTTTGCCACCAGGTGTTGAATTATAGGAACCTAGTTTGTGAATGGACACATCAGCTGGAGCCTCTTGGGATTTTTTTTTTTTTTGGGGGGGGGGTCGGCTTACAATGCTCTTCAATTAAATAATTGCCTGTTCCTGATTTACTGACATCAGACCTAGAATAATATCTCCATCTTCCAGCCACATTTTGCTGTCCAAACGCATGCCCCTGTGCCATTTATGTATATACTTCTGACTCTGTTCCCTTGTATATTGAGAGATGAAAGATTGAATAAAGCTTTTTCAATCTTTTTCAAGGGGACAAAGTAGCTTAGTTGGTGAGGTGTCGGACTAGTAATCAGTAGGTTGCTGTTTCAAATCCCGGCCGGGGCACTTTGGTCTGTCCTTAGGCAAGACAGTTTATTCCATATTGCCTCAGTCCACCTAGCTGAAAAATGGGTACCTAGGATATGGGGCATAAGGCAGTGCTTAGAGCTTGAGCGCTTTATGATGCCAGCTGCTCTGGAATATCCCTCGGGGGATTGAAATCTAATGGTTTCCGTGTGTACAGTGCCTGCTAGGGAAGGAAGGTCATGTGAACATTTCGGTGGATACAAGACTATAAACAGAATCCCTTTACCTTTTCATGGTTTAAGCATATACCAGGGATTTCCAAACAAAGACAAAATAGTACTTCAAAATATAAAAAAAAAGTGCTGAAGAAGTATTTAATTTCTCCTGGTATATATCTATGAATTAATATGATTTACAGTGGTCATATAAAAGCAGGAAAGAGGAAAAAAACGAGTCAAAAAAATCAACCCTGATAGCTACCTTAAGTAAATTTTACACATTCAATTTTTTCCATTGTCTTTCATAGAAACTGTGTAGCAGATGTTTTGAAAATATTCAACACCCACTTTTTGATACAGTACTACCTCCTCTATTTGTGACTTAACACATCACATACTCTCAGCTAGATCACAATAACTTGAACACAAAATAGCAGAACTAGTATTGTTAGGTGACAAGCATGATGGCAATTACTGAGAAAAGTGACTCTACAATTCCTCTGAAATGGATACGTCAATAAACATACTACTTTAAAGTCCAAAAAAATGCTGCTAGAGTGGTTAGTGGCTCCAAAAAGTATGATCATATTACACCAGTTCTAATAGATCTTCACTGGCTGCCCATCAGGAAAAGGATTGAGTTCAAGATTCTGCTTTTGACTTTCAAACGAATGCAAGGATGTGCCCCTCTATACTTGAGGGAACTGTTAGTCAAACCAGAGAAATACATCCCCTTGATCCGCAACCCCATAGGTACTGCATGCTAGCCTCTACGGCATCTGCGCCTCGGATTACGCGCTGTAGCCTGGGGTTGTATTGGTCACGTGATCTGTGCAGCAGAGAGACTGGCTGGCTGATTGGCTGGCAGGGGGATGTCATCCTTTCTAGGTCAGATAGTGAGAGGCAGCGAAATTTGATGATGCAAGACCAGCGCCCACTCCCTGTCTACTACTCTCAGGTCAAACAAGCCAATACAAAGACTCTAAGATCAAACACTAAGAACTTATTACAGATACCACTCACTAATCTGAAAAGGTTTGGTGACAGAGCATTCTGTGCCTATGCACCACGCCTTTGGAATGAGCTCCCTGACAACATCAAGGCTGCTGATAGTGTGCAAAACTTCAAGAAACAGCTGAAAACATTGCTATTTTGAAATGAGTTTAATTGACTATATGGACCATGACAACTGTCCAATGACTCTAAAGCGCTTTTGAACATTATAGGTGGAAAGGGCGCTATATCAAATATCAATTATTATTATTATTATAATCTAGCCCCGCAGGGCCCTAACACTATAATATGTACATGGAGCCCTGTATAATCTTGCCCCGCAGGGCTCTAACTCAATAAATATACGTAAAAAAGGTCTACTTACCGAGCGGCCATCTGTCCTAACTGAAGTATCACGGACCCCGACCCAAGCTATCAACTCCCAAATTGAGAACATGTATGCATAAACACAAATTCAAAAGCATTTAACCTTGATCCTCCGCGCCTTACCATCGTTTTTCCGCAAGTATACTGCGCAGCAGTTCCTTTCCGTGTTTAAAATCCAATCAATGTAGAGGAATGTTGTGTTGCGCTGGCGACTTTTAAATAGCAGTCTGCCATGTTTCTTGTTGATTTCAAATTTGCACGTGCATTAAAGACGCGACAATGAATGACGTCAGCCAACAAGCAGGACGCACCTGCATAACCTGATGCTGTCCAATATTGTTGCGTGTCTGTTTACAAGACATTTCAATTGTGTTGGTGTTTCTAACAATAGGATATGAGCCGGACATTAAGGGTTAATTTCTTTTCAATACTATGTGTTTCAAATTTGTGTTTTGGCCCTGCGGGGCAAAATTCTAGAGGGTTAAATTCATTCACTACAATCGTATGGACCCTGCAGGGCTAGAATCAATAGTTTTCGTTTATATATTCCCTCAATTTCTTCCTAATAAGGATGGGTACGGGATACTTCAGTTAGGCCAATATTACTATATAAATATCAATATATTAATGGAAAATACAATACAGGTAATATCTATTATATATTATGAATATATATCTTCAGATATATATAATAGATATATATATTGGTTAACAAAAAAAACACACTTAAACGACAGGATAACCCTACAGTATATAGCATGCAATATTCTATCGACTCTTCGCAAATATTGCTCAGAGATGGGTTCCATGACCTAACCTATTAAAAACAATATAGCTTGTGACAGTCCCACTCATCAACATGCATGTGTTGTAAACAATCCTCAAGTCAAGTCATATCGTGGCAACCAGTCTCCCCTTCTCACTAGGAATATAGGCGATCATAAAACAACTTCAACTGATAGTTCAGTTTTAAATCTTTGCCTGGCGCGCATCATCACTCAACTTACCTTCAGTAAGACCGCTTTCACATAATGACTGATGAAGACAGTGCCTGCTGCAAGATGGAATGTTTGGAGGGACTTCCAAGATGGCCCCAACCTATTTGCATTCGTTTGTTTGACGTCACTACGCAACCCGATCTGACAAATATGGACATAGTTGCCATATTTGGAAAACAGATGTGTGCGACATCTATTGGTTGTGCGTGAAACTAAGCTTTCGCGCTAGTGTGACAACACACCTCACCTTTTTTTCTAGGCTGTCATATGTATCTTAATTTTCTGTCTCCAGACAGTTTTTCTGTTACCAGACACCAAGTTGTCACGGAGTCAGAGTAGCCAAATTAGTTCAGATTCATCTCACCCGGTGAATAGAGGACTAATTTTGAGGAAAAAAAAACTTTTTTAAATAGGTGGTGCCATCTGTCTACCATTGATGGTACTACACCACACTGCTTAGTCAACTAAGAAGGGAGTGCTAAGCGAATGTAAACTTTTTAGGGACTAAGAGCTTAGTCTTGGCAACACCATTCGTTCATATTGTTCATTACAACCACATCCTCGATTTGTTTAAAACAATGCACGTCGTTTACATAAGTAAATTCTAGCCATTTCCCCATGGGGTTTGTGTGCGTCAAAGTGTTACATTTCTTGGTGAGCTTCTTCAGAATAACAACAATGGCATCATTGACTGTTCACCCCCTCCACTGTCACCACAAAAAATTATGACAGATTGAACAAAAAACAAGGATCTTATACCGTGTATATAGCACTTCGGCAAAATTCCGCTCTGTGTAATTTGAGTCTTTTTTTTTTCGATTTACAAAAAAAAATTAAATCATTAAACCTTAAATTCATGTTTGCAATATCAGAGAGCTAAATGTAATATATAGTGTATGTCCATGACAATACTTATTAAACGAAAGCTCTCGCATAGCTCTTTCAAATAGTACCGTTGGCTTCCGTCTAGATCTAGGATACAACATTTTTGCTACGGAAAGTCGTCATAAACAAAAAAGAATTGAACACCAAAAAAGACAGTTAGAACTACCGGTACTTTCTTTGAACCCACGTTACATTGAAATCCATTATTGGCGAACAAGTTGATGCTGCTCTATTGACAAGTGGACTGGTATGGGTTTATGTACGAAATTAATTGTTTGTTGTGATAAGTATCTTTGAAAAAGCACATAATTAAACATGCAATGACGAATAAACTCTCATTGCAAAAATATTTTTGTTATTTTTCACCTGCAGGTGGATGCCTAAATGGTTGCGTTGGTATTGTTAACTTTAATAATGTCACCTACACACCCAACATTTATTCATTTAGTCAAAATGCGTCTTCTTTTCTGCCGCTTCCCTGCTCTTACAAAACTCAACATACATAATCAGTAAGTTTAGTTTCAATAATAATAATCCTGATGATAATAATGAACCGCCATTGATATCCCCTACAAATCACTCATCTTGGGTATCTGGCTCGCGGCTTTTACTGCAAGTACCCAATAACTCGGGAGACTTTTCAGCTTGCTGATCATCGGGAATTCCCTCCAAAGAATGACGTCATTAAGGTCAGAGGTTATTTGGACTGAGGATGGCTTCAGTGTTGTATGTGGTGTATGTGCCCAGAAACAAAAGTGACAGTAAAGATACTGACAAGGAGAAAACCAACCAAGATGTTGTTTCGCAGAAGTCAGCAACAGGTTCTGAGGCGACAGACACCTACAGATCAGTTTCAGAAACGGATGCGAAGTCGGCATCAGCATCGGAATGTGGTAGTGATTTGAACACAGGAAATGTCCAGGACCAGGAGGATAACAAAGGTGTGACCAGTGACAGTGGCAGTGGCAATGAAGTCCCAGCAGCAGAGATTTTCAAATCTCAACCCAGCAATGCTAGTTTTCCACCTAAATCTGCTGATGACAAAGAGAAGGAGAATATCCCAGATGCTGGGCCCATGCCAGAGAATCTCCTGAATTTATTTGAGGATCCTAATGCAAAAACAAATGAAACTGTGAGTGGGAAGCCAGAGGAGGTTTCATTCAGTATGCCACCAGAATCTGCAGCCAGGGTAGCTGACAAAGAAAAGGAGAACATCCCAGATGCTGGACCCATGCCAGAGAATCTCCTAAATTTATTTGAGAATCCAATTGCAAAAACAAATGAAACTGTGAGTGTGAAGCCAGAAGTGGTTTCTTTGAGTGAAGGCTCAGAGGTTTTCCCTTTAGATGTCAACAGTACTTGCTCTCTAGATTCTACTCCAAAGGAAAGCATTGTGCAAACAACACAGGCTTCCATACAAAATGATGATGCTACGGATGAGAAGGAGAAGTCCCCCGAGGATATTGAGAAAAAAGATAGTTTGGTGGACGATGATGTGGCTGTGGAGATGGATGATTGGAGACATCCTAATGCCCCCCTTGAGGAAGTGAGTATTCATTCTTTATGACATATAATGTCATTGATGTAATATTATAAGGGATTTAAATTCTAAATTTGAATTAGCATCACTTTTTTGCCATCACTTTTTTTTTTGGGGGGGGGGGGGTCCATTTGGCAAACCTCTTTTGAGCATTACCGCGTGTGTGTATAAAGATACCTTTTGTCTCAACTCTGCAAAAATTGTAAAATCTGCCCATTGCCAACAATACAATCTCGCATGTTTGTATTGTTTGCAATAGACAAACACGCGAGATTGTGTTGTTGGCAATGGGCAAATTTTACAATGGGACCTAATGAGCGAAATCAACATTTTGCAGAGTTGACAGATGATAAATGCATGCATTTTTGAGTAAGAAAATAAGAAAGATTTTTTTCTCTTGATAATTAACTTGATTGTGACCGTTGGCAGATAAGTGTTTATTTACACTGACAGACGGCAGAAGCACCTGGTTTTGCCAGGAAATGTGACTGCCTTGTTAAATCTTGTTTGCTCACAATCCCACGCTCTTATTTGCACTAGTTAGAGATAGCATACCAGACTATTAGATCATCTCTGGGCGTGTATGACTAAATGCTACCTTGCTAATGTTCTGATAAGTGACATATGGAATGTAGGTGATAAAAAAGAGGGGGGGGGGGGTGAAGGTCAATTATGCACAAAACATTCTTCTTTTGAGACTAGTTATAGGAGAGGTATCTTGTAGTCAATTAAATAGCGGTTAACAGATTTAGTATTTGAGTCCTATTGCACATAGCTTAAAGTAGAGTATCCCATAAAAGGTTTGCCTAAGGGCCAAGGTTCCCTGTAACCCTTCCAATGCTGAGGCTACTTTCGTCCAAAGCACAAGGACACACAGATTTTTTAAACCATCTGAACCCTGTCATGTTGGTATTCATTGGATAGCCCTCTCTCTGAGTACTCTCAGACGAGTACCCACATGCCAGGGTTTCAGTCATTTTCTAGGTTTTCTGCATCATTTTGTAATATCCAAATTAGCCATCTGACAGCAGCATACAGATTAATGAGAATATTTTGCGGAAGTAAAAGAAAAAGTGATTAATTTTTTAAACCATCTGAACCCTGTCATGTTGGTATTCATTGGATAGCCCTCTCTCTGGGTACTCTCAGACGAGTACCCATGTACCAGGGTTTCAGTCATTTTCTAGGTTTTCTGCATCTGAATTAGCCATCAGCAGCATACAGATTAGAGAATATTTTATGGAAGTAAAAGAAAAAGTGATTAATTTTTGTACAAAACAGCAGTATTTTTATGAAGAGTTCGACATAGCTTTCTCCCATTTAAATTTGTAAAATATATTGTCTATATATTTTTTTACATGTTACGTGAATAAAAAGTCGTGCACATGTTTGCAGCAATTATAAAAAAAAGATGCCACTGGGTTTCCATCCATTTTCAACTGCTTTGGAGGTGAACATTAGTTGGTGTCAATGGTGACATATCCATTAATCTTCATCAAAACCCAGGCTAACTGGGTTTGGTTGATTCTATTAATGTTCAGCCTATTTAGCTAATCATTCCTGTTCACCACTAATATATCCAGATATGAATTAGACTGCCCAAATACTGGTGTAGTTGTCATATTATTTGCCTTGAGCTGTTGCTGCATTCCTGCCTTCATGTCACATACTGATAGAAGGCAGAAGTCTACTGTAGAATTTGAATTAACCCAATAATACTCACAGCGGCCGAAACAGCCTTACAATTTAGGTAAAATCTTTCTGAGAAATACTTGGGTAGAATGGTAGGAAAGTATTTGAATGAGAAATGTCATTCAGAACACTACAACAGCTCCCTTGACATGCTCTGTTTTAAAGCATAATTGGTTAAGAAAGTTCATGAAACTAAAATAGATATGTACAGACTTTTATGTACTGTACTAACTCCAACACATTGTTTAACTCATTCATGCCTGTAGTCACTAGTGTGCTAAAAGGACTGGAATGTTTCAGTAAAGTCCTTGTTCAAAGAACATATTTAGAAAAAAAAATTGAAAGAAGGAGCAATTTTAATCAGCACCCAACTACAAATCTCCATCATCTTTTATGTTTTTATGCTCAATTCAAAGTTATTTTTTCAAGTATCATTTAGGTTATGATGGCACTTGCAGAGGAGATTTCCAGGCATAAACAGTTCAAAAACATGGATATGATGAAATGAAGATTTTGGTTTATGGCTTTTTTATAGGTTGACTCAATAACCAATATGGCAGTGGGATGTACTGAAGCAATGTGAGGTAAACTGCTTTGAGCTGGGTAGTCTAAATATTGCAAAACTTATCCCAATATTAGGCCTAAAAATTGAATTGTTTATTTCCTGAAATGCTCCGAATTGAATAGGGTAGGTAGGTAGAGCATTTTTATGCCTAAGCCACAGTTTATAACTCCATGATAAATTGCAAGGTTATGAGTTTTCTTTTCAAGACATAAATTCCCTTATTCATCATTTATTTTGAATTCATTTTTCAGTTACTTAAAGGCATCCTTGTGAGCATGGGCATCACCAGTGATATCTGGCAACTCACAGACAATGAGGAATTTTATCAGGTAACTTTATCAGTAGCTTGATTTATGGTGCTTGTTGAATGGAGGAGGTTGTTTTTATAATTATTGTCCACAGTGATAACTAGGGTTGGGAATCGGTTGCAATTTCATGATCGATAATCAGTTTCAGCCAACCTATCGATTATCGATCATAATCAGTTCTTTGCACTTTTTCAGTAATTGGGTAATACAGGTCGATGAACTGATTATGATCGATAATCGATCGGTTGGCTGTAACTGATTATAGATCATGAAATTGCAATATATATATATATATACATACATACATACATACATACATACATACATACATACATACATACATTCATACATACATACATACATATATATATATATATATATATATATATATATATATATATATATATATATATATATATATGGGCTCGATCAAGTTGAAGTTAGCATCTAAGACATATTTATATATATATATATGACATATGGGCTCGATCAAGCTGTTACGGAATCACACGCTTAGATATCTTTTTAATGGTAAAAGTTAGGAAATCATGCTTTATATGGTTGTGTAGGGCTTTGAAAGTTCTTTTAAATGGACCAAGTTCCAACTTCCCCAGAAAATGTTTTTTGGGTAAAAAAGTGAAAAAACATGCCTGTTACGGAATCACTCAAAATTACCATCTGTTTTCTACCACTTTAATCAAATACCACTTTCATGCTGTTCCTGCCACTTTTTTCCAAAAGTTTCTTTATCATGTGGTAGGTAAATTTGTTTTGCACAGATTCCACCACAAAGTTAGGTGTTGAATAAGTTAAAGTGAACTTTATTCAAGAAACTTTGACAGATGGTCTTGTTACGGAATCACATTTACCATTTGTTACGGAATCACATTTTCTGTAACAATCAATATCTTTCATTAAAAGAGTGCACTATGGTGAAATTTTCTGCTTTAATAAAAAGTTAAGTTAGTGTACTGATATAAAGACATAAATTTTACTGAAGGGAGCACTTAATTAGGAATTACATGGCAGCAGAGAGTGGGTTTTATACGTCTCTGATGGTAGGTAACAGATGACAATGTCTAATGTTAGAGGGACCACTTCCCCACAAGGGCAATTGTTAGACAATTAACTTATATAAGCTGTAATTGATTTAGCATTGAAGCTTCTTATAAATAGATCATTAATCTGAAAAGGTTTTGAAAAACATGATGTTACCTTCTGCATTCTCAGAGGTAGATTTCACTCACTACCTGGTCAGTTTTATATCACTTCCTGTACACATCAAGGATGTTGGTATACCCCAGACAATGTGGATTCTGTTTTTCCTCCACTGTCCCTTCTCATTAACACCCCTTATTGTTTAGTCTGGGGATGGAGGATATGATTCGGGGGGAAATTGCATCTACCCTGATTAACTGAATGGGTGGCTTCAGGATTAGGGATGTAGAGGTGAATGGAGACATTGCATTTGCAGACAGGATGGAGGTGTCAGTCAAGGTACACATCTGTACACATACCAACTGATATCAAACTAGCTGAGTTATGAATGAATTATGAACATTTATAGTTAATGCCAAATTTGCTAAATACTTATAAAATATCTATGTAATGATTCTTTTTAAACATGCATTTGCGATCTTATTAACTGTTGGATATTTTTTCTGGAGTAGATCATACATGTCTATTGGGCGAATGGAGAATCCCTGGAAATTTGTTTTAAAAATCATTTAGACTGCTGATCTATGACTGGCTTTGTATAAAACAGTATCATATGAGTCTTCCATATGACTATATTGTATCTTTAATGTGATGTAACAAAATTTTGTTCTCTGAGAAATGTTTATATGTATTGAATCCTTCCCCTTCTACACTTGTGACAAAAGTTTCTAAAGTGTCCTTAACAGTGTGTAAGTTCCATCTGAAACACTGAATAAATTCCTCTAAAATTTAATGCGGGTGGTCAAGTTTTAAAATATATGCATAAATAGAGATTTCGGGATCTGGGCTACATTGACCATGTGCTGAACTTCAGTTTTCTTCTTTACTTGAAGAAGAATCTCTGTTTCTGTGAAGGTATCTAAAATCTCTGTCGAAGAGCTTTCCTGTCCACCACAGATATAAATTCTCTAAAATCTACTATTTTACAAAAGTCTTGAACAAATAGGGTTCAAGAATGATATTAAGTACTATAGGATAAGACAGCCAAATGACGGAGCAAGTTTTCCTGAATTTGAGGGAAAATATTGAATTCAATATTCTAAAATTCTGTACGCACCAGTTTGAATAGGTTGATATGGCCCATTATAACCATGAACATGCATGTACTTCCTGAAATTAATGCCTTATAAAAAGTAACTGAATTTAAACTAGAGTGAAAACAATTCATTTATATATTTGAAAATGTCCTTTTAAAGGGTACTCACAAAATTATTTGGGTGACCTGATGGGTGATTTTTGAGGGAGTGGGCGTCCAAATGAGGCTGAGATGCCCTGCTGGCCAGCTTAATTATACTCTACTTTAAAATTGTGTGAATGTTTTTGAAAAGGTAGTTTGGTGCTATGACACATTTTGAATAATTGTACCTTTCTCAAAATTTTATGTGAGTTACTTGTTTATAAAGAACTTCATCTGATTTCCATGTACAGCTTAGTCCTTGTCCAAAGCATTTTGATGCCATATTGAAACTACTACTCGATTATGGACATATACTTTTTTTTCAAAATACTGTGCACAATGTCTCATTCTAAATATGGAAACCATCAGTTAATACTAAACTTAAAGTTAAGATAACAAACTAGTCCATTTAAAGAATGTTCAAGACATCTATAAGCTTGAACCAGTCAATTTATCAAATATGTGATTCCGTAACGTTACGGAATCACCAACTTTAACCCCCACAAAAACACTGTTTGAAAATATATTTTTCAAAAGTGTGCCCCTCATAGTTAAATTATTGTTAAAATGCTTTTTTCTATGAAGTTTCATGGTAATGATCCAATCTGAACATTTTCAAAAATTAAAAAAATGCTATTTTTCTGTTACGGAATCACATGTTACGGAATCACAAATCACTGTATTTTAAAATTCATCAAAAACATCCCAAAACATAATATTCAATCCTATATCTCTTGGCACAGTCTTCCCAGGTATAATTGTATCATATAAAGCAATGTTGAAGATCATAAGATGGTTTTACAAGAAAATATGGTGGTTTTAACATTTTGTTAAATGTTATTGTCAGAAAGGTGTTGAACAAACAAACAAACACCCTGCAGTAAAATGTTCATAACTTTTTCATAAATGGGAATACAGTAAATCTGACTAAAGATCCAGAAACTTCAGAACTCTAGCTTTCCAAATATGTAAGATACATATTGCTACTATAAAATTTATTTTTTGTCTTAGATGCTATTAAACTTCAACTTGATCGAGCCCATATATATATATATATATATATATATATATATATATATGTATATATATATATATATATATATATATATATATATATATATATATATATATATATATATATATATATATATATTTATATATACACGCACACATATATATATATATATATGTATATATATATATATATATATATATATATATATATATATATATATATATATATATATATATATATATATATATATATGTATATATATATATATATATATGTGTGTGTGTATATATAGTGAAAAGCAAATCCGCGCTCTGGTAAGCCCATTGTTATATAGTTCATTAGGCAGTTATACTTCATTTAATGATTATTTAATGACTATCATTGACAGGAGCAGAAAAAAACATCATAAACCACAATATAATTATAGAATTGGTATTGTTCTCAATAATGTGGCATGCATTTTATGGTTCCTAACAGTTCAGAATCATATAAGGGATGATTCATAGGATAGTAGGCCAACAGATTTTGCTTGCCGAATGGGCAAGCTGATTTTCTGAAGACTAATCACACGTTTTATAGTAAATGGCCCAAATACCCAGAAATATGCAAAGACAGCAACAAAATTGAAAAGTAAACGGTTTTCAAATAATTAAATCCATGATAAACATTATATGTCTAGCATATGTTATATATGACTTATTTTGGGCAAGTCAAAAATATATATATATATGTATGTATATATATATACTTTTTGCATTTTTGCATTGAAGAGGGACCAATGATTAGGTATCTACACTTATCCAAAAGAGATCAAAGTTGATTCTAAGTGTGATGCCTTTGATTAGCTCATGTAAATAGTCACTTAAAGAATAAACACACTTTTGTTTTGGTTTTACAGGTAACATTTCTTGTTAGAAGTTCTGCATCTGAGACAGTTCTGAATCTGTTACAACATTATGGCATTGGTGTATTGGAGAACACATTCATCAAGTAAGTTATGGCTTACCTTTTAAAAGGTCATCAGATATTCAAATGCCCAATATTTCTTCATAAACGGTCAAATCAGCTAGGGAGCTTTTGTGATGTTTGATCACAACATACTCTCTTTAAAAAATAATTACTAAGCCTTGGAGGATTATCTTCTTCGCAAATGCCCTAAATGCATCTGTATGTGTCAAATAACTGGGGAAGAAACTGGTGTACCCGGCTAAAATAAATGCTTAACCACAATCTCACAGTGAAAAGAGTATTTAGATTATTTGTGTCAATGAAAGTTATGACAGTGATTAAGGTGATTGAAGATGATGAAATTGAGTGATTGTGGTGTTGGAGATTTGGGGTGGTGATGGTGCTGGCGATGGTGCTGGAAATAGGATAGAAATGAGGGTGATCATTATAAGTTCTTATCAGCATAATACTGGTTATGATAGCGGTGATGATCGTCATGATCATGATCATAATGACTATCATCATCATCATCATCATTTAATGTCTACCTTTCAGTGCTCTTGATGTCTCCATCTGTATTGAGGGCACTAGGAAGATTGGGGATTCAGGGGTGGACCCCATCTCTGATACTGAAAGCAGGTAAGAATACAAGTCATTGATACAAACATCTGTTAAAAACTAACTGCTTCATGCTTGTAGATGACATGCAATGTATTACATCTTTAAACTTGAAGGACAATTCCACCATGAATACAACATAGGCCACAATAGTTTCTTAGGGTATTCTCTACTTAAACTCACGTTTCCACCACTGCCAACCTTCATACAAGAAGTATATTGCTATTTAAACACCTGCTAACAGACACAAATTGAGGCACTGGGAGCGGCCATTTAAGTCTATAACCGGTAATAGCTTATCTCAGCAGCGTGTGCACCTACAACATTAGCAGCTACCTTACTGCTAATGTCTTTTGTGCACAGGCAATCAATCATACTTTATAAGGTTGTGTTGCATGATCCGGTAAGCATGCTCTTATGGTTATAAATTCAAAAGAAGCCTGAACAATGTTTAAACATTATACTCAAATGTGAATTTGGCTCTGCTCTTTTTAAAGTGATTTGCAAAGAGAGTCAAATGGAATATAAAATGGAATATAAAAAAACAGGTATATATATATGTATATGCATATATATACAGTTAGCATCAATACTTTCATGAATCTTTTTATAGGGTTTACCCTAATTCATTATGTTTCAGCCTTCCAGTCATTTACTCCTGGTGATATCCAGTAAGTTACATGAGGAACTATGCGTCTGCCTTTTCATGCATGGAGCCTGGTATCATTTCAGAGGTGCTTAACACTGAGATATTGGTTATAGATTGATGAAAAGAAATAAAAGTGAAACACTACTGGTATATTGTATTGATATAAGTTTGTGCATATATTCATCTGTTTCAGCTGCCTGCGGGAAATCAATGCTTTATTTTGTAAGATCAAGCTGGCTGCACAGCATCTTTTTGTATCAACCTATTTAGGCTTAAGTTGTCTTTGAAACTAATTGAATAAAGGATCAGATACTTTTGAAAAATACCATTGGAATTAAGAATGAATTTGCTAAATATTTGAAGGTTAGTTTTTGATTGGGACCTAGTTAAGATTTATCCTTCAGATATTTTCCAAAAAATACTCTCTTCAAAAAGATATTGTAAAAAGAGTCTGATCACTTTGGGATGCCACAGGTATGAATATCAAAAATACATCACTGTTGCTTGCTAGTAGCTGATTGCTTTGTGCAGCTGATTAAAATGACTGTTTTTCATACCTAGCTGCTTTATGATGCTGTATATTAACCCATTAATACTTAAGAGTTCCTCTTGAAATTGTCATCTGGATTTATGATACTTTTTACAATAAAACAATGAAACTATAAATGATCTTGCAAAATGTTTGAAGGTGAGTTGTAAGTAGTGTTCTGATTAACATTTTTCTTTCCAAAGTCCTTCCAAATTATGCTTTTGCCTTTAAAATTTGAAATTGTCAGGCTGCTTTTGGTTATTAATGGGTTAATAAGCAATTGTCTTAATTGATGGCCACTTACATGCAAAATCTTGCTTTTACTTAGAATCCAGGGGTGAGTGGACAAAGCACGCATCACATGTTCAGCATTCTTATTTTTGAAAAGTTCCATGTTTGATTAGAAGTTCTCATTATCATTTTTTCATATTACTTTTATTTTGCTATTTTCTTATCTAAGTGTTGCAATTTTTTTCATTCTTAATCACATAATTCATTCATTATACTTTCTGTGTTTGTGAACTTGCATTTACGATGTGTATTTTCATCTATTTGCATTCTTTGCATATATGGCTTAGTGAACTGCAGAAAAATGTAATTGTGTGTAATCCAAATTAATTGCCTCCCCACATTTACACAGATTTTATGTTACGTTGAGACCAGGATTTTATTTTTTCAGAGAACAGCATAAATTTTCGAACCAAGAAATTTTCACACAATAGTGCATGCCCTAGCCCCTAGGATGTATCAGAAAAGAAGTTATTTGATAAAATTGAGACAATGCACCAAGAACACGGGGTTCTGTAATTTAATTCTGTGTTGCTAAAATCATAATAAGGCATGTTTTTCTATTTACATAATCAGTCAATCAGTTAAGCTGGTTGAAACAAATTTTACCAATGAATAAATCTTCAGAAGGGCTTATGAGATAAGCTTCATTCAAACAAAACTTCTTTTTCTAACACCATTTCATCCTCTTACAGTGATAATGATGGGTTGAAGCAGTTTGCTCTCTCCGTCAAGTCTAGGATGACTGTCGAACAGGTAATATCCTTTTTTTTATTAATTAATCTGATTTTGATCCAGATTATCAGTAAAATGTAAAATTTAGTTGTTTTTTTTGTATTTTTTTCTTGAATCGAGTTGCGTGGATCATACAAGTGTCAACGAGTGCACATTCTTTGCCCTATAATCATGCCCTAGCTTCATGTTTATGTTATATTATAATATGCATTACTTCCCCTTGAATAAATAAAGAGCATGCCATCCATTATATAGGTATTACCTCAACTTTTATGGAATGTGTGTATGCAGTATAAAAGTATTACCTCATCTTTTATGAATTACATGTATATTGCTTCCTTCCAGGTGGTACAAGGGGTAATGAAAGGATCAACCATATCCTTTGATTACATAATGCTTATCATCCTTGCAAGGTAAGTAATAGGGTTAACTCACAATCAATCCTTAAACCAAATGTTTTTTAAAAGAAAACGTGTATTGTACTTGCACTTGCACTATGAGACCTTTTAGCCTCATAGTGACTTAAAATTCCCTACAATACATGCATTTTTCTAGCATTTTTGCAAATTACTATGCTACAATAGTTATCATTTACCTGTTTTCAATTTATGCAGCTTGAAGACTAAAAGGAACATCATTGGGCTTTAGCAGACCGCTATCATTTGGCCCCTTCCTTTCACCCAACAATGGCAAAATTCTCATAATGATCTTGAATTTTTGCATGTTGCTCATTAATTGTCTTTCTCTCATACAGTTTTCATTGTATTATTTTACTCCCAAACTTTATTTTTCCTATTGTAGCATGATTGCGGCTCTGGGTCTTGTTGAGAACAGTTCAGTTGTGCTGGTTGCCAGTATGCTGGTGTCACCTCTCATGGTATGTCAAACAGAGTACAAATACCCAACGCAAATAAATAACAAAATAAACCAGAGAATAAACAGATTTTGATAGACATTAGGGATACTAGAATTTTATTCTGTGTTGTATCATAAAATGAAAATAATGAACACAGCCTCTGTTAGAGAATCTTCATCAGCTTTCATTGGTCATTCAACTATCATATGGAGAAGTTGTTTACATGAGTTTCTGAAGCACCTGGTGTCCTCTGGGCTTATATTTGCACCAAGGCACTCTTTCTCATATGTTTAAAAAACCTTCCATAAACATATGTTACATTAGTCATCAACTACACATGGCAAAAAAGCTTGTGTGTATGTAATGCATACACTTGTATTTTATATATGCAAATGGACATTTTGGGACTCTTGAACTTTTAGTTCACGCTTATTTTTTGACATTGAAGTGGTTAGGTTGTCAGCCTATCAATTATTTACTAATCTAGAGTAATTGGGTAAACTATGATTCAATAAAGAAATAATCCATATTTAACACCTGTTCACAAAAAAAGACTTCCCATGTCTCCTTTTCCCCAATTTCATTGAACGGGTAAAGTTGATTAACACATATCAAATGTACATTAAAATGGATAGCTTCATGCTATGTGCATTTAGGCGAAGGACCAGTTTCAACTGGAAATCTAAGGTCAATAACTGCATGGTTATTGCAATTGGCCATGTAGCTTTGGGTGACTTTCCACGGTATGCAGCTTTGGGAATTAGTAGATTCGGTTTAAGTTTGTAAACATGAGTATGTGAGGCGTTAAGAAAAACAGCCAGTGTCATATGCAACTTAGCACTATACAAATGCATGGTTATTCAAATAGAAAATGTAGATATGGGCCCTGTTCACAGCAACACTTGTAGATTGGTAGACTAAGGGATCCCGGTCTTTAAAGGAGGTCAGCTTTTATAGTAATGCAGCCAAATCTGGCGAAGACCTTCCTGTCTTGATCTGTCAGAAGTGGTGTTTTCACTAACATAGGATGTTTTTTCTAACTGGTAAAGTATGATGAATTTTTCTATAGAAAATTGTGAGACTTGTGTTTTGAGATGGATGGCCTCTCTTGTCTCTGATGCATGTACTTTGTCAGCTTTTTATCACATTATGCTCTCTATTTATACTTTGATCTTATTTGCTGGTTCTTAAAACATGCATTTCATGAATATCTGTAGACTTCAAATATTCTGGTTTGATACCAAAACTGTTAAGGACTTTAGGTAGTTGTAGAGTTGGGCATGATAGGTATTTCTTATTATAACCATGCTCATGGTTAACATGTCTTACTAATGTATTAACAAATAAACCATTTGATAATTTCAGGGTCCAATTCTTGGGGCAACATTTGGAACAGTCATTAAGAATACCAGATTAAGGAACACTGGTGTTAAAAATGAAACAATCGGCTTGGCAATTTGTGTTTTGTGTGGTAAGAATTTATTTATTGAAATTTATCCCTTTAGATATTCTCGCTCTGTGTTGTGTCTTTCAAATATACACCTCATACCTTTTATTCAATCATATTTTTCTTTTATAAACTCGCATTTGTTATAATCCAGTTTTACTGTTTTTAAATCCTCATTTCCATTACTAATGAATATCTCATGCCTGGTGTCTGAAGGATAGCCTACAATTTTGAACATGGATTTTTGTGAAAGAGGGAGACAGAGAAACAGGCAGGCAGACAGACAGAACAAGAGAGAGGAAGAGAGAAAAGAGATAAAGAACAAGAGATAGAGACAGACAGACAGATGGATAGACACACAGAAAAAGAGAAAGAGAGAGGGAGAGATAAGAAAAGAGAGAGAGAGCGAGAGAGAGTGAAGAAAAGAGAGGGAGAGAGAAGAAAAGAGAGAGAATAAATGAAAGAGGGAGAGAGAGAGAGAAGAAAAGAGAGAGAAGAAAAAGAGAACTAGAGAGATGATATACATCCAATGCTATGTTGTTCTTTCAGGTTTTCTGTTTGGATTATTATCTGGGGGTGTCAATCTCCACGGAGCCCACTGGGGCAGCAGTGACTCCTGGCCGACGACTGAGATGTACAGCAGAGGAAAGCTACGCAGTCTGTGGGTTGGTGTGTGTATCGCACTGCCCTCTGGTGCCGGCGTAGCCCTCTCCATTCTCGGCGGAAATGCTGGCTCTCTGGTGGGCGTGGCCATATCAGCCTCGCTTCTGCCACCTGCTGTCAATGCTGTAAGTTACTAGCATTATTTTGGCCACATGTCTGTGATTTGTTATGAAATCAGAAATATTGAAATGTACTGGAAAACTAGTGACTTGATGGTCTGTAGGGACCTTCACAATATCTACTTGAAAGATTGGATCAACTTCTTTACATAAATGTGCCATCCAGACTAAGGAGGTTTAAGTGATTTATTTGAAAACCCCAAGGATAATCAGGATGATGCTGTTGATTTTAGACCTTTGCAATTCTATGGACTTGACCACTAACATCTGACCATATTTAAATCTTGCTTGGTTCTTGGCACTGACTGTCATCTTATATTTATTAACCCATTTACACCCAAAAAGCTTAATTGGGAAAATATTTGAAAGAGAAATGTTACTTAGAACATTACCAACAACTCTCCTTGAAGTATCTTTCAAAATGATTCTTAATTTACCAGTTATTGTCAAAAGTATCTTGGATCCAGAAGACAATTTCAGGTGGAACTCTTAAGCATTAATGGTTTAATTGATAGCCAATTGCATTTTCGTGTTTCAGGGTATGCTGTGGGCTTACTCTCTCATCACTGCCATACAACCTCCAGATATAGTTGGAGTAAGTGCTGCAGTATCGGTAAGTGAGACCAATACAATACAAATTCTTTACATGCTACTTGTGATAATTTTTACTTGTAAACAATGTCTTAGCCAGGATTTGGAAAGTGCGTACCCAAATTGGCAATTGTAGATTTTTGGGGCGTCCTTTTTTCTGAGGGAGACCACAATATTCTCAGATTGCAACCATAAACATGTATTTACTTAATGAAATAAAGCATGATATCCATATACAATTCCAGGGCAGTTATATTCAATGAAGTGAAAAAAAAAATTTTGTTTGAAATTATATAATTATATAACTGATATCAGCATTGTCCAAACTCTCAAATCTCAAGTATGCTGGAATAATGACATTTCTGTAATAGTAGTAAATAAACAAACCAATAGATTATCACTTGATACTTTATTGTATTTCATTTGGTGCATTTTACATTTGTTAATACAAAAATATCTTTAATATGTGTCTTAACTCATTTCCATAGATAAAATGTTGAAATTTAAGGAACCAGTGCCTTATGTAAAGAAGAAATACTTGCAGTTCTCAAGTGTATTTCAAAATTGACTCCACTTTGCATTCAACAATTACAAAAAAATACAATTTCACTCTTTCATGTTTTGCTCAAAGCTTCTTTATACTCTTTAATATTTCAGAACAACAGCTATGCTACCACGGCCAACAGCAGCTTGGTGAATGGGTCAGTGGTGCTGCCCTCTGTTGGCCATACGCAGCATTATCCGCCAAATTGCCCCAAACTGCTAGATAATGCTTATACACCAATCTACAGCTGCAGTATTGCTCAAGAAGCTGCCATTCTGGGCAGTGTCAGCCTGCTTCTAACTCTGCTCAACATCATCTGTATCCTCATCATGGGAATCATTGTTTTAATGGTAAGAAAATTGTTGGCTGAAATACCCTTAGTGACAATAATTATATTGACTGGAATGCCTTGAGAGACAATTATATTGACTGGAATGACCTATGTTAAACTAATCATATATGATAGTCATGACATTGATTGGAGTGCCCCTAGTAATGGTAATTATATTGACTGGAATTCACTTTTTGATATTGATAGTTCATGAATATGGTTTAATTGTTCATATTTTTCACTTTTATGTGTGCATTCAGTTGTATGTCCTTCCAACTTATGAGTTACATCTGGGTCTTTATATTTTCCAACTAATATGTCATCTGGTATTAAATTTTATAGTTCCCTTTTTAGTATAACCAGTCTTATCATGCACAAAATTTGATAAAGTCTTGATGAAAGATGTCTTAATACGGAATGTCTGAATAGAAAATGTTATCCAACTGATTTGTCAGTATTTTAGAATATTTCCTCACATTACTATTGAAGTACATTACCTGTTATTATTTATGACGCTGGTGTAGCAGAATGCCCTCTACTGACAGACTAAAACTTCAATTTCTTGATCTCCCGGCCCGCCCCTAGGTGGCTATGCGATTTGGCACTAATCCTCCTATAGTGTCCAAGTCGGTGCTCAATAGGCTACACTAGCTTCATTTATACCAACGGGTAAGTATTTCTTAGTAATAGAAAAAGTACTACTAATAATCTGATTTCTATATTTCCTCAGATCAAGGAGGTTGCCCCCCATACTGCTGGCTCCAGAGCTGTGGACATCTTCTGGAAGAATGATATCAGTGTGAGTCTGTGTTTCTTTATAACAACCACTGATTCAATTCTAAAATAGGGAACTTCTCCCCATAGGTGTGTCTCAGTACACAATCTCATGTCATGGTCACTATAAAGTGTAAGATAAATTTGATGGTGTATGACTGCTTCAAAAGACAGGTTCCAATGCTGAGGCTATACTTTCGTCCAAATCACAAGAACACACAAACAAATTTAAAACATCAAAAACCTGTTGTGTTGGTATTCATAGAATAGCTCTCCCTGAGTACTCTCAGATGAGTACCCATGTGACAGGGTTTCAGTTTTGCATCATTTTGTATAAGCCAAATTAGCCACCACCAGCATAAGGGTTAACCTACCTTTGTATGATGATTGCATCATTTGCATGAACAATTTCTTTATATATGGAACACATGTATTTCACTTTGAAACCCAAATGGTTTAGAAAGAAATATGATCACTATCTATATGCAGTCAGCATATTTTGTGATAGGTTTTTTCCAGAATTATAAATTGCTTTATATCTAATGAATGGTAATTGTGCAAGCATGGATAGAAATTGCCTATGGATATTTATGTAATCAGACTGTGTTTGTTTGATTTTAAGGTTGCAAGAGATTCATACAAGACCCACAAGGGAACTGAGTCTGCTGAACTTGGAAAGAAATTCTTAGAAGAATGGCAGGTAAACCCTCTCATCATACTCTTGATGCTGCTATTACATGTACTACTATCATTATAGCAATCACTACTTCTACTTCTTCTACTACTACTTCCACTATTACTAAAACTACTTAATCTACGACTTTTCCTACTCCTACTACTACTACTACTACTACTACCTCGACTACTACTACTCCTACTACTACTACTACTACTACTACTACTACTACTACTACTACTACTACTACTACTACCACTACTACTACTACTACTACTACTACTACTACTACTACTACTACTACTACTTCTACTACTACTACTACTACTACTACTACTACTACTACTACTACTACTACTACTACGACTACTACTACTGCTGAGCAACTAGAATTTTTCAGTGTGTTTAGGTAGCAAAAATACTGTCTGTTACAAAATGTTAGAGTATTAGCAAAACTGAGTTTTCAGTTTAAGGCATGAAGATTAATTTACATAATCGAACAACAGGGCCAGAATTAGGGGGTGCCTGGAGCCCAGTCCTCAAAGCGTTCTGGGGCTCCCTCAGATTTCTTCAGGGAGCCCAAATGTGAACTGGTTTCTATACACAACACCTTTAATTAGCTCTTGAAGATGCAATTGGGCTCCCTGAAAAAAAAAACTTCATTTCGAGCCCTGGACAACATTAAAATAACTTGATTAGTAAAAAGCTTTTGATGAGGAATGGTTATACCTGACTGAAGATATTACTTCACTGTATCAGGATATGTTCACATGTACACTCCAGATATTAATGATTTTAACAATTTTGTTAATTTCTGTAGAAATTGAATGAGGCAGAGCCTGGCAGTGTTCAGAGCACCACTCAAGGTTCTAAAGCTGCCGATCTGAAGCGGGAATGGATGCAGCTGATGCAGGTGATGTTTTCTTATTTCTCTTACCTGTCTTTATTTTTGCATTATAATCAGCTAATGCAGGTGATGCCTTCTTATTTCTTTTACCTGTCTCTATGTTTGCATTATAATCAGCTAATGCAGCTGATGCCTTCTTGTTACTCTTACCTGTTTTTAGGTTATATTATAATCAGCTGATGCAGGTGATCCTTGTTTTTGCCCCTTGGTATTTAGTTAAGATGATACCTTTGATGTTTACCTGTTTCCTGTTATTGTGCAACATCTCTGGTCAGCAAAATTAATATGTTTGATCGTCCAAACTGATCAAGGTATCCTTGGAAAGAACTAGAGATTTGTCAGGACACCAAATAAGTATGTTTATGTAAATGAATAGTTTTGATGTGAGTTCTATAGGTAACTTAAGATAAATATCACATATTTATCTTCATTTCATATCTTTAATGATCATAAAGACTTGATTCAAAAGAAAGTAATTTTTAACTCGGTTGATAAATTGTATTTATCAAATTGGGGGATACACCTAGAAGTAGAACTCTACTTTAACTATTTCATTTTTAAACATGAAATAAATGAAACATTACATCATTCTCTTTTGTGTAGTATTTAACCTCTAGGGCTTAAAGAATTGATAGCTTTGTGGTATGCAATGTCTGACTGCATGTTTTCTATCTTTTTAGGATATTGAAAATGACCCTGTCTATCTGAATGTAAGACAGCGCTTGCCTGGCACCAGACGAC
Source organism: Maea johnstoni (assembly GCA_963942565.1). NCBI lineage: Eukaryota > Metazoa > Annelida > Polychaeta > Spionida > Magelonidae > Maea > Maea johnstoni. The sequence goes on along the minus strand of OZ012684.1, from coordinate 71,697,171 downwards.
CTTTGGTAAGTTCCTCAGAAGCTTTAAAATGTGTTGAAATAAACATGCACCAAAACATCATGAATGCATCCATCTATTCATCATCACATTGTGTTCACAATAGACTAGTTATCACATTTTAAATTGGTATTTATCAAATATCAGTTTACTCAGTTTGTCTAAATTAAAGCAACTTGGTTTATTTTATTTAATTGAAGAATAACATAACAACTAGCAAGGAGAGCCATAACACCTACACTATCCATACACTAACTAATGGTACATCTGAATTCATTTAGAACCTTAACTCTTTCAATGCTGAGGCTACTTTCTTCCAAAGAACAAGAACGCAAAGATTTTTGAAAAACATATAAACCCTGTCATGTTGCTACTCATTGGATAGCTGTCACTGACTACTCTCAAATGAGTACCCATACGCCAGGGTTTCAGTCATTTTTCAGGATTTTTGCAACATTTTGTATTGGCCAAATTAGCCACCAGCCGCATGAGATTTAACCTGCATGCATACTATGTTTAGGACAGAGAAATAAGACTTAACTCATATTCTTTATATACTTTTCTCCATATCCTAGCCAGTAATCTGTTATTGTTACTACCAGGTGACACATACTGTAAAACCCTTTATTACCACGCACATTTTTATTCACGCAACTGCCGTCTGAATCTGATCGCGGCCATTTAATTACACGCATCAACTGCATCACCGCTAGATGGGGCATTGTTCTGCTAATTTGAACGTATATCAGCGCCAGTAATATACGCGTTATCATCATCTAGCGCAAAATGCGTGAAATTTAAAGGAGCGCGATTATAATGGGTTTTACAGTACATGTTTGCTGTTCAAGATGTGAGAGGTTTACTATCCTGATAAGGTGAATTGTCTGGCTAACTGTTGTCCTTGTATTGATTGTTTGACCTGTACAGCGTTACCATTTATCCTTTCAGCATCATAAATGATTTGATTATTTTATTGATATCTTTCTAAAAAGCATTTTTGATATTATGCAAAGGAGAGAGATTAATCAGAACACAATCAACATCTCTCTTTTTTAAGTTTTACCAAAGTATTACTGTAAGTAACACAGTTGTAAATAACCACTGATAAATATCATGTTGTGTGTATAATAATGCTCAATTATTTCATTTTCTTTATTAAATACTTTGTTGGTAAGTGTCATCAAATCTCCCCAGCTGGTGTTGGTAAATCATACATAAATAATGTTACCCCGAATACTTTATTCAGAACCTAACCCATTTTGCTGGATTTCAACTGTTTCTCCTCTTGATGGTGCCTTCTATAAGTAGTCATACCATAACATTCATGATCCTCACCATGACTTTCACCACTGGATGAAATAGAAGGACATCCTTTTATATTTATATTCCTCTTCATCACACCTTGGTCACACCACTTAATATATTACCTGCATGAATAAATATTACATAGTATGTCCTTCTGATGTTGTTAAGTATGAATATATCATTTTTGTTATTTACTTGCAATGGAGTTATTGCTATTTTTGAACTTTACTTTTCGTATACTGGAGAAGGGATAATTTCCTATTATTTATAGTATATTATTTGTGGAAATATCATGCTCTTTCTTTATTTTTTGTGGATTTCAAACCTGGTAGAAAACAAAAAAAAGCATTATTACATCTACATTTAGTTTTATCTGAAACGGATTACAGTTTACTGACATGTACAGACATTTCAGTATGGAGTGAATAAAAAAATAAAAAATATTTGATACAAAATATCTTAGATGAATAAAAGAATGGATATATAGCGAGAAACCAATTACTATGCGCTATAGTGAAGGCCCGGCTATGTCATGGGTCTGGAATCTTGCCTAAATGACTAGTAGACAATTATTGTATTGTTTACAGTACAGAGAAACTTGTGCGCCAACATGTGCAGAAGGCGACTCATGGGCTTTTTGCAGCAGCCAGCCTGTTCAGGTTGACCAACTGGTTTCATATCCACTTGTTTTTTTTTTATTTATTTATGATAATATGTAAAAATGGATATTTTTGGCTCAACCCCCTTCACCTAAAAAAAATCATGCAGAGTAATGCAGGGGCTTTCTCTTTTTTTTCAGCCCTTCTCCCAGGAGCTCTCTGAGATGTGGAATTGGTCTGACGATGAGGACAGCGAATCCCTTGATG
>OZ012684.1:71577200-71694803 GCA_963942565.1 Maea johnstoni | reverse complement strand
CTATCCCTGTCGGCCAATTTCACTTACATGTAGCTGCATAGCTTTCCCTATAGGACAAAATCAATCATATAAAAAGGAGTCCACACACGCTGAAGGTTACTTTTTATGAATCCTATTGGGGCATGCGAGAAGGTTACTATTGACTTGAAGATATTGTTCTCCACCATTTACAACAGAGCAGTCAGGACATATCGTTTGTATGGTGGAAAAGGTGACAATAAACATACTTTTTCCCACACAAAGCAACTAGTGCAAAGACAAAGTGTTATCTAAAAAAATAGTAAAAAGCAATCAAAATTCATACATTTCAGCTAAGTGGCCTACTTTCTGACCTCTGTTCCAAGCACTGCAGGTACCTACCATTGTCCAATTATAATTATCAATTTATTTGCTACCCAAATGAGTAAGATTTGGAACTAGAATAGTGAAATTCTTTTAAAAATCGATGGAATGCTGTTCAAAAAAGAGCAAAAATGCTGGCGAATATCGTACATTTTAGCTTAAGTGACCTACTTGCTGACCTCTATTCTCAGCATGCGGGTACCTACAGTTGACCAACTATAACTATATCAATTTATTTTCTTAATCAAGAAGTCATATTTGAAACTAGAGTAGTGATAGTTTTATATAAGTCAATATAATGCTTTCCAAAAAGAGCAAAATGAAAGTGAAAATTGCACATTTTAGTTAAGTGACCTAATTTCTGTCCCCTGTTCTTAGCAGTGCGAGTACCTACAGTTGTCCACCTATAATCGTCAATTTATTTGCTACCTAAAAAAGTCATATTTAGAACGAAAATACTGAAAAGTATACATGTCAATATAACGCTGTTCAAAAAGGAGTAAAATGCATGCGACAATCGTCATTTTAGCTAAGTGGCTTAATTCCCGTTCTTAGCAGTGCGGGTACAGTAACCTACAGTTGTCCAAGTACAAATATTTATCTATTTGCTACCTAAATAAGTCATTAGTTAGAACAAGAATAATGAAAGTTTTAGATAAGTCGATATAATGCTGTTCAAAATGCAGGTGAAAATCGCACATTGTAGGTAAGTGACCTACTTTTTGACCCCTGTTCTCAGCATAGCGGGCACCTTACGTTGGTCAAATACAAATGTCAATTTATTTGCTACATGAATAAGTCATATTTAGAATTAGAATAGTGGTGGACTCTTTTATTGTGATTTAATGATGCTCAAATATTAGCAAAATACACGCAATAATTGGTATGTACTATCCAAATGACCTACTTCTTGACCCCTGTTCTCAGTAATAAAGGTACCTATGGATGTTTAAATACAAACATACATCTATTTGCTATCTAAATTGAGCCTATGTAACTTTATGGGTCTGTAAGTCTCTTAGATTTCAATATCTGGATCAAACAAAACCGGAGAAAGCCCAATTTGTCCATTTTATGTACCATGGGGGGGGGGGGGGGGGGGGGGGGGGGGGTGGGTGGGGGGGGGTGGCAAAGATGGGTCAATATCTCAAATTGCCCAAGGGTGCCAGCCTGACACCTGGCAGATTCTTTAAAAGGGTACCCTTGGCTACCAGAATCAGTTGAAAAAAAAACTATATCTAAAAAAAAAGGTTCAGCCCAAAATCCAGCTTTCTGTGCCAGACTTACTAGTTATATGTGTTAAGATATATTGCTGCATGGACATACACGTCATTGAAACTTATTACATTTGGTGTAAATGTTTTATTACATTTGTGGTTGATATTACATTTGGTGTAATTTTTTTATTACATTTGTGGTTGACTGTTCGTACGGTCAGTTATTACATTTGGTGTAAATTTTTTATTACATTTGTGGTTGATATTACATTTGGTGTAAATTTTTTATTACATTTACGGTTGATATTACATTTGGTGTAAATTTTTTATTACATTTGTGGTTGGTATTACATTTGGTGTAAATTTTTTATTACATTTGTGGTTGGTATTACATTTGGCGTAAGTTATTACATTTGGTGTTGTTACAAACGTGCATATGACGATGTGCTAGCAACTCTCTCACGACCGCTGACAACTTCATGACGATGCACTGACGACCACTGGCGTCTTCTTGGCGAATTGGTGAAGACATATTGGCAACATTGCGATGTGTTGAAGACGTTGTGGCGACCGAGTTGTCACGTGATGAAAGAGGTATATAAGGAGAGCAAAACTTGTCCCTCTATCTGATAGTATGATAGTATCATAATAATTGATATTGCACTCACCCAAGTGCCATCTTTGTAGAATATTCACCTCTGATAATAACATGTTGAAAATGGAATATTTGATCTTGAAAGTATACATAATCTTTTTATGATATTTTCTCTGTGTGTTTTTCATAACTGTGAATATATCAGCTTTATGAAATAAAAGTTACTTCATTAATATATGTGTATGGTTATCAACTTGCAAACTCCTGTGAAATATAATAACCGATTCCTAAGCTAAACTTATAACCTGACTCCTGGTTGCCAGGATTGGTATTAAAACAAAATCCCACAAAATAGGCCCCAATAGTGAACCGCGTGAAATCTCCTGATTGTGGGTGTATGAATGTTGACAGGTATGCCATTCAGATGGTTCTTTAGTCTTAGTCCAGCAGTTTAAACACTCATACACTTATCAAGGCATAGTAATGTGAATTCCTAATCATTAAATATAAAAATGGCACCCTCTCTTTCATCATTCAAGAAAATATACCTTGAAAAACAACTTTCACAGAAAAGCAATAATCTTCTAACTCTATTTCATCAATTTCTTTTGTATGCCATGCATGGAGAGAGAGAGAGGGTCCATTTATCAAATCTTCAAGTATAGTTTTGACAATTGAATATCATCTCAATATTTCCTATTAAAATATCTATTGAGATTCACCTTTGGAGGTCCAAAAACACTGACGATCTGTTAACGACGCATTGGCGAGCTGCTGGAATAGCTTGGCGATGGTTGGCTGACAACCGCTTGACGACGCTATATTCACTGGCGATGGTTGGCGACGCTTGGCGATTTTTTTGAACATTCCAAAAAAATCGCTTAGCTTGACGAAGCGTTCACGACGGCTGACGATGTAATGGCAATGTACTGACGATGTCTGGCGACGTCTGGCGATGCATTGGCGATGTGTCGAAAATTGTTGGTCGCCAGTGCATCGCCAGACGTCGCCAGTTGGTGTGAAAGGGGCTTAACACTTATACAACCGGCCCGTGCTCCCTGTCGATCGAAAACAGTTCTTCACTGGGTTGCCTGAATCCTATTAGCCTCTATCCTAAGAGATTGGACTTTAAAAAATTTAACTCCCTATATTCAGGTGAAAAGATAATTTGCCGTGCATTTGTCCATCACTACGGTAATACTTGAGTATGCAACTCTGCAATAGAGTTTTTCAACTCTACATGTCTGCCAATACAGTTCTGCATTGATACAGAACTAACTGATGACCTTCCATGTAACGCATAATAAAGATACACTTCATACAAAAATTGAACTTTAAAGTTTTACAACAATTTGTGTTTGTTGTAGTCCAAAACTTGAGTATGCTGTATTTTTGTTATGTGCTACATTATAAACCTGCAGTTAGTTCGGTAGAAATGGCCGTACACTGATATCATTCTTCTTCAGATGTCTTCGAGGATGTTTTCGAGAGTTGCTGTTGTTGGGGCCGGGGTAATTGGTCTCTCCACTGCAGTTCACATCCTAGAATCTCAGCCTGGTGTGACCGTCACTCTTATAGCTGACAAGTTCTCACCCCAAACAACTGGAGATGGCGCTGCAGGGTTTTGGGAACCCCATGTTACAGGAGATACAGACGAGAAATTAATTAGGTATGATTGCTTTAGCTATTTATTCCCCCATATCCTGTGTATAATTTACCCTATATTACCTTATACTGCCCTATACACATAGTCAATTACGCAAACCGTTAAAATATTTTGCCTCATACACCTATTTTAATTGTGTTGGCAATCCGTTTATGATATGCATTTTAGAGAAAGATCAATGGCCTAAATGTTCATTGCTGTTTTATACCAGTTATCTTCAGTTACCATATTTCTTGAATAGAAAGTATCATATCTCTTTCGCAAAAGCGTTGCATCCCTCACTAAATGTTATCTCTGACGACTAAATTGTTGGGGTTGTGTTGCTGAGACTAAAACAGTTGTGCCTCCTTAAAACAATAGCTTTACACTGAATTGACTTATCTCAGTAAGTTGACACATATGATCACACGTTTCATGTGAATCATCATTGAAATTTTAATTTCGCAGCTAATTTTGCCCATTCATGTTTAAGCCGTCAGTTCAGATTTAGAATAAGGGGATTTTTTGTCGAATGGTATTTTACTCTTAGCCTTTCTGTTCTAGGAAATGGGGACAGACCACACTGGATCGCATCAGAAAACTCGCTGATTCTGAAGATGCTGCAGACACAGGAGCGTTCCTTTTATCAGGTTATTCTGTCTTCAAAGAGCCTGAAACTCAGGTACGTCATCATCATGATCATTATCGAATAAAAGCTAAAACGAACTTACAAGTTTGGGTGCCGTTTCCTTTAACGTTTCACCAAAGGTCATTGTTCCCGCATATAGTAGCCTCAGATATAGAAGCCACGTTGCTGCCAGTCAGGGGCCGAGTTCTTGGCCAGGTGTCGATGTGGTACTATCTCGGTGCTGTGAAATGTCCTTTACGTACATGCTCACTCACTGTAGAATATTTCATACAATCATACTTTAAATACGCCCATGAACTCTTGCATTCATTGATTGAAGTATATCACGAATAACCATACTCTCATCTTCGTTAGAATGTTTAAAAACGTTCCCTTTATCGAAATGGGTAAAACAAAACAATATGCATCATTGCTAGAACCCATATGCATAAATGAATAATTTACACCAAACAGACTAAAACATGCCTAAATTCGCAGCACACCCCATATATATATGTGCTTGGAATGTTTGAGTCCGAACTTTAATTAAAATTTCTCACGGAGCATACCTATAAATTTTAGTGAACTATATTTCTCATTCCCATGTTTACTGTTCGATGAGGTGCTTAAAGGTTCTTCTTGGGTGAATAAATATGTTCGAATACCACCATTTTAAAGTTGGTATTTATGGCAAATATGCTATGTGTTGCTTAAAGTCCTTTTAAATTCCAACTTATATTAATATCAATTTCCGTTTTGTTCTTGAAACATCTTTTCTTTTAGGAAAACGCATAACCTTCTAAAATCTTACTCAAATGTCTGATTTTCCATGTACACATATTAAATAAACCATAATTACTATAACCATACTGTTTGTTCATATGGTTGATCTGTGGAACAAACAGTCAGTCAATATACTGTAACATTGCCACGAGTCGAAAATGTCGTACCTATAGACTAACCTTACTGTTTGTTCATATAGTTGGTCTGTGGAACAAACAGTCAGTCAATATACTGTAACATTGCCACGAGTCGAAAATGTCGTACCTATAGACTAACCTTACTGTTTGTTCATATAGTTGGTCTGTGGAACAAACAGTCAGTCAATATACTGTAACATTGCCACAAGTCAAAAATGTCGTACCTAGACACAACATTATCCTCGAATGTATCTAAATGCAAACTTGAATGAATAAGTTTTTTATCTACTTGTGTATGAGAAATAAGTTGCGAAGTGCCTAATATGCCAGAGATATAAAACAAAATCCTCTCATGTAATTTAAAACAGTAAGCCTACCAAAACCTATGAGGAATTGGAATTTCGATTATCGTCATTTTGTCTGCCATATTGCCTAACCCCAAGTCACTGGCAACTGTTGCACAAGCCCCGGCCAGATTCGAAGCCGGGCATGGGGTCATTGTTCAGAATACGCCGAATCCATAAGTCAAGTTTTTTCAGGATCCCTTCTGGGCAGATATGGTGTGTGGTTTTCGGCATCTTCGTGAATCTGAAATGAAGGGATCGTTTTCCGGATACAAAGTTGGATGGGCCTACACCACTGGCAAGCTGGAATGTTCACGATATCTACCGTGGATGCTGAAGCGGTACGCAAAATATAGACACGTAAAGACACGCTTATTTCATGACCTGAGCTTTTTCGTATCAAAAATTAACGCATATCCCAAACCATTTACTAGATACTCGGTATAACGCACACCCCAAACCATTTACTATTTACCTGAAGGTTAATGTAGCATTTATAGCAGACTCATCGGTCTTTAAAAATTACTTTTAACTTCAGCAATTGAACCCTTTTAGGAGAGGAGCATTAAGGGTAGCATTGAAGAATAAGCATTAGCACTCCTTAAATTTAACATAATGACAACAATGATAGCCAACCGTTGCTGCTTATTGTTCCTCTAACCCTAAGGATGGTTTGCTACTTTTGCCTTACATAATTTATCACTTTCAAGTCATCAAAAATATTTGATTTTAATGAAAATATCCTGTTTAAATATGTAAATGCAATATCACAGAATATGTTCTTTTTCCTTTGTTCTGCCAGAAATCTTATGTTATCTAATGGGAAAAACGTATTCAGAATTCGGCACCTCCCCCCTTCAAAAAACCTTCCGTTCCTCCCCCAGCCCCCCCCCCCCCCCCCCCCCCCACACACACACACTTTTTAATGGATCAGCCCTTAGCTGTTTTAACCCGGTAATGTATTCGTTATGTCTTTTTAAAACTTTATAATTAACGATATTCAGAGAAACTGATATTCAGAGTGTTTGGATACGCCTGAGATAACAAATGACAACGGTCAATTTGACTTTGTAGATTCTGTGGCGGAGGAGGAAAGGTAGTCAAGAGGAAAGTGGCATGTCTAAGTGAGGTAGGATTCGGATTCAGAATTCCGTTATCATCGTCTTTTCTGTCATATTATAACTCAAGCGTAACTATCCAGTAGATACTGGTAGATAACATGAGCATCGGAGAAACGTCACCGTTAAGTTTATGGTACTTTTCTCATAGTCCTCGAGCCGAATTCGAATAAAGCTCTTTGACTCTGGAGAGAGACATTGCGCAATCGAAGCAAAGCCCTAGACCGCTAGGCTATTGATCTTTATATACCAGCGATCAGGGTACAGTGGAATAGAATGTCATCTATTGTCACCTTCATACCAGTTTAGGATAAATTGTAACTAACCACCAATCAATTATCGATGGAACTAAGACACGTATAATGTCACTAGCTAGAATGAGTACACATGTTTCGTTTAGGGTGAGGTTCCACATAGAGCTGGCTGGAATTCGACCAGTTTGAAAAAGTTTGAAAAAAATCGCTAAAAGTCGAATGCGACACGTAAAATTGTCGTCGGGTTAGGCATTTTTAGGCGTGTCGAATGCGATGTGGAATCGCTAAACGTCGCATTCGACGTGTTAGAAGTCGAAAGGTCGAAAACGGTTGTGCGAACGCACGAAAGACTTGTCGAATACGATTTTATGCAAATTACCTGGTTGATTGACAGGTTAGGTCGAATGCGACTTTCTAAAATTCGCATTCGACATATTAATTCGCATTCGACATTTTAAAAGTCGCATTCGATTAGTTGAAAGTCGAATGCGACTTTCATAAATTCGAATGCGACTTCCAGAGTTTTGTCACATTCGACCTTTTCAAAGTGGAATGCAACATTGGATTAGTCGCATGCGACAATTAAATGTCGAATGCGACCAAAAAAGATGTCGAATGCGACATTATTTCTTCGCATTCGACATGGAACTGGTCGCATTCGGACTTTAGATATGTATCTATTTATCTATCTATCTAGATAGATAGATATCTATCTAGATATTTATATAGATATCTATATCGATTCAACATTATTTTTTTTTAATATTACATATCAGACATGAAAGCAGTAATAGCAATAACTTAAACTTCATAGGTAAAGTTAAGTATTGATATTATTTCCTTCATGTCTTTTGTCAAATGGAAATCATTTTTTTATTATGAAAATGATAACATATACAAAGTTATATTTTTATTTTTCAAAATTAAACACAATAAAAATTATTTACAAAAGATACAAATAAATATTCATTATTTACAAAAAATACAAATCAAAATTCAAAGTCATGCTCCTGTCGAAGAGTAGGGGTTGCCATCAATCCATTCAACCATCTCCATCTCCAGTTGTTTTGAGAGGTGTGCTGATCTCGTGGCTTTTGTTGTCTTTCTTCTTCTTGGGTGCAGGGCCCTTTCCTTTGCCTTTTCTCTTCTGTCCAACTCGGTTGTCCACTTCTTCCTCCTCTTCGTCATCTTCCACCCAAAGAAGTGATTCTTCATACTCTTCATCCTCTTCATCCTTATCATCCTCTTCATCCTTATCATCCTCTTCATCCTTATCATCCTCTTCATCCTTATCATCCTCTTCATCCTTATCATCCTCTTCATCCTTATCATCCTCTTCATCATCGTCAACCACTACCACCCAAAGAACTTGCTCTTCTTCGTCTTCTTCGTCTATTGGTTCTGTGTCTGGTGATGGTGGTGGCGGTGATGCTGATGGAGGTGGTGGTGGTGGTGGTGGTGGTGGGGATGCTGCTGTTGCTTGAGATTGAGCTGCAATAGGCCTCGTTGTTCTCTTGGTGATTGCCATGTCTACTGGAGATGTTTGCTTGTCGACGCTCAGTTGCGGTATGAGATATGAGCTAAGGACTTCCTTTTTATAAGCTGCAATAAGTCGTATTCGACTTATAGTAAGTCGAATTCGACTTTTCGTATGTCGAATTCGACATGTGAAAAGTCGCATTCGACTACTGAAAGGTCGAATTCGACATCCACTTTGTCGAATGCGCACTTATAAATGTCGAATTCGACTCTCTGAAGTTGATTTCGACATTACAAAGTGCGCATTCGACCTTCAAGGGCGTGGGAAAACTTTACCAATTTGCGTGCGGAAATAAATGGACATTAGTCGAATGCGCATTTGAAATGTCGAATTCGACATTACTGAAGTCGAATTCGACATATATTAATCGCATTCGACCTTTCAAATGTCCAGTATGCATTTAATATGTCGAATTCTATTACATTTTGTCGAATTCGACATTTCAAATGCGCATTCGACATTTTCATCGTGGGGAAATAACCACCATGATCAATTTATCGAATGCGTAAGTTTATTTTACGCATTCGATTTCAAATAAGTCGAATGCGACTTTAAGAAAGTCGCATTCGACTTCCCAGATGTCGCTTTCGACTTTATGCAAATGAGGAAATGGGAGTTAACTCATTAGCATATCGGAAAAGTCGACTCCGCGCGAATGCGCCAAGATAACGATGTTGGGGCCTTCCCAACCGTTTGGAAGGCCCCAAAATGCGAATGCGACTTTTGATTTTTGAATTCGACTTTTCATATTTCGCGCCAAAAACAAGGTCGAATTTGATTTGCCGAACTTAGGGACAAAAGTCGATTGCGACTTTTTCTAAACGTCGAATTCGACTCAAAAACCTCATTCGCATATCATTTGCATAAAGTCGCATTCCAGCCAGCTCGATGTGGAACCTCACCCTTACGGATAAACTTTCTTGTTGCACCCTTGCTAAATTCACGAAAAATTATATACACTCTATTTTGTTGCCACAGCTTGTTGGTCAATACGACATAGTCGTCAACTGTGCTGGACTTGGAGCTGAAGATTTGTTGAACGACAAAGCTATGCAGCCAATACGGGGACAGCTTCTCTATGTAAGTAAACCTTATCAAGTACATCCAAAGGGTCCTTAATGGCCCAAGTGGTGGACTAACTACACTGAGAGTGTTGAAAAACCAGCCGTAACTCTCACATTAATCCTTTTCAATACATGTTAAATGCAGATGTTCTTTTATATACATGAAATAGTTTTATCCCTTTATTTTTAAAGATTCATAGTGAAAAGTGTCACATGAGCGTTGAAATAATGTTAAAGTTCTCTTGGAGCAAAACATGAAATTGCATTCTATGTAATGGATAAAAAGGACATCACCCAAACAGGCCATTTTGGGTCGCTGCAAGAGAAGATTGGTAAAACCAGCTCTGAATAGGTTAACATGAGCAACAACATCTATGGTTTATCTCACAATATCATTTATGCCATTAAGATAGTGTCTAATAAAGTTATTATTTTTTAATGGTTAAACAGGCAGAAGCTCCTTGGTTGAAACATTTTGTGGTAACTGCGTCAGACATCTACGTCATCCCAGGGTAGGTAAAAAGGGATGGAATATATATTTAGCACTCGTGTGAAAAGAGAAGTGCTTAATGCTTTCAGTGAACATCTAATCACAATGGGTGCTTTCCTGTGGGACGGGTTGTTTCCGGGGTTCAAAAAAGTGCTTATAATCTAGGCAAGTGTTAAGTCTTGCAGGTTCGGCTGATTATTTTTGTAAATAGTTCCTTCATAAAGTGCAGCAAGACGCTCCATTGGTCTTTTCTATTCTTACTTAAATGTGCCTGTATACTTCTCCTGGTCAGGTTACAAGACCACTAACTAAGAACTGCCATCTCGTTCCTGCGAATGATTTTGGATTTAACTATAATTTGATAACACACCAAAAATAAAATCAAAGAGTACGTTCAAATTCACATTGCATTTTCAGCTATTTTAGAGTGCAGTTGTCGATAAGACTTTACTACCAAAATGATAAGGCCATGTGAGCTACTCAGGGCGAATTGGCTAAAGCTTTGTCCATGGTTGCTAGGAACACACATTAAATTCAAAATCAAACGATTGCACCTATGCTTCGAACTCACCTTATATGAAAGGCAATGTTCATTTTGTAAGAAGTCTCAGAGTATAAACACCTAGGATTTTCACCTTTAATTTGTCAACTCAGGTAGAAGCCCCATGGGTGAAACAGTATCATGGTGATGAAGACAATGATTTGTATATAATACCTGGGTGAGTCTGGTACCCTTTTTCGTACATAGAATGAACTAAGTGGCCTTTAAATGCTGATATTAATGATCGGTTGCAATTTGTAAATGAGCTGGAATATATCTACATGACGCTTTTAGATAAATTTGTTTTCATTTTTTGGAATGTAAGCTACCTTTATGTGGATGCATGTGCAATTCCCTTATCCAAAGTTATCATATCTTTGTTGGAAAACGATACTTACCTGATGAGGTAGATGATTCATTCGAAAGGAAATGTATAACGATAGTTATATTAACCATTAACCACACTCAATTTTTTTTTGATCGGACTGAACTAATACTTCATTTGAAGAAGTAGTTTACCTCAGCTTTTACGACAATCAAGGTTGTTTTTATTACTTGTGCAGCGTTCTTCAATACACGTGGACATGTGCTCATTTTTGCTTTCAGTATTGACCATGTTGCCCTTGGCGGATGCCATCAAGAGGGTAATTACAATGAAGATATTGATGAGGAAGACAGCAAACGGATCTTTGAAGGCTGCTGCAAGCTCATACCTAGTTTAAGGGTGCGTTATCCCCCCGACTTAATGAACTTAACAACTTTCCATAACATTCCTCAAATGCATACCGGTATTTGATATGGATGATAATTTTTTAGCCTTAAGGCGAGTTATCCCCCCAACGTGTTAACTTTCCAAAACAATTTTCAAAATACTCAATGTTGATGTATCGTTGGTTTGTTTTGATAACTACATTAACAAGTACTTATACATCCCCTGACACAAAATGTTACTTACTCTCATATGTAACGATGAACAGCCATTGTTTTATTCCTGTATTCCTGTTTAAAGCGTCAGACTTCTCAAACTTTAACTTGCCTTATCAATAGGAGTGGATTATACTTTGTTTGGTATGCACTTTTATTTACAGAAAGCCAAAGTGCTCCGTAAATGGGTGGGTCTAAGACCTGGGCGTACTAGTGTAAGACTGGAGAAGGAGACCATTCAGTTTGACAACAACAACTTGCAGGTAAGTACTAAACTAACACATTTAACTGTAACACCTAAGATGCAGGTTGTGCATTGCAGAAGCCAATTCCTATAGTGCATTTTATCAAAGTTGATTTCACTTTGAGATGTGAGCACGTATGCGACACACATCTCTTGGGGCTCGATCAAATTGTGATCATGTGTGCTGGAGTTTTATCATGTTATTATCACAAATAGTAAGCAAGAAAACTCTTCTGTGGGATATAGTACTTTAAACGATGCACACATTTTTTGTAACGGTCGAAATACAATTTATTGTTATACACTATGATACGACTTTACGACTTGTTTTATTCTATGCAGCATTGTTATGCTCCTCAGTTGTCCATCTATATATGACCAATGTGCAAAAAATAAATTAAAAACCAGCTACCAGGTTGATTAGGCCTGGTACTCGAAATCTAAAAAATAGTTATTACCAGAACAGACAATATTATATGTTAAGGGGAACTCTGCGTATAAATAGGTTAACAAAGAAATAATCGTATTTTCATTGTATTTCAGGTGGTTCATAATTACGGCCATGGTGGAGCAGGAATAACACTACACTGGGGCTGTGCCCAGGAGGCAGCCAAGCTGGTGGCAGAAAGTATCCATAAAGCCAAACTTTGAACCATTTTAAACCATGCTGACTCAAAAAGATATTAAACTGACAGTTGATAAAGTTAAAGTAAAAATTGTTTCCTGAAATACTTTTACTTGTTTTCTTTCCAATTACTTTTCCAGAGGGACATACAGGATTCTGTATGTGCTGTTGAAAAGTTAAAGTTAAAAGTGTTTCATGAAATACTTGCACTTGTTTTCCTCCCAATTACTTGAATTTTCCAAAGGGACATAGAAGGTTCTATATGAGTCGTTGAAAAGTTAAAGTTAAAAATGTATCATGAAATACTTGTATTTGTTTTCTTCCCAATTACTTAAATTTTCCAAAGGGACCTAGAGGATTCTGTATGTGTTGTCTATCAGGGAAATCACAAATGGCAGTCAAAGTCGAATGAAGATGTCAATTATAAAGTGCATGCAGTTCAGCCTTTGTAGGGTGTGTGGCCTGGAGACTCTCGCATTATTCAACATGAGCAGACTGTTTTGCCTAGGGATTGCATAAAGGCACATTGAGGGACACTCGCATACCAAATAGGCACACAACTGTCTCTCCTCAATTCTCTTAGGCCCTCCCTACCCCTTCACCAAAAAGAACATAAGGTCAAAGCCTTTGAGGCAATCCATATTGTTATTCAAATGTTCTCTAATTGTATTGAAGTCGCCATTAGCCACTGTCTTTTGCTTTGTTTTGCCCTAACCCTCACCCTGGCTGACATCACTGTCAGTCTATTGTTATTTTTAATGGTGCTGATGTCTAATGCCATTGGCCCCTGAGTTTATTTCAGGCTTATTTCAGGTACTCCCCTCCTTTTTTGTTTCACATTTTACGGTTTAATCTTTTAGCACTTTCCCCAGATCACGAATGTTGATCACCGCCTATGCAACAAGCAGATTTTGCTCTACAGCCTCGGCACGACTCCTAGCCCAGGTTTTAACAAGACCCACTCAAGAGGTGCATTCTGCGCATATGAATTAGCGATCTCCTCTATAATGTAAACTTATACCATAAGCCTCCATTGGTCTTGTCGCATAGTGACGTCAGACATTCAACATTCAGAAATGGCAAAATGGGACACTTTTTCTCAGATTTCATTTTTTCCTCAGCTGGTTCTTCAGGGGGATTCTTTACCTCAATCTCAGGCAATACTTTTACTACTGTCTCCATTTTCACGTCACTCACTTCCACCTGCAACCTGCTACATCATATTCTTTGTGTGTGTGTGTGTGTGTGTGTGTGTGTGAGGGGCTGGGGTTATTTCTTTTTAAATCTTTATATACACTTGCTGAATAAACGCATGAGGGAGGACAAATAATCAACCAACAAAAATATATTTTTCAAACTTTAATTATCTATGCCTCGTTACCATTGTTACAGATTTTGTCAGAATACCAGCCTTAAGACATACGTCCTCTTTTACTTGGCATAGTTAAAAATGTCAATTCCATACCCAAGTGCTATGACCTTTATTTCAAATTAAAGTTTCAACTTCAAGAATTCCGACTCCTAATATTGAAATAGAATGTTTAGGGGAAATATATTTTTATTAAGTGTGTAGACAAGATTTAGACAAGATAGAGAGTGTCTAAAATTGATAGTGTGATGGTGGAAGTTTTAATTCCTCGATGAACGTGATATCTTGATCTTATCGGATGATAGATTTTTTTGCAACATTAGCATAGTTATTCACTTAAAGGGCAAATGCACTATCAGAAAGATTTAGTTTCAAAATGATCCTATACATGTCACCTTTCAAACAATACCTCCCCCGAGCCTGTCCTCTTCAGCACTACTCAGTTATAGCTTACATAAGTTCAGCAAGTAACAGTCCTGAGGCAGCCATAGAGGGCCTCCATGCATCCCAAGATGCACTCTGTTTTTTGACCTCTTCTAAGCACCAGCCTGTTTCGGGGTTCGGGGGGAGGTCTTATTTGAAAGGTGACACATATAGGCACATTTTGAACCTAAATCTTTCTGATGGTGCATTTGCCCTTTAACTTATGAAAGACAATTTCTAAGCCACACACATTGAAACATATCAACCCTCCCTTAGGCGTGAATAAGTCATAAGTTTACTGTCACTTAATACGCGTGCTAGAGTGTGTTAATGGAAAAAATATTGCTTTTTAATGCATTAACTACATTTAGAGGATGGCCCATATACTGTGAAATCCACATCAGCAAGAAAGGAAGGTGGCCCAAATTTCCCAGGAATTATATTGCGAAATAATTATGGTGGCTCATATTCTTAGGGTGGTCCAAATTACCGGGAATTTATGGCACATTAATATTGTTTATTTTCTTTTGAACCTTTTGATCTATTTATTGCTTTGTTATTGTCCTTCAACTCTGGCAATGGATTGTTTTTTGTTAAGTACTTTATGGCACTATACAATCTTTGTGTGTTGGTATGTCATTAAGCCGTCATGCAACCATCCATTCATTTATTTGGCTTTGGCTGCCTCAGCCAACTGAAGGACATTCAGGTATAAATCATAACAAGGCCATCGGCCCAATCTTAATACCTATACTGAAACTTTGTAATTATTTGAGAATAATGACAAATCAATAAAGAAAAGAAAACAACATCTATTTAAGTGTGATAATCATTTAAACAATTTAGCTGAATCTTTTAAACAATCATTGCAAGTGGCCCACTAAAATGCTTTGCTCTAGGTGTGATCAATTGTGCCCCGGGAACTATATCAGGGTTGTCCAAGCTGTTACCCTGTCGCAAAATTTTGCAAAATGCTCTGAGTTTGGCGATAGCAGATTTGTAACGACAGAAAGGCAACAATTCTATGAGTGTAGATATGCGAGGGTGATTCGCATGGAGAGTCGCATATGTTTAATACTCTGTTTGCATTACACTCGGATAATTTAGTTTTAGCAGAAAGATATGATACGCAGTGTTGCCGCTCTGTTTATTCTAGCCTCTCAAAGGGTAAATGTTGTTTGTGAGAGAAATGTGTGTATAGTGTATGATACATACACTGGCGTACCCATCAACGGTATAAACAAATCATATAACATTTTTCCAAAAAAACATTGTAAAAAGAGGACACACGAATAACACCTCAACCAATACAGATGGCAAGCACAATGCGTCACATTCACTACTAACGTTGTCAAATTTTTGCATAAAGGAACCTTAAACTGAGACTTTCCTAAAAGTATCTGCAAGCCATGTACTATTTCAACTGGTCACTAACATCAGCTATCAGTGCTTTGTGCGCAGGCTCCGGGGTTCGCAAACGTGTAATACCAACCACAGAGATTACTTGTCGCATAGAAACCAGGGATGGAACCAAAGGTTAAGCCTGGGGTGATCAAACACTAGTTCGTCCAAGCGGAGACAGGACTTCGTCTTGATGGTTAAAGGGGCTACAGTCATTCGTTCTCCTACATATGTCATCGAGGTTGAATTCGAGAGTTGCTGTAGTTGGGGCCGGGATAATTGGTCTCGCCACTGCAGTTCAGATCATAGAATCTCAGCCTGATGTGACAGTTACTGTAATAGCTGACAAGTTCTCACCCCAAACAACTGGAGATGGCTCGGCAGGGATGTGGCTTCCCCATGCTATGGGGAATACAGACGAGAAGTTAATTAGGTAATGAGGAAAAGAGTATTTTTCATAAACTTTATTTGTGTAAATTGCAACATTAAATTTTAGCAGGAGCCTGCCCTGATGGCCGTGTGGTCTAAGGAGTTGTACTGGGTGTTACCTGTCACGCACCACTGTTCGAGTTCGATGTGACGAAAAACAAAATTTCACACATACAATTTAGCAGTGATATGATCCTTTCATATAGTACTTTCCCTAAACCTAACTGAGTGTAAAATGCGTCATTCATTTCAGCAGCGTGTACTCATAAACTTGACTGATTGTACATTGTAACATACATTTTACCAGTGGCACTGGCAGTATTATAATACTTTCAGAGTACTTTTTCTATACCTTACCTATTGTGAATTGCATCATACATTTTAGCAGAATACTTACAAAGTGGGTTTTCTAACCCTTGATGTGCGTAAATTAGATTTGATAATTTAACAGCGTTGAAATCCATTAATGGTGTGCATGTGTGGAAAAAAGTAAATTCGCCATGATTATCCCCATATCATCAAACCATATTGAATGGCAACTTTAAAGTCATTGACATTTCCTAAAAGACGGAATGTCTGCTGGGTTTTTTTCAGAGATATCTATAACTCTGGTAGGACATCGGTCAGTATGTTTTACTGCACTTAATATGTGACGATTACATTAATGCCACTAAGTAGACTAGAGTCAGAGGAACTGACCGCGGGCCTTCACAAATATGCCACATTCCCCTTTTACATGCGATGAAATTAAACCATTCGACCTGAAGACCTAACGTCTCCATTACTTTTGATATATAGTAGCATGCATTAAGCTGACGCTCAAGGATATGAACACATACACACGTCTGGGTACATGTATTTTGAATATGACAGCAAAGTTCTGTAGCCTTACTTTTCAACAGTCTTGACGGCTTGTGTCTAGGGAATATCGTATGTATATGTCCTTCAAACGTAGCAAAGGTCGCTTTTCCGGTAGGCTAGTTTGACGCGATTTTCATAAGTTCATACTTCTATGTCGCAATGAATGCCCACTGACCAGCTAGCTCTCGTAAGATTTTCACTTCGATGGACACAATCCTACCCGTTGCTGTACACGGATTACCAATTGCATTCCAACTGGAATCAATTGAAAATCTGTACCAAGCGACTTATCTGGCAGACTAGGCTCCTAGTCCCTAAAGAGTTGGCATTCCCTTCTGTGTTGACCAAGCAGTGTGCAATAGTACCAGGTATGGATGATTGATTGCACCACCTGATACTCCTATCTCCAGAGGTTCTCGAACTGATTCCTCTATTCCCCTGGTGAGATAATTGTAAACTAAATTGACCACTACGGCCACCTAAATTATTCGGTACCTGGTAACAGAAAAACATCACATAAAAATACACATGACAGCATTCATGAGTACAAAGTAAAGTAAATTTTCAGTGAATTCATAGTAACAGTCGTGTAAGAACTGTATAATTTGCTTGTAGCATACAGGTCGCGTTTGATTCGGATATTACGATATATGTCACTTTTGGCGCAAGAAAATTTGAAAATGCTACCACTTAGCAGGTCTAGAAAGATGTAATTTGCAACACAATCTCCAATTAGACTTACATATTGTGTAACTGAACCATACAATTCAGCCTTGGCTGAATTTTAATAAAGCATGCATCTAGCAGCATTTTAAAAGTATATTTTGATACACACACACATATATATATATATATATATATATATATATATATATATATATATATATATATATATATATATATATATATATATATATATATATATATGTGTGTGAATATGAGAGGAATTTCCGGTTTTGTAACTTAAATGTCAACGGTCTAATGATGGTTTAGATTTAGAGAGAATGGACCTGTATGACGCTTTTACGAGAGGCGTGTTTAACACAGTCGATTTGTGCAAACTCAAATGACGCTTTGATATCACACTCACTGACCAGTTTTCACAAGGTTCTACTCTAACATAAAACACCTCGTCGTTTCACCCGTTTTCTGGGTACGGAATATCAATCGCGTTCGATTTGGTGGAGTAAAATTGTCATCAAGGTGTCCTACGAAAGGTGACATTGACCTTAACACATATCTATTTATTTTGAAGGTAGAGTTACACTTTAAGTTTGTAAATACATTTCGAGCAATGACTGGTTGCCTGGGTCATTTTTCTAGCATTGCGTGTACTTCAGTATATAATAGAATACCATTGGCACAAAATGCAAAACGACTCTATCAATAGTGGAAAACTGTATTTATAGGAAAATGCTTATATAGTACAGCGCATCTAACTTGGCCAGGTAATGCCCTACTCAAACCAACTCCATAGGTGCAAATACTTTGTCTTCAAAGCCATTTAATTGAGTATTTTATGCTATTCATCATTCAACAAATATTAATTCCACTGCATATTTTACGCTTTGTGTTGTTGTCATATACGATATGCTAGGCCAACTGTTGATTGTGGCTTTACGTTTCTTTTCTGTATTTAAGGAAGTGGGGTCGGCTGACACTAGACCGCATCAGAAAACTTGCCGATTCTGAAGATGCTGCAGACACAGGAGCATTCCTTATGTCAGGTTATTTTGTGTTCAAGGACCCAGAAACTCAGGTACCATGCATATCAACACCATAAAAGAATTTGAGAACATTAAAAAATAATGTGATCCCCGTCCAGGCCTGGATTCCATCCAGAATTTAACTATATCATTCCCGGAAAGACATTTGTCACGTCCGCATTGAAAGGCAATTTCTCATAGCTCAGTATAACGGAGTTTATACTAGCCTGGTTTTCCGCTAAATATAATGCCACCATCACTATATTTATATAGCAGGTTTGATATCTATATCCAACTATATCCTGACTACAGTTTGAAACTCGTGGTATCAAACACAGCTCTAGCGGGTCCCCCTTAAGACATTATGGTTATATGCGGTTAACCGCATTATACCCAAAATAAATAGAACATTTAAACATATCTTAGAAACACATTATTGGATTATGCAGTCATTCCTCTCTTGCTGCAGAAGGGCTACTTTGGTACACTATAGTAATGTGATGACGTCATCATCAGGGGATAAAGTGTACCATAATTATAGTACACAAGTACCCTCATCAGGGGATTAAGTGTACCATAATTATGGTACACATGGTGGTCAGTACTCAGTGACCTAGGGGATTAGTCCTAGGGTGTGAAGGGATTATTTTTATGGTGGGACTTTGGTACACTTTCTATAACCTGATGAGGAGTGGTTTCTGGTGCCAACATTAGGGGATTAGTCCCAGGGTGTGAAGAGATTTTCTCTGGAATTCCCCATGTCTTGCACCCACCAGGCATTTTGGTCAACATTTTTCTACACTTGTGATCTAGTGCATGTGGAGTATTTAATTAGGTGTATATATGAAGAAATTACTTAGAATACCATTAATACCAAATGAAGTCCCAACCTCCTATCTTGGACTTTGGGGATTGTTTTGAGATATTCAATACTGCTACCGCATACAACTTAGTTGACACCCCAACCCCCTATTCTGGACTTTGGGGGATTTTTTAGGATTTTGATGGCCCATTGAACTTAGATGGTTTGTCCATGTTCCAATTGATTCAAAATAACGCCCAACCGCCTATTGTGGACTTTGGGGATTTTTCAAGATATTGCCACCACATACAACTTAGTTGTATTACTTATGATCTGATTGATACAAAATAACGCCCCAAATTCCCTGTCTTGGACTTTGGGGATTTTTCCAAAATACTGCTACCACATACAACTTAGTTGTACCACTTATGATCTAATTGATAAAAATGACACCCCCAACCCCCTATTCAGGACTTTGGAGGGTTTTCAGGATTTTGATGGCCCATTCAACTTGGATGGTTTGCCCATGTTCCAATTGATTCAAAATGACACCCCAACCCCCTATTCTGGACTTTGGGGGATTTTTTAGGATTTTGATGACCCATTGAACTTAGATGGTTTGTCCATGTTCCAATTGATTCAAAATAACGCCCAACCGCCTATTGTGGACTTTGGGGATTTTTCAAGATATTGCCACCACATACAACTTAGTTGTATTACTTATGATCTGATTGATACAAAATAACGCCCCAACCCCCTGTCTTGGACTTTGGGGATTTTTCCAAAATACTGCTACCACATACAACTTAGTTGTACCACTTATGATCTAATTGATAAAAATGACACCCCCAACCCCCTATTCTGGACTTTGGAGGGTTTTCAGGATTTTGATGGCCCATTCAAGTTGGATGGTTTGCCCATGTTCCAATTGATTCAAAATGACACCCCAACCTCCTATTCTGGACTTTTTTTGATGATTTTGATGGCCCATTCAACTTACTGCTACCACATACAACTTAGTTGTACCACTTATGATCTAATTGATACCCCAACCCCCTATTGTGGACTTTGTTTTTTTTTTCAAGATATTGCTACCCCATACAACTTAGGTGTATTACTTATGATCTAATTGATACAAAATGACACCCCAACCCATATCTTGGACTTTGGAGATTTTTTCAAGATATTGCTACCACATGCAACTTTGTTGTAATACTTATGATCTAATTGATACATGTATCAAAACGAAAACAGAAATGTAAAGTAAAAAAACAACAACAACACAATGTGTGTATGACTTATGTGACGATTGTATTCATGCAATAATATGTTTGTGAATAAAAAGTAAAATATATTTCCTGAGTACTTACCTTAATCATCTCTTGCCAGCTTGTATGCCAGCTCATAATCTTCACTAACGGTTGTAGTGGGTGCAGTATCTTCATCGTCTATATAAATATATGATGGCCATTCGATATTTTTCTGGCTACATATCCAATAATGGGAATACACTAACATAATTATCACTATTAAAATAAAGGCAACAGCGCCGGAAAGAACAAGTCTTCTCGACAGTGCCATTTCTAACAGTGGCACCCCCAAAGCGTACACCGTATGGCATATGCATGTTTTAACAGCTGCTTCTACATACCTCAAGACACTTTTATTATACCTATGAAGGACATTGCCTTATAACTGTTTAACGTAGATTACCCCTCACACTCCAACAAATGCAAGACACCCGTAAATATGCAAGGCTGGGAGAAGTACATAAACAAGATTTACTACGATCCTAAACATCCTGCCAGCTTTTCGGGGGTTGAAAAAATTTACCGTGCCGCGCAAAAGGATGGCAGAAATATCAGTCGCACTCAAATCAAGCAATGGTTAAAATCCCAAGAAACCTACACCCTTCACAGAAGGGCCCGAAGAAAATTTCCACGTAACAAGTTTATAAGCAATGGCATAGACGATGTCCATGATGCAGATTTAATGGATATGACAGGCCTCTCTAAAGTAAATGACGGTTTTAAATACGTACTGATCATCATAGATACATTTTCCCGATTCTTATGGACAGCCCTTTTGAAAAACAAAACTGGAGATGAAGTTGTACAAGGTTTGGAAGATATTTATGTCGATGGTCATAAGCCTAACCTCCTACGAACAGATAAAGGAAAGGAATTTACCAACTTTAAAGTTCAAAAATATTTAAAGTCCCTAGGAGTGGTGCATATTGTGTCCAACAATGAAGTCAAAGCCTCTTTTGCCGAATCTGTCATCCGGACCTTGAAAAACAAGTTATATCGCTACATGACAGAAAAGCAAACCCAACGTTACATTGACGTATTAGGGGACATGGTTGATAGTTATAATGGAACTTATCACCGATCCATTAAACGGGCCTCAAATGACGTGACCAAAGAGAATGAATGGGAAATTTTCAGACTACCCTATATCACCAAAAAGAAAAAACAAGTCAAGCCTCCACAATTTAAATTTGAAATAGGAGATGTGGTTCGTCTCTCATACTTGGCAAAGACATTTGACAGAGGCTATGATCAAAAGTGGACCAGCGAACTCTTCTGCATTGTGAAACGATATCTACGAAGAGGCATTCCCGTGTACAAAGTTCAAGATTATGCAGGAGAGTTCATCACAGGAACATTCTATGAATCAGAACTGCAAAAAGTAGAAGTATCTCCTGATCATGTATACAAGATTGAAAAAATCCTAAAAACCCGGAAGAGGAAAGGAGAAACAGAGTACTTGGTTCGTTGGTTAAATTGGCCAAAGAAGTATGATCTATGGATCAATGCAGCAGATATGCAAAACATTGGAGACACTGCCACCCTTAAAAAGCCTGACTCCCAATGAAGCGTTTCATTTCACAGAAACACCATGGAGAAACAACAGTTCCACCTCTTTCTCTCCAGTGCCGATTCTTTAGAATATTACCCTACCAATAATGCAGGCCACTTTATAGTACATTTACCTGAAACCTTAAAGTTAGAAGGGGATTGGTGGGTAGCTCTAAGCGATATAAGCTATCCTGAACCTTTGGACACTACATGCATCAATGTCACAACAACCATTTGTGAAGATTCTTTCTGGCGTGGAGCAAAGCAAGCTATATTACGGAGAATAACCACTGATGGAAATGCGAATCACCATATATTTGCACTTCCATACTATCAAAGAGTCAGGGGTAAAGAAATAGATTGGTTGTCTATCTATATAAGGGATGAAAATAACCAACCAGTGTCATTCATCAAGGGAACCTTGACGTGCACACTTCATTTCTGTCGTGAATTTAATCGCCTGGGGGTAAAATGAAGTCAGTGCCCTATGTACCAGATCCCCGTAAATTTATTAACATGTTTAAGTCTTCCAAATTAGATCCATCTCTCGAAGCCTTGCCTGTGCAAACAGGTGGAAGTCCTACAGTATTTAATACAACTGAAGCTGTCACGCATATTGACCTTCAAGTCAAAAGGAGACCCAGAGCAAGTAGTATAAAAACGATATCAAAGCCACGCAAGACCAATTCTACTACTGATCGTCGAGGGAAGCAGACAACAAGCAAGAGAAAGACAGTTAAAAGACTTGCTACGAAATCTACCAAAAAGAAAAATCCTAGCAAATCTAAACCGGCAAAGAAAAGGAAATCACCCAAAACCCAAAATAAAAGAAACACAGTCTTTGATTAGGATGGCTTACATTACGAAACAAAGTCAAGAAGTTCTAAATAAAGACCTTATGCTCTTTCCTACCCTACCTACCAGTGTCGGCATAGAAAAAACGTTTTGGACTGAACATCAAACCCTGGGAACGATACGAGAGAATACGCCTTTTGAGTTTAATATACCTGGAACAGGGGGCCATTATACTAAACTAGACAAATCCAGACTAAAAGTGAGAGCAAAGATTGTTAAAGCTGATGGAACCAATCCTAGTGTAGTAGATTATGGACCAGTCAACATTCCTTTACACAGTGCTTGGCAACAGGTAGATGTGTATCTTCAAGACAGACTGCTTAGCTCTGCAGGCACCAACTATCCCTATCTTGCCTATAGCAAGACCCTGTTAAATACTGATGTGACAACTAAAGAAACCGAACTGACATCCCAACTGTATTATCATGATACGGCAGGCTTTATGGATGCCACTGACCCCTTACTCGGAAGCAATGGAGGACTGGCCGAGCGTTATTCAGCCTTCATCTCTGGCAATGAAGTGGATATTGAAGGACCACTCCTAGAAGACATATTCTCAACATCACGCCCACTAGTAAACGGCGTGGATATCAAGATCAAGTTATGGCCAAGCAAGAATACTTTCCGTCTACAGAGTGCAAAAGAGGAATATCATCTAGTAATAACAGATATCATCTTAAAGTTGTGTAGACTCAATGTGGACTATGGACTTATGACTAGTCACATGGAAATGATGAAAACCGTCACTGCCAAATACCCTTACATACACTCGGACATCAAGACCTATGCTTTGCCTGCTGGACAATTCAACTTTAACCTAGATGACATATTCCAAGGACAACAGCCCACCCATATTGCTTTTATGATGGTGTCAGGAGAGGCATACAATGGTTCATATAGCAAAAATCCCTACAATTTCCAACATTTCAATCTCAACTACTTGAGCTGTGAGGTCGATGGTCAGAGTGTTCCTGGCAAAGCCTATCAACCCAAGTTCAATAAAACTGGAGGACAGAATTTTATTTCGTGCTTCAAAGCTTTGTACTCCGAGACAGGAATTTGGGGCGACAATCGCAAAAACGGAATTACCAGAGAAGACTTCCCAGAGAGTCATAGCCTCTTTGTATTTGAGCTAGAGTCTTCCCCACTAACTACCCCACACTTCCCCCTCATCAAACAAGGCAACGTGAAATTGGAGGGGAGATTTGATTCTGCGCTTTCAGAGACTGTCATTGCGCTGGTGATTGGAACATTTCCTGCACAGTTTGAAGTGGACGCAGCACGTAACATACTCTGAATATGAACACTCAGCAATTAAAGTGTGCTTTACAGCAAGACCCCGTCACATGCCTGCAGCTGGGGGGTGTATGCGCCGTGGATCAACTTCCAAACAAAATAAAGAAGAAACCCTCGCTCTACATAGTCAACACAGATCCCATCCGCCTGCCCGGAACCCACTGGATAAGCCTTTATTTTCCAATTCAAGGACCAGCAGAGTTTTTCGATTCAGCCGGAAGACATCCAAGTTTCTATCATCCGAACTTTGTGACATTTCTTAAAGGAAATGCGGACTCATTCGTATATAATGACAAAGCACTTCAGGGGTTATATCAACCCACCTGTGGACAGTTTTGCTTATGTTTTTCTTTTATGAGATGTAGAGGAATTAGTTTAGAATTTATAGTCAATCAATTTTCAAATAACAAAAATGTCAATGACTGTGATGTAATTCAATTTGTAAAAAGTCATTATGACTTGACTGTTGCTTTTTGTAAAAATGTATTAGTGCAAACTGCTGTATGTTTATTGTAGATCAATAAAATTATGAAATTTATCAACGTGTTTGTTCTTCATTTCTGAAGGGTTAATGTTTGGCTCAAGACTGGGAGATATGTGTCTGTTTAGACATCTATATCCAGCGGGAGAATGTTTAGACATCTGCCCCTAATGGGGGGACCAAGTTTTTTATGAGGTACTAGTCAGCGGGAGTCTGAATCCATTGCTAAGAATGGGAAACGCCGTTGAACCACCGAATTTGTATCTGCTTTTTCTAATTTTATTCATTCAATTATTGTTGGATTGGTGGGAGAGATTTTACAATCCACCATATTGGGACATACTTCGCAATCCTGAATCAAGTGATGACGACGAAGCAACTCAAAGAGAGAACTTGGGCGGGTAAAATGTAAGTACTACATGTATGATAAAAACAAAGGCGAATCTTAACGTATATACAAACAATTTTATTTTCAAACAGTAACTACACAACCTATCAAATCAATATGTACACGTCGTTCAATTGCTTATTTATTAAGCATCAACATTCCATAACAGTTCATACATTAAAGGTTCTACTTCATTAAACCACTAAACAAGTATTGCATTAGGCACAAGCTTTCTGTATCTTAGGTCACAGGTTTATCAATACTAGTATATACATATAAGGTCCTAGCTAGCGGTCATCAATATGAATTTGTTTTTATTTTGAATATTAGTTTTTGATTGACAACTTTTAGCAAAGTAATTCTGGCAATAGGGTCCAGCGGGCACTGTCAGTCACCAGCTCAAAGTAATTGAATCAAATATTCAAAATTGAAAACAAATTCAAATGCATAAAGTCATTTATTTCAAAGTCGTATCCATTTCTTCGGCTTCTTTTTGACAGCAGACAAGTTTTTATTTTTTGATTTCTTATTGACAGCAGTCAGGTCTTTATTCCTAGGCTTTTCATTTACAACAGATACATTACTAGCTGATATTTTCTTCTCAGCTGTAAGTTTATCTTGTCTAGGGGTAGTTTTACAGTTTATCAATTCAGTACGCCGCTTTTCGTTACCAATTAGTCCAATTGGTATGTTCATATCTGCCAGGACTCTATAAAACTCGGTACATCCAATAGCAGTTAAGTTTCTGTAATTATACAAGGCATCCTTAACTAAGTCACTGATGTGTGATCCAACGATACATTGATCACGTATACGGATTTCACCACGTTCATTCCATGTTAATGTCTTATCTTTGTCACTTTGAATATGCATGAGCAAAGCCCGGGCTTTATGTGTGTTGTTTTTGGGTATCGCCATCAAAATAGTGTCCAATTTCATTTGTGTGTCATCACAAGCACTGTTTGACAATTTGTCACTGTCCATTACACAGTTATCACCACTGGTTAATATGTTGACATCATCGGCAATCTGAGGGACGTCTTGTTTCAAGGGTTCAGTCTTGGAGGTTTGTTGAGCATGTAGCAGTCTTTCATATTTCTCCATTGGGATGAGGATGCTTTTCTGATAGGTCATCTTCACAGCATACTCTGTAAGAACGGCAGGACAGCCTTTAGCAACAGTTGTAATGCAGGTAACTTAGTGTGCAGTTGTAAAAGCTTCCGTTTTCTACTCTTCTTGTTATCAGATAAATATGATAATAAGGTCTTGTACGGTTTTAATTGTTCCTTGGTCTTTTTCGAAAGTGGAATGTTACCATAAAGCACATTCACTGAAATTTCACACAGGGCTTTCAATTGATCATTTGTGATATTTCGTAGAAGATCCTTAAGTTGCTTTGTTGATGGTGACTTGATCAACAGTTGAATGAAACACAAATTGTCTCGAATCACTTTACTCATTATTTAACGTACAGTGCTAGGTAATGATATTTTGATAGGAGAAGTGTATTCAGGGATCCATGCGAATAGTACGACCACCAAAAGGAAAATGAAGTGGCTCACCTATTGTATCCTATTTATTACAGTTGGTAGATGATAGGGTATTCGTCAGGGAAGACATGTGTGCGGAGTCGCAATTTATCATCAGAATGAGGTGACAAGTCCACTATGATGTAGGAGTAGGACAGACGGGTGCAGTCCTTGAAGGCATTGATGAATGTAGAACTCTTTCCGGGATACAGCTGACGTGCCAGATGACTTATTTGAGAAGCATCCCTCAAGTTGCGGAAAATAATGATGTAGTTGGTGTTGAGGGCTATGTCTCTTGCATACTTTCCGGATTGGAAAATGTTTTGGACGATGAAGATGACGCTCAGGTTCCGATGATGACATCCCTGTGTAAAAAGCAACACCATGTCAGGAGAATGCGTAACTTGATGCATCAAGTCATCCAATATAATCAAATTATGTTCCCCATCTCTTGTAAATTCTTGAATAACTTCAGAGCTAGGCAATCCTTGATGAAGTTTAAAGTTTGGTATGGTTTTAACCAGGTCATCAAATAAGGGTTGAAAGACACCATAACAGTACATCACTTTATGTACAGGTTTCCCCTGAATCATAACCTTTACATTTTGCAAGAATCTGTAGGTCCAGTACGTCTTACCAGAACCTGTTCCGCCACTTATGATAAAACTACTACAAGGTTGGAAAGGAACCAATGTCATTTCCATCTTGAACGATAAACCATGAATGAAATGAAAAAATAAAAACATTCATCTTTTATACCTTAGTACCCATAGGGAAGGGGTGTCTAGATCATCCAGCAGCACCCTCTGTGTGTACAACATGCGGTAAACCTTATTTGAAGATTAACATGGAATGAACGTGGTGAAATCCGTATACGTGATCAATGTATCGTTGGATCACACATCAGTGACTTAGTTAAGGATGCCTTGTATAATTACAGAAACTTAACTGCTATTGGATGTACCGAGTTTTATAGAGTCCTGGCAGATATGAACATACCAATTGGACTAATTGGTAACGAAAAGCGGCGTACTGAATTGATAAACTGTAAAACTACCCCTAGACAAGATAAACTTACAGCTGAGAAGAAAATATCAGCTAGTAATGTATCTGTTGTAAATGAAAAGCCTAGGAATAAAGACCTGACTGCTGTCAATAAGAAATAAAAAAATAAAAACTTGTCTGCTGTCAAAAAGAAGCCGAAGAAATGGATACGACTTTGAAATAAATGACTTTATGCATTTGAATTTGTTTTCAATTTTGAATATTTGATTCAATTACTTTGAGCTGGTGACTGACAGTGCCCGCTGGACCCTATTGCCAGAATTACTTTGCTAAAAGTTGTCAATCAAAAACTAATATTCAAAATAAAAACAAATTCATATTGATGACCGCTAGCTAGGACCTTATATGTATATACTAGTATTGATAAACCTGTGACCTAAGATACAGAAAGCTTGTGCCTAATGCAATACTTGTTTAGTGGTTTAATGAAGTAGAACCTTTAATGTATGAACTGTTATGGAATGTTGATGCTTAATAAATAAGCAATTGAACGACGTGTACATATTGATTTGATAGGTTGTGTAGTTACTGTTTGAAAATAAAATTGTTTGTATATACGTTAAGATTCGCCTTTGTTTTTATCATACATGTAGTACTTACATTTTACCCGCACAAGTTCTCTCTTTGAGTTGCTTCGTCGTCATCACTTGATTCAGGATTGCGAAGTATGTCCCAATATGGTGGATTGTAAAATCTCTCCCACCAATCCAACAATAATTGAATGAATAAAATTAGAAAAAGCAGATACAAATTCGGTGGTTCAACGGCGTTTCCCATCCTTAGCAATGGATTCAGACTCCCGCTGACTAGTACCTCATAAAAAACTTGGTCCCCCCATTAGGGGCAGATGTCTAAACATTCTCCCGCTGGATATAGATGTCTAAACAGACACATATCTCCCAGTCTTGAGCCAAACATTAACCCTTCAGAAATGAAGAACAAACACGTTGATAAATTTCATAATTTTATTGATCTACAATAATTATACAGCAGTTTGCACTAATACATTTTTACAAAAAGCAACAGTCAAGTCATAATGACTTTTTACAAATTGAATTACATCACGGTCATTGACATTTTTGTTATTTGAAAATTGATTGACTATAAATTCTAAACTAATTCCTCTACATCTCATAAAAGAAAAACATAAGCAAAACTGTCCACAGGTGGGTTGATATAACCCCTGAAGTGCTTTGTCATTATATACGAATGAGTCCGCATTTCCTTTAAGAAATGTCACAAAGTTCGGATGATAGAAACTTGGATGTCTTCCGGCTGAATCAAAAAACTCTGCTGGTCCTTGAATTGGAAAATAAAGGCTTATCCAGTGGGTTCCGGGCAGGCGGATGGGATCTGTGTTGACTATGTAGAGCGAGGGTTTCTTCTTTATTTTGTTTGGAAGTTGATCCACGGCGCATACACCCCCCAGCTGCAGGCATGTGACGGGGTCTTGCTGTAAAGCACACTTTAATTGCTGAGTGTTCATATTCAGAGTATGTTACGTGCTGCGTCCACTTCAAACTGTGCAGGAAATGTTCCAATCACCAGCGCAATGACAGTCTCTGAAAGCGCAGAATCAAATCTCCCCTCCAATTTCACGTTGCCTTGTTTGATGAGGGGGAAGTGTGGGGTAGTTAGTGGGGAAGACTCTAGCTCAAATACAAAGAGGCTATGACCCTCTGGGAAGTCTTCTCTGGTAATTCCGTTTTTGCGATTGTCGCCCCAAATTCCTGTCTCGGAGTACAAAGCTTTGAAGCACGAAATAAAATTCTGTCCTCCAGTTTTATTGAACTTGGGTTGATAGGCTTTGCCAGGAACACTCTGACCATCGACCTCACAGCTCAAGTAGTTGAGATTGAAATGTTGGAAATTGTAGGGATTTTTGCTATATGAACCATTGTATGCCTCTCCTGACACCATCATAAAAGCAATATGGGTGGGCTGTTGTCCTTGGAATATGTCATCTAGGTTAAAGTTGAATTGTCCAGCAGGCAAAGCATAGGTCTTGATGTCCGAGTGTATGTAAGGGTATTTGGCAGTGACGGTTTTCATCATTTCCATGTGACTAGTCATAAGTCCATAGTCCACATTGAGTCTACACAACTTTAAGATGATATCTGTTATTACTA
Source organism: Maea johnstoni (assembly GCA_963942565.1). Lineage (NCBI taxonomy): Eukaryota > Metazoa > Annelida > Polychaeta > Spionida > Magelonidae > Maea > Maea johnstoni. The sequence continues at coordinate 71,664,717 of OZ012684.1, read as the reverse complement.
GACGATATTCCTCTTTTGCACTCTGTAGACGGAAAGTATTCTTGCTTGGCCATAACTTGATCTTGATATCCACGCCGTTAACTAGTGGGCGTGATGTTGAGAATATGTCTTCTAGGAGTGGTCCTTCAATATCCACTTCATTGCCAGAGATGAAGGCTGAATAACGCTCGGCCAGTCCTCCATTGCTTCCGAGTAAGGGGTCAGTGGCATCCATAAAGCCTGCCGTATCATGATAATACAGTTGGGATGTCAGTTCGGTTTCTTTAGTTGTCACATCAGTATTTAACAGGGTCTTGCTATAGGCAAGGTAGGGATAGTTGGTGCCTGCAGAGCTAAGCAGTCTGTCTTGAAGATACACATCTACCTGTTGCCAAGCACTGTGTAAAGGAATGTTGACTGGTCCATAATCTACTACACTAGGATTGGTTCCATCAGCTTTAACAATCTTTGCTCTCACTTTTAGTCTGGATTTGTCTAGTTTAGTATAATGGCCCCCTGTTCCAGGTATATTAAACTCAAAAGGCGTATTCTCTCGTATCGTTCCCAGGGTTTGATGTTCAGTCCAAAACGTTTTTTCTATGCCGACACTGGTAGGTAGGGTAGGAAAGAGCATAAGGTCTTTATTTAGAACTTCTTGACTTTGTTTCGTAATGTAAGCCATCCTAATCAAAGACTGTGTTTCTTTTAGTTTGGGTTTTGGGTGATTTCCTTTTCTTTGCCGGTTTAGATTTGCTAGGATTTTTCTTTTTGGTAGATTTCGTAGCAAGTCTTTTAACTGTCTTTCTCTTGCTTGTTGTCTGCTTCCCTCGACGATCAGTAGTAGAATTGGTCTTGCGTGGCTTTGATATCGTTTTTATACTACTTGCTCTGGGTCTCCTTTTGACTTGAAGGTCAATATGTGTGACAGCTTCAGTTGTATTAAATACTGTAGGACTTCCACCTGTTTGCACAGGCAAGGCTTCGAGAGATGGATCTAATTTGGAAGACTTAAACATGTTAATAAATTTACGGGGATCTGGTACATAGGGCACTGACTTCATTTTACCCCCAGGCGATTAAATTCACGACAGAAATGAAGTGTGCACGTCAAGGTTCCCTTGATGAATGACACTGGTTGGTTATTTTCATCCCTTATATAGATAGACAACCAATCTATTTCTTTACCCCTGACTCTTTGATAGTATGGAAGTGCAAATATATGGTGATTCGCATTTCCATCAGTGGTTATTCTCCGTAATATAGCTTGCTTTGCTCCACGCCAGAAAGAATCTTCACAAATGGTTGTTGTGACATTGATGCATGTAGTGTCCAAAGGTTCAGGATAGCTTATATCGCTTAGAGCTACCCACCAATCCCCTTCTAACTTTAAGGTTTCAGGTAAATGTACTATAAAGTGGCCTGCATTATTGGTAGGGTAATATTCTAAAGAATCGGCACTGGAGAGAAAGAGGTGGAACTGTTGTTTCTCCATGATGTTTCTGTGAAATGAAACGCTTCATTGGGAGTCAGGCTTTTTAAGGGTGGCAGTGTCTCCAATGTTTTGCATATCTGCTGCATTGATCCATAGATCATACTTCTTTGGCCAATTTAACCAACGAACCAAGTACTCTGTTTCTCCTTTCCTCTTCCGGGTTTTTAGGATTTTTTCAATCTTGTATACATGATCAGGAGATACTTCTACTTTTTGCAGTTCTGATTCATAGAATGTTCCTGTGATGGACTCTCCTGCATAATCTTGAACTTTGTACACGGGAATGCCTCTTCGTAGATATCGTTTCACAATGCGGAAGAGTTCGCCGGTCCACTTTTGATCATAGCCTCTGTCAAATGCCTTTGCCAAGTATGAGAGACGAACCACATCTCCTATTTCAAATTTAAATTGTGGAGGCTTGACTTGTTTTTTCTTTTTGGTGATATAGGGTAGTCTGAAAATTTCCCATTCATTCTCTTTGGTCACGTCATTTGGGGCCCGTTTAATGGATCGGTGATAAGTTCCATTATAACTATCAACCATGTCCCCTAATACGTCAATGTAACGTTGGGTTTGCTTTTCTGTCATGTAGCGATATAACTTGTTTTTCAAGGTCCGGATGACAGATTCGGCAAAAGAGGCTTTGACTTCATTGTTGGACACAATATGCACCACTCCTAGGGACTTTAAATATTTTTGAACTTTAAAGTTGGTAAATTCCTTTCCTTTATCTGTTCGTAGGAGGTTAGGCTTATGACCATCGACATAAATTTCTTCCAAACCTTGTACAACTTCATCTCCAGTTTTGTTTTTCAAAAGGGCTGTCCATAAGAATCGGGAAAATGTATCTATGATGATCAGTACGTATTTAAAACCGTCATTTACTTTAGAGAGGCCTGTCATATCCATTAAATCTGCATCATGGACATCGTCTATGCCATTGCTTATAAACTTGTTACGTGGAAATTTTCTTCGGGCCCTTCTGTGAAGGGTGTAGGTTTCTTGGGATTTTAACCATTGCTTGATTTGAGTGCGACTGATATTTCTGCCATCCTTTTGCGCGGCACGGTAAATTTTTTCAACCCCCGAAAAGCTGGCAGGATGTTTAGGATCCTAGTAAATCTTGTTTATGTACTTCTCCCAGCCTTGCATGTTTACGGGTGTCTTACATTTGTTGGAGTCTGAGGGGTAATCTACGTTAAACAGTTATAAGGCAATGTCCTTCATAGGTATAATAAAAGTGTCTTGGGGGGTATGGAGAAACAGCTGTTAAAACATGCCATACAGTGTACGCTTTTGGGGTCCCACTGTTAGAAATGGCACTGTCGAGGAGACTTGTTCTTTCCGGCGCTGTTGCCTTTATTTTAATAGTGATAATTATGTTAGTGTATTCCCATTATTGGATATGTAGCCAGAAAAATATCGAATGGCCATCATATATTTATATAGACGATGAAGATACTGCACCCACTACAACCGTTAGCGAAGATTATGAGCTGGCATACAAGCTGGCAAGAGATGATTAAGGTAAGAACTCAGGAAATATATTTTACTTTTTATTCACAAACATATTATTGCATGAATACAATCGTCACATAAGTCATACACACATTGTGTTGTTGTTGTTTTTTTACTTTACATTTCTGTTTTCGTTATGATACATGTATCAATTAGATCATAAGTATTACAACAAAGTTGCATGTGGTAGCAATATCTTGAAAAAATCTCCAAAGTCCAAGATATGGGTTGGGGTGTCATTTTGTATCAATTAGATCATAAGTAATACACCTAAGTTGTATGGGGTAGCAATATCTTGAAAAAAAAAAAACCAAAGTCCACAATAGGGGGTTGGGGTATCAATTAGATCATAAGTGGTACAACTAAGTTGTATATGGTAGCAGTATTTTGGAAAAATCCCCAAAGTCCAAGACAGGGGGTTGGGGCATTATTTTGAATCAATTGGAACATGGGCAAACCATCTAAGTTGAATGGGCCATCAAAATCATCAAAAAAATACCCCAAAGTCCAGAATAGGAGGTTGGGGTGTCATTTTGAATCAATTGGAACATGGGCAAACCATCCAAGTTGAATGGGCCATCAAAATCCTGAAAACCCTCCAAAGTCCAGAATAGGGGGTTGGGGGTGTCATTTTTATCAATTAGATCATAAGTGGTACAACTAAGTTGTATGTGGTAGCAGTATTTTGGAAAAATCCCCAAAGTCCAAGACAGGGGGTTGGGGCGTTATTTTGTATCAATCAGATCATAAGTAATACAACTAAGTTGTATGTGGTGGCAATATCTTGAAAAATCCCCAAAGTCCACAATAGGCGGTTGGGCGTTATTTTGAATCAATTGGAACATGGACAAACCATGGGCCATCAAAATCCTAAAAAATCCCCCAAAGTGCAGAATAGGGGGTTGGGGTGTCATTTTGTATTAATTGGATCATAATTAATGCAACTAAGTTGTATGCGGTAGCAGTATTGAATATCTCAAAACAATCCCCAAAGTCCAAGATAGGAGGTTGGGACTTCATTTGGTATTAATGGTATTCTAAGTAATTTCTTCATATATACACCTAATTAAATACTCCACATGCACTAGATCACAAGTGTAGAAAAATGTTGACCAAAATGCCTGGTGGGTGCAAGTCATGGGGAATTCCAGAGAAAATCTCTTCACACCCTGGGACTAATCCCCTAATGTTGGCACCAGAAACCACTCCTCATCAGGTCATAGAAAGTGTACCATAGTCCCACCATAAAAATAATCCCTTCACACCCTAGGACTAATCCCCTAGGTCACTGAGTACTGACCACCATGTGTACCATAATTATGGTACACTTAATCCCCTGATGAGGGGTACTTGTGTACTATAATTATAGTACACTTAATCCCCTGATGATGACGTCATCACATTACTATAGTGTACCAAAGTAGCCCTTCTGCAGCACTCTCTAAATTTAGATTACTTTTTGGTTTAATGACCGGTAGATGCCTGCCATACACATTTATTGTGCATTATCACATCTATACATATTTTTACAACGTCATTGAATTCTACTGAATAGGGAGTTTCTACTGGTTTTCTTCCTCTACACACTTGTCATACAGATAACTGTCTGCCACAGTTCTGTCATGAAAAACCTTTCCATACAATGCAATATATATATTGCAGCAATTCTCAAGAACGGTATAATGGACTCAAAAGGGATTGGTTCTTCTAAAACAGTGGTTATGTCTATTCCACTGATTTATCTCATTTTCTAGACATTTGTTTATGCAAATCATCATGTGCCTGACACTGCATAAGCATATGGTTTGTATCTTCTATTACATCTTTATGATTTCCGGATTTTAGGAAACCTTTTGGGCAGATAAGTTATCTGATTTTTTCATATTTCTGAAACCTTCTGGTCGGATACGTACGATGGTGCATACGTGACACCTAAATAAATCTTAAACGAACATTTATTTTCAGCACTAGATTGAGAAAAATGTTAGAAAAATAAATAAACGAACATTTATTTTTAGCAAAAACTGTCAAAAAATGTTGTAAATAAATCCAGACGAGCATTTAAATACAGTGTCACATCTGCATCATCATGGTGCATACGTGACATGTAATTAAACATAAACGAACGTTTATTTTTAGCAAAACATTGATAAAATTGCTGAAATAAACCTTCACGAACGTTTATTTGTAGCAAAATTTCAGAAAATTGCTAGAAATAAACCTTCACGAACATTAATTTTTAGCAAAACATTGATAAAATTGCGGAAAATAAACCTTGACAAACTTTTATTTGTAGCAAAATCTCAGAAAAGTGCTAGAAATAAACCCTCACGAACATTCATTTTTAGCAAAACATTGATAAAATTGCTGAAAATAAACCTTCACGAACGTTTATTTGTAGCAATATTTCAGAAAAGTGCTCAAAATAAACATTCATGAACGTTTATTTTTAGCATTGTATACATGTAGGTGGAAATGCTGAAAATATAAACTGTCAAAATGTCAATCATTAGAGAGGCGTGTCCATCAAGCGGACACTCCCGTCAATTAAAAGGAACACATTTTGGGTAGGTCACTCTGCTCTAGACTATTGCCTAGCCGTTCATCTCCTGGTGTAGGTCGGGTAGGGCAAGCCCTCTTTTGCCAAATTTGACGACGATACGGCAGGTTAGACAGGTTAGACAGGTTATATATATATATATATATATATATATATATATATATATATATATATATATATATATATATATATACATATATATATATATATATATATATATATATATATACATATATATATATATATATATATATATATATATATATATATATATATATACATGTATATATATATATATATATGAATATGGGCACTCATAGTTTGTTAGTTGTTTATAACATTTAGATAAAGGTGAGGCTTTCCATGTTAGACAGCCTTTCTTGAACTTACATTTTGATTGAATTCATAGGCCCACCTCGTGTTGTTGCGGTCCATTCACCCGCCAGAATGACAATGGTGTTGTGTATCAATTCCCCAATACGTGAAATTAGGCCCGCCCTTCTTGGACACGCCTCCATAAATGATTGATGCTATGACATTTTTCGTTTTAAAACACAGCATCTCCACCTCGATTTTGCTCAAAATAAATGTTCGTCTATTTATTTTTCTAACATTTTTCTCAATATAGTGCTGAAAATAAATGTTCGTTTAGATTTGTTTAGATGGCACGTATGCACCATGACGGTGCAAATGTGACACTGTATTTAAATGCTCATCTGCATTTATTTACAACATTTTTTGACAGTTTTTGTTCAAAATAAATGTTCGTTAATTTATTTTTATAACATTTTTCTCAATAAAATGCTACAAATAAACGTTCGTGAAGGCTTATTTTTAGCAATTTCCTGAAATTTTGCTACAAATAAACGTTCGTAAAGGTTGATTTTCAGCATTTTTTTCTGAAATTTTGCTACAAATAAACGTTCGTTAAGGTTTATCTTCAGCAATTCTATGAATGGTGTGCTAAAAATAAACGTTCCTCAATTTATTTTTTTAGCACTTTCATATATTTTTGCTCAAAATAAACCTTTATTTATTTAGGTGTCACGTATGCACCGTCGTAGATACGGTATCGGTTTTTAATATTTTAGGAACTCTTCTAGGCAGACATGGTAGACTGCATAACAATATTTGTCTATCTTCTATTATATCTTTATAATTTTCATATTTCAGGAACCCTTTGGGGCAGATCAGGTGTCTGATTTTTTTCATATTTCAAAGAGAAACCCTCTTGTTGGATACGGTTTCTTGTTTTTATATTTTATAAACCCTTCTAGACACACATGGTAGTTGATATTCACATTTCAGGAACCCTTCTGGTCAGATATAGTATACGGTTTTCGCCGTCTTTCCGATTCCGAGATAAACGGATCATTTTCTGATTATGGCGTTGGATGGGCCTACACCACTGGCAAGCTGGAATGTACACGATATCTACCTTGGATGCTGAACAGGTAAATCGAAAACATAGAGACTTGGGCTTATCATTCTCCGTGTGTTTTATCAATTAACCCCTCCAATGCTGAGGCTACTTTCGTCCAAATTACAAGAACGCAAAGACTTTGGAAAGCATCTAAACCCGTTCATGATGGTATTCATTGGATATCTCTCACTGAGTACTCTCAGATGAGTATCCATGTGCCAGGGTTTCAGTCAGTTTTAGTTCTTTATGCATCATTTTGTATTGGGCAAATTAGCCACCACCAGCATAAGGGTTAAGTACCAATGAAAAACGTAGTTTAGCATTGGTTTTTAAAACATAACACCACTACACCTCAGCAATGAAAATTCATGTTGCATTGATATCACCAATACCTGTTTCCATACATTGTTAGTTATGAAATATGTCAAGCGAGGAGCGTTTTGCTTCGGCCTTATCTTGATACTATGGGTGTGCTGTTTTGCTTAATTTAACATTCGCATGTTTCGATATATTCTTATATATGAATAAAAAGCAAAACACTGCATTGCATATTTGTCTCAAAATAATACCTCATTTTGGTCTACTACAGTAAGTCTGATTTTCACCAAATTACGCAGTTAGCATTGCAAATGTATTGTTTAAACATGATATATATATTTTTTAAGGTTAACACTCTTAAGTGTTAGTAAACTTATGAAATTGTAAATGAAACAAGTCATTTGGATTTTCCCTAGATTCTGCAGCAGAGGAGGGAAAGTGATCAAGAAGAAACTGAAATGTTTGAGTGAGGTAATCTTCCTGCAATTTACTCTCGAAAGACACGTATACAAATAACCAAACCCACCAGGGGTTCTTACTAAACGTAAAAAGTGTGTCTTCCGATATTTCAAGGATATCAACAATTTTTAGATATGAATGATGTTTGACCATGTCTTCTCTTGGCCTGTGAAACGTTTACATTTACCCCTTGTATATAAAGGAGAGTGAGAATACACTGCACATGTATAAGATATACAAGCTATGTATTTATTGAAACTATTTCAGATTTCTTCACTTGTGTAACTACGTGTTTTAGTATTAAAATGTAAGGGAATGGACTTTTGGTCGTCATAACTGTGTATGCCATTTTAAGATTTTGAGTTACATTGTGATTAATCAATACATGTACTTACAGAGCGAATACTGTAGTGTTGGGGATAAAACTTTCTTGTGTACATTATTGATGCAACTGAAATGACAAGTTAATTTCGCCATTGGATGCTTTTTACATAGCCATAGGTAATTGGAAACGCACTTTTGTAGGCATTGAAATGCTTCTTACGTCCATGGTTGAACCACCCGTATGTCTCCATATCAAATACAAGAAGAGTTTAATGCATCTGTTTCTGTCTGTAACAGTTGGCTTGCCAGTATGATGTAGTTGTCAATTGTGCTGGACTTGGAGCTAAAGACTTAATGGATGACAAAGATATGCAGCCAATCCGTGGACAGCTTATATATGCAAGTATCCCAATCTTATCTTGTAAACCAGTGTAAAATATTTCATTCCCACTACAACTCCATATTGATGTTTTTCCTTTAATAAGAGCATTCCTTCGAAGGAGGCGCAATTTTTTGACTCCCACTTACCAGGTCTCTGGGGATTTCCTACTTGTTTGGGTAAGCTTTTTAGTTGAAAATCTTGAAGTAAAATTACAATTGCAAATAATACTTCTATTTCGTATATATATATATATATATATATATATATATATATATATATATATATATATATATATATATATATATATATATATATATATATATATATATATATATATATATATATATATATATATACATACATACATATATAGATAGATACATAGATACATAGATAGATACATAGATAGATATATAGATAGATACATAGATAGATAGATAGGGTATTTGTTTTACGCAATTAGATTTAGAATAGGTTTTAAATTTAGTTTTCAATAAGGATGGTGCCAAGAAGGTATTATTACATGTACCAAGAGAAATTCTCTGGAATGAATATGGGCACTCAGAATTTATTAGTTGTTTATAACATTTAGATAAAGGTGAGGCTTACCATGTTAGAGTAATTTTGATAAGGTCGCTTCGGCCTTTTAGTGGAGATGGGTCCTTTTCCTCGTGTACAGTATTTTTGAAAGTCACTTTTCTTTTCATGCATATCGTTTCTAAATTACACAGTTTGCATAGAAAATATTGCCATAAGAGATTGAGTGTAAAGACAACGTATAGTTTCGTTAGATAATCACATGAATTTGCAAACTATTCAGAAGGGTGGCCTTATAATTATCCAGTGGATCTTATCCAATATTTTCTCGATAAAAAATGCTTTGGAATTCATTAGAAAGATATCACTGCAATTTTCAGGTGATTTTGTGTTGCTACAGCTATGAATGGATTTGACCAGTTCCATGGTGTTAAATGTGAGCACCACTCTTTGTAGATTACAAAAGAACAAACATGTCATTACATTGAAATAGCATTTGATTAAGCAATTCTTTTTCAGGCTGAAGCTCCTTGGTTGAAACACTTTGTAGCAACTCCTTCAGACACCTATGTTTATCCAGGGTAGGTACAAACGGTAATAGTTAGACAGCATGACACTCTGATTAGTTTTTATATTATTTCTATATTCATTAATGTACTGTAAGACGTTCTCTATACCTTAGCTATTCTAACTGAAAAAATACTAGTACACGTATATTTAAATACTGAATCTTCCTATGTTAAGTATTTTTGTATTCTAAAATGTGTTTTCCGAATTTGAAAAAGACATTTACTGGTTTGGCTTTCCCTTTTTTTCAGAAATAAGCACCAGTTATCACTTAAATATTTATGCATTTATTTTGACCACTGGAAGGGTGAAGGGGTTAGATCATTTTCTAGATAGGTTGAGGTTATTTTCTAAGTGTGTTGAATCCTTTCTTTCTCAACTTAAAAAAATAATTAACATCAAGTGTTGTTACCTCCACTTCTATTTTCTTTTGCACTCCGACCTCATTATATACAAATCATTAGGTAATTTTAACATCAGTGGACAGTGGAATTGTCTTTATAGTATTAACCTTTTTATTCATTCATTTTTTCCTCCATGATATTCTATTTCCTAATGTGCAACATTCTGAAGTCGAGTGCTCACCTCTCTTGGTTTTCAGTATTGACCATGTGGTCCTCGGTGGATGCCATCAAGAGGGGAGTTACAATACAACTATTGACGAAGAAGAGAGTAATAGAATCTTTGAACGCTGTTGTAAACTCATACCTAGCTTAAAGGTGAGTTATTTCCCACCTATATTTACATCATTAATATAGTTTTTGAATATGTATTGACTTAGATATACAGTGGGATCCCTCTAAAGTGAATACCTTTTGGACTGACCTCAACTGCCCAGACTAGAGGGGTTTTCTTTACTATAACACTAATAGAAAACGGTAAGTTTGGGACTGGCAAAATGTTGTCACTTAAAAGGGGTGGTCACTTTGAGGTGTTCCCATAAGTTATTGCTTGACCAATGAAATAGAAAATCAGGAACCTGAATCAGGTGTTTGATTCAGGTTATTTGTCTTTTAATGATATAGTATCTCTCCCATGCCTTTTCATAAGATATATAGTTTATTGTTGTTACTTACCATATACGAAATCATTGGCCTCACGGAAAGTACGGAAAGTACGGAAAATACCAATTCCATAATACTAGTAATCCTACTGATTCTCTGTGAAAGTGTATTTTCACAGATTTGCTCAACTCCAGCATTCATTAGAATAGCAGCTATACACTCACATATGAATATTTCTGTCGAATAACACAGGCCTTAATCGTTGTGTGTGTATTTTTATTGACAGAAAGCTAAAGTTCTTCGTAAATGGGTGGGTCTCAGACCTGGGCGTACTAGTGTAAGACTGGAGAAGGAAACCATTCAGTATGACAACAAAACCTTACAGGTGAGCAAAAACAAATACATCTTAAAGTCTGAACACTTCTCGGATTTGGGTGCCTCTTGTCGTTATTATGGGCACATATTCTGATATCCATTTATACCAACGCGCTACTTCATAGATATGAGCACTCCTGTCCTGCCCTCAATGTGCTCATACCCTTCATAAAGCATGTGAGAGAGTTGCAGATGATTTGGCGTAGGTTGGTGGTTTCCTTTGTGTACTCCTGCATTCTTCGCCGTTAATGACTGACCGGTCATGCTATATTCCGTACATGGTAGAAAAAGTAATGATATACAGATTGTCAAGTTGCAGTGGAACATTTCGTTGTGAACATCCCTGAGATGTTGCACAACTCCTAATATGAACACTATTTCCTGGTCCCATTTGTATATTTTACATTATGAAAAGACCGCTGAGATGTGAACACCCCCCCCCCCCCCCCCATTAATTAAATGTTTTTGTCCAGGTCTCAAGGTGTTCACATCTACAAAGCTTCATCATAATAGGTATCAGTGTCCAGAGAATACTTTTAAAAGAAAATTATGGATGGATTTTTTAAAAAGATGCATCAGTATGAATCACTATCAGGTAGAGCAGTTCTCTTTTTCAATGTGAATTTTTCATGTATTTCAGGTGGTTCATAATTACGGCCATGGTGGAGCAGGAATAACACTACACTGGGGCTGTGCCCAGGAGGCAGCCAAGCTGGTGGCACAAAGTATTCATAAAGCCAAACTTTGAAGCATGTTATACCATGCTGACTCAAAGAAGATATTAAACTGACAGTTGAAAAGTTGAAAAGTTGAAGTCAACAGATAATGCATTTTTGATACAGAAAGTGTTCACTTTACAATAGAAGTTCAATTGCCAGTGTAGCATGAAATACTTGTAATTGTTTCCTTTCCAACTATTTAATTTTTCCAAAAGGACATAAAGAATTATGTATGTGTCGTTCAACAGGAAAGTATGAACTTTACATACTTGAGTTTTAAGTCAGACTTCATAAATGCGACTTAAGTGTAACTATATTCTCTCTATGCTGACTACAGCATGGTCATCTCAAAATGTAATACAGTAGAGCCAGAAATGATTTGAATACCTTAGACAAAGCATGTATGTAAATCATTTATAAATGTTTGTATATGAGTACTATGATTCATATATTAATCCTTTTCGTTGATAAAGTACCTTACATATGGGGCACTCTTTTATGACTTTTGAATTGTTGATAGGAGTAAAAGATCATTCAACGATGGGACAAAATGATGAAAAGGGGTTTCCAATTGAAAAGTATGCTTAACGCTGACAATTGTCTATTCAAAATGTGTAAACATTAAGATCATAGTATGCAGTCACTAAACCAGCACAATAATAGGCGCGATGCAGGTTCAAGTCCTGTGCGTTCTTCAGAGAATATTGATTTTACAGATACTGTATTATGTTGATACAGCTAGTCTATCATACCACGCTCGTAGGCTGGTCCAACTTACCGGCAATTCATGGCACCTTAATATTGTTTATTTTCTTTTGAACGTTTTAATCTATCTATTAATTTGTCATTGTTGTTCAAATATGACAAACAACTGCTTTTTAAAAAAAAACTTTTATATGACACTGTATGGCCTTTGTTTATTGATGTGCCGTTAAGTGGATCCGCAGTGGCCTAGTAGGTACTATGCGTGGCTCCCAAGCGTGAGTTCGCAGGTTTAAGTTTCCGCTGGATCCACACAAACTGGGAATTTGCAATTAAAGGACCACTTTGAACTACTAGTATTTAATATGAGAAAGGAATTTCTTCCCGGTTCCTGGTTTCTATCTCGTTACGAAATGACCTTAGCCGTTGAAAACGACATAAAAACCCATTCCTCCCTTCCTATGATGTGTCGTTTAACCAGAATTCATCCATTCATTTGGCTTTGGTGGCCTCAATCAATTGATTGACATTCGGGTTAAATCTACGCAAAGCCATCTGTCGAATCTTAATCCCTATACTGAAACTGTAGTTATATGAGAATAATGACAAACCAATAACAAAAGAAAATGTCTAAAAGAAAATGTGATAAAAAGTGACATTATCTTAGTTCCACACTTTCCATAGAGGGACATGTTTTAGTTCCCAAGAACCTGCCCCAAATTGTGACACAGCTATCTGTCTTCAAACAAATGATAGGTAAATTTAGATAAGGTGATGAGTACCATTGCAAGCTAGTTAAAAGCCTTGTCCCAAAACACACCTCACACAGCATAATCATATAGCAAGGTGCATTACCAGGTTCCTGTGTGTCATGAGGGAGAGAATATCATAGCCAAATGTCCTTAGTCAACTCATATTCTGTTTCATTTCAGTATTTAGAACTTTTCACTCAAATGACATATTCTCATTACTTAAGCAGGTGATGGTCAATGCAGGTCCAGAATTACCTAGCGATGTCATTGACTATGCCCAATAAGAAGTAAATGTCAGATTTTTTACTGCTAAAGACTTTCACATGTCATAGCATTGAAAATTTTTAGTAAGGAATCTTGGCACCAAGACATTAGGGTCACACTTCTAGAAGTATTTTCAACTATTCATAGCATGCCGACACTTGACTTTGTTTTGACTATGGCGCGCAATCATTGAGGTGTGTCTTTGTACAACTGTCTTTTGTTCCCCGCCCACAAGGGATCAACGAAGCCTGTCCTTTTATAACCACTGCTGCTTCACACGCAAGGTATCTTACAAGAATGTTTAATGTTATGGCCTGCAAAAGTCTTTAGCAGTAATGAATCTAAGATTTACTTCTTATTGGGCATAGTCAGTGATATTCATAAGGTATCTGTGAACCTGTAGCGACCATCACATGCGTGAGTCATGAGAATATGTCATTTGAGTGAAAAGTTGTAAATCTTGAAATGAAACAGAATATATATGGGTTGACTAAGGACGCTTGGCTATGATATTCCCTACCTGATAGAACGCGGGAACCTGGAGAAACACCTTGTTGTATGATTATGCTGCTGTGAGGTATGTTTTGGGACAGGGCTTTTAACTAGCTTGCAATGGTACTATCACCTTAAGGTGATAGTCTAGTACACCAAGATTATCACCACTAGGTGCTGTCCTTGGCTGGCCCCTAAGAATGGATAGCAAAACAAAAGATGACACATGAGTAGTGATCAGTCACCACGAATCTCGACGTAGCAACTTTTTTGTGGTATTGTCAAGAGAACAAAGGGAGGGGCCCTTTGGACCTTCTTTGTTAAATTGGTCCCAATTGACATGGCTCTCTGCTCTGACCATGCAGATTCCGAGCTAGACCATTTTTATCAAAATTTTCATCTCATTTTTTGGCTAAAAGTGAATAACGATACAGTCTTAGAAGCCAGTATTTTAGAATATGACAGATATGAACCCCGTCCAGGTGCAAGGTCATGTCTCAGGTACCTTGAATTCTGACAGGACCTGAAAATCAGCATTTACTATGTGAATCACGTGCTGCTAGTAATTTTGAGGCTTATGGGAACAGTCCAAAAATGTTTTTAAAATACTCATCGTACAGATCCCCTGTTGAGGTAGGACCTTGCGCCTTACCAAAGACATGAATGCTCATATTGTAGACTCTTATACTTAAGTAAAGTGTGAGTCTTGACATTTTTACAAAAAACGAAACACATCCAGATATGTTCTTTAAAGGTGCCACATTACCTCAAAATAGCCACCAACTGATAAGTTTACCATTATTCCGCAACCATGAGATGTAATCTTTACAATAGCATAAGTGTCGTTGTCTTAATTCAATTCAGTTTTCAGATATTTAAGTTTTAAAAATGACCCGTGTATCGAGTAGGGAACATACCACACACTAGGACATGTGCGCCACTAAAAGTACTACTGGGTATTTTGTTGTCATTTTTCACATGGATGATAGTAAAGAGACAACGAATGTTTCATTGTGGAAAGCTGTTCTTGCAGAAAAGCACTATTTGTTATGCATGCTAAATACATTTTCATGCATGCTAAATGAATTTACATGCATGAAATTTCATTTAGCATGCATGCTAAATGAATTTACATGCATGAATAATAACGTTATTTAGCATGCATGTAAATTCATTTAGCACGCATGTTGAATGAATTTTCATGCATGAAAAATTCATTTAGCATGCATGCTAAATAGTGCATTTCTGCAAGAACGGCTTTCCATAGTTTACGGATAATGGTTAAATGTTCATACACTAAATTTGGGATTTCTTAGCTATTGAATACAATAAGCAATAGATTATCGTTCGCATACTCGGCCAGAATTCAAATTTGCTCACATACTGGGCTTGCCAGGCGGACTGCCTTCCCCCTGGTTACTTGGTATTCTCCCATGACGCGACCCATATTGACGGGTCACGTCTGACATCAACGAGAATGCCCAGGTAACCCAGACAATGTTGGCAAGTGGTGTTAATGTATTCGTCTAGACTAAAGAATCAAAGTGCATGCTGTCACATTCAATAAGAAAGAGTATCTATGACAAATTAGTGACAAAACTTGCTAATATCTATGTAATAAAAAGCGTATTTAACCTTCGTATGACACTGACACCGAACGTTAATTTCTGCAAGAGGGGGAAATGATTGAAGACTGATAAAATATCTAAAAACTTGACTTTCTACTATATGAATATGGCTGGCATAGTGAGATATCAAAATATGACATTGATGTGGAAGTAGGATGATTATCCATAAACAGAAAATAGGGTTAATTTTACGTTTCTGGCAATTCAGCTGATTTTCTGTAAACGGAGAATTATTTTCCAATAGCAGAAAGTCCTACTCCTCCTCGCCATTAATTCATTTCCGTAAAGGAAAAATGAATTTCCGATAACAAAAAATGAATTTCCATTTACGGAAAATCAACTCAAATTTTGTAAAGACTAATTCATTTTCTGTTTGCATAAAATATTGAGTATTTGCATGGCTTGCTTGCCATACAAAGATGATGATGAAATAATGAAAATAAGATGGAAGCTATCACTAAGTCCTTTAGGTGGGTGTCAATAAAAAGCAACAATATGGTAAAAGATAAACTGAACCAAAAGAAGTTCTCATCGCTGCTCAGGAATGGCCATGGAACGTGTTTTCTCCTTCAATGGGTATTTCAGCCTAATCGCCCATAGGTATTCAGAGGAATTGAGACACGTGTTTGATTCAAATTATGCTGTCTTTAGCACAAGTCCCGGCCATCAGTGCTTTCTGTGCAGGCCCCAGAATATGGTCTGTCCCTATTCACCAGATTTTACATCAGAACAGCTCTGAACCAGGCTGAAGACTGTGGTCCTCATCTTGTGGTTTTACATGTTAGAGGATATAAACCACTATCGTAAGAAGTTGTCTACCAGTTGATTTGTGTTGGCAGACAGCCTTTTTTGACTAGTTTGCCATGTTTTGCGAAGTGGGGCTTTAACTCTTATGCTGCTGGTGGCTAATTTGGCCAACACAGAATGTTGCAAAATACCTAAAAGTGCGTGAAACCCTTGCACACGGCTACTCATCTGAGAGTATTTAGCGAGAGCTATCCAGTGAATACCAACATGACAGGGTTTAGATGGTTTTCAAAGATCTTTGCATACTTGTGCTTTGGATGAAAGTCGCCTCGGCATTGGAAGTGTTATTAGGAGTGATTAGGAGCAACACAGCACAGCATATGACACCATAAACGCAATTCGTATTTCAAGTAACACAAATAAAAAGTGTCGTGTTATTATGATGCAAAGGTTGAAGGTTGTTTTCAACGAGGGCTCAACTATACATTGTCCCTTTCAGCAATTGAGGTTTTAGGCAAACAGCTTTAGCTTGTATGGGATAGACCTTTTTGTCTGAGATTCTTTGAGCTGTGCAGGTCAGGTAGGTTAGGATGTAAGAGGTGTAAATGTATTTTATCTTTGATGTTTATCATGGTTTGAATGTTTGGTTGATTATGTTAGACGGAAATGAATAAAGGCATTTATAGAACTAAATGAAAGAAGTCCTATCCATGATTTTGATTTATATCAATAGGTCTAAGGTTTGACATATGTTTATCCAAAGTAAACAGTTAAAGGCTATTTTTTTCAAATGCTGAAATCAGATGCTTTAACGTTTTTCATTAGTCTTTTGTGAGATTGTTTATCATGCGATACGCGGTGACATCTGAATTCTGTTCTCTACAGGTAATGCAACACACAGAGATGAATATTAGTAATGAGTTTTTGCCACCCAAAAAAGTCTTTTATTCACTATTTGTCTTTAAAGAGTAGTCAGAAATGATGTAGAATCATTCTAGTGGACTATATAGTCATTTTTAGTGTACATGGCTTGAATAGGCCCTGATATTTTACAATCGACAGTACCCTAGGGCAAGACCCTAATGTCGAGGGGCTTTTGACCTCTGATGACCTGCTCTGATGAGGGCCATCAATGGACTATTATGTAGAAAGTTTATGAAATTGTTTAGACCAACGTAGAGTTTTTGATCTAGAAATATGGCAAAGCTACTTGGTACATGCTATCAGCCACTTTATTATCTACAGACATATATCTATCATAAAATGCATATGAGTCTTTGGTACTAAATCAAGAAAAGGTCACCAATGGTCAGGCCTGAGGTGATTATACACTAGTTAGCTGAGGCAAGACTTGTCAGATGATTATAGAAGCTGCAATCATCCGTTCTCCTTCAGATGTCTTCGCGGTTGGGTTCGAGAGTTGCTGTTGTTGGGGCCGGGATAATTGGTCTCTCCACTGCAGTTCACATCCTAGAATCTCAGCCTGGTGTGACCGTCACTCTTATAGCTGACAAGTTCTCACCCCAAACAACTGGAGATGGCGCTGCAGGGATATGGCTACCCCATGCTATGGGGGATACGGACGAGAAGTTAGTTAGGTAATGAGGAAAGAAGCACTTTTCATAATTTAGCCGTGTGTACATTCCAACATACATACACTTTAGCAGTGTTATGATCCTTTTAAAGTACCTTTCCTGAACCTTACTGAGTATAAATTTCCCCATACATTTTAGCAGTGCTATACTCCTCTCAAAGTGCTTTTCCTAAACCTTACTAAGTGTAAATTCACTAATTAGCATCATTTATCTCAGATGAACCCGCACAAAATGAGGTTCCTAAACCTCGCTGCGCGTAAATTAAATCTTATGATTTAGCATTGTTGATAATAAGTTCAAAGTGAAATTGCCTTAGTTTTTGAATATCCACTATTAGAGCTTTTACTTTGATTCGTATTCTTTTTCTTACTATTAACTAAATGAATTACACATGTACTTAGGGAAATACGAATAAGTATATATAATTAGCCATTTATCAGATATTTATGCCTACATGGTCTACAGTTATAAAATATAGATGCCACACTGACAAAACTACTTCTGAGTCCTTGCTCACCATATCTTCCCTTGGTTTCAGTCCCGTGCTTTTTGGCGTACTTTTCGGCGCTTTGAAGTTGACATGCCTTCAGTTTTGCAGCTTAGATAGCAACGGTCTTTATGACTTAGATTCAGGGAGTATCGGATGTATATGTCCCCTACTTAGGAAAAAGGACACTTTTACGAGAGGCATGTTTGACACAAAGTCTATTTGTACATGAATGACGCTCTAATATGAAACCCACTGAATTCAACTCTAACAGAAATAGTCGCCGTCGATTGCTGGGTCAATCGCGTTCCAACTAGAAGCCGCTTATAGCCCGATTATATGTGCACATTGCATTAATACATGTTTTAGCAGTACAGGAATCCTCTCATGGTAGCAGTCTGGTGAAGTATAGAAAGGGCCATTTTCATTGGATATGTAATTCGGGTTGGATATAAAGAAAATGAAAAATGCTTATATAGCACAACACAACTAGCCTGGCCATGTAATACCTCAAACTCTAACTCTATTGGTGAACATGTTTCATTCTATTCATCATTAAACAAATATTAATTCCACTGCAAATTTTTCATTTGTTGTTGTTGTCATATACGATATGGTAGGCTAACTGTTGATGGTGGTTTTACTTTTCCTCTCTGCATTTAAGGAAGTGGGGTCGGTTGACACTCGACCGCATCAGAGAACTTGCGGATTCTGAAGATGCTGCAGACACAGGAGCATTCCTTATGTCAGGTTATTTACTTATAGAGGACCCACGCACTCAGGTACCATGCACATCATTGTCTGCCACAGTGCTATCATGAAGAACCGTTCTACACATATATTTAATATATCTTGCAGCAATTCTTCAGAAGTATCATGGACTCAAAAGTTCTGACACATGTTCTGACTGTCTTCTAGAACAGTGGTTAAGTCTACTCCACTGATTTGTCGCATTTCTCTAGACATATTTCGACGCAGATCGTCATGTACCAGACACTGCATAACAATATTCGTTTATCTTCTATCATATCTTTATAATTTCCATATTTCAGGAATCCTTTGGGGCAGATCAGGTATCTGATTTTTTTCATATTTCAAAGAGAAACCTTCTTGTTGGATACGGTTTCTGGTTTTTGTATTTTATGAACCCTTCTAGACACACATGGTAGTTGATATTCACATTTCAGGAACCCTTCTGGTCAGATATAGTATACGGCTTTCGGCGTCTTTCTGATTCTGAGATGAACGGAACATTTTCTGATTTTGGACTTGGTGTTGGATGGGCCTACACCACTGGCAAGCTGGAATGTACACGATATCTACCGTGGATGCTGAAGAGGTAAATCGGCAACATAGAGACTTGGGCTCATTATTCTCCGTGTGCTTTACCTTGCTACCAATGATATACTGATGTAGTGCATTGGTAATTGAAACATGATACCATTATACCTCAGAAAGGAAGCTTTATGTTTCCAAGATCAGTTTCCATGTACACATAGTTTAGTTATGCATGCAATATATCAAATCATAAGAAGTGAGTAATGTTTTGCTTCGGTCTTATCTTGATAATATGGTTCTGCTGTTTTGCTTAATTTATCATTTGCATATCTTAAATGTTTTTTTCTTATCCCATAAATTTCATAAATTTGAAATATTCTAATATGAAATTAAAAAGTAAAATACTGCAACGCATATTTGTCTCAGAATAATACCGCATTTTGGTGTACTCCGTGAAGTCTGACTTTCACCAAATTACACAATAAGCATTGCAAACGATTGTTGTAACATGCTATATATTTGTGTAAAGGTTTTAAAACAAACTGATTACTGCTCTTAAAAGTGTTAGTAAACTTATGAAATTGTAAATAGCAGAGGCCGTTTTGACTTTCCCTAGGTTCTGCAGCAAAGGAGGGAAGGTGGTCAGGAAGAAAGTGAAATGTTTAAGTGAGGTAATTTTTCTGCAAATTTACTTTCAAAACACACGTATACCATAATATCAACTCAACCTGGGGTTGTTATCAAACGTAAAACCCCGTCTCTTCCGACAATATGAATTGTCATCTATGAAAGAGGTTTGACCATGTCTTATTGTCTTGGCCTGCACAATGATTACATTTACCTCTCGTATATACAGGAGAGTGAAAGTACATTGAATATCTATAGGATATAAAGCTATTTATCTATTGAAACTATTCCAGTTAGCTCTTTGAAACTGCGCGCTGTAGTATTAAAATGCAAGGGAATGGACTTTTAGTCGTCATAACAGTGTATGCCACTAAAAATGTTTAAGTTACATTGTGATTAATCAATACTAACAGAGCGAATACTGGAGTATCAGAAGAAAAACTTTCTTGTGTACATGATTGATGCAAAAAATGACCAGTTAATTTCGCCAATGGAGGCTTGTTATATAGTCTTAGGTAATGGAAAAGCAATTTTGTATGAATTGGACGGTTTGTTACGTCCATGGGTGAACCACCTGTATGTCACCATATCAAATATGTTTAGCGCATCTGTGTCTGTTTGTAACAGTTGGCTTGCCAGTATGATGTAGTTGTCAATTGTGCTGGACTTGGAGCTGAAGACTTGATGGATGACAAAGATATGCAGCCAATCCGTGGACAGCTTATATATGCAAGTATTCCAGTCATGTCTTGTAAATCGGTGTAAAATATTTCGTTCACACTACAACTACATATTGATGTTTTTCCTTCGAGGGGAGGCGCAATTTGTTGACTCCCTCTTTGCATGTTTCTAGGGATGTGCCACTTGTGTGGGTATGCTTTTTTTGTTGAAAAGTACAATTGCAATATGTCTATTTGGTATATATTTGTTAGGGTATCGATTTTACGCAATTAGGTTTTGAGTTGGTTTTAATTTTAATTTTCAATTAGGATGGTACCAAGAGGGTATATTGCATGTAACAATAGGAATTCTCTGAAATGAATATGGGCACTCAAAATGTATTTGTTAGTGATAACATTTAGATGAAGGTGAGGGTTATCATGATGTAGAATTTATTCATCAACCTTTTGGTATTCATAGTTTCCGAAATGACCAGGAATGAAGATGTACAAAGGACAGTTTAACCCATTATATAGTTTGCATGGAAAATATTGTCATGAGAGTCTGAGTCCTAAAACAAGGTGAAATTTCTTTGGATCAACACATGAATATGCAAGCTATTTAGAAGGGTGACTTCAAAACTTTTTTCAAATATTTTCTAAATGAAAAAATGCTTTCGAATTCATTACAAAGATATCAATGCAATTGAAATAATTTCCTGGTGATTTTGAGTTGTTGATGCTATGAATGTATTTTACCAGTTCCATAGTGTTAATGTGAGCACCTTTGATTGTCAATCGCAGAACAACAAAGAGTGCATTTAATTGAGGTAGCATTTGATAAGGCAACTCTTTTTTAGGCTGAAGCTCCTTGGTTGAAACACTTTGTAGTAACTCCTTCAAACACATATGCCTTTCCAGGGTAGGTACACACGGTAATAATTAGACAGCATGACCTGAATAATTAGTTTATATATCCTTTTATATGCATTAAGGTACTGTAAGACGTTTGCTATACCTTTCCTATCATAAGTTCATAACTCAACAAGTACATGTATACTAGAAAATTGCTTAATCCTATATTAGGTTTGTTACTATTTTTTGTATTTTTGAATGTGGTTTCCGAATTTTAAAAAAGACATTAACAAAAATATTATGGGAATTTGCTGGTTTGGCTTTCCCTTTTTTGGAAAAATAAGCAAAAGGCTATGCATTTAGTTCGGCCGCTGCATGGGTGAAAGGGTTAGTCATTTTCTTAGTGGGTTATATTATCTCTTACTCAACTTGAACTAACATTCAATATTAAATGTTTTCAATTTATCTTGTTTTCTTTTTTTTCATTCTTAATAAATTATATGGAAATGTATTCGGTAATTTTAACATCAGTGAAGAGTGCAACTGCCGTAGTATTTACTTTTTTACTCTTTCATTCTTTCCTCCATGATATTCTATTTCCTAATGTGCCACATTCTGAAGTCGAGTGCTCACCTCTCTTGATTTTCAGTATTGACCATGTAGTTCTTGGTGGATGCCATCAAGAGGGGAATTACGATAACGATATTGATGAGGAAGACAGCAAAATAATCTTTGAACGCTGCTGTAGACTCATACCTAGCTTAAAGGTGAGTTATTTTCCAAGTCTTCAAACAAGAGGTATGTCAATTGCCTCGACCGGTTAATCGTATTGTATGCTTTACTTATTCTTGGTTTACTTTAGATCTCTTTAAGAGTTGGGTTTATCTCAATTTTGGGCTCAAGACAATTCATTGTGCTTCTTTCCATATGTTTATAAAAAGTTTGTTTGTTAGGGTCAGAGTAGCATTTCCTAATTGTTTTTTCCTAGCTTAATCTTAATATTTTTGTGCATAAGGTCTATCCTTTAATAAAGAGAAAAATCATCAAATCAACTTCTAACTGATGAGTACCCTAAACACCAAGTTAAGCTAAATTATGACCCACACTTTAAATAATCAATACAGTGAACACCTCTTCATCTTAGCCCGCCACATCATATGCAATTTCTTATTCATCAAATTTTGATAAGCCTGTATCCTACGTACTTGGGATGTCTAGAAGTAGTGAATTACTGGAGGCAAGCCTTGGTACAAGTTTTTCGAATTTCTGGGCTTTTCCTTTTTCCAAGGATGCATACATTTGAGTGAATAATAAGTTTGACCCAGAGTGGTAAGTTACAGCCTTTTCACTCTGATGTGACCACTTGCTGATAACATAGAGGGATATTACAAAGAAGCAGGTTCTATTTACGGATCCTCCCAGCAATGTTGAGGCCACACAGTTGTGTGACACATCACACAGGATACCTGAGCCACCCGGCCTCAGCTGGCTATGTCTTACGCAACAAGTCCTGGAGAAACCTGCTTCCAAATCCACTAAAACTTCAAAATCTCAGAAAATAACACGAAATCAACATAACTAAGGCAAAAGGTGTATATCTTTAGTAGCAAAAATCGCTCCAGAAACTTTTTTTATCAGAAATGCACCAGTTTTTCAATACTGAGGCTCCAAGGATTACAAACCAAAAAATGGGAGTACTGAACGATTCAAAGAGGCCCATGTGATAGAATTGCATGTACTGAGAATTGCATCTTCAAACATCATTAAATCATTAACACATTTTTTGAATATGTATTTGACTTGGATGCACAGTGGCGTGGAACCCCTCTAAAGTGCCATGCATCAGTGGGACCGACCACAACTGGCCGAATGAGAGGGGCTTGCTTTACTATAAAATTATTAGAAAAGGGTAAGTTTAGGACTGGTAAAATGAAGTCACTTAAAAAGTGTGGTCACTTTGAGATGTTCCCATAGGTTATTGTTTGACCAATGCAATAGAAAATCAGAAACCTTTGATTCAGGTTCTGTCTTTTAATGAAATTTCATCTCTCTCATGCCTCTACTTTTACTTTACATATACTAAATCATTGGTCTCACTAAATGTATAAATGTCCACGCCCTAATATTCCTGACTCTGTGTTAAAGTATACTATCGCTGATTTACACAACTGCATTCACTAGAATAACGACCATGCAACTCACACGAGTATTTCTGTGGAATGACACAGGCCTTAATTGTTATGTGTGTATTTTCATTGCCAGAAAGCTAAAGTGCTTCGTAAGTGGGTGGGTCTCAGACCTGGGCGTACTAGTGTAAGACTGGAGAAGGAAACCATTCAGTATGACAACAAAACCTTGCAGGTGAGCAAAAACAAATACATGTACAGCATAAAATGTAGGCACTTGTGAGATTTGGGTGCTTTTCAATTTCCTGGTCCCATTTGCATCTTTTACATCATGAAAAGACATCTGATATGTGAACAGCCCCTAATATGAATGGGTTTTGCCCTGGTCTCAAGGTTTTCACAACTACAAGATTGCACTGCAATAGGTAACAAAGTATGGATGATTTAAAAAAAATCATTAGCGGTAAAAATGAATCATTTTCAGGTAGAGTAGTTCTCTGATAGAGTTTTTCAATGTGAATTTTTCATGTATTTCAGGTGGTTCATAATTACGGCCATGGTGGAGCAGGAATAACACTACACTGGGGCTGTGCCCAGGAGGCAGCCAAGCTGGTGGCAGAAAGTATTCATAAAGCCAAACTTTGAAATAAGTTATGTTATACCATTTCTAACTAAACAAAATACAAAATTGATCTTTTGATGAAATTAAAAGTTGAGTTGGTAATTGACTTAATTCTTTAAGTGAGATAAGGACAGTGCTCACATTTCTGTAGCGTTGGGACGAGACTATATCAAGTGTCCTAGTAAGTCTTTTTAGATGGTTGGAATGATAACCTGGTTATGATTCTTTTGAAACTTTACTTTTGTTTGTTTTATTGTTCTTTTTAGCAGGAGGGTGAAATAATAGACTGATTAATGATACTTTTATACACTTGCAAAATATCCTAAGTAATAGAATCCTCTAAATCCCCTTTATCTCAGAAATATTTAATTTAACAGCAAAGTTCTTACTCATGTTGTTTTGAAACCCTGGTGGGTGATACTAAAATCAAATGGGTTATCCAGTTTTTCTCAGAGGTTTGGACTGAGAGGGTTCCATACTTGACGTGCATGTCTGCACACATCAGCCCCGTCCATGCTAAAGTGTGGTGTGTAAAAAGATATTCCTGTATCAAACAAGAGACAAGTTTGGGTAATTGTCAAAATTTAACATTGTTGCATGTAGTAGAACTCACCAGCCATGCACAAATGTGAGACTCAGTCTAGTATATCTTTCATATAAAATTAAGCTATCAGTCTTGTTTGGAAGTAATGGGACATTGCATGAACTATCCACAAAAAAGTAAAAAAGTCAACTATCATAAAAATGTTTATTGTTTTCATAGGGAACACAAAATAATTTGTGCATGTCTTACTCTAATAAAAAATAGTATTCAATATATGGCAATATTTCAGTACATCGTTAAGTGCTTGACGCAAAATTTGTATTGCTTTTTGACATTATCAGTGTTAACCATTACCTGTTTTTGAGGCACACTATTAAGTCTCACTACTATCACTAAATGCATAAATCCCAGAAATCATACATGTAATTTGACCACACTACTGAATAAGTCACATTCTCTTTCAAAATTAAACAAGTTTTGTTTTACCCTGTTGTTTGACATACCGGTAGTATTAATAGGCTTACTATTAAAGAACTTTTCTGCATTAAAATTGACCTAGGAATTACTCATTTGAGTAGAGAAGTTTGGTTTAAACAATGACAACTCATTACTCATGCCTATATAGAGAGAGTATGACAGAGCTAATTGGAATGAAAATAATCGCCAGAGTACAAAATATAGTGAAGTATTGCCCTTTATTCTGTATCTCTGTGCACATAAAATCTATCAATGCTGAGGTGTAGTGTGTAAAATATATACTTGTACCAAAGCAAGAGACAATTTAAAGTAATTGTCAAAATTCATATTGTTGTCCGTAGTAGAACTCATTAACTTCCAAAGAATGCATTATAGTGAAGTACAGCCCTTAATTTGTAGCATGTTATACAATATATAGTATTTATAAACACACAACCAAACAGGTATAAAACAGTTCCTATACAGAATAACATCCCAGGACATGCATACTATGCTGTAACTTGTTAATGCTATACATCTTTCAAAATATATGCAATTATGACTATTGATTCGACTTTGTATAATATATTTCTATATATCTATGATAGCACTTTGTCCATTTTAAGCCTCTATGGATGGCCAGGTGTGTAATGATTGTATTAACCTGGATTGGACAATAAACTATTTATCAACAACAACTATTGGGAAGGGTCCCACTATCGCACATGTCTGACTAATAGGTTTGTAATGAAGGGACAGACAAGCGTGATATGTCCACCCTTTAAGTGTTGTTTTTTTCATTATAGAAGTATTTCAGGTTAAACATTTAACTATTAGCTTATCAGGTGAGCCACTGTCATGTTATCCACTTGTAGAGGATCAATGTCAAGTCTTTCACTTTGTTAGAAACATCTACCAGGATGGATTGAAAAATCTCATCATTATTCCTATTTCAAATTTGGGACAGTAGAATTTCTATGTTTAGTAAAATCTGACCATAATTGAAAGTAGTAAAACAATATCCCATAAAAATAACGAAATACTTTTAAGATCACAAGGAGCAATATATTCCACTGATAGAAAGAATAGCATAAAACAATTACATATTTACCACCAAGGAGTCGACAAAAGGGTCTGAGGATGCACTGGACCAACACCAATTATATATGTTCATTTTAAAAGCTCAATTGCATGATACAAACTCACACATTTTCAATAAAAAAAGATGTAAATACTCACAATAATTTGTATAGATTCATTAAAATCTTCAAATAGGGAAATACCAGCGAACTCTGACCATTTCAGCAACATAAATCTTCATGATGTTAATCATCCACAAACAAAATATGACCACACCAAGATCATTTGCGTCACTTTGTATCATACATGAAAAGATATAAAGCAATGACACCAATTGCAGGAAATATGTGAATGCTGGCTTTGAGAACAATGGAAACAACACGCTTGCCAATTGGTATCAATATACACATTTCCAGCATCAGGAGCTGAAAGTTTAAGACAATTCAGCAACAATTTTGCCATTTCATATGAGTATACATACTGACAGCTTAAGACAATAAAGCAACAATTTTGCCATTTCGTATCAGTATACATACTGACAACTTAAGACAATAGAGCAACAATTTTGCCATTTCATATCAGTATAAATACTGACAGCCGAAGACAATAAAGCAACCATTTTGCCATTTCATATCAGTATAAATACTGACAACTTAAGACAATAAAGCAATACTTACAGCTGAAGACAATAAAGCAACACTTTGCCATTTAGTATGAGTACAAATACTGGAAGCCTGACACAATTAAGCAGTAATTTTGCAATTTAGTATCACTCCGCACACTGGCAGCTTGAGACAATGAAGCAACAATTCTAACAATTAAAATCAGTACAAATACTGGAAGCTGGACACAATTAAGCAGTAATTTTGCCATTTAGTATCACTCCACACACTGGCAGCTTCAGACAATGAAGCAACAATCTTAACAATTAAAATCAGTACAAATACTGGAAGCTGGACACAATTAAGCAGTAATTTTGCCATTTAGTACTTAGTATCAATACACACACTGACAGCTTGGGAGAATGAAGCAACACTTTTGCCATTTCATATACACTCTGACTTGAGAGCCTTGAAATAACAGTTTTACCATAACTACACAGCTTGAAACATTGTAGTATTACTTAGTATCAGTTAACACACACTCCTTGAGAACAATTAAGTAAAAATTTTACCAATTGGTATCAATATGACAAACATTTCCAGCTTTAGACAATGGAGCGACAATTTTGCCACTTAGTAAATAGTTTCCCTACAGACAATTTGAGAACAATGAAGCAACAATTTTCCCATTTTGTATATGTATACATACTAACTTGAGAGCTATTAGGTAACAATTATGTTAATTGATATTACTACACAAACTTCCAAGTTAAGATAATGCCATTGAAGTAACAATTTTGCCATTTAGTATCAGGACACATACTGACAGCTTAAGAACAATGTATTAACAATTTCGCAAATACTTATTGAACACATATAGAGAGGTTAAGAAAATAAACAACATTTTTGCCAGGTGTTACCCATCAACACAGACATCTTGAGAAGTTCTGAACATTGAGGAATACGCAATTTTGTAACTTCTTTTGATACAAACACTAACAATTTCAGTACAACACAGCAACAGACTTTCCATTAATCTCCTGAGGTTAAATTCAGGATCCACTGGAGCAATATCACAGATCTGCTACCGATAACCTATATCAAACATGGTATCACCAGTCAACTTATAAAAAATATATGCAATATCTACCCTAGTGTGGAAAGAGGGGCGTCATTAAGCAATTACTGTAGCGAAGGGAATACCAACAAGTCATCAGAAGGTCACCTTATGATTAGCATCATGCAAAGAAGCCATTCGTCATAAATTACGCAAATAACCTAAGGAAGGTTTTTATCATAAAACTTAGCAACCTTAGTGAGATTTGTATGTATTATAAATATATTGGGCTAATCATTTTTCCTGACATTTTTCTTTTTTTCTTAGGTTTTATAAATCTTGTATATTATCAGAAAAAAATTAACAGAATGCTTAATGGTATTTTGTGACTAAATTGAGGTTTTCCGGTGAGTGGAGCACTAATGCTCAGCTCTACCAGATGGACATCCTGTCTGGCTAGGAAAACCCAAAGAGCTCATTTGGTTTCCACTCTCCCTGAAATACGACTCTAAGTCATTCACTATGCAATCCTGACATGCAAGTTCTTCTTTGGTTTTTTCTTAGTCCCACTGATTGCTACAGGCACCTCATCTTTGGTATAACTATGGACCTCACCTCTATCTGCATGACTCGACCTCTCATTTATCATGCTGAGTTTTTTGGGCGCAGATTCGGGCGGCACCTTGGTGACCTTGAACCTGGGGGCCACGGGGGTGACTGGGGTAGTGGGACTTAAGGGCATGTTATCCCTGGAGTTAAAGAAGCTAAAGCGGGCGCTCTTTCTGTGAGTCTTTCCAGAGGGAAACAATGGACTCAGGGGAACTCTCTCCACATCGGCGCCGCTGCGATGCCTTTTATGGGCTTGAACGCTACTCTCAGATTGCTGCCGAAAGACATGTCGAAAACTGCTGTGTCTATTCCGCACAAAATTTGAGTCTGAAAAATTAAAAGATACTTTATGCCTTTATATCAAATAACTTCATCTTATATCACAAAACAAAAATGCAGATAAACAATGTCTCTTCGTTTAAAACTATGAACACTCTAAATGAAAAATTGTTTACCTTTATGCTGCTGGTTGCTGATTTTACAATAAAAAATTATGCAAAAAAGCTGATAAATGACCAAAAGCCTAGCAAATGGGTACTCATTTGAGAGTACTCAGCAAGAGCTATCCAATGAATACCAACATGACAGGGTTAATATGGTTTTCAAAAATATTTACATTCTTGTGCTTTTGACAAAAGTAGCGTTAGCATTAGAAGGGTTAATACAGCTATCAGGGCACACCCACCTTTACCATAGACTTATCACCTTTACCAGACATGAATGGATTAAAGAAAAGATGGCACTGCATTGCAGCATAAGCATTCTACAGTGGACAGTACTAAATCTACAGTATTCAACTGAAAAAACAAACAGACCCTATTAACAAAATCCCCCCCTCCCACCCTGTCTTCTTAAAAATGTTGGAATGTTTTTGCACTGTATATAAACCCCTTTCCTAGCCTTATTACCCTTCCCATTATGGCCTTGAATTATTTTTCTTTTTAGGGCCGATACACGGCAGTCGCAGCAGCCATGTATCGGCCATGAATTGTTGTCACAATGAGCACTGCGCAAGGGATGGGGTTCAACAGAATTTCGCCACATCTCCTTCTAGTGCACTTTTTCCTTGCATGCACCCGCACTGTGCGCTTATTCAGATGATTACGGAGATATTGTACAGGTGTAGCAAGAGGTTTACCTTTCCTACTGTTGCCAGCAATGGTGTGGTAATGCTCATCAAGGGATTCGCTGTCCTCATCGTCAGACCAATTCCACATCTCAGAGAGCTCCTGGGAGAAGGGCTGAAAAAAGAGAGAAAGGCTCTGCATTACTCTGCATATATTTTATGGTGGAGGGGGTTGAGCCTTATAAATCCATTTTTACATTTTATGGATCACATTTATTTAATTTTTAAATTTACTTCATACTAAAATGTCTGCATATGTCAGTAAACTGTAATCCATTTCAGATACAATTAAATGTAGCAGTAATAATGCTGTGTTTTTTTTCTACCAGGTTTGAAATCCTAAAAAAGGAAAGAAATAGGACGATATTTCAAAAAAAAATATATGAATGATATAAGAGGAAGTTATTCCAGCGTACAAAGAGTAAAGGTCAGAAATAGCAATATCTCCATAGCAAGTAAATAATAAAGGATATGTTTCTGTTTAACAACATCAACAGGACTGACAGTAGTATTTACTCATGCAGGTACATTATTAAGTGTGATGAAGAGGACTATAAATATAAAACACCATCCAGAAGGTGAAAGTCATATCCATTTTCATGATAAGGATCATGAATGGTATGGTATGATTACTTAGAGAAGGCACCAACAAGGGGAGAAACAGTTGAAATCCAGCAAAATGGGTTACAACCTTTTAAAAAGAATTCTGGGTAACACTATTTATGTATCACTATGATTTACCACCACCCTCCGTGAAGATTTGATGGCACTTACCAACAAAGTATTTAACATACAAGATAAAATAAATGGGCATTATAAATGGGCATTATTATACCAACACAGTGAGATTTATTATTATTTACAACTATGTTATTTCTAGTAACAATTTGTCAAAATTCTTGAAATCTTTGAAAAAAGAGATGTTGGTTGTATTCCGATTAATCTCTCTGCTTTGCATAATACCAAAAATGCTTTTGCTTGAATAGAAAGATGTCAATAAAACAGTCAAACCATTTACAATAGTGAAGGGATAAATGGTAACGCTGTACAGGTGAAAAAATCATTACAAAAACAACAGTTAGCCAGACAATTCTACCTTATAAAGATAGTAAATCCTTGCATCTTGAAAAGCAAGCTTGTATGTGTCACCTGGTAGTAACAATATCAGATTACTGGCTAGGATATGGAGAAAATTATATAAAGATATTATATAAACGTAGTATGCATGAAGGTTAAGGTTCTAAATGAATTCATATGTATCATTAGTTAGTGTATAGAGGTTGTAGGTGTTATGGCTTTCCTTGCTAGTTACGTTATTCTTCAATCAAATCAGGAAGTATAGACTTAAAATTAAATAGTTCCTGATCAAATAAAATAAACCAAGTTATTTTCATTTAAACAAAGTGAGTACAGTTGATATTGTTTACCAATCTCAAGTGTGATAACGAGTCCATTGTGAACACAATCTGAAGATGAATAGATCGATGCATTCATGATGCGCATTGTGCATGGTTATTTAACACATTTCAATGCTTCTGAGGAACTTACCAAAGGTCGTCTGGTGCCAGGTAAGCGCTGTCTTACATTCAGGTAGACAGGGTCATTTTCAATATCCTAATAAGATAAAACATGCCGTCAGACATTGTATACCACAAAGCTATCAATTATATACTACACATAAGAGAAAGATGTAATGTTTCATTTATTTCATGTTTACAAATGAAATAGGTAGATTTCTACTTCCAATTTGATAAATACAATCTATCCACAGAGTTAAAACCTACTTTTTTTGAATCAGGCAGTTATGACCATTAAAGGTATGAAATGAAGATAAACGTGATATTTATCTTAAGTTGCCCAAAAAACACAAATCAAAAACTGTTCATTTACATAAACATACTTATTTGGTGTCCTGACATATCTCAGGTCAACATCAAAGGTATCATTTTAATTAAATACCAAGGGGCATCAGCTGATTATAATATAACCTAAAGACAGGTGAGAGTAATAAGAGGGCATAACCTGCATTAGCTGATTATGATGCGAACATAAGGACAGGTAAAAGAAATAAGAAGGCATCACCTGCATCAGCTGCATCCATTCCCGCTTCAGATCGGCAGCTTTAGAACCTTGAGTGGTGCTCTGAACACTGCCAGGCTCTGCCTCATTCAATTTCTATAGAAATTAACAAAATTGTTAAAATCATTGATATCTGGAGTGTACATGTGAACATATCCTGATACAGTGAAGTAATATCTTCAGTCAGGTATAACCATTCCTCATCAAAAGCTTTTTAATAATCAAGTTATTTAAAAGGTTGTCCAGGGCTCGAAATGAAGTTTTTTTTTCAGGGAGCCCAATTGCATCTTCAAGAGCTAACTAAAGGTGTTGTGTATAGAAACCAGTTCACATTTGGGCTCCCTGAAGAAATCTGAGGGAGCCCCAGAACGCTTTGAGGGCTGGGCTCCAGGCACCCCCTAATTTCGAGCCCTGTTGTCCGATTATGTAAATTAATCTTCATGCCTTAAACTGAAAACTCAGTTTTGCTCATACTCTAACATTTTGTAACAGATAGTATTTTTGCTACCTAAACACACTGAAAAATTCTAGTTGCTCAGCAGTAGTAGTAGTCGTAGTAGTAGTAGTAGTAGTAGTAGTAGTAGTAGTAGTAGTAGTAGTAGTAGTAGTAGTAGTAGTCGAGGTAGTAGTAGTAGGAGTAGGAGTAGGAGTAGTCGTAGATTAAGTAGTTTTAGTAATAGTGGAGGTAGTAGTAGAAGTAGAAGTAGTGATTGCTATAATGATAGTAGTACATGTAATAGCAGCATCAAGAGTATGATGAGAGGGTTTACCTGCCATTCTTCTAAGAATTTCTTTCCAAGTTCAGCAGACTCAGTTCCCTTGTGGGTCTTGTATGAATCTCTTGCAACCTTAAAATCAAACAAACACAGTCTGATTACATAAATATCTATATAGGCAATTTCTATCCATGGTTGCACAATTACCATTCATTAGATATAAAGCAATTTATAATTCTGGAAAAAACCTATCACAAAATATGCTGACTGCATATAGATAGTGATCATATTTCTTTCTAAACCATTTGGGTTTCAAACTAAGTGACAAAAAGGCACTTACTTCCAACAAAGTCATCAAGTGAAATACATGTGTTCCATATATAAAGAAATTGTTCATGCAAATAATGCAATCATCATACAAAGGTAGGTTAACCCTTATGCTGGTGGTGGCTAATTTGGCTTATACAAAATGATGCAAAACTGAAACCCTGTCACATGTGTACTCATCTGAGAGTACTGAGGGAGAGCTATTCTATGAATACCAAAATGACAGGGTTTAAATGTTTTTTCATTTTTTTGTGTGTTCTTGTGCCTTGGACAAAAGTAGCCTCAGCATTGGAACCTGTCTTTTGAAGCAGTCATACACCATCATTTTTATCTTACACTTAGTGACCATAACATGAGATTGTGCACTTAGACTCATCTATGGGGATAAGTTCCTTATTTTACAATTGAATCAGCAGTTGTTATAAAGAAACACAGACTCACACTGATATCATTCTTCCAGAAGATGTCCACAGCTCTGGAGCCAGCAGTATGGGGGGCAACTTCCTTGATCTGAGGAAATATAGAAATCAGATTATTAGTAGTATTTTTCTATTTCTGAGAAATACTTACCTGTTATTATTAATGAAGCTAGTGTAGCCGATCGAGCACTGACTTAGACACTATAGGAGGATTGGTGCCAAATCGCATAGCCACTAGGGGCGGGCCGGGAGATCAAGAAATTGAAGTTTTAGTCTGTCAGTAGAGGGCATTCTGCTACACCAGCGTCATAAATAATAACAGGTAATGTACTTCAAGAGTAATGTGAGGAAATATTCTAAAATACTGACAAATCAGTTGGATAACATTTCTTATTCAGACATTCCGTATTTAGACATCTTTTCATCAAGACTTTATCAAATTTTGTGCCTGTTAAGATTGGCTATCCTAAAAAGCGAAATATAAAATTTAATACCAAATGACATATTAGTTGGAAAATATAAGAAAGACCCAGATTGAACTCAAAAGTTGGAAGGACATACAACTGAATGCACACATAAAAGTGAAAAATATGAACGATTAAACCAGATTCATGAACTATCAATATCAAAAAGTGGATTCCAGTCAATATAATTACGATTACTAGGGGCACTGCAATCAATGTCATGACTATCATATATGATTAGTTTAACATAGGTCATTCCAGTCAATATAATTACCATTACTAGGGGCACTCCAATCAATGTTATAACTGTCATATATGATTACTTTAAATAGGTCATTCCAGTCAATATAATT
Organism: Maea johnstoni; assembly: GCA_963942565.1. NCBI lineage: Eukaryota > Metazoa > Annelida > Polychaeta > Spionida > Magelonidae > Maea > Maea johnstoni. The sequence continues at coordinate 71,630,394 of OZ012684.1, read as the reverse complement.
GTCATCAAGGCATTCTAGTCAATATAATTATTGTCACTAAGGGCATTCCAGCCAACAAATTTCTTACCATTAAAACAATGATTCCCATGATGAGGATACAGATGATGTTGAGCAGAGTTAGAAGCAGGCTGACACTGCCCAGGATGGCAGCTTCTTGAGCAATACTGCAGCTGTAGATTGGTGAATAAGCATTATCTAGCAGTTTGGGGCAATTTGGCGGATAATGCTGCGTATGGCCAACAGATGGCAGCACCACTGACCCATTCACCAAGCTGCTGTTGGTTGTGGTAGCATAGCTGTTGTTCTGAAATATTAAAGAGTATAAAGAAGCTTTGAGCAAAACATGAAAAAGTGAAATTGTATTCTTTTGTAATTGTTAAATGCAAAGTGGAGTCAATTTTGAAATACACTTGAGAACTGCAAGTATTTCTTCTTTACATAAGGCACTGGTTCCTTAAATTTCAACATTTTATCTATGGAAATGAGTTAAGACACATATTAAAGATATTTTTGTATTAACAAATGTAAAATGCACCAAATGAAATACAATAAAGTATCAAGTGATAATCTATTGGTTTGTTTATTTACTACTATTACAGAAATTACCCAAAATATTTTGTGAGGCATTTCTTAAAATGTCAATTTCAAGCATATAATTTTTTTTTTCACTTCATTGAATATAACTGCCCTGGAATTGTATATGGATATCATGCTTTATTTCATTAAGTAAATACATGTTTATGGTTGCAATCTGAGAATATTGTGGTCTCCCTCAGAAAAAAGGACGCCTCAAAAATCTACAATTGCCAATTTGGGTACCCACTTTCCAAATCCTGGCTAAGACATTGTATACAAGTAAAAATTATCACAAGTAGCATGTAAAGAATGTGTATTGTATTGGTCTCACTTACCGATACTGCAGCACTTACTCCAACTATATCTGGAGGTTGTATGGCAGTGATGAGAGAGTAAGCCCACAGCATACCCTGAAACACAAAAATGCAATTGGCTATCAATTAAACCATTAATGCTTAAGAGTTCCACCTGAAATTGTCTTCTGGATCCAAGATACTTTTGACAATAACTGGTAAATTAAGAATCATTTTGAAAGATACTTCAAGGAGAGTTGTTGGTAATGTTCTAAGTAACATTTCTCTTTCAAATATTTTCCCAATTAAACTTTTTGGGTGTAAATGGGTTAATAAATATAAGATGACAGTCAGTGCCAAGAACCAAGCAAGATTTAAATATGGTCAGATGTTAGTGGTCAAGTCCATAGAATTGCAAAGGTCTAAAATCAACAGCATCATCCTGATTATCCTTGGGGTTTTCAAATAAATCATTTAAACCTCCTTAGTCTGGATGGCACATTTATGTAAAGAAGTTGATCCAATCTTTCAAGTAGATATTGTGAAGGTCCCTACAGACCATCAAGTCACTAGTTTTCCAGTACATTTCAATATTTCTGATTTCATAACAAATCACAGACATGTGGCCAAAATAATGCTAGTAACTTACAGCATTGACAGCAGGTGGCAGAAGCGAGGCTGATATGGCCACGCCCACCAGAGAGCCAGCATTTCCGCCGAGAATGGAGAGGGCTACGCCGGCACCAGAGGGCAGTGCGATACACACACCAACCCACAGACTGCGTAGCTTTCCTCTGCTGTACATCTCAGTCGTCGGCCAGGAGTCACTGCTGCCCCAGTGGGCTCCGTGGAGATTGACGCCTCCAGATAATAATCCAAACAGAAAACCTGAAAGAACAGCAAGCATTGGATGTACATCTCTCTCTCCCTCTCTTTCTTCTCTCTCTCTCTTTTCTTCTCTCTCTCTCTTTTCTTCTCTCACTCTCATTTATTCTCTCTCGCTCTTTTCTTCTCTCTCCCTCTCTTTTCTTCTCTCTCTCTCTCTCTCCCTCTCTCTCTCTCTTTTCTTATCACTCCCTCTCTCTTTCTCTTGTTCTGTGTGTCTATCCGTCGTCTGTCTCTCTCTTGTTCTTTATCTCTTTTCTCTCTTCCTCTCTCGTTGTCTGTCTGCCTGCCTGTCTCTCTCTTTCACAAAATTCATGTTCAAAATTGTAGGCTATCCTTCAGACACCAGGCATGAGATATTCATTAGTAATGGAAATGAGGATTTAAAAACAGTAAAACTGGATTATAACAAATGCAAGTTTATAAAAGAAAAATATTATTAAATATAAGGTATGAGGTGTATGTTTGAAAGACACAACACAGAGCGAGAATATCTAAAGGGATAAATTTCAATAAATAGATTCTTACCACACAAAACACAAATTGCCAAGCCGATTGTTTCATTTTTAACACCAGTGTCCCTTAATCTGGTATTCTTAATGACTGTTCCAAATGTTGCCCCAAGAATTGGACCCTGAAATTATCAAATGGTTTATTTGTTAATACATTAGTAAGACATATGAGCATGGTTATAATAATAAGAAATACCTATCATACCCAACTCTACAACTACCTAAAGTCCTTAACAGTTTTGGTATCAAACCGGACTATTTGAAGTCTACAGTTATTCATGAAATGCATGTTTTAAGAACCAACATATAAGATCAAAGTAAAAATAGAGAGCATAATGTGATAACAAGAGGGACGCCAATGGCGTCAAAAGTTTGTCTTGTATTTTATGTTTTTTAATTGATTGTTTTCGCAATTGTTAGTAACTTTGTTCTTATGTTTTTTTTAATTGTTTTGCGCTTAAATTTTCTGCTTTTTAAACTTTTGCACTTGGTAAATTTTTATTCATTTACTCGATTTTTTGTCTATGTGCTGTTTTGAATATTTCACCACCTATTGCTTTTCTATGGTGTCAGAATTGAATGAAAATTTGGTCAAGGTCAGAATAGTATGTTTTTATTACCCCTGACATTTTTGAATTAGTAATGTTTGTGTAAATGTGATCAATTATTGTGTTTTGTTTGGTTGTTGCTGTGGCTTGAATTTCCGTTAGGTCTGTAATAAATTGAGGAACTGATGATGTCGGATATCGGTAAACACAAACTATGTGTACCTTTCTTGTCTTGTCATAGGCAGTTGTAGCAACGAGTGTTAGAGTCTTAGACAGCAGCTACAGTGGCAGAAGGCAGAGCTCTCCCAACTGACAGGGATCACTGATGGAGAGTTGTGTGGGATCAAGCAATAGCTACTATGGACATCTCTGGCAGTTTTCAGTCCCCCAACCCACGTCCCCACCTGCCCCTGTCTGTGCTGCTTAGTTCTGTCACGTAGTTGTTATAGTACACCCATCACTTGTACTATATCCAGCTCTCGGACTCGGAGGCTCTGTCCTACCTAATCCAGGGGGCGCCACTGATTTCATTGCACAGTGAAATATCAACCCAAAAAATCTAACAGATCATCATGAATTAAGTCACATCGCTGAAGATCAAGGTTATTGTTTCAGTAAGCGTCAAAGTAGTTTCTCGAACAAGGAGGGTGTGTTATATGTATCATGATCACTAGCCCTAAGACCCGACCCAAACTCCCCCAACCGAGTCAGGCGACAATCATGGAATCAAGACGGGTACCTGCGAGGTCGGTTAGCTTTTCTGGTAACCAATCCACATCCAGGGATGGGAACATTTCGGCGAAAATTAAGACCAAAAAAAAAAAAAAAAAAAAAAAAAGGTTAATGGAAATCATCTCTGAAAGTCACCCTAACTAGCGTTGTTCTGTTTCCCAAGTTCATAGTTACTGCGCATCTCTGTATGGAAGCGGCAACCACTGCCACAACTCCCATGATCGTGTACATATATTTTTGATATCATCACATCCAGCATAATTGTTGAACTAGTTCAGATGACTAGCAGTTCTGAATGGTCTGATTAGTATGTAGTAGTATAGTCTTGGAGCCCTAGTATGATAGGGAGTAAGATGGGTAGTCCATGTTCAAGGCAATAGGCCCACGGGCTATTCACTAGAACATGCTCACCAACTCCTTAAGTATTTGTCATGCTGGAATATTTTTTGAGAATTTTTTGATCCTTAGTAATATTCTGCTTCTGTGTAAACTTGTTTCAACAGAGCTTTTCTCCTGGTTTCATCCCATCGCTCTTGGAGGGGTATCTCCTGCTAGAATCTGCCAAATGTTCGCGTAATAAGAAGTTTGAATGTCAGGAATTTCTTTCAGATATTGCATCCGATTGTGAACCTAATTTAACATACATATGGATGTTAACAGGCCGGGGGACCATCACACATGAGATCATTTTGTACCTATTATATATGTAAATGGCCAGCTGATGGATGCTGCTGGCAGGGATGCAATAGAGTGAAAGACATACTGTGTAAGGTATCTTGAAGGTTTAAGCTGTGTATTCTATATAGATAGATTCTTGTGAAAAATGCAGCTTAAGCCATAGTTAGCATGAGGCTAGAGCTTGATTTCAGACTATCATATAATTAAAATAGAAAATGTTTGTATAACAACTTTTATCAACAAGTAGCTTTTCTGTGGTAGCTCTAGATCTTGACTCTGAGCTCCATCCATCTCTTCAACCCCCATCAAAAAGTGCATGTTCAGTTGACCGCTGGGGAAAATCATGCTAACTACAAGATATCACTAGCTTGTGGGTTATTTCGGTATCTGTTCCTTCAGGTGATGTTTCTATTCATGTTTAATTCTAATGCAGTTTAGAACCTCCAGAATTCATTCTACTGACCATTGATTTCACTTTAAAATCGGCTCGCTTCCTGGCCATACCGCGCCGTGGCCGCTACTTTATCCAAGTTAAAACTGAATTTCTCGCCAGTCCGTGGGTCGATAGAACCGCCAGAATTCATTCTACTGGGCATTGAATTCTCATCAAAATCAGTTGTGTTATCATCAATTTCTCCACCTTTGGTTTGTTAACTTAAATTGAGATTTGAGCATAGGTAAATGAAGGTGGTATTAAGGTATTGGTATTTAGGGTAAGACAATCTTTTAGATTTTTTTAACTTTATTTATAATTCCAGGCCTCAACGCTAACTCAAAATGATACTGGCCTGTAGGACCAGTAACACCTAGCATCTACTGGTCCTGCAAACTGTTTACTAGCCCTACATTTTTTCTTTAACATCAGAAGCAAGAACATTGCATAAGATACACCACAACACTTATGTTTATTAATGTTATCTTCATTTATTTCAAAAACAATTGGGGACATTCTCAGGGGGAAACTTTTTAACAAGAATGTCTCCAAATGTTTACTGGCCCTGTAGGACCAGTTGAGGTCTTTTTTTACTGGCCCGAAGCTGTTTTTGGGAATTTTTACTGGCCTGGGGCCATAGGTTCACCCTTAACGTCGAGCCTTGAATTCTTACTCCATATCATCTTTAAAATTGTATTGTGAAAGCAAAAGCAGGGAAACAAAATGTTTTTTTGGATGAGAGCAAACGGAAATTAGATGGACATTCCCTTGGGAAAATGACAGCTTCATGCACCATTCAATAATAAATCCATAGGCGGGATATCTATTAAGTACAGTCCCTTCACTTCCATCCAGGGTTTCCAAAATTCTCGTTCAAAAGGTTACTTTTTAAATTTGTCAGGCTAAGTTAAGCATGGCCAAGCTATCAAGGAGATAAAATTGCAGTACAAATTGACCTAAAGGTTTTACTTCCCCAATCCCTATTGGGCATACATGTAACATGATTCATAATCTGAAAAAGTTATGTGTCTAGGAAAGTTGCTTGTGCATCTGTGTGATATTTTTTTCTTTTTTTCTCATAATTGTTAGCTCCAGAACCACCTGGTTTGTTCTTGAGGACAAAATGGTTGGTTCTGTACCTCTTTCATTATTAGTCAAGACATGAACTAAATTACATTTACAAAAATCTTGAAACTTTTCATAAATTTTGTTAAATTCTGTTGCATTTGAAGGAATCAGTATGAAAACTGTTAACTGCAATGATACCAGGAGTTTAAATTTTCTTTCAATAATATCAAGATTATGACAAATTTTGTTCTTACCTAAGGCATAGCATAAAGTTAAATCCTTGATCTCAGCACTAATGGCTAGCATTTCTTTTGCTTTCCTTCCATTTTTCTTTTGGTTTAGTTTTCTTTTCGTGCTGGGTTTTTCAACCTCTCATAGATATTTTCGTTCAGGGATAGAGGTTTTCTTTCAAAAGAGATGGATTTTGAAGTGTTGGTACATTTTTTAAAACAAAATGAGACAAATGGATTTTGGAGCTCTCTCTCTCTATGTATTTCATAAATCATGCATCACAGAAAAAGGATAACGGCAGTGATCAGAAATTACAATATATAATTATGTGTTGTTATAATGAACCAGGTTGTCCAGTGCTGTAAAGGTTCACAGATATTTTTTTCAACAACAGAGAATGAGGAACGTTACCTTTTTCAGACATGGCTGAGGGAGCAGAAGCCAAGGCTGACTCTCACCCAAATAGTCCTGTGCCTGACCAACCAAAGAAGTGTACTTAACTATTTAATGAAAGGATGTGGTGATAATTAGCAATGTTGCTATTTCAATACCCTAGATTGTATTCACAAGTCTCACTTTTCACTGTTACCTGTATCTTTGATTTGTAGATGTTAGCCAATATCTGTTGTCAGTGAAGGAATTAAAACTATCGGCATTCGGCGCGGCCGCTTTCAGAGGCCGCCATTTTGAAAACGTATATTTGACACCGTCGGCAGATTCAGAATCGTCAACTTCAAACTATTAATACGCTGGCAAATCTTTATATTATCGCAATTAACTTGTGATATTATTGTTCCTTGACAACTATTTTATTTAGATATCTACTAAGTTAACTCACAATGACCAAGGAACAAAGGCATGGGATCGATAATTACTACGGCCGCACTCGATAAAAAACGTGTTGCGATAGATATTGCCGTGGTCGCGCACTTCTCAAATAAAATAAAATATCGTTTTATTTTATGTCTGTTTGTTTTGGGCTAATTAACCGACCCCAAACGCCTCAAAGTTTCCGCGCCAACCATCGCACACCCACAACTACGATGGAAACCCCATCGATTCTAGTGAATCCCCGATCGCAACAACACACACACACATGAGACTCCAGAGAACACAAATGAAAAACTACATACGATCAGCTACACGCAAAACAAGAAATTACGACTTTAAACCACGATCGAACACTTGCACTAACAAACAAAACGAGACCCAGACAGACAAAAGACGAAACACAAACATAACGAAACAGAACAGACTACAATAAAAACTACATCAAACCAAAAAGACACAAAACAACACGCATTAACTACGACAGACAAATACAAACTACACCCGCCATCTTAAAATACCACCAAAAGGGGAATCCCAATAAACCACGTGACAAACGGGAAAACCCCATCAACAGACAAACGAATCCGACTCGACAAAAATCCGAAGTACCAAACAACGAAGAAAACAAACAACAAAACAACAAATTAACACACAAACACAGACACACAACATCACACAAAACAAAACAAAACACTCACACGCCTAACAACAAAAAAGGAAACAAAACAAATGTCGACACATGCGATAAATCACTACGCGCCGACCTCATAAATATACCACTGCAACAACACATGCGCAAAGATCGCTAAGCGACCAACAAATAAATTATGCAAATACCAACGGCACATGCGCAGACACAATGACCCACGCATGCGCAGTACAACAAAACGACCAAAATAACTTCCGGGTCACGGGCCCCCACTCGCCAGCCCCAGTACGTCGTGAAAAAGGCATCCGAACAAAACCTAACCAAAAAACACCACCCAAACACAAAATATACACACAAAAACACAAAACTATCAAGCACAGGCACCCAAATAAGCAAATGAACGAAAAAAAATTGGAAAAAAAATCGCCCAAACCAGAGAACATAAGTACAGTTTACTGAACTCAAAAACCTTAGACGTGATTAAAATGTGGACTGTACCAATAAAGTTTGTAAGTACTTACAAACTTTAAAAAGCTGACAAGGTACATGCATCAAAGATAAGAGAGACCATCCATCTCCAAACACCAGTCTCACAATTTTCTATTAAAAAATTCATCATACTTTACCAGTTACTAAAAACATCCTATGTTAGTAAAAACACCACTTTTGACAGATCAAGTCAGGAAGGTCTTCACCAGATTTGGCTGCATTACTTTAAAAGCTGACCTCCTTTAAAGACTTGGATCCTTTGGTCTACCAATCTACAAGTGTTGCTGTGAACAGGGCCCATATCTACATTTTCTATTTGAATAACTATGCATTTGTATAGTGCTAATTACATTTGATACAGGCTGCTTCACATGCTCATGTTTATAAACTTAAACCGAATCTACCAATTCCCAAAGCTGCATGCCGTGGAAAGTCACCCATAGCTACATGGCCAATTCCAATAGCCATGCAGTTATTGACCTTAGATTTCTAGTTGAAACTGGTCCTTAGCCTAAATGCACTTACCATGAAGCTATCCATATTAATGTACATTTGATATGTGTTAATCAACTTTACCCAATCAATGAAATTGGGGAAAAGGAGACATGGGAAGTCTTTTTTTGTGAACAGGTGTTAAATATGGATTATTTCTTTATTGAATCATAGTGTACCCAATTACTCTAGATTAGTTAATAATTGATAGGCTGACAACCTAACCACTTCAATGTCAAAATATAAGCGTGAACTAAAAGTTCAAGAGTCCCAAAATGCCCATTTGCATATATAACATACAAGTGTGTGCATTACATACACACAAGCTATTTTGCTATGTGTTGTTGATGACTAATGTAACATATGTTTATGGAAGGTTTTTTAAACATACGAGACAGAGTGCCTTGGTGCAAATATAAGCCCAGAGGACACCAGGTGCTCTAGAAACTCATGTAAACAACTTCTCCATATGATAGGTGAATGACCAATGAAAGCTGATGAAGATTCTCTAACAGAGGCTGTGTTCATTATTTTCATTTTATGATACAACACAAAATAAAATTCTAGTATCCCTAATGTCTATGAAAATCTATTTATTCTCTGGTTTATTTTGTTATTTATTTGTGTTGGGTATTTGTAATCTGTTTGACATACCATAAGAGGTGAGACCAGCATACTGGCAACCAGCACAACTGAACTGTTCTCAACAAGACCCAGAGCAGCAATCATGCTGCAATAGCAAAAAAAAAGTTTGGGAGTAAAATAATATCATCAAAACTGTAGGAGAGAATAGAAGACAATTAATGAGCAACATGCAAAAATTCAAGATCATTATGAGAATTTTGCCATTGTTGGGTGAAAGGAAGGGGCCAAATGATAGTAGCGGTCTGCTAAAGCACAAATGTTCCTTTTAAATAGTCTTTAAGCTGCATAAATTGAAAACAGTTAAATGATAATTATAGCAGCATTGTGATTTGCAAAAGATGCTAGAAAAAGGCATGTATTGCAGGGAATTTTCAGTCACTATGAGGCTAAAAGGTCTCATAGTGTAAGTACAAGTACAATACACGTTTTCTTCTAAAAAACATTTGGTTTAAGGATTGATTGAGTGTTAACCCTATTACTTACCTTGCAAGGATGATAAGCATTATGTAATCAAAGGATATGGTTGATCCTTTCATTACCCCTTGTACCACCTGGAAGAAAGCAATATACATGTAATTCCTAAAAGTTGAGGTAATACTTTTATACTGCATACACACATTCCATAAAAGTTGAGGTAATACCTATATAATGGATGGCATGCTCTTTATTCATTCAAGGGGAAGTAATGCATATTATAACAAAATATATACATGAAGCTAGGGCATGATTATAGGGCAAAGAATGTGCACTCGTTGACATTTGTATGATCCAAGCAACTCGATTCAAGAAAAAAATACAAAAAAAAAACTAAATCTTACATTTTACTGATAATCTGGATCAAAATCAGATTAATTAATAAAAAAAGGATATTACCTGTTCGACAGTCATCCTAGACTTGACGGAGAGAGCAAACTGCTTCAACCCATCATTATCACTGTAAGAGGATGAAATGGTGGTAGAAAAAGAAGTTTTGTTTGAATGAAGCTTCATCTCATAAGCCCTTCTGAAGATTTTTCCATTGGTAAATTTTGTTTCAACCAGCTTTACTGATTGACTGATTATGTAAATAGAAAACCTGCCTTATTAGGATTTTAGCAACACAGAATTAAATTACAGAACTCTGTGTTCTCGGTGCATTGTCTCCATTTTATCAAATAAATTCTTTTCTGATACATCCTAGGGGCTAGGGCATGCACTATTGTGTGGAAATTTTTGGGTTTGAAAATTTATGCTGTTCTCTGAAAAAATAAAATCCTGGTCTCAACGTAACATAAAATCTTTGTAAATGTGGGGAGGCAATTAATTTGGATTACACACAATTACATTTTTCTGCAGTTCACTAAGTCATATATGCAAAGAATGCAAATAGACAAAAATACACTTCATAAATGCAAGTTCACAAACACAGAAAGTATAATGAATGAATTATGTGATTAAGAATAAAAAAAATTGCAACACTTAAGAAAATAGCGAAATAAATGAAATATGAAAAAATGATAATGAGAATTTTTAATCAAACATGGAACTTTTCAAAAATAAGAATGCTGAACATGTTATGCGTGCTTTGTCCACTCACCCCCGGATTCTAAGTAAAAGCAAGATTCGCATGTTAGTGGCCAGCAATTAAGACAATTGCTTATCAACCCATTAAAAGCCAAAAGCACGCATATTTTGGAAAGAGTTTTGAAAGAAAAATGTTAATCAGAACACTACTAACAACTCTCCTTCAAACATTTTTTTGCAAGATCATTTATAGTTCCAAATTATTGTAAAATGTATCATATATCCAGATGACAATTTCAAGAGGAACTCTTAAGTATTAATGGGTTAATGTACAGTACCATAAAGCAGCTAGTATGAAAAAACAGTCTTTTTAAATCAGCTGCACAAAGCAATCAGCTACTAGCAAGCCACAGTGATGTATTTTTGATATTCATGTCCTGTGGCATCCCAAAGTGATCAGACCTTTCTTACTATATCTTTTCTGAAGAGAGTATTTTTTGGAAAATATCTGAAGGATAAATCTTAACTACGGTCCCTAATCAAAAACTATCCTTCAACTATTTAGCAAACTCATTCTAATTCCAATGGTATTTTCAAATGTATCTGATCCTTTATTCAATTAGTTTCAAAGACAACTTAGAGCATAAATAGGTTGATACAAAAAGATGCTGTGCAGCCAGCTTGGTCTTACAAAATAAAGCATTGATTCTCCGCTGGCAGCTGAAATAGATGAATAATGCACAAACTTATATCAATACAATATACCAGTAGTGTTTCACTTTTATTTCTTTTCATCAATCTATAACCAATATCTCAGTGTTAAAGCACCTCTGAAATGATATCAGGCTCCATGCATGAAAAGGCAGACACATAGTTCCTCATGTAACTTACTAGATATCACCAGGAGAAAATGACTGGAAGGCTGAAACATTAATGAATTATGGTAAACCCTATAAAAAGATCATGAAGTATGATGCTAACTGTATATTATTATTTATATATATACATATATATAATATATATCTATATATATACTATATATATATACTATATATATCTATAATATATATAATATACTATATATAATATATATATATATATATATATATATATAAAATATATATAAATATATATATACTATATATATATAATATATATATAATATATATTATATATAATATATATATATATATATATATTATCATATATATATATATACACACATATTATATAGTACCTTTTTTTTATATTCCATTTTATATTCCATTTGACTCTCTTTTGCAAATCACTTTAAGAAGAGCAGAGCCAAATTCACATTTGAGTATAATGTTTAAAAATTATTCGGCTTCTTTTTGCCTGTGCACATAAGACATTAGCAGTAAGGTAGCTGCTAACGTTGTATGTGTGCATGCTGCTGAGATAAGTTTATAGACTAAAATGGCCGCTCCCAGTGCCTCAATTTGTGTCTGTTAGGATGTGGTTTAAATAGCAATATATCTCCTTGTATGAAGGTTGGCAATGGTGGGAACTTGGGTTTAAGTAGAGAATACCCTAAGAAACTATTTGGCCTATGTTGTTGTTCATGGTTGGATTGTCCTTTAAGTTTAAGATGTAATGAAAGTAATACATTGCAAGTGCATGTCATCTACAAGCATGAAGCAGTTAGTTTATAACAGATGTTTGTATCAATGACTTGTATTCTTACCTGCTTTCAGTATCAGAGATGGGGTCCACCCCTGACTCCCCAATCTTCCTAGTGCCCTCAATACAGAATGGAGACATCAAGAGCACTGAAAGGTAGACATTAATGATGATGATGATGATAGTTATCATGAGTCATCATGATCATGACGATCATCACCGCGTATCATAACCAGTATTATGCTGATAAGAACATGATCACCCTCATTTCTTATCCTATTTCCAGCACCCATCGCCATCACCACCCCCAAATCTCCACACACAAACAATCACTCAATTTCATCATCTTCAATCACCTTAATCACTGTCATAATTTTCATTGACACAAATAATCTCTTAATACTCTTTTCACTGTGAGATTGTGGTTTAAGCATTTATTTTAGACGGGTACACCCAGTTTCTCTCCCCAGTTATTTGACACATACAGATGCATTTAGGGCATTTGCGAAGAAAATAATCCTCCAAGGCCTAGTAATTCTTTTTTAAAGAGAGTATGTTGTGATCAACATCACAAAAGTTCCCTAGCTGATTTGACCGTTTATGAAGAAATATTGGCATTTGAATATCCAATGACCTTTTAAAGGTAAGCTATAACTTACTTGATGAATGTGTTCTCCAATACACCAATGCCATAATGTTGTAACAGATTCAGAACTGTCTCAGATGCAGAACTTCTAACAAGAAATGTTACCTGTAAAACCAAAACAAAAGTTTGTTTATTCTTTAAGTGACTATTTACATGAGCTAATCAAAGGCATCACACTTAGAATCAACTTTGATCTCTTTTGGATAAGTGTAGATACCTAATCATTGGTCCCTCTTCAATGCAAAAATGCAAATAGTATATATATATACATACATACATATATATATATATATATATATATATATATATATATATATATATATATATATATATATATATATATATATATATATATATATATATACAAATATATATACAAATTTATACAGGCACCAATATAATTTTCAGAACTAACTCATTGTGCCGGGCAAGTAGTTAATGATTTTTACTTGTCCGACATAATCTTTGACTTGCCCAAAATAAGTCATATATAACATATGCTAGACATATAATGTTTATCATGGATTTAATTATTTGAAAACCATTTTCTTTTCAATTTTGTTGCTGTGTTTGCATATTTATGGGTGTTTGGGCCATTTACTATAAAAAATGTGATTACTCTTCAGAAAATCAGCTTGCCCGTTCGGACAAGCAAAAATCTGTTGCCCTTCTAACCTATGAAACGCCCCTTACATGATTCTGAACTGTTGGGAACCATAAAATGCATGCCACATTATTGAGAACAATACCAATTCTATAATTATATTGTAGTTTATGAAGTTTTTTCTGCTCCTGTCAATGATAGTCATTGAATAATCATTAAATGAAGTATAACTGCCTAATGAACTATATAACAATGGGCTTACCAGAGCGCGGATTTGCTTTTCACTATATATATACATATATATATATATATATATATATATATATATATATATATATATATATATATATATATATATATATAATATATATATATATATATATATATATATATATTTATATATATTATATATGTGTGTGTGTGTATATATAAACATGTATATATATATATATATATATATACATATATATATATATATATATATATATATATATATGTCATATATATATATATATATATATATATATATATATATATATATATATATATATATATATATATATATATATATATATATATATATATGTATATATATATATATATATATATATATATATATATATATTAGAGCTGCACTCACGGAGGGAGATCAACTCATGAGCTCACCACCCGTTTGACTCGTGAGCTCATGAGCTCACGGACGTTCTGATTTTCCAAAAAGATATTTATTTTCCAGCCCAGCTATTAAGAAATAAATATTTATTGGCGGACATTTATTAACATTGCCAAGTTTATTTAATTTCAAAACGTGCTGACGAGGTTAGTTTAATACTCAACACCGCTTGAATGTATACATTGGGGATTGTAAAGAAGACATGACAGCGATAAGCAGTTATGTATGTTGATAATGTGTGTTATGGGCCCTGTGTTACGTTTGTGTCCCCAACATCGACGAGCTGACGATTTGAACATTTCAGCTCGAGCTCGGCGAGTTTGCTCCAGTGCTCGAGCCACTCGAGTTTGTGAGTGGTGAGTGCAGCTCTAATATATATATATATATATATATATATATATATATATATATATATATATATATATATATATATATATATATGTATGTATATATATATATATATATATATATATATATATATATACATATATATATATATATATATATGTATATATATGTGTGTGTGTATATATAAATATATATATATATATATACATATATATATATATATATATATATATATATATATATATATATATATATGTCATATATATATATAAATAAATATATATATATATATATATATATATATATATATATATATATGTCATATATATATATATATAAATAAATATATATATATATATATATATATATATATATATACTATATATATATATATATATATTATATATATATATATATATTACTATATATATATATATATCTGCAATTTCATGATCGATAATCAGTTACAGCCAACCGATCGATTATCGATCATAATCAGTTCATCGACCTGTATTACCCAATTACTGAAAAAGTGCGAAGAACTGATTATGATCGATAATCGATTGGTTGGGTGAAACTGATTATCGATCATGAAATTGCAACCGATTTCCCAACCCTCGTTATCACTGTGGACAATAATTATAAAAACAACCTCCTCCATTCAACAAGCCACCATAAATCAAGCTACTGATAAAGTTACCTGATAAAATTCCTCATTGTGCTGTGAGTTGCCAGATATCACTGGTGATGCCCATGCTCACAAGGATGCCTTTAAGTAACTGAAAAATGAATTCAAAATAAATGATGAATAAGGGAATTTATCTCTTGAAAAGAAAACTCATAACCTTGCAATTTTTAGTTATAAACTGTGGCTTAGGCATAAAAATGCTCTACCTACCTACCCTATTCAATTCGGAGCATTTCAGGAAACAAACAATTCACTTTTTAGGCCTAATATTGGGATAAGTTTTGCAATATTTAGACTACCCAGCTCAAAGCAGTTTACCTCACATTGCTTCAGTACATCCCACTGTGAAGCGGGGTCACTACCATATTGGTTATTGAGTCAACTTATAAAAAATCCATAAACCAAAATCTTCATTCCATCATATCCATGTTTTTGAACTGTACATGCCTGGAAATCTCCTCTGCAAGTGCCATCATGACATAAATGATACTTTAAAAAAATGACTTTGAATTGAGCATAAAAACATAATAAATGATGGAGATTTGTAGTTGGGTGCTGATTAAAATTGCACCTTCTTTGATTTTGTTTTCTAAATATGTTCTAATGAACAAGGACTTAACTGAAACATTCCATTCTTTTTTAGCCCACCAGTGACTACAGGCATGAATGAGTTTAACAATGTGTTGGAGTTAGTACAGAACATAAAAGACTGTACATATCTATTTTAGTTTCATGAACTTTCTTAACCAATTCATGTTTAACAGAGCATGTCAAGGGAGCTGTTTTAGTGTCCTGAATGACATTTCTCATTCAAATACTTTCCTACCATTCTACCCAAGTATTTGTCAGAAAGTTTTACCTAAATTGTAAGGCTGTTTCGCCACTGTGAGTATTATTGGGTTAATTCAAATTCTACAGTAGACTTCTGCCTTCTATCAGATATGTGACATGAAGGCAGGAATGCAGCAACAGCT
Organism: Maea johnstoni; assembly: GCA_963942565.1. Taxonomy (NCBI): domain Eukaryota; kingdom Metazoa; phylum Annelida; class Polychaeta; order Spionida; family Magelonidae; genus Maea; species Maea johnstoni. Next base: position 71,614,255 of record OZ012684.1, on the reverse strand, counting down.
CAAGGCAAACAATATGACAAATACACCAGTATCTGGGCAGTCTAATTCATATCTGGATATATTAGTGGTGAACAGGAATGATTAGCTAAATAGGCTGAACATTAATAGAATCAACCAAACCCAGTTAGCCTGGGTTTTGATGAAGATTAATGGATATGTCACCAACTAATGTTCACCTCCAAAGCATAGTTGAAAATGGGTGGAAACCCAGTGGCTTCTTTTATTTATAATATCTGCAAACATGTGCACGACTTTTTATTCACCTAAAATGTAAAATTATATAGACAATATATTTTACAAATTTAAATAGGAGAAAGCTATGTCGAACTCTTCATACAAATACTGCTGTTTTGTACAAAAATTAATCACTTTTTCTTTTACTTCCGTAAAATATTCTCTAATCTGTATGCTGCTGATGGCTAATTTAGATATTACAAAATGATGCAGAAAACCTAGAAAATGACTGAAACCCTGGTACATGGGTACTCGTCTTAGAGTACTCAGAGAGAGGGCTATCCAATGAATACCAACATGACAGGGTTCAGATGGTTTAAAAAATAAATCAATTTTTCTTTTACTTCCGTAAAATATTCTCATTAATCTGTATGCTGCTGATGGCTAATTTGGATATTACAAAATGATGCAGAAAACCTAGAAAATGACTGAAACCCTGGCCCATGGGTACTCGTCTGAGAGTACTCAGAGAGAGGGCTATCCAATGAATACCAACATGACAGGGTTCAGATAGTTTAAAAAATCTTTGTGTCCTTGTGCTTTGGACGAAAGTAGCCTCAGCATTGGAAGGGTAACTACAGGGAACCTTGGCCCTTAGGCAAACCTTTTATGGGATACTCTACGCTATGTGCAATAGGACTCAAATACTAAATCCTTTTAACAGCTATTTAATTGACTATAAGATACCTCTCTCGTCTCAAAAGAAGAATGTTTTGTACATAATTGACCTTCACCCCCCCCCCCCCCCCCCCGCTCTTTTTTATCACCTACATTCCATATGTCACTTATCAGAACATTAGCAAGGTAGCATTTAGTCATACACGCCCAGAGATGATCTAATAGTCTGGTATGCTATCTCTAACTAGTGCAAATAAGAGCGTGCGATTGTGAGCAAACAAGATTTAACAAGTCAGTCACATTTCCTGGCAAAACCAGGTGCTTCTTCCGTCTGTCAGTGTAAATAAACACTTATCTGCCAACTGTCACAATCAAGTTAATTATCAGGAGAAAAAAATCTTTCTTATTTTCTTACTCAAAAATGCATGCATTTATCGTCTGTCAACTCTGCAAAATGTTGATTTCGCTCATTAGGTCCAATTGTAAAATTTGCCCATTGCCAACAACACAATCTCGCATGTTTGTCTATTGCAAACAATACAAACATGCGAGATTGTATTGTTGGCAAATTGGGCAGATTTTACAATTTTTGCAGAGTTGAGACAAAAGGTATCTTTATATACACACACACAGTAATGCTCAAAAGAGGTTTGCCAAATGGACCCCCCCCCCCCCCAAAAAAAAAAAAGTGATGGCAAAAAAGTAATGCTAATTTAAATTTAGAATTTAAATCCCTTATAATATAACATCAATGACATTATATGTCATAAAGAATGAATACTCACTTCCTCAAGGGGGGCATTAGGATGTCTCCAATCATCCATCTCCACAGCCACATCATCGTCCACCAAACTATCTTTTTTCTCAATATGTTTTTCCTCAATATCCTTCTCATCCATAGCATCATCATTTTGTATGGAAGCCTCTGTTGTTTGCACAATGCTTTCCTTTGGAGTAGAATCTAGAGAGCAAGTACTGTTGACATCTAAAGGGAAAACCTCCGAGCCTTCACTCAAAGAAACCACTTCTGGCTTCACACTCACAGTTTCATTTGTTTTTGCAATTGGATTCTCAAATAAATTTAGGAGATTCTCTGGCATGGGTCCAGCATCTGGGATGTTCTCCTTTTCTTTGTCAGCTACCCTGGCTGCAGATTCTGGTGGCATACTCAATGAAACCTCCTCTGGCTTCACACTCACAGTTTCATTTGTTTTTGCATTAGGATCCTCAAATAAATTCAGCAGATTCTCTGGCATAGGTCCAGCATCTGGGATATTCTCCTTCTCTTTGTCATCAGCAGATCTGGGTGGCAAACTAGCATTGCTGGGTTGAGATTTGAAAATCTCTGCTGCTGGGACTTCATTGACACTGCCACTGTCACTGGTCACACCTTTATTATCCTCCTGGTCCTGGACATTTCCTGTCTTCAAATCACTACCACATTCCGATGCTGATACCGACTTCCCATCCGTTTCTGAAACTGATCTGTAGGTGTCTGTCGCATCAGAACCTGTTGCTGACTTCTGCGAAACAACATCTTGGTTGGTTTTCTCCTTGTCAGTATCTTTACTGTCACTTTTGTTTCTGGGCACATACACCACATACAACACTGAAGCCATCCTCAGTCCAAATAACCTCTGACCTTAATGACGTCATTCTTTGGAGGGAATTCCCGATAATCAGCAAGCTGAAAAGTCTCCCGAGTTATTGGGTACTTGCAGTAAAAGCCGCGAGCCAGATACTCAAGATGAGTGATTTGTAGTGGATATCAATGGCGGTTCATTATTATCATCAGGATTATTTTTATTGAAACTAAACTTACTTATTATATATGTTGAGTTTTTGTAAGAGCAGGGTGCGGCAGAAAAGAAGACGCATTTTGACTAAATGAATAAATATTGGGTGTGAAGGTGACATTATTAAACTTAACAATAACAACACCATTTAGGCATCCGCCTGCAGGTGAAAAATAACAAAAATAATTTTACAATGAGAGTTTATTCGTCATTCCATGTTTAAGTATATGCTTTTTCAAAGATATTTATCCCAACAAACAATTAATTTCGTGCATAAACCCATACAAGTCCACTTGTCAATAGGGCAGCATCAACTTGTTCGCCAACAATGGATTTCAATGTAACATGGGTTCAAAGAAAGTGGTTCTAACTGTCTTTTTTTTTTTTTTTTTTTTTGTTAATGACGACTTTCCGTTGCAATTTTTTTGTATCCTAGACGGAAGCCAATGGTACTATTTGAAAAGCTATGCGAGAGCTTTCGTTTTATAAGTATTGTCATGGACATACACTATATATTACATTTAGCTCTCTGATATTGCAAACATGAATTTAAGTTTTAATGAATTCAATTTGTTTTGTAAATCGAAAATAAAAAAATGACTCAAATTACATAGAGCGGAATTTTGCTGAAGTGCTACATACACGGTATAAGATCCTTGTTTTTTGTTCAATCCGGTGACAGTGGAGGGGGTGAACAGTCAATCAATCGAAAGTCCTGAAAGTGCCCTTTCCAATGATGCCATTGTTGTTATTCTGAAGAAGTTCACCAAGAAATGTAACACTAAGACGCACATTACCCCCATGGGGAAATGGCTAGAATTTACTTACAACAAACGAAATGCATTTTTTAAACAAATCGAGGATGTGGTTCAGGTTGCAATGAACAATGAACGAATGGTGTTGCCAAGACTAAGCTCCTAGTCCCTTAAAAGTTAACATTCGCTTAGCACTCCCTTCAGGTTGACCAAGCAGTGTGGTGTAGTACCATCAATGGTCGACAGATGGCACCACCTATTTCTAAAAAAAAAATCCTCAAAATTAGTCCTCTATTCACCTGGTGAGATAAATCTGAACTAATTTGGCTACTCTGAATCCGTGACAACTTGGTGTCTGGTAACAGAAAAACTGTCTGGAGACAGAAAATTAAGATACACATTTGTACATAATGATATGACAGCCTAGAAAAAATGGTGAGGTGTGTTGTCACACTAGCGCGTAAGCTTAGTTTCACGCACAACCAATAGATGTCGCACACATCTGTTTTCCAAATATGGCAACTATGTCCATATTTGTCAGATCGGGTTGCGTAGTGACGTCAAACAAACGAATGCAAATAGGTTGAGGCCATCTTGGAAGTCCCTCCAAACATTCCATCTTGCAGCAGGCACTGTCTTCATCAGTCATTATGTGGAAGCGGTCTTACTGAAGGTAAGTTGAGTGATGATGCGCGTCAGGCAAAGATTTAAAACTGAACTATCAGTTGAAGATGTTTTATGCGTGGGTGATGTAATTGATCGCCTATATTCCTGGTGATAAAGGGAAACTGGCTGCCACTTGATATTAATTAACGTCTTGACTTGAGGATTGTTTACAACACATGCATGTTGATGAGTGGGACTGTCACAAGTTATATTGTTTTTAATAGGTTAGGTCATGGAACCCATCTCAGAGCAACATTTGCGAAGAGTCGATGTAATATTGCACGCTATATACTGTACGGTTATCCTGTCGTTTAAGTGATTGTTTTGTTAACCAAATAAACAATCATATATATATTTATCTATAGATATATGTATAGGAGAGGGCCCTATTAAGAATCAATTTGAGGGTTTCTCATGAAATAAAGAACAGTGTTTAGAATTTATACCAGACCCACCTACTGTTAGGTAGGTGAGGTCCTTGTGTTTATGCTGTATGGTTAGTTGATGTGGATCCCCCACCTTAGATCCTCCTTGAGGGCTTGGAAAATAGGGTTCTCAAATGTGTGTTTTTGAAAAAAGGGCCCTATTAAGAATCGCCTTAATTTTGTTCTAAAACAATTGGTTTTTGTAAATTAATTGACTTCCAAAATTTTTTTGCAATCTAATTGAATTAACAAACAGACCAGATATTTAATTTTAATCATTCTTATTTGTAAGAAAGAGGCAAATCTAGGTAGGGTTAGATAGTAGTTTCAGTTCCTTGTTTTTTAGTGGAAAAATGGAAGGCTGTCAATTTTTGGTCATTGCAGCCTTCAAGTCTGTGGCTTGGTCATCACATCACTACCTTCTTCCACCAAATTTGTTAGTTATCAAATAGTCTCAATTAGATTTTCTATAGCCCCGAAGTCACTAGTATTCACACAGGAAATATCATGATCCTACATCTTGTGATGACATTTCCACAGGAAGAAAACCAAATTGATTCTTAATAGGGCCCTGATTCTTAATAGGGCCCCTTCCGATATAATCAGAGAAATACATCCCCTTGATCCGCAGGCCTAACTGAAGTATCCCGGACCCACCCTATAACGGAATAAAGACCCCCATAGGTACTGCATGCTAGCCTCTAAGGCATCTGCGCCTCGGGTTACGCGCTGTAGCCTGGGGTTGTATTGGTCACGTGATCTGTGCAGTAAGCATGCACTGGCTGGCTGGGGGATGTCATCCTATCTAGGCCAGATAGTGAGAGGCAGCGAAATTTGATGATTCATGGGGAAGAGTATAGAATACCGGTCCCCAGAAACTGCTACGTCACGGCCTCCTGACACAACAACAATTGATGACGCGTCAGTTTAGATTAGAAGATAAGCCAATATTACAATGAGAGTAAAATATATACAGTATAATATGAATTATAAATTTTCGATGAATTAAAAAAAAGAGGGGGGGTGTGGGGGGTCTCCCCCCACAGAATGACAGTACATACCCTGTTTACTTTGGTGTCATTGCATTGTATAACAATAGAACACGCGCCGTAGGCGCGTGAGAATGCACCTGCGGTGCATTCACGCGCCGAAGGCGCGTGAAGCGCCTGCGGCGCTATGTAGCCCCTTATAGGACGAAAATCTGGGGACCGGTATTCTATACTCTTTCCGATTCATGACCAGTGCCCACTCCCTGTCTACTTCTCTCAGGTATAATAGATATTACCTGTATTGTATTTTCCATTAATTTATTGATATTTAGATAGTAATATTTAGATAATATGATATTTTAATACTTATAGAATATATCATTATGTTCATGGATGTGAACTGGATTCATTTATGAAGATTATATATATATTGCAAGTGTTACTGTTGGATCTTTTCACCGGCCTAACTGAAGTATCCCGGACCCATCCTATTAGGATGAAATCGAGGGAATATATGAACGAAAACTATTGATTCTGGGCCCGCGTGTTTGTCTGTCGTGAACAATACAAACACACGAGATTGTATTGTTGGCAATGGGCACATTTTACAATGGGACCTAATGAGCAAAATCAACATTTTGCGGTTTTGAGACAAAAAGTATGTTTGTACATACACGTAGTGGTGCTCCTAAGATAATTGCCAAGTTTGGATGGAAAACTCGAACATTTTGTCACAAAAAAATGGAAAAAGCGATTGCCTAACTTGAGTCAGACAGACTATAGCAAAATTGTCTTTCATCCACATTATCAGCCTATGTTGTGCTGAGGAGATGGGTGAGATTGTGATGTTGGCATCACAATCAGCAAGCATTTATTTTGCCATAGAACATGATTGTCTCATATGGCTGGTTATGATTTTCATGTGTTGAACTCGAATATTCCAGGTTTGTCATTTAACTGATCATAAGTTTAAACCTACCAGACATCAAAATGGTGTCAAAGTGGTGTTCCATTTGTCAAAAAATTGGATAACAAAATTAAAGAAGTATGTGGCCATAAAGGCTTCAGAGTAGTTTATCTCTGAGTTACAGATTTGACAATCTGACCAAGTTGGGAATTATAAGCCTTAGAGAATAATAATAAATATTTTTGTTTGATCACTTTATCATGATACTAGTCTATTTGAGATAAGGCAGGTGCTGTCTTTTTCAGTTATTTTGTAGCCAATGAATTCTCTAAGTCAAAAGTAATTTAACAGCGGCCTGCAACTGGCCATTGTTACTGAGTGAGAAGTTTACAATCTAGTTGAAATACCTGGAGCATTGAAAATCAATATTTCTATGTATAACAACACTCAGAAACAAACCATTAGATAAAGCAACAACATATAAAGATTAAATATTAAACCCATTTTCCAATAAATTTCTTTATTTCAGTATTTTAACATTCCAATGTATTACAATTAACCCTCTTTTAGCCTTTTATAGTCTGATTACAAAACATATTCAAAATCATCTGTTTTAAGCTTTGCAGGAAAATAATTATGCCTTGTTACTAGGGAACCATGCTATTATAATGAGAAATAATGATGCAGTATTTTTTATGCAATCATGCTCTAATTGTTAATTTGGAAACATCCATCATTTTGCTAATAGATATTTTTAAAGTACTTATGTTTATTGGCGTGTCCATTTCAGAGGAATTGCAGAGTCACTTTTCTCAGTAATTGCCATCATGCTTGTCACCTAACAATTTACTAGTTCTGCTATGTTGTGTTCAAGTTATTGTGATCAACCGAGGGTATGTGATGTGTAAAGTCACAAATAGAGGAGGTAGTACTGTATCAAAAAGTGGGTGTTGAATATTTTCAAAACATGTGCTACACAGTTTCTATGAAAGACAATGGAAAAAAATTGAAAGTGTAAAATTTACTTAAGGTAGTTATCAGGGTTAATTGTTTTGACTCGCTTTTTTCCTCTTTCCTGCTTTTATATGACCACTGTAAATCATATTAATTCATATATATATATACCAGGAGAAATTAAATACTTCTTCAGCACTTTTTTGTGATATTTTGAAGTACTATTTTGTCTTTGTTTGGAAATCCCTAGTATATGCTTAAACCATGAAGCGGTAAAGGGATTCGGTTTATAGTCTTGTATCCACCGAAATGTTCACATGACCTTCCTTCCCTAGCAGGCACTGTACACACGGAAACCTTTTCAATCCCCCGAGGGATATTCCAGAGCAGCTGGCAGCATAAAGCGCTCAAGCTCTAAGCATTGCCTTATGTACCCATATTAGGAGTGTGATCGGTATAGTGATGGGAATCTTCCCAAAATTTTAGCTCGAGCGCTCGGCCATAATGGCCGAGCAAGCTTCGAGTCCGCTCGAGCTTGATGTGTAATTACGTACTACGCCATTTACTGGTGCACCGATTCTCAATGCCGTGGTACACCGTATGCGTGCCTGACATGTGCCGGCGTATGCTGCGGCGCAATTTTGTTTTGAATCGTCCACCTTAGGGTCTTGTCTTTCCACGGCGAAATAAGACGGCGGAAAGACAAGAAACAACACAAGACAAGGTAGGGATACGTTTTATTACGTTTATTTCTGGGGGAAAAGATATTCTTGCTGTTTTTGGCCGCCAAAGTCAGCGTGTGAAGATCGTTTCCACACGCCACCGGCCGCCATTCATCACCTGTTCGACAGGTGACAAAGCTCGTTTTTTACGAGCGTGTAGAATTAGAGTCGAGCGCTCGCAATCTCAGGAGGAACGACCGAATGGTCGGGCTTCCGAGCGCTCGACTGACCACTAGATCGGTATCCAAGGTTTGGAATCGGAATCGGTAAAAAAATATTCCGATTCCGATTCCGATTCCTACCGACGTATATAGGGGGAAGAATCATAGCATTTAGGTTTAAAAGTGTATCAGATGCTACACTGTTTCAACATTCCAATGCTAATAATTTCGTTTTTAGGTAGTAGATTAGATTACTTGGCGTACTGAACTACTGACTGGCGTTGTCTCGTTACTTAGTCATCTTATTGCATTGCAATAATATGACAAAGTAAGCGTCAATTAGTATCAACATTTTGCCGATTCCAGAATCGGAATGATCGCTATGAGATTTTATACCGATCTTTTCCATAGGATCGTCGATACCATCCGATTCCTTGGTATCGATTACACTTCTAACCCATATCCTAGGTACCCATTTTTCAGCTAGGTGGACTGAGGCAACATGGAATAAACTGTCTTGCCTTAGGACAGACCAAAGTGCCCCGGCCGGGATTTGAAACAGCAACCTACTGATTACTAGTCCGACACCTAACCAACTAAGCTACTTTGTCCCCTTGAAAAAGATTGAAAAAGCTTTATTCAATCTTTCATCTCTCAATATACAAGGGAACAGAGTCAGAAGTATATACATAAATGGCACAGGGGCATGCGTTTGGACAGCAAAATGTGGCTGGAAGATGGAGATATTATTCTAGGTCTGATGTCAGTAAATCAGGAACAGGCAATTATTTAAATGAAGAGCATTGAAACCCGACCCCCCCCCTGACCCCCCCCGGAAAAAAAAATCCCAAGAGGCTCCAGTTGATGTGTCCATTCACAAACTAGGTTCCTATAATTCAACACCTGGTGACAAAATCACATGCTCTATGGGCAAATGGCCCTAAAAAAACATTAAGGCCAATCCCTGACAATGTGTATATTTGAAAATTGAAAATGCATTTTTGCCATCTTATTTGAAAGGCGATTCTGCACTGCTGCAGTCCTAAAATCATCCTTAGGGCCGTTACCTCGATGGATTGACAAAGAGCAGACTGGCGAACAGGAATGCTTAATCTCATCAATATTTCATGGCACCTGACTGGGAACTTGCAGATGTATCTATAAGTTAAAATGCTTGCGGTTCCCTGGACACTTGGATGGTTGCTTGGTAGGCAAACAATAACAACATATTGTTCCTGGCAGTGTACTTATTTTACTGGGTGGTCTCACTATTACTCAGCCATTTTTCTCATTATGTCAGAGAGCTATATACATGGGTGTGGCCGCCAGGGGCCAATTAACTTAGGTCCAGTGGTCAAGCCTACGTAACTATGAGAAATGAAAATGAGAATGTGTGAAATCAGTAGATGCTGAAGTGAAGGTACGACAACCCTATATCCTGACTGAAGTGGGCTGAGGGATGAAGAAGCCACTCTGGCCATAATGGTCCTCACACACATTTCTTCACGACAACAGGTAAGACATTAGACGAATGTCTGTGTATGATGTACATTGTACACCATTTTGTTGTGTATTCGTTTCCCCCTCTCTTGACGTAAAGAAGCAAACTTGGTCTTGCTATATGTCAATATATAGAATTGGTAGCAATATATAGAATTGGTAGGATTACCCCCCCCCCCCCCCCCCTCCCCTGTCTCCAAATCCTGGGTAAGACCCTGGGTAAAAGTGTCTGATTTAATGTCTATAATCTAAGTAGGGCTGCACACCGGAAACCGGTTGCAGACCGTAACCGATCATTAGGCTGCCTAATGATAATGATAACCGTCCCAAAATAAACCGGTTTGAAAAACCGATAAAGCAGCTATGAGGAAACTGCCTTACCTTACTGTTGACATCGCTCCGAGCACTTCCTAAGCCGTGATTCAATGAAACAACGGCTCGGCATTGGCATAAATACTTTCGTATTTAATTCTTAATGGATAATTCGTTCAAATTTAATATTTTATGGCAAAATAAAACTCATAATAATCAAATATACGATTCTGTTTTATTCAAAGAATTTGAAATCATATTTCATGGAAAAAAACAACATGTTTTGAATACGAAAGTTTGGCTATTTTTCAGAAGTTCGTCCCACGCGGTATCGTTCAAAAACCGTTAAGAAACCGTATCGTTTCAAAGTTAACAGTATCATATCAAATCGTTAATTCTTAACGGTGTGCAGCCCTAAATCTAAGGACTATCATGTAGCCACTACATACTAACCTATTAATCTAGGGGTCACTATGGTGATTTGCTTCATCAAAAAAATGCATCATGATAGACAAGTAGCATAAATGTCCACCACAGGTGATCCATGTTGAGCTACCACTGACCAGTGGTCAGGCCATGGAAATTTGAACATTGGCAAAATTTATCCTTATTTGCCATCAATCTAGTGGTGAAAACATGGCATGCCAATTCTTGAAGGAGTGTTTTTCTGTGAGGGAACGTCATGAATATAAACTATACAGAAGCAATATTGCAAAAATATGAGATTTTTTTTCAACAAATATTCCTAGGTTTAACTCTATCAATATGAACCATGCCTATAGCCCTGGCTATCCACTGTATGCACATTGTGGAGTGTCTCTCCGGATTATGTGAATACTCTATTGAATTATTACTGTTTTGATACTGGGGCACACAGGATCACATAATAACATGACATTTAAAAGCATGCTCAGTTTTCTCAACAGCATGAATGGAGGCTTAGTTGCCTGCCTACATTGATCTAGTCAGATGATAACATCCATCATTTTGCAAATGCCGACGTCGGTTTTCCTTGAGGCAAAGGTCAGAGCCTTACTATTTCCTGAGCCAGCGAGATGCTGGGGAATACACAAGACAATGGAATCAATATGCCACCTGTGATTCCGCCACCAGCAACCTTGCCAGCAGGTCTGCTTTAACGCTTTATACCCTGGAAAACTGCTTTCATATTGAGTGACATACAGCTACAGTGGTATACTGGAAGTAGGGGTGTCTATCAAATGCACTCACGCTTTGCACCCAGTGCGATTACACTCAGATATGAGTCTTGCACTGTATATAAACCGGAAGAAGATGAAGTAAAGATTTAACCCATACATGTACATTGTTGTCATTGGGCAATAAATGCTCACTTGGTAGTATGTAGTGCTGGGAATCGTTGGAAAATTTCAGCTCGATTAATCATCCAAATATTTGATCGATTAATCGATTATAATCAATTATTATTAATGTTGATATGCCCACTAAACAGTGTCCAATATATGGCCGTTTTTCCCTTAAATTTTGAATGATAAATGGTCAGGTTCATGTTTATTACAATAACCTTTTACTTTTATGTATGGCTTTCATGGTAAGCAAGGTCCCTTTTAAAGGGAAACTTTGACCAGATGAGCAGAAATAATAATCGAAAATGATCGATCTTCTGTTTCAATAATCGATTAATCAGAATCATGGCAAAACGACCGATTAATCGATTATTTCGATTAATCGTCCCAGCACTAGTAGTATGCATGCAGCTGAGTGAAATTTATTTGCACTCTGCAAGGAGCTATTTTCTTGATTTTGCTGTCTTCCTTTTAATCGACTCTCAGATGACTCAAATGCTTCTGCTCCTGATTCTATGTTCCATCTGTTTGATTACCATGCTTGCAAATATTGTTCAAGGCTCAAAATTAAGATTTTATTCCAGGGAGCCCAATTGCATCTTCATACGCTTCATAAAGTTGAGTACATATCAAACAGTTCATCTTTGGGCTCCCTGCAGAAATTCAATGGAACCAGAGGAGAGTTGAAGGCAGCCCTGGGCTACCGGCCCCAGCTATCTTCGAGCCCTGTTATATTTACAAGGATTGCGGGTTAACTCTCCAGATATACCCCTAACCCCAGTAATTATGGGTCTTTGCATATATCCTAGATGATTAAATAAGCAGTCAATAGGTTAAACCCCTGAGTGGATAGATGGACATGCAGGATTTGGTCTTCATGTGTAAGAGGTAAATCAATTTCACATGCTTCCTCTTTGATGGCATCGTGTTGCTAGGAGAAGGCATGAGGTCGCCATTCTCTAGCCGCCTCTCATCAAGCAGCAGGAACCTCCAGGTGAGTCCATCTCTATTAAACTATATTCTCTGGCCACACCGGTAGATTGCGTACAGGGGGTAGATTCCACATTCTGCGGGAGTACCAGAAGTGTCAGGTCACGGCCATGTACCAGAAGTGCATAGCTGTAAAGGAAATGGTTAAGAATAAACACTTTCGAAAATAGGTTCGCATCTGGTTACATTTCCAGCTAGTCTGTACAAAGGAAATATCATTAGAGTACTCAGTAGCTTATCATAGGTTCAGTTAGTATAGTATGGGTAGAAATATGTTGTGAGAATAGTTCATTGTCTTTAATCATTAGTTGCAGATGCGAAATAAATAAATGAATGAATGAAAAATGACTTGAAAATGGTAATTATAAAAAAATGTTTCAGCTTTTCAGTAATTAATTGTTACACAATTGTTATTGAATTTAAAAGATTGGTGTGCCCCTTATCTTATATATCAAGCACAATGTCAGTAGAAATTGTATCTGACTTTGATATCAGTATTGAAACCCATATCAACACCAAACCTTGAAGTGAGATGCCAATAGAAATAGAATGCTTATCCGACTGTCAACATAGAATCTATATCTGATTTTCTTTAAGTGGGATGACATCCCCTGAGTGTATCCTTCAACATAGTAGTAGGCCACAAAGATGCATGTTTTGCGTAGCGTCAGAGGGGGGATTTCTGTGACTGATGAGTGAGGCATGAGCTATTCTATGAAAAATATGATGGGTATCCTAATATCAACACAGAAATCTATATATGAATATATAATTTTCTCTAAGTGGGGTGACCTCCCCTGAGCGTGTCCTTCTATACAGTTGTAGGTCATAAAGATGATTGTAGTGAGTAGAATCAGGCGGGGGATTTCTGGGACTAATGAGTGTGGCATGAGTTATTCTGTGAAAAATATGATGGGTTTCCAAATATCAACATAGAAATTTATATCTGATTTTTTCTCTAAGTGGGGTGGCATCCCCTGAGTGTGTCCTTCTATATAGTCTCAGGTATCATAAGTACATAAACTGCGTAGCTTCAGAGGGGGTATTTCTGTCACTAATGAGTGAGGCATGAGCTATTCTGGGGAGAGATTCCTGTGAGGAGTGTCTCGGTGCAGCATCAGCTTGACATTCTTAATTGGCAATCAAGCTGATCTCATACAGTATGACATAAGCCGGAACATTCTATCTGGTATCCGGTGCTTCACTGTTATTGGGTACAGTTTTGATCCACATTGCTTAATGGTCAACCGAAGCACATGAAGGATTACTTAGGAAGGATTAATAGGAGTGGATTTTGTTTTCAACCAAAATTAAAGGGGCTGTATAGGCTCACATACATATCAGCTGATATGTAAGTTATAAACTTCAAGAACAGGACATGATGTCCTCCTTTTTCTCTCAGTGATCCCATGAGGGAAGATTTTGTGTATTGCCATTAGACGGCCTGGCAGCAGCCATGTTTTTTAAATTGCTGACAGCTGAGACTATTCGAGGGGCACTGCTCACTTCTTGTTCGGAAGTTCCCACTGCATCATAGACTGCAATGCTTTTCACAAGTGCTCTTTGCAAAAGTAGTATAACAAACTTTATCAAACAGGAAAATGGTAAAATCATGTCCAGCAATTTACTTGACAAAAAGATACTGGTGGTATTATTTTATTAGTTTCAACATGATTTATCTTCATTCAGTTGCTTTACTAATTTGGCTACCCAGTCATACTTACGCCACTTTGACAAGCTTGGATTGATGGAATAAATTATGTGACATGCTATCTCTTTGGGTGGCCCCACCAACGAAATGAAAAAATAATAGGATTCAAGCAATCCTTTTACATGATTTATATTCTATCACTTAGATTACTCTTTATGATCAGAGGCACAGTATTCAACTATTTAATAGAACATAGTTTGATAGGCATAAAAAACAAAAAAAAAGGTCATTTAAAATTATGTTGATTTAGCCTCTTCATAAAAATAGGCATTGCAGACAGTGCAACACAGGTATAGTTAGATGTTAGCGTACAATTCATAATAAACAGACAACAACTAAATATAGAACAGTGACATGCAATAGGCACTTGCTAAGACTCAGACACATTTACTCATACAAATAGTTGGTGACCCATTCATGCCTCAAGTTGGTGGTCCAACACACATGCAAATATATATAAAAAAAACAATTCAAGAAAAATACTTATCCTCATTTGATGAACAATAGCAACAAAAATTCTTACACAGGATTCCTTTTATTTATACATATCCTCAAAAGCTTGCCATGAATACAACCTGCAGCGAAAAACTGCAAAACGAACAGAAAAGAGCCAAATATTAACCAATCACATATATGCACTAACATATACCCAAACATTGGCAAACAAAAAATATGACAATATGTCATGAATACAAAGCCACGAAAAAACACACAAAAAATATGAAAACAAAAAAAGACAGAAGAAACAAAAAAATCTAAAATTAAAACACACGAAAAATATCAAAAAAACAACAAACAAGGCCAAGGAACACCTACATTATCCAAGCCTTGAAATTTTATCTCTTAAAAACACAAAAAAAACAAGAAAAAAACACGAAAATATTTTTTAAAATGAAGGCTGTGTAACACCCACATTTTTAAAGCCTTGACACCACCTTGACGTCACTCTTGTTCAATCTTGAGGCATTTGAGATAAAGCAAGGGAAGTTCCTCTTGTTTTGCGGTTGCATTTATTCCGTCCACCAATGGGGTGGTAAGTGTATAAACACATCAGGCAATGATTTTTTACATTAGTATATTTGACTTTTTTCTTTTATTTTGCATGCAGAAAGTCTTTTTTTGTTGTTTATTGGAGTCTTCAGAATATCAACTGCTTCATAGCATATGCATCTATCAATCAGGTCTATTGTTAAGATGAAATGCACTAGTTTCAGAACACAGTCATTACACAAGTCAATTTGTACTTCAGTGCATGTCTATTTGATAACGAAGTCTTTCAATTTCCTAAATACTAATTTAAAACTTTTGTGTGAGATCTCATGGAGAGGCCAGTTCACTGTGGTTACCTTGACAACCCGGAAGCCTCCAATTTAGAATTCTTGGTGGAGGTCTTGGCTTACTTGCACATGGTAATTAGAATTGACGGCTCTATAGCTATACCTGTCACGACTGGGAGAAGCGCTTGGTATTCGCAGACTGCCGTGCTAATAGCAGCCGTGCCCAGCCACTTGCTTAGGAGAGGCACCTGGCGCTAATTGCTCATTGTTGCGTCGTATCTTCGCATTCTCTTTGCTGGGGGGCTCTCACGGACAGCTAGCTTGATCCTTCTCTCACGATTTCTCTCGTATAAATAATGCCTGCTACTCGCGAGGCGGATAGAAGTGCACCGACACCACACGGCTACTATCAGGCGTATCCATCTATAGATAACCCAGCATGGCAGCCTTCCACTCTATATAGGAGATTATCTTGCGGGTGTAATTGGTCAATTTAGCATAGATCTTTAACAATACACTTAAAGGCACTGATGTTATGGATTTAAGCAGGCTATTTTTGGTAAGTATAATTTGCATGAAGGTTATTGGAATGCCGATTGTACTTGGGAACTTAGATATTGACATATGACGTGCATAACATGTTCAATAATAGGGAAAGCAACAAAACAAGTAACAGGAGTAGCTAAGCAAAAGCTTTTAGTTACATTGGAATTTTTTTTATGGAATAATATGCCTAAATAGTCTGAGATACTCAAATATCATAGCATAAAATTTTGATTCACAGAAACGAAGACTAATAGAGTTGGCATGGAAGTGTAATACATGATCTGCTTTTTATGGTTGGAATTCGCACATGACTTTATACACTTGAATTGAAATTTGCGGTTGTTTATGATTGATGCCATTTACTTTCACATTTTTATTTAGAGTAAATCACTTGCAAAGAGGGATTTGGACATTTTGTCTGTGTTTTTTTTACTGAAGCCTAAACCAAATGATAAAAGATTTACTCCCCTCTGGATCAACTAAGTCTATTACATAGCTGATAATGCAAACCATGAACCTCCCTAGTGTTTTCACTATCCAAGTAGAATACAAGAACCCTTAAGGTTATGAATTCCAACTACAAGGAGAAAAGACTATAACTGTCTTCAATGCAGCTTTGCGTGAGGCAATGATAGAAATAGTAACAGTGCCTCAAACTACACCAGCCTCTCTTACTATCTAGAGCAAATTCTAGTCTTAGAGCAGCTATATATCTAGCACAGTTTCTTTTTTCTTTTCAGTGAATAGAAACTGGGGTACATGTACTGATATTGATAGAACTAATGCAATCTTGACAGCTCTTCTTTTTTTGTTTCCAGATGTAAGTGCCTCCACTCAAGTGACCACACGTTACATCAGGAGCTGTGCCTGCATTCTCCCCGAGCAACAAAACAAGGAGCCTGGTGCTAGCTTATAAGCTGGAGGGAGGATGTTTTCATCACAGCCTTCTCTGACGTAAGCAAGGAAATCGCAGCAGGAGTTCACTTGCATGCAGGAATCATCTCAGTTTGTTATTGCTGTCACACAATTAGGCTGACATGGAAGTGAAGTCGTCGCTAACGATTATCCAGTCTAAATACTATCAATTGCATGCATGGTAAAACGTCAAGGAGTCATGTCGATCTCAAAATCGACCAAGATGCGTGATTCGGCGTCAGAGGGGTACAGTAGTGGTATCCTGGAGGGTGGTGATAATGAGGAGCATGGACCTAAGAAGGAACGGAGGAAGACCGCCTTCGAGCGGCTTTCTCATGATCTATCCAATGATCACAAGTGTCTCAAGGAGATAACTTTAGGCAAACGCATAGGATTTTACAGGATTCGAGGAGAATTGGGAAGTGGTAATTTCTCTCAAGTGAAAATGGGAATCCATGCACTTACAAAAGGTAGGTTATTTATGATATCGCTATGAAAAAAGCAGATTTTGTATGCTTAACTAGTTATCTTTTACTGATTAGTGCCCATTAGATTTTGATGTTGATATAGAAAGTAACTAACCTGCATACTTTGTATATTAACATATTTTAACAATTACGCCTTCCCTGCAAGTTTCAAATACACTTCATAGAATGTACAATTTATAGTTAATGGCATCTTATCCTGAAAGATTTTCTACCCATATCAATGAGGAAATGGGTGAAGTTTTATTGAGTAGACTTTAAGAGTCATTTATCCACCAGGGAGGTAGGCAGCCTTTCTCTTATACAATGCTTCAATCTAACATGTTGGCAGCCTTCTTCTTATACAATGCATAAATTTAACATGTAGGCAGCCTTCCTCTTATACAAGCATCAATCAAACATGTACCCATCTTAACTTCATTCACCCACGCCTTTTTAACTATTGATTACCTCTTGTCCTCACTTGACAACCTAAAGGATGTTTACAACTAACTGCTATCAAAAGAAGTTACGTAAAGCAGTTCAGTTGGTTCCATTTAAAGACAGTCTATACATCCAAGGCATGTATTCAGTTATCGTGTATTTGAAAAAACAGCATGCAAGGTTCAACTTTCCCTGGGGCACATGATATGCCAATAGATTTTGCTGTTGCTTGTTGGTATCAGATTTTTCAGACTAGTGGGTCAAAAATAGTATCACAATAACCAGAAATCTTGTTTTTGACTATGTATTTTTATTATATCAAAAGAACTTTTACGGCCCCAACCCTGAAATCTAAATATCAGACCTAGCTGGTACCTAAACAAATAAACAAGGAGGCAGGTGCAATTCATGGCAGTCGGTTGTTTTCATGTGTTGTTGTAATACTGTTGCTGTGTCTGATAGGAATAACATTGAAATGGGTATCTTTTCACCATGGCACTGCACTTCAGGTATCATAATCCTGTATGACCTCAGATGGTATTTGTTTGTTCAATAAAACTACAGCCTGAGGGAAATTGGATGCAAAATTGATGAGAATAATGGCAGACAGGTATTGTCAAACCTTGGAGAGTATCAGATGGGGGAGCTGTCTTGTTTTTGCTTGGGGTACAAACGTTTTTTACCCTTCCAATGCTGAGGCTACAAGGACGCAAAGTATTTTGAAAACGATCTGAACACTGTTGCGTTGGTATGCATTGGATAGCTCTCGCTCAACACTCAGCTGAGTACCCATTTGCCTGGGTTTTAGTCATTTTAAAGTTTTTTTGCATCATTTTGTATTTGCCAAATTAGCCACCAGCAGCATAAGCAAAACAAATCTTAAACATGGGGTAGAAGCAGTTGTTAATCCCCTCCTTGTACTCTATCCACACCTGCATCCATGAGGTCTACCAACATTCTAAATGTAAATCATAAACATGGGGTAGGTGCAGGGACTTAGCCAGGACCCATCCAGCCTGTTTTTTGAACATGTAGTTCTCTGAAAAACCCTTTTTGCACAGGCAAAAACTCTTTTCCGTTTTGACTTTTTTGGGTTAAAACCAAACATTTTCCTAACAAACCATCTTTTAAGACATGACTGAAACCTTGTATAAATTGCCTTTTTTGAGACAAAATGCTTGTAAATATGAATGGTGTAAGGATTTTAAGTAGCTGAGTAGGTAAGTTTGGATGGGTAGAAATATTGTGATTGATGTTTCAGATGAACTTAAAATCCTGGCTGAGACCCTGGTCAGGGGCGGTCATTGAACCTCTCCTTGCACTCCGTCCGCATCTGCATTGATTTTTCCAGCTAATATCCACTAGTTCTGCCACTGTGAACATATATATATATATAGTGAAATTGATATTGTTATAGTTCAAGCATTGCCCCATGCCTATTCCTTTGTTAGCATTGATAGTTTTTTATCAACTGTGTATGACTGCGCAATATAAAAAAGGTGCCACAATATCCGGTGTATTCATTATTCAGGCTGTTGAAGTTGTTTTCATACTCATTAGGTGCAGGGTCTGTCGTGGCCTAGTTATGAGACCCCTGGCTCTCAGGCATGAGATTTCAGTTTTAGCCTAGGCTGAATTCTTATTTGAGGGCTAACATAGTTGCTTTACAAATGTGTGGCATTGGGAAGGGCTACGGGTCTGCAGACAGTGCCTTAACAATGCAGAGGCGCTTGAAGTTTAGAATTTCATCCTAGTTGTTCTTGATGAATTCCCCTGTCATTTGCTTACAAAATCTGAAATTGTCATGGATATAGTGCTTGGACGATTTATCAAAATATTGCATTATTGATCGTTGGACCACGATAGTAGCGCTATCGATAATCAGCGAGATTGTCGATAGCAAACGATAATTGATAATTAGCGTCAAAATTAAAAGCACATGTAATCACATGAAATTGTAAAAAATGCAAGCTAACTACTCACCACAACGCCACTTCTATTACTATTAGTTTGATATACTGGCGGTCCCTTCCGGTAAATAAACCACCATTTTGGACTTCGAAATCACGTTGATAATCCTGCCTCAAACGTGATTTTGGTCAATTTCAAAATGGCGGATGTTGTTTACCAGAAGGCATTGCCGGTATAACGATCCATCAGGAGGGGAATATGGGTAAGTTTCGTGCCGCTTCAAGTTATGAAATTATCGTTTTTTATCAATAATCTATTGTCATCTGAGATGATATATCGATAGAAAAAAAATTCGGCCAAGTCCGAGCAGTACATGGATAAGAATCAAATTTGGTTATTTCAATTAAAAACAATACCTCTTCTATAGAATACCAATTTTAAAATGCTCACAGCAGCTAAAAGTAGCCTGAAAACGTTGATGAAATTTTACAGGCAAAAGTAAAGTTGGAAAAATGTTTAAAGGAGGAATGTTATTCTGAATGATACTAATAAATCTCTTTCAAAAATTTTGTAAAATCATCCTGGGCTTCAAAACTACTTCATGCATTTCTTTCTGGGTTTAATTTTATGAGGTAACTGTGCAGGCGGACACTAATCCACCTGACCCTTTTATGTTATCCATAAACTCACAGGTCCACTTTCCTGTCAGTCCATCAGTACTGACTGGTGAATTTATCCCTCGGAAGGACACATCTTAATAAAAGCCCTTCCAAGGGACTGGCAGGGATTCAGGTACTAAAACTTCTCATCCTCTTCTTGGGGCCATCAAGTGGTCATTACATGGCACGACTGGCAAAAAGGTGGCAGCAACTGGATAATGTGGAAGCAGCCAGTCCGTTTTGCTGGCAAGAATCAATTTGAAAGGAAACCTCTGCTGCTAAACAGTATTGAGGCATAGCAGTATTTCATGATTTTAACAGATTTCTTTGCTTATGAAAGGATTGGGAAAAAGCTTGCCATGCCTGAGGGGGAAGGGAGTGTATAGGTTCTGATTTCTTAATTACATTCCAGGGCTTTGGATTGAAACTTATGGTTATCAGTTTCCAATCTAGGGTATTGAATAGTATCCATGGCATTTCCAATTTGCAAGCAGTTAATTACTATTTCTTGAGTGTATACCTGATTCTCCCAGACAAATCTAATGATTGGATTTTAACTCTGTGTACTGTTATGGCACTGTTTCCACAACAAGGTAAAAATCAATGTCTTTGATTGATTTTGTCGGGCTAAGAAAGTTGCACTGGTAAAGCTGTCTCAACCGCAATAGCATTGATACCTTAGAGACCTGCCTTTTTTAGTGCTTTCACGCTTATAGATCTTGATGAGTGTTGTCTGGATATGTGACACTTTTTGAAAGAACACTTGAATTAAACATAAATTGGCAAAATATGTTGTTTTTAAACATCACTCCTTCAAATATTTTCTTTAAAAAAAATGCTTTTGTTTGAGGTATATCACCAAAATAGTGATGTGGTTTTGGCTACTACAGGCTTGATTGAGTTAAGTAACAGTAACAACTGCCTCTCCCCATGCTTTGATATATGTAGCATTGAAAGTTACTGTGTCTGGTAGTAAGTTATGCAGCTGAAGGACACCTTTGAACCTTTTGATGATGAATAGTACTGAATACCTTCAAAGTAGAAATATGCACACCTTGTATTTCCTTCTTGTCTTAATGTAGCATAAGGCATGCTGTTGACAGGGATGAAAAACCAACCAACCAAACAAACAAAAAAGCAAAAAAACAAACAAAAAATACTTTTGCGGTGTAAATTACCAAATAAGATATGGAATATTAAATTATTTCTCAAAACCATCTAGCTTTGTTAAAAAATTAATCTTTAGTTTTTTCAAAGCATTTGACACCCAAAAATGAAGTGTTTGAAGCTTGCACAATATGTTTGTACATATGAAAAGTCATGGAACCAGGTAAATTTGAGGTAATGTTACTTATTAAATGCCAAGTGGAATGTACAGCATTATTTTGTTTGAAATGCTTCATATTTCTGAAAATACCTTAAAGCAAGTAGAAAGTATCTACAAGCTAATATGTATAGTGGTCTTTGTGGTTTGCTTGTCGAAATACAACATTTTCCGCTTTGTTTATTTTATAGGCTAATATTGTGAGTGCTTTATAACAGAATACTACATGGTGTACCCACGTTTGTTTTGACTTTTGATGACTGAAAAAATGACATCTTATCTATAGTTTACTTACCACATACATACCATAGCAGGATGCACCTAATCAGATAAAGGAGGCAATGGACTGGGTTGCTTTGTTCTTAATTCTCTTGATGTTCTTACATCAGTTATGCATATATGTTTGTGTGGCCACAAATTTAGGTGTGTCATCCTCAAGAGATCTAACGAAGGCTGCATTTGCTTGAGCAGGCAGTTTGTAGCGTAATTTCAGGAGCTGGTATCATTCGTCACCTGTTATTGTTATTGCAGCCCACGCAGATGCCTGCTCATTATGTACTTACTTAACACCTGTCCATCAGCCTTCTCACCACATAACCAGCCTACCCACCACCTGCTGAGTTGATTGGCTCTTTTATAAGACACCAATCCTGCAATGAGTACAAAATATATGTTTGCATTCCTCTTTGAGGAATAACATAATCATAGAATTGTGTACCTATATAATTAATGAAAGAAAGGGAGATTCTTTATTTATATTTTTGATAAAAGCTTAAAAGTCTAATAGAAAAAAAACTTCTTTTAAACAAAATAATGAAAATGATGAAGGGACTTTAAAAAAAGGTATTGCTTAATATTGACCTGCATTTAAATCAGAGCTTATGGTTCAATCTGTGATTAGATAATGGTAGTATTCTAAAAAAAATTCAAAATTGCCTAAGAAAATTTCAGCCCAATTTTGTGTTTCATACAGAATGAAAAGAATAAGTGGATTAAGACAGGTGGACAGTCTGCCACCCTCCTAAACTATTGATAACATCTTATCTTTTAAACACCCACTATTTGAAGCTTGTTTGCCTGTGGTGTAGGTCTATTGATCCTCGCAGGCAAGTCTGTGCCGTACATTGCATGATATGTAAGCTATAGGAAATCAATGATGTTGTCATGTCTGCCAGCATAACATTGTTTTGGCTTTACTCCCCATCAACACAACCTGGCAATTGACGTCAGTATGTTTGCTATTTTCAACCAGTAACCTGTAGTTACTACCAAACGCAAGGCTCTTCAAGTAGAGGCTTACCTGAGACAAAAACAGTTCTTCAGTACATCAAATCTATCATTTGTTATTAATCATTTAATATTGTTTCATTATTATTATTATTTCATTATTTGTATTATTTACTGTGCTAATGTTAATTGTGCATATCAGTAAGTAAAGCGGTTATTGTTGCAATCTTTTTTATTTAAAAAAAAATAATTTTTTATTCATTTTCCATCATGTCAACAAGAACAGTGGTACAAATATGGTACAAAATGTTATTTGGTATAGTGTTGCAATCTCATAAGAGTGCCTAAAAACTTAACCAAAATTGTCAGGCTACTATTGAAATTTGGCAATAAAATGTGAGTGTGCACTGAGAATTCACTTAAAGGTGACACATCGGTGGTGGCATACATGTATTGAACAGCACCGGGAGATTAAGCAAGATGTTTTAAGTTATGTTTTTGCAAGGTAGCAATAAAATGAGAGTGAATTCTCACTCCACCTGTTGACGAGCGCTAAGAGACTGAGTGTGAAAGGTGTTGAAAAGAGGGGGTACTGTAAGGTGGCAATACGGGGGAAATGAAGTGACGTGCAGGTGAGGGATAAATAGAGTACAAATAACTAGCCGGGCAGGTGATAACGAGCTCCTAGCATGTGCTAGGCAATTCTGTCCGAGGCTATCGATTTATCACGGCAACAAAGCTGTGTGCGCAGATGCACTACAGAGGTAGTAAGAGGTATTCTGAAATTCTGAAACTGACAGGGGAATAAGCCTGGAAGTAGATTTTCCTTCGCCAGGCACTGGCTGCATTACTAATTTTCATAAAAGCATGTGCATCCAAAAATATCATTTCCCCTTCTTTATCCTGTCTCTTAAGTACCTCTTACTCCACTTAAAGGCTTATAAGCAAACAATAATTTTACATACAACAGTGTTACATTTTCTTTTAGAATTTGGGAAACTTAATCGCATTGCAGCTTGGAGTTCATAGGTGATAAATAGAAATAAGTGATAAGAAATATTGGGTCTAATATACATGTAGCCTTGACATTACACACATTTATTTCATTGCTGGTCATATTCGAAGGAGAGTTGTTGTTTTTTGGCTTTCTAAGTGAATTTTATCCATTAAATATTTTTCAAAGGTGGTTTACTGAGAAATACATCACCAAAATGAAATATTTTGTGGCACTGCAGGCGTCGCTTGATGAATTGGGGGGGGTATGGGCAACTTGGGGCACTTTAGGCAACTCTGATTTCCCCTGGCCAACTTGGGCTGGTATAGACAACTGGGTTACTATAATCAACTGTTGTTTGATCTAATTAGCAACTTATGACGTCATGGGGGATTAGTCTGTCACAGGTGTTATGTTTACACAGGTATTATCATTGCCTCATGTCTTGTCACCAGTCAACAGGGGTTTTCCATGGGCAACTGGGTTTCCATAGACATCAGGGTTTCTAGAGACAACTATAATTTGATTTATTCTGGCATCATAAGGAATATTGTGTGTGTGTGTATGTGTATATATATATATATATATATATATATATATATATATATATATATATATATATATATATATATATATATATATATATATATATATATATATATATATACTTATATCATTTTTTTTTTCTTCTTTTCTTTTCTTTTTTTTTCTTTGTTATTTATGCACTTTATACTTATCATTTTTATGTTATTATTATTATTTTTCTTTTGTTCTTTTTTTTCTTTTCTTTTTTTTCTTTGTTATTTATGCACTTTATAATTATTATTTTTATAATGTTATAATTTTTTTTCCATTTGTTCTTTTTCTTTTCTTTTTTTTTCTTTGTTATTTATGCACTTTATAATTATCATTTTTATAATGTTATTATTATTTTTTTTCTTTTAATATTTTTTTTCTTCTCGTATTAATGCACTTTATAATAATCATTTTTGTTATTATTCTTTTCTTTTTTTTCTTTATTTATTCACTTTATTCTTTTCTTTTTTGCTTTATCAATTTTATTATTGTCATTTTATCAATTTTATCATTTCTATATTTTTTTTCTGTTATACAATCACTTTATTATTGTCACTTATATTTTCATTATTATTATTATTTATTATTCATTATAATTTCATTTGTTTCATTTATTCATTTCATTCTTTTTCCAGAGAAAGTCAATTATTCTAACGTTAATCATTTTGATAACCAAAGTGTCACATACCAATAAGTATAATAAGTGTACATCTACAATAGAGTGACAGATTCTTGTACATGTCATATGGCTTTTACTGTGTGTGTATGTGTGTGTGTGAAATATCACACTTAGACATCCTAAAGAAATCTGCTGACACAACCCCCTCAGATGGACATTTTTGAATTTTTTAGATGTTTATTGTCAAATGGAACTTAGAGTGATCAGACATATCCCATGCCATTCAGGGTGATACCCACACCCCCACTGATGGACATTTTGGATTTTTTTAGATGTTTATTGTCAAATAGAACTTAAAGTGATCAAGCTTACCCCATATCATTCAAGGTTTTACCCACACCCCCTCTATTGGACATTTAGGAATTTATTAGATGTTTATTGTCAAATGGAACTTAGAGTGATCAGGCCTACCCCATTGCCATTCAGGGTGATACCCTAACCCTCTATTGGACATTTTGGATTTTTTTAGCTGTTTGTTGTCATGTTGAACTTAGAGTGATCAAGTCTATCCCATACCAGTCAGGGAAATACTATCTCTAATTATAGAAACACATTTATAGAAACTCAATTATAGAAACCATAAACAAAGCCACTTGTAACCTCATCAGGGCATTAGTCCCATGGTGTGAAGGGATTATCTCTGAAATTCCCTGACTCACCCACACCTGGCATCTTGGTCAATATTGTTTACATTTGTGATTTAGTGAAAGGGGAGGTGTTTAATTAGGTGCATACATGAAGATGTTCCTTATGAAATGACAGACTAACCCCCATACCTTGGACTGGGGATTTACTCAATATACTACTACCACTTACAACTTAGTTGAATTACTTGTGATCTTAATGATACAGGATGGCACCCAATACCCCCAAAATGACACTTGTGGGATTTATTAGTAGTTTTTTACCCTTCTTAACTTAGATTATCTGGCCTACCCTATACCACTCAGGGCAATACCCACACCCCCTCTGAAGGGCATTTTGGAATTTCGTAGTAGTTTGTTATCACATTTAACTTAAGAGTTATCAGGCCTACCCCATAACATTCAGGGTGATACCTACATCCCCTCTGTTGACATTTTGGAATTCATTAGTATTTTGTTATCGCATAAAACTCAACCAGCCTCAAAGCATTCATATTTATACCCACACCCCTCTATTGGATATTCTTGGGTATTCTATGTGTTTTTCTCATCCTTTTAACTCTAGCAGGTTATTTATATGTCCAAGTTATTCAGAGTGGACCAGCTATCAGATATTTTGGGCATTTTAAGCAACTTATTGGACATTTGGAGATGTTTCCATAGGTAAGTGCCCTATCTAACTTAACTGTCTGAGGCCTACCAAAACCAATTCTTATTGATAGCCACACCCCTTGAATGTACATTTGGGGTATTTTATGAATTGTACTGCCCCTATCAATCTATTATGGCTTATTCATGTTTCTCACATTCTAGAATGATACAATAACCACCGCTATTTCATAAGTTTTACTACCCTTTCTTACCAAGGAGACTCAGTCCCATGACAAATCTTTCAATATGGGTTTCCACCCCTCTATTGGACATGTTTGAAAATGTGTCAATTGTTATTCAATTACTTTTTATACTTCACATGTTTCTTCATTTTCTTGGTTAAACATTTGTTCATACTTTCATTTTATTTTTTATTTTTTTCATACTTGTTCTCCTAACCCTGAATTGCTGGCAACTTTTTTAAATGCCCCAGCAGGGATTCAAACCAAGGCAGTGGTGAGAGACAGCAGTAAGTGGCAACGACCACACTTCCATCAGGGCAGGCCCTAGGCCATAAGTGAAAGGTTATCTTTACAGCTAGGTACTTCACAAAACCTATGAATGTTTTCACATTGATTTACAATTCTTACCTTTGATCTTTTAATTTTGTGAATTTCATGCATTTGCTTTACTATACATTTTCATTAAGTTATTGTTGCTTGTTAGTTTTTGTAATCTATAAACCTTCTATACTTTATAACCTGTTTCTTATTTTTTTGTTTAATAGTTTTCTTTATATCTTTATTTTATTTTTTAAGTTTTCTGCGTGCATTGAATTGTAAATGAATAAGTTAACCTTTCATTTTTAAATATATCTTTTCACTTAGTTATTTCCAATACTTACGGATTTACAAGTTTTATTTTGTTTTTTTTCTAAAATATCACATATTTTCTTTAATTGGAGAACATGTTTCACATTTTGTTGTAATAGGTACATGTGTTATTTTATATGGACTCTACCTTTTGAGAACAAATGCAAGGTTTAAGTGAAAGGTTATCCTTTACAAGTATGTAGTTCACAAATGTTAATGTACCTTTTACTCTTTGGGTATAAAGTTCACACAATATATTTCATTTTAAATTTCCTTTCATTTTTTAAACTTTGTGATTTCATACCTCACTGATGTGAACTACACACGGCTGATTGAATACAAAGACAAGCACACATGAACTGAAATATGGACTATTTCAAATGGTCTTTCAAATTCTTATTATTATCATGTTTATTTATTCACGATTTAAACTACAGTAACAAGAATGAATCTATAAAGGTGCATAACCTTGTAATCATGTATCCCAAACATTTTCATAAGGGGAGATCTCGCCCATTCCCAAAGTTGTATTAAATCAATGTTAAGGCTTTTTACGTATGATTTGTACATAGATTGATGATTATGATTTCAAAAAGTCAGTAGCATACCATCATATAGTGCAGCCTTGTTGTACATTTTAGTTTTCCAACTTTTGATTTTAGATTTTAACTTGGACGGTGAATGATAACAAAGTCTAGAACATATCACCTATACATACTATACCACATCAATTTCTGCCTACCAATGTAGACATTAGCTTACATTTAGAGAACACAGACAATTTTCCAAACCACAGGGTCCCAAGAATACAGATGTACGAAGAATATTCCATCTACTGTTACAATAGAAAACACTCACAACATACCTCGGAACCCAGTAAGGAGTTATAAGGTACAAATTAAATTGAAAATCAAACTTAAAATAAATGAAATATATAGATGTAAAAAGAGCAAACATGCACTAACTATATGCTGACTACTTGACATAGCTGATAGAATAAGAACTGAAGCGTAAACCGGGTACCATACACCACTTCATCTACACTTAGTGTTCTTTACTTTCCACATATAATGATGAACCTGTGGCTCATCTTTATCCCTCACAGCAATCCAAAGATTTTTATCAAAGTACCTTCTGACAGATTAAATCACTAGTAACACTAGATGAGTGTATTTTCAACCTCTCCTCATTTGTCACCGCTATAAGTGTTCATGTCTAGCCCTAAATCTTCTGAAACAATTGCACTCCACAGAATCTGTCAAAACCATCCCATGCATTAACACCTACACCAACCCAACTACCAACGTCTACACCTTTTGACAGAAAACTAACAGCCCCCACACTTTGTTTCAGGTACTACATTGTAGACCACCAGTGGGTACTGCAGTGCTACATCTTTTGCAGGCTTTATCACATTCCTAGAGTATTCAAAACCTAACTCTCTCTCAGGGGAATCATGGTTGTGACACTCAAAAGAAATCTACACGTTTTTATTTATATACATGTAAGTAAATAACAAAACAAGTCAGTAATAAACAAATTATGTATTTCCCTAGTTGTGTATAACATGTATTTATCAACACAGTATTTCTATCAATCTCTACTTATGATCAAATACTCTTGTTTACATGCCCACATACCCTTGCGTAAATGTTCATATTTAGTACATACATCTAATATGAATAGAAGTAATGTATGAACGTGTCCATCATTTTGAATGTCAGAGCTAAACATGCTGTCCTTCATACACAGGTAATGGTCAACACAATCTATTGATTTCATGTAGTGGATCCATTTAGTTAAAACCAAATGTAAAATATATTAAATATATAGATGTATAGATATATTTGCTGACTACTTGACATAGCTGATAGAATGAGAACTGAATCATAAACCGGGTACCATACACCACTTCATCTACACTTAGTGTTCTTTACTTTCCACATATACTGATGTACCTGTGGTTCATCTTTATTCCTCACAGCAATCCAAAGATTTTTATCAAAGTACTTTCTGACAGATTGAATCACTAGTAACACTAGATGAGTATCATGAGGTGACCAGGGAAGAGGAAGAGAAGAAAGAGATGGTGACTATTGGAAATACGGGAATATAAGTTGAGAAAGAGAACATGGAGTAGAATCAAACCATCATCAGATAGGAGTAGGAAGGAAAATAGAGAGAAGGAGAAGAACATAAAGATATAATATTAAAAACTCATTTGACTCTAGCCTTTTATTTTCAACCACTCCTCATTTGTCTTCGCTATAAGTATTCATGTCTAGCCCTAAATCTTCTGGTAACTGTGAAAACCATCACATGCATTAAAACCTACACCATCCCAACTTCCAACGACTACACCTTTTGACAGAAAACTAAGAGCCGCCACACTTTGTTTCAGGTACTACTTCGTAGACCACCACTGTGTACTGCAGTGCTACATCTTTTGCAGGCTTTATCACATTCCGAGAGTATTCAAAACCTAACTCTCTCTCAGGGGAATCATGATTGTGACACTCAAAAGAAATCTACATGTTAATATTTAGTACACACATCAAATGTGAATAGAAGTAATATATGAATGCCTGCATCATTTTGAATGTCAGAGCTAAACATGCTGTCCTTCAGACACAGGTAATGGTCAACACAATATATTGATTTCATGTAGTGGATCCATTTTAGTGTGAAACAGTATTGAGGTCTTTTTCACCTGTTGTAAAATACAATTCCCCAGAATCCTATCTCCCGCAGCATGACGTGCATGTCTCCTTTTCCGATCTAGATTTAAATCTAAAATGAATATGCATTTAAATGCTTCGATATATACTGCTTTAGACAAACTGGTGAAGTTGCTCAGTCATATATGGTATCCTGCACATCCCTCCTATCTCTGCATCAAATGCTAACTCTTAAGGAATCCAGTGTTCATCAGTGCCTTAAAGTGAACTAGGTAGATCACATTGAAGTGTATTTCA
Source organism: Maea johnstoni (assembly GCA_963942565.1). Taxonomy (NCBI): domain Eukaryota; kingdom Metazoa; phylum Annelida; class Polychaeta; order Spionida; family Magelonidae; genus Maea; species Maea johnstoni. The sequence goes on along the minus strand of OZ012684.1, from coordinate 71,584,092 downwards.
GTGAGGTACCTGATGATACTTTTGTTACCCTAGCTGCACCGGATAGGGGAACTGTTGGTGCCAATCTTAACTTCATATCACAGGCTGAGAGAAGGATAATACCACTGTATTGTTTTGAGATGCATGTTACACATACTCTTCTATGCACCATGGGGTGTTTGAGTGCAACTGGACAGAAAGTGCTGTTTAATGCACTAAGATCCAGAGAGTTATTACTAAAGCTATTAACATAACTTGGTTTGCAACGAATGGGAAAACTCCTTCACATGAGACAAGTGTATGAAATATGTTTATTATAATTACTACTTCTAAAAATGATTTTATTATTTTATGTGCAACTTCATAGCCACCTTCCCTTTTAGAGTAAATGCTATACATATTTATTACTTTAACAAACTAATTTTCTTTAGGATGAAGATTTTACGACAAACAATGTTATTTATATTTTGAAATTGGTACGTGATTGTTACTGACTTTATAACCTTATATGTATATTTTGTTTTCCAACTGTTTCTTTAGGCCATCAGGCCAGTTCTCTAATCTGATAGGGGCACCAGAAATTTCTACACTAACTAGAGTAGGTATTAATTGGTTGGTATGTCGAGTGAGTACACCAAAAGTAGTCTTCTCAGTGAAATAGGTGCAATTGTTCCTGAGCGGTCAATTATGATCTTCAGGTAGTTTGATTAATGAGGAATGCTTGTGGTTATGACATCTGTGAGGTGGTCTGGATGCTCTGAATGGTAGACAAAGTTGTTAAAATATCCCTTTGTCTAGTGAGGGCTCTACTGTATTCTGTGGTGTTCAAGATGTCTGGTTATGGAAATAACAAGCCAACAATAGGCGGAGTTGAAAGAGACCATGAACTCAAAATAATCCTCAAGGGTAGAGTTGGTAGTTACAAAGACACTAATGTTACTTATTTTAAATCTAATCAATCAACCTTTGGGGCACTATTGTATCACTATGAGTCAGCTGGGTACAGACGTGGCTTGATTCTTAGATATAAATCCCAATAGAACTCTTCACCTGCTCCCCATAACTTATTTCCTCTAGATTTAACCCTTTGCCATTAAAGAATGTGACTAATTCCTGTCCTCATCACTAACAACTGGCTAGTCAAAATCTACGCAACAAATAAAGAAAGAGGGTGTGCAAGAAACTGGGACAATGAGAATTTGTCTGTTTAAAAGCAAGATGGTTTCACTGTCCATGAGTATGTCAGAAAGTTTTCAAAGAAAAACGAACGTTAGTGTTGGATATAAGACATATACAAAGCATATTTGAGTGGCATAACTTATCATTCCGATTAAACAGAGAAACAAAACATGCTCTTTATCATTACAACATATTGATAAGATAGACCAACCAAGAATAAAACTGGGGAAATTGTAGTCAGAGCGTTAAAGCTCTTTGTTAATACTGAATTTATTCCAAGATGTCCTACCCCTGTGTATTCGATGAAGGATATGAATAATGAAACTATACTTGGTACTTTTTATCTCTATGAGTTACAAAAAGTGAAAAAGTCAGCCGATGATTATTCAAAATAGATAAAAAAAAATCATCAGGAAAGGTGAAGTATAAAGAAGATAGGAAAATACGGTTAAATGCTTTGGCTACTCTGATAGGGTTATATTTTGATTGAAAGGAAATGAAATGAACAACGTGAGATTGTCTTTACCTTTTCTGTTATTTGTATCTATCATGAGCATCATACTCATCGGGATAATCTGGAGAAGGAGCAGTTGATGGATACTCCAGCATAATCCATTCTTTTTCAGTATCTTTGGTATCATATCCAATATCATAGTAAACAAAGTCTGACTCCTTACTTCTGGTAAAAATATACCAAAAGAAGAGCTCATGTAACAGAGAAACTTGTATGAATATTTTCAGAACCCGTTGCACCATCTTGAAGTTTCAGGTCACTTTGCAGTTGTAGGTTGAAGGTTGTGCACACACATGCAAACCTTACTTACACTTTATTGTCACAGGTATCGATAAACAATCATTTATGTCAAGGTTTGTTTATTATATTTACGCAGTATCAGCAGTTTTGTAATCATGGAGGTGTTTTTTCGGTAAATGAATGGGAACGTTGGTATTCCGTTTATGGCACTGCAGAGGGGTATTCCAGCTGTTGAGGACATAAACTTTAGGAAAGATGTCTCTCTCAAAACTTCTAGAGTCCTTACTGCATTGAACATGAAGGTGGGAAGTTCCTTTTACAGGGCTTTACCCTGAAACAGCAGCGGTGATACTTTTCTAAACAATGTGGGCAGATACTTTTATGTTCATATATCCCAATATGTTCCACATCATGGTGTCAATTCACCTAATGGTCTATGACAACTATATACATAGATACACATGTGAAAACTAAAGGGTATAATGTAAATCAGGCACTAGTTGTTACTATGATCAGGATGGCTAGGAAGAAACCTATTACTGCAATGGAATAGATCAAATGGGACAATGAAATAAAATGTTGGACGCAGTTGATGCTGTCAATACAGACTTAATGAAGAAAAAAGAATTGCATTTTATCCTACAACCACACGAAAGATCAACTTTCAATGAAATAATATAGCCCATTGTTGAAAAATATATATATATATATATAAAACAATAATGACCTCGATGATTCCCCATGGAGCGAGTAAGCATGTGTTCTGCATGTGAAATAGTCCTGCACTTGGACTAGCAGGACTATTAGCAGAACATGTGCTTACTCGCTCCATGGGGAATCATCGAGGTCATTATTGTTTTATATATATATATATATATTTTTCAACAATGGGCTATATTATTTCATTGAAAGTTGATCTTTCGTGTGGTTGTAGGATAAAATGCAATTCTTTTTTCTTCATTAAGTCTGTATTGACAGCATCAACTGCGTCCAACATTTTATTTCATTGTCCCATTTGATCTATTCCATTGCAGTAATAGGTTTCTTCCTAGCCATCCTGATCATAGTAACAACTAGTGCCTGATTTACATTATACCCTTTAGTTTTCACATGTGTATCTATGTATATAGTTGTCATAGACCATTAGGTGAATTGACACCATGATGTGGAACATATTGGGATATATGAACATAAAAGTATCTGCCCACATTGTTTAGAAAAGTATCACCGCTGCTGTTTCAGGGTAAAGCCCTGTAAAAGGAACTTCCCACCTTCATGTTCAATGCAGTAAGGACTCTAGAAGTTTTGAGAGAGACATCTTTCCTAAAGTTTATGTCCTCAACAGCTGGAATACCCCTCTGCAGTGCCATAAACGGAATACCAACGTTCCCATTCATTTACCGAAAAAACACCTCCATGATTACAAAACTGCTGATACTGCGTAAATATAATAAACAAACCTTGACATAAATGATTGTTTATCGATACCTGTGACAATAAAGTGTAAGTAAGGTTTGCATGTGTGTGCACAACCTTCAACCTACAACTGCAAAGTGACCTGAAACTTCAAGATGGTGCAACGGGTTCTGAAAATATTCATACAAGTTTCTCTGTTACATGAGCTCTTCTTTTGGTATATTTTTACCAGAAGTAAGGAGTCAGACTTTGTTTACTATGATATTGGATATGATACCAAAGATACTGAAAAAGAATGGATTATGCTGGAGTATCCATCAACTGCTCCTTCTCCAGATTATCCCGATGAGTATGATGCTCATGATATATACAAATAACAGAAAAGGTAAAGACAATCTCACGTTGTTCATTTCATTTCCTTTCAATCAAAATATAACCCTATCAGAGTAGCCAAAGCATTTAACCGTATTTTCCTATCTTCTTTATACTTCACCTTTCCTGATGATTTTTTTTTATCTATTTTGAATAATCATCGGCTGACTTTTTCACTTTTTGTAACTCATAGAGATAAAAAGTACCAAGTATAGTTTCATTATTCATATCCTTCATCGAATACACAGGGGTAGGACATCTTGGAATAAATTCAGTATTAACAAAGAGCTTTAACGCTCTGACTACAATTTCCCCAGTTTTATTCTTGGTTGGTCTATCTTATCAATATGTTGTAATGATAAAGAGCATGTTTTGTTTCTCTGTTTAATCGGAATGATAAGTTATGCCACTCAAATATGCTTTGTATATGTCTTATATCCAACACTAACGTTCGTTTTTCTTTGAAAACTTTCTGACATACTCATGGACAGTGAAACCATCTTGCTTTTAAACAGACAAATTCTCATTGTCCCAGTTTCTTGCACACCCTCTTTCTTTATTTGTTGCGTAGATTTTGACTAGCCAGTTGTTAGTGATGAGGACAGGAATTAGTCACATTCTTTAATGGCAAAGGGTTAAATCTAGAGGAAATAAGTTATGGGGAGCAGGTGAAGAGTTCTATTGGGATTTATATCTAAGAATCAAGCCACGTCTGTACCCAGCTGACTCATAGTGATACAATAGTGCCCCAAAGGTTGATTGATTAGATTTAAAATAAGTAACATTAGTGTCTTTGTAACTACCAACTCTACCCTTGAGGATTATTTTGAGTTCATGGTCTCTTTCAACTCCGCCTATTGTTGGCTTGTTATTTCCATAACCAGACATCTTGAACACCACAGAATACAGTAGAGCCCTCACTAGACAAAGGGATATTTTAACAACTTTGTCTACCATTCAGAGCATCCAGACCACCTCACAGATGTCATAACCACAAGCATTCCTCATTAATCAAACTACCTGAAGATCATAATTGACCGCTCAGGAACAATTGCACCTATTTCACTGAGAAGACTACTTTTGGTGTACTCACTCGACATACCAACCAATTAATACCTACTCTAGTTAGTGTAGAAATTTCTGGTGCCCCTATCAGATTAGAGAACTGGCCTGATGGCCTAAAGAAACAGTTGGAAAACAAAATATACATATAAGGTTATAAAGTCAGTAACAATCACGTACCAATTTCAAAATATAAATAACATTGTTTGTCGTAAAATCTTCATCCTAAAGAAAATTAGTTTGTTAAAGTAATAAATATGTATAGCATTTACTCTAAAAGGGAAGGTGGCTATGAAGTTGCACATAAAATAATAAAATCATTTTTAGAAGTAGTAATTATAATAAACATATTTCATACACTTGTCTCATGTGAAGGAGTTTTCCCATTCGTTGCAAACCAAGTTATGTTAATAGCTTTAGTAATAACTCTCTGGATCTTAGTGCATTAAACAGCACTTTCTGTCCAGTTGCACTCAAACACCCCATGGTGCATAGAAGAGTATGTGTAACATGCATCTCAAAACAATACAGTGGTATTATCCTTCTCTCAGCCTGTGATATGAAGTTAAGATTGGCACCAACAGTTCCCCTATCCGGTGCAGCTAGGGTAACAAAAGTATCATCAGGTACCTCACTGAAATACACTTCAATGTGATCTACCTAGTTCACTTTAAGGCACTGATGAACACTGGATTCCTTAAGAGTTAGCATTTGATGCAGAGATAGGAGGGATGTGCAGGATACCATATATGACTGAGCAACTTCACCAGTTTGTCTAAAGCAGTATATATCGAAGCATTTAAATGCATATTCATTTTAGATTTAAATCTAGATCGGAAAAGGAGACATGCACGTCATGCTGCGGGAGATAGGATTCTGGGGAATTGTATTTTACAACAGGTGAAAAAGACCTCAATACTGTTTCACACTAAAATGGATCCACTACATGAAATCAATATATTGTGTTGACCATTACCTGTGTCTGAAGGACAGCATGTTTAGCTCTGACATTCAAAATGATGCAGGCATTCATATATTACTTCTATTCACATTTGATGTGTGTACTAAATATTAACATGTAGATTTCTTTTGAGTGTCACAATCATGATTCCCCTGAGAGAGAGTTAGGTTTTGAATACTCTCGGAATGTGATAAAGCCTGCAAAAGATGTAGCACTGCAGTACACAGTGGTGGTCTACGAAGTAGTACCTGAAACAAAGTGTGGCGGCTCTTAGTTTTCTGTCAAAAGGTGTAGTCGTTGGAAGTTGGGATGGTGTAGGTTTTAATGCATGTGATGGTTTTCACAGTTACCAGAAGATTTAGGGCTAGACATGAATACTTATAGCGAAGACAAATGAGGAGTGGTTGAAAATAAAAGGCTAGAGTCAAATGAGTTTTTAATATTATATCTTTATGTTCTTCTCCTTCTCTCTATTTTCCTTCCTACTCCTATCTGATGATGGTTTGATTCTACTCCATGTTCTCTTTCTCAACTTATATTCCCGTATTTCCAATAGTCACCATCTCTTTCTTCTCTTCCTCTTCCCTGGTCACCTCATGATACTCATCTAGTGTTACTAGTGATTCAATCTGTCAGAAAGTACTTTGATAAAAATCTTTGGATTGCTGTGAGGAATAAAGATGAACCACAGGTACATCAGTATATGTGGAAAGTAAAGAACACTAAGTGTAGATGAAGTGGTGTATGGTACCCGGTTTATGATTCAGTTCTCATTCTATCAGCTATGTCAAGTAGTCAGCAAATATATCTATACATCTATATATTTAATATATTTTACATTTGGTTTTAACTAAATGGATCCACTACATGAAATCAATAGATTGTGTTGACCATTACCTGTTGTATGAAGGACAGCATGTTTAGCTCTGACATTCAAAATGATGGACACGTTCATACATTACTTCTATTCATATTAGATGTATGTACTAAATATGAACATTTACGCAAGGGTATGTGGGCATGTAAACAAGAGTATTGATCATAAGTAGAGATTGATAGAAATACTGTGTTGATAAATACATGTTATACACAACTAGGGAAATACATAATTTGTTTATTACTGACTTGTTTTGTTATTTACTTACATGTATATAAATAAAAACGTGTAG